>JAPPVO010000013.1:74368618-74991021 GCA_030407325.1 Camellia japonica | reverse complement strand
CGCAAACGATCCTTCACCGAGAGTCCTTCCCAGCTGGTATCTCCCTACTCTCGTCTTCCCACTCCCACCATTGCACGAGAAGCCATATCTTTCTCTCTCTACAAATATATATATAATTATATATATTATATTCTCTCTCAAACCTCAAGGTTAATCTCTATTCGTTTCACAAATCAGGCTCGACTGAGTCCCCAATATGAGAAGGATGAAATGGCAGTGGGAAGGAGAAGGAGGAAGAGGAAGAGGAGGAGGACAGAGACGAGGGATGTGGGAGGAAGGATGTGGCATCTGGGACAAAGGTTGAAATGGCAGTGGGAAGGAGAAGGAGGAAGAGGAAAAGGAGGAAGAGAGGGACGAGGGATGTGGGATCTGGGACGAGCAAAACAGGTTGAAAGATTGAAATGTGGGACGAGGGACGAGGAAGAACAGGTTGAAAGAATGAAAATATATAAACATCATAGTGGAGGAAGAATGTGCCATAGTATATTGATCACAAATTGATTCAAAAAAATGGAAAGTTTGCAATGGTGATGTATGAGTTTCTGCAATGGTAGTCCTATTTCAGTATGTCTAACGAGAGAGATTTGGGTAAAGTACTATCGTGGTGGGTGTGGGTTTGATGAGCAGTATATGATTTCAAAAATGGAGAATGTCTGGGTTGTATTAAGGAAAATATCAAATAAGTGGGTTTAGAACAAATAATTTTAAATTATTAAAAATTTATAAATATTAATAATTATATAATGTTATACATCATGAAATAATTATCATGAAAATTTTATGAAACTAATTCAAGGGTGATTGCATAACATACAATAAAACACTATAAACTAATTTAACGGTGGAAAATCTTCATGAAAAGTCTCTTCATGAAGACTTTTAATGATACGTCTTTCATGATACCTAGCATTATTATATAATTTTATATATTTTTGAATAATACTAGGGGTCATGAAAAAAATATCATGAAATGTTTCATGAAGATTTTTTATCCCTTGATTAGTGTGTGGTGTTTTCTTATATGTGTAATCTAGTGGTGGAGAATATTTCATGATCATTTTCATGATATTTTTTCACTTTACTTGGAAATATATATATATATATATATATATATATACGAGTTCATTTTTTTCGAGTTAGGCCATGTTTGACAAGTTGAAAAAAAGTCAAAATGTTAAAAAGTTACTCAAAAAGTTAAAATGTTATCACTATTCACCAAAAGCTAAAAATTACGGCTGCACAACTCTAAATCCTAATTTTTTCTTACACACTAATTTATATAATTTTTTAATACATATTTTTTTATAAAAAGTCAAAAAATTAACCCAAACATCCATATTTTTTTCCTCAATTTTTTAGTCTAAAAAGATAAAAAATATACTAATTTAAGACACCCCAAACAACTCCTTAATAATGTATAAATAAGATGATTTATGAATGATTTAAAAAAATATGAAAACAAGATATGATTTAAATAATTTAATTTAAAAAATAATCTCATTTTTTTAGTTTAAATACTCTTCAAAAATTATGAAAATCTAACTTGATAACAACCTCAGTTTAAACCAAAAAAACACCAGAAATAAAACAAAACAAACCCTACTGTAATCAAATGGTTAATTATATACTATCCTCTTATTTGAGTTGTTTTCAATGGTAGACTAGAAAGAAGGAAAATTAGGTAGATAAAGGGCTAGAGTAGGCTAGGGTAAAGGCCCTAAATTTTTCATCAGAGCTCATATTGGGGAGAGAGAATGTGCATTTAAACAAAAAAAACCACACGCAAAGTATATATATATCTTACTACAATCAAATAGTTATTGATATACAAAATTTTCTATCAGAGATCATATTAGGGAGAGAGAATATGGCATTGAGTAGTATTGATCCCCAAAAAAAAAAAAAAAAAAAAATAAAAGAAAATAAAATCTTCACATTTAATTTATCAAAAAATTATTACATATTTTTAAAATATTACGTGTTTATATATTTTTTCATCAATTATTATTTATTATATTTTTTCATATTGTTTAATCACCCAATATAAAATCATAATATCTCACTTTCTTCATCAATCATAATATTATGAAGTACCATGTAGTCATGTTCCAAGAGTACCCCAATAATAAATTTCACCCTAAAATCCACTCTAATGATGTGTCTAACCAGTATCAATTTTAATTTGTCAAATATTTCATCTTATGAGATCTAACCTTAATACCACATCATCTACCTATATAGGGTGTGTTTGATTGGACGGACTGGATAAGAGGGGGATTAGAATCAATAGGACTTGAGTCTTGGGACTATAAATTTCCCGGAGTATTTGGTTGGATTGGATATGTATCATGTATTTGTTTTTTCATGGGATTAAATGTCTGAAAATGATTATTTTTAGTGAATCTAACGTTTGATTGGACAGACTAGATAGGATAAATGAACAAAGGACTATTTTACCCTTTTTTAATTATTTACTAAGTAATAGCAATATTAAACATATCTTTAATATTTTAATTTTTTTAGCTAGATTAAATAAAATTTATTTTATTTTATTTTATTTTATTTTTTACATAATTAAATAAATTTATTTTTTAAATAAAATAAATAAAATATCAATAAAAATATGTGTTATTTTTTAATTAAATTTTAAATAAAATTATTTTTTAAAATAATATTTAAATAATGAAATTAAATAAAACATCTATTAAAATTTAAATAACAAAATTAAATAAATTATAAACAAAATTTTAAAATAAAATATTAATAAACTATCAATAAAAAATTATTTTAAAAAATTAAATAAATAAAACAACAATAAAAAGTTAAAAAAAATTATTTTATTTTTAAATTGAGACATTTAAATTTTATTGAATTTTACTAAATATAATACATAATTAAATAGTAGATGATCAAAATGGTCATTTCATCACCTAATCCCAACAGTGGATAGTCCCCCGAAAATTGTCTCATAGCCCCCCTAGGATACAATAGTCCCCCATATGAGGAATAAAGAGTCCGACCAGACTCCATATCCGGTAGACTAAAAAAAAAACAAACGCTGGATAAAGAGCCTCCATCGGATTACAATCCCAATAATAAATAATCCCCCCCTCCCCTTATCCCTCTAATCAAACACACCCATATTATATAAGCAAAGGGGAGTTTTAATGAAAAAAATTCTATGAAACTTAAAACTCTCATACTATTTAAAACTAAGTATTAAGTATAACCACGGTTAAGACCAGGTGTCAATCCTCAAGGACTAGTCAAGTTGTTTTGATACAAAAATAATAATTACAGTAATTTAAAAAAAATTGATTTTGAAAATAATAAAACTAAAATTAATAACACATAAAATAAATAAATCAAAATAAGAAATTTCTCAGGGTTTGGAATTCACCACTAACCTTATAATCAAGGGTTATTGTATTAGTTTACTGAAAATTATTAATTTGGATAAAATGATATAAATTGATCAAAAATACATCTTCAAGAGGATTTGTATAATAAAACCAGAAAGTTACGAATCATCTTCGCTTAGGGATTGTTTGGGGTGTCCTAAATAAGTGCACTTTTTGTCTTTTTAGACTAAAAAGTTGAAGTTAAAAATATGAATGTTTGGGTTAACTTTTTAACTTTTTATGGAAAAATGTGTAATAAAAAATTGTAAAAATTGGTTTGTAGGGGAAAATTAGAATTGGGAATTGTGCAGCCGTAATTGTTGACTTTTGGTGAATAGTGATAACTTTTTAACTTTTTGAGTAACTTTTTGACTTTTTGACTTTTTTGAGACTTCCTAAACTTGGCTATGGATCATCACCACTAGACTAAACTAAACTATGGCTGATACACGACCTGTCTTACTAGGTATGAACCGTCTAACAATTTTAATATACAATAGTGAAAACAATTATATAACATGCTTTGAATAAAATATTTATTACACAAAAATATCTAAAAATTATATAATTTATCCAAATCAAATCAAAACTAAAAATACTAAATACCACTTATCCCAATTATTTGGCCGATATTTCGTCTCTACCCTAAATAAAAACTATTAATTTCTGACACTCATATAACTACCCCACTCTGGCCTATTTTGGCAACATGGTTATAATCTGCTTTTTAGATTATAACCCACCTCTTCTCTCACAAAAAAACTGATTATAACCATCTTTTCAAAATAGACATAAATGTAGACCAATTACACTCCAACAATGGTAGGGGGCCCAAATTTTGTGGCTCAAAAGTGGCTCAAATGGCCAAAACGACGTCGTTTTGAGTACAAAACAACATTCAAATGGCCAAAACGACGTCGTTTTGGCCATTTAAACTACTTTTGAGCCACAAAATTTGGACCCCCAAACATTTTTCATTACACTCTCCCACTTTGCCTTTCTTTCTTTCTTTTCTCCTTCTCTCTGCTTTGGGCCCAAGCCCTCTGCTCTCTTGCTCTGAGCTCCCTCTCCTCTGCTGCCTCTCACCGGCCTTTTATAGGCAAAATCCTACACAACCAAACAACAATAATAATGGCGGTAAAAAAAACAACAACAACAACAATAATAATATAATATATATTGAGAGGGGAGATTTCCATCTCATAGTACGGCCGAGCAAGAATAACGTCCGGCGTTACAGACTACGCGGCGCCGAGCAAATTAGGCAAGTGCAACGACCGAGCGATCTACCTTGCTCGGTTAACGAGGTCAACCGATTACCCCTGAGGGCCGAACTGGAGACCAGTTGTTCGGGCGAAGTCCACAGTGGAGGTTACAACCGAGCAGAAGGACTGACCGGGCTACGCGGAAGATGCGGCCTGGCCGGCATGCCACTAGCTGCCTAGCCAAGGCGAAGGGGTTGCGCACGACCGAGATTGGAGATGAAACGGTCGGAGGCCGGCATGCCTCACAATAGGTCAATCGAGATGAACCGGTCGAGGGTAGCTCGGCGTTTGCAGTTAAGATCTCGCCTGGTTCCAAGTCGCAAACCGGCGGTATGTAGCACGGTTGTGTGATGGCAATTTTCCACAAGTGTTTGGCCGGTCATGGTACCTCGGTCAAGGGTGCCACCTGGGCCAGTGGTGTGAAGGAGAGGACATCTGCTCCACGAACGCCTCAATATCGTTGGGCAGTTCTGCATGTACTGGAATGAGGACAAAATCTTTACACGTGTAAGGTGGTGAGAGGCGAGCACTGCCACCTGTCCAGGGAAGGACACAGAGGTAGTGCGCGCACAATCTCGTAGCTGCGTGGCAAGCCTAGATATAGAGAGGGAGGGCGGACATTACTGGTATGCGAATTCACACTCACGACTCTCTCTCTTTCTTCTCATTATCTTCCTCACGGAACTGAACTGACTTGAGCGTCGGAGGGTTTTTCCGGCACGCACCGCCGGGCAGCTCACCGATTTTGTGTTGCAGAGACAGACGCCGTTACGGAAGCTTGACGTTCAAGGCGTACGGAGAGCTAAGGTTATTTCGCCCCCGTACAATTGGCGCCGTCTGTGGGAAGTTTGATTCAACCCTTGTTCTGTAGCTTCTTCGACCATTTCCATGGCCAACAACGACGAAGTTCCGCTGTCCGTCGTCGATGGTGTCACTCCAGAGTATGTCGAAGGAGAGAAGGCCCCCTAATGTTCCAACCATGGCGGGCTGAAACCACTTCGCGAGGAGCGCGCGACAAGCGTGGAGGAGTTCAGATCGTTCACAGAGTCCAGAGGGCCGCCGGCGCCGGGGGGTCCCGTGAGGAGCGCCTGGAGCACAAACTCAAGGACCAAGAAGCCCTCATTCGTAGGATGGCGGCGGAGATGGAGCTTCTGAAGCGCCAAGTGAGGGGGAAGGGTGTTGCTGGAGAGGGCAACCTCAGTGAGCGCACCCCCTCCCCTCGTTCTAGCAGTCGCCGCCAGAGGAGGACCATTCAATCTCCATCACCAGGAACTATGGGTTGGAGACTCTGACCAGCGAGAGGGCAGATCCACACTCGCGACAGCACCTATCGCCCCTCGCGCCCGTCATCAACGTCGCGATACTCTGCCTCCTCCCGTTCCAGGGATCTCAGGGACGTGCTGGAGGAGAGAGCGCGCCTCGGGAGGTTCAGAGGGTGCCGGCGCTCCAGAGGTTGAGTGCCCCAGTTCGTTGCAGTGAAGAGGTGATGATGCCGGCACCCAGAAACGTAGCCCCAGCACTGGTGGACAAAGAGTTGGCGAGGCTTACAGCCACCCGTTGTCCCCAGAGATTGAGAGCACCCCACTCCCTGCCGGATTCCACCAACCAAAATTTACTTTGTACGACGGCAAGACGGATCCGTACATGCATGTGAGTCATTACCGGCAAGTAATGGCTGGCCACCGCCGGAACGACGCCTTGATGTGCCTCATATTCCCAGCAAGCTTGGGAGAGCTGGGCTTGAAGTGGTTCGAGAGGCTCCCGGAGGGGAGTATCGAGGGGTGGCAACAACTAGCGGAAGCCTTCGTCACCAGATTCAAGACCAACACTCGAACGCCGAAGGAGGTCGACCACCTCCTGGGCGTCAAGATGGAGTCTGGGAGTTCGCTGAAGGCATACAATGCGAAGTACTGGGAGACTTACAATGAGATCCTCGATTGCCCTACCAATCTGGCGATCACTCAATACAAGAGGGGTCTCCCAGTCGGACATAGACTGCGAGATTCGCTCACGATGCATCAGCCCCACCATGGAATCTTTGATGCAGCGGATCAACGAACACATTCGTGTGGAAGATGATGCCGCTCTGCGACCGAGAATAATCCGGTCGCGGTGGCAGAAGGGGGAAAGTTAACTCGGTTGGGCAGGAGGAAACCGCCCAGTGACCGACCAAAAGATCAGCGCGAGGAACCGGCCAAAATGACAAAACAAGGTCGCAGAAATGACCGGGCTGATGCACCTCGCGATGCAGCAGAAGATGCCAAGAGAAAACTGAAGGCGCGGACGGGGATTACCACGGTCTTCAAAATTCCCATCTACCGCATTTTGAGCGAGATCAGAGGGGAGCCTTTTGTCCGTTGGCCGGCCAAGCTGGGGCGCGCAGCGGGGCTTCAATCCAAAGTATCGCTGCACCTTCCATGAAGAACGGGGGCACCGGACAGAAGATTGCCGCTCAAACAGCATGGAGGAGTTGGTGGCGGCGGGCATCTTGACCAATATATTGATGGGGGAGTCAAGGCCGCGCCAACCGGCAAACCGAGCCAAACGGAATGGCCGCCCTAGGCGCCCCCAGGGTGTGATCAACGTCATCCACGGCATCATTGAACCGCAAGGGTTGCGAACTTAGAGGGATGATAAAGAAGGCTGAGCACATGAGGGAAGTGCTCTCTGTTCAGCCCGCCGTGAAGAAGGGAAAAACCGAGGAGAAAAACTCCTTTCGTTTTCGACCAAAGACTTGGAAAGGGTGCAGATGCCGCACAACGACGCCTTGGTGGTGACCCTTCGCGTCAAAGATTTTGATATCAAGAGGATATTGATCGACCAGGGGAGTTCGGTCGAAATAATGTACTATGACGCGTTCAAACAATGAAGTTAGAAGACAAGGATTTGGCTCCTGCACATCTCCTTTGGTCGGCTTCAACTCGCAACCAGAATGGCCGATCGGAAAGATTATTTTGCCGGTCAAAGCGGGTCGGTTGTGAAGCAAGTGGAATTCTGGGTGCTCAAAGTGCCATCCACTTACAATTTGATCTTAGGCAGGGTGGCTGCACGCCATGCAAGCGGTTGCTCGACCTTCCACAAGTCATGCGCTTTCCGGCATCGAACGGGCAATAGAAGAAGTTGGGGAGACCAGGTGATGGCAAACAATGCTTCGTTGCGGTAAATGGCAGCCGAGCAGCCAAAGGGTTTGTCAATGATCGAGGGGCCCGAGGGAAAGGAGGTCCTTGAAGACGTGGGAAGGAAGGCCGAGGAAAAATCGGTCGAAGATTTGGTGGAAGTGCTCATTGATGAGAATGATCCCGCTAAGTTCTTCCTTGGGATCATCTTGTCCAGTGCCGAGCGATCGATTATGTCAACTTCTTGGTTTCCAACTTGGAGGCTTTTGCTGGACGCCTTACGATATGCCTGGCGTCGACCCAAGCTTCATTTGCCACCAGTTGAATGTCTTCCCCAATGCGCGGCCAGTCATTCAAAGAACGCGCCGCTCGCCTTGCACCATGCTGAAGTGGTGGCAGAAGAAGTGAAGAACTTGTTGGAAGCCGGGCGATAGAGGAGGTGCAATACCCTCGGTGGATATCTAATACGGTGGTGGTTCCTAAGAAGAACGGCAAATGGCGAGTCTGCGTGGATTACAAGACTGTCAACCGCGCATGCCCAAAGGATAGCTTTCCTCTCCCTCGAATTGACCAGCTGGTGGACTTAACCGCTGGCCATCAGAGGTTTAGCTTCTTGGACGCATATCGCGGTTATCATCAAATAGCCATGTACAGCCGGACAGGAGATCACGTCCTTCACCACCCCCAGAGGCTTATACTGCTACAAGGTCATGCCGTTCGGATTGAAGAACGCCGGGGCAACCTTTCAGCGGATGGTGACAAAAATGTTCGCTCCTCTCTTGGGCCGAACTATGGAAGCCTATATCGACGATATGGTGGTGAAGAGGGAGAAGTCTCAGCACCTCGCCGACCTAGCAGAAATGTTTGCCATACTCAAGCGCCAAAGCTTCGCCTGAACGCCTCTAAGTGCGCCTTTGGAGTTGGCACTGGAAATTCCTAGGTTTTTTGGTCACAAACCGGGGAATTGAGCCGACCCATCCAAATCAAGGCAACAAGAGTTGGAACGCCCTAACTCCACGAAGGACGTGCAACATCTTGCCGGGATGGCAGCCGCGCTGAACAGATTTATCAGCCGGTCTTCGGATCGTTGCAGGCCCTTCTTCAAAACTTTGAAATCCAAGTTCTTTTGGGATGAGGAGTGCGACCGTGCTCTGGCGGACTTGAAAGCGTATCTCTCTTCAGCACCTGTTCTGGTTACACCTCAGCCTGGCGAGGAGTTATATCTCTACTTGGCGGTCTCTCAACATGCAGTGAGCGCTGTTCTAGTCCGCGCTGAGGGCGTTCAGCATCTGCCCATTTTCTACGTAAGCAAGACTTTGCTCCCGGCCGAAACGAGGTACCTTCCCTTGGAAAAATTGGCGTTGGCTCTCATGATGGCATCAAGAAAGCTGGCACACTACTTTCATGCCCATACAATAGTGGTGTTAACCGAGTTCCCGCTCAAGGTGCTCTTCGAAAAGGCGGACTTTACTGGGAGAATTCTGAAATGGGCCGTGGAATTGGGCCAGTACGACATTAAGTTCCAGCCACGTACCGCAATCAAAGCTCAAGCCCTTGCAGATTTTGTGGCGGAATTTGCCCCGGGAACACATCCAGTCTGTCCGGTTGATTTGGTTAGCGCGGACTTAGCACAACCCATGGTTCTGGCAACGCGAGCAGGGGAAGAGCAAAGCTTGCCTGAAATGCAACGGACGACGACTCACTGAAAGAAGAACCCAGCAATGACGTGCAAAGAGACCAGATTGAGCCTACCAAGACTTGAATTGAGAAGCTCCCAAAATCCTCTGATTGCTGGAAGCTGTTTCTTGGCGAGATATGGAAGTTGTTCGTTGATGGGGCGTCCAATAGGCATGGGGCCGGACTGGGAATTGTATTAACTTCGCCAGATGGGCTAATTATTGAGCAAGCAATTACACTCGGCTTTCCAGCATCCAACAACGAGGCAGAGTATGAAGCCCTCCTGGCTGGTCTGAGAAGCGCGTTGAGAATGAAGGTGACAGCCCTTATGGTGTTCAGTGACTCCAAGTTGGTGGTCAATCAAGTCTCAGGGGAGTATGAGGCCAAAGATGAAAGAATGGCCAAGTATCAGGCGCTAGTGCGAGCGGAAGTCAAGAAGTTCGATGCCATCAGAGTTGAACAGATCAACCGCGAAGGAAACAGCACGGCCGATGAATTGGCCGGCCTTGCTTCCACTCAGACAACCTTTCCCAATCCCTTGATGATTGAATTTTTACCTCGGCCAAGCATTGAGGAAGTAGAAGCAACCGAGGTACTCTGCACCGACTTGGACCTTCCTGGATGGATCCCATCATCGCCTTTTTGAAAGATCGAACTCTACCAGAAGAAAAGAAGGCGGCCCACAAGATCCGGGCAAAGTCAGAGCGGTTTTGGCTCTCACCTTCCGGGCCTTGTACAAAAATCTTTCACGGGCCGTATTTGAAGTGTGTCCACCCCTCTAAGGTGGAAGCTTTCCTCTTTGAGATCCATGAAGGCATCTGCGGCAGCCATACTGGGGGCAGATCTCTAGCCTACCGAGCAATCTCGCAGGTTATTGGTGGCCATGCATGCAAGGGACGCTCAAAATACGTTCGCCGATGTGAAAAGTGTCAAAATTTGCTCACCAGATCACCAGCCAGCAAGGGAGTTACTCTCACTCACAAGTCCTTGGCCGTTCGCACTCTGGGGATTGGATATTGTTGGGCCCCTTCCCGTTGCACCGGGCAATCGCAAGTTTTTCATCGCAGCCACCGATTATTTCACCAAGTGGGTAGAGGCTGAGCCACTGGCCACCATTAAGGAGAAGGACGTTAAGAAATTTGTCTGGCAAAATGTGATCACTCGCTTCGGTATACCCAGGGCGCTCATCTCAGATAATGGCACTCAATTCGACGGGAAACTCTTCCGCGGCTTTTGCGAAGAGTTGAAGATCGAATTCTACAATTCAACGCCGGCCTATCCTCAGTCTAATGGCCAAGCAGAGGCCTCGAACAAGACCATTTTGGACGGGTTGAAGAAGCGGCTCGAGAAGGCGAAGGGAAAATGGGTTGAAGAGCTTCCTAGTGTGCTATGGGCATACCGCACTACTCCAAGACGATCGACCGGGGAAACACCGTTCGCTTTGGCCTATGGCATGGAGGCCATCATCCCACTAGAGATTGGCATGCCAACCATCCGCTCAGAAAACTTCCATCCAGATATGAACAATGAAGCCGTGGCACTAGAGTTGGACCTTGCTGAGGAAAGACGAGAGCGCGCATTGATCCATATAGCAGCCTATCAGCAGGAACTCTCTAAAAAATACAATAAGGCAGTGCATCCCAGGCTATTCAAGATTGGGGATTGGGTCCTAAGGAAGGTGCTGGGCAACACAGTGGTCCCTAACGAGGGCAAACTCGGTGCAAATTGGGAAGGACCATACAAAGTGGTCGGTCTTGCTGGCAAGGGGGCATACCATCTGGAAGATTTAGATGGCAAGGCCGTCCCCAGACCGTGGAACGCAGCGAACCTTAAGGTCTTTTACTTTTAAGATGTAATTTGCTTTTGTTTAGCTTTCTTAGACCTTTAGCCGTCTGGCACTACATGTAAGAGAATGCATTGCCTTTACAATGTTTATGTAATGAAAGCTAGCTATATTGTTGTCTGTATTACATTGTTGTTTTTTGTATTACATCTTTGTACAATGGCACTGCACGGTCGCAAGGCATGCCAGGGGCAAAACCGACCTGAAGAGAACCGGACTGTTTTCCTCGGAATGGGAGCAGACCGCACTAGGGCCGAGCTGGTTTTGCTCGCCCAGTGGGAATGTTGGCGGCATGACCAACCGACTGAAACATTGGTGAATTGCCCAATGTAGAGCCGAGCTGATTTTGCTCGGCCCATCAACATATTGGTGAATTGCCCAATATGGGAAATGAGCTGATTTTGCTCGGAGGAATTAGCAATGTTGGTGTCTTGTCCAGCAATTGTCAAGGCCGAGCTGAATTTGCTCGGCCGAAAGGAAATACTGCCAAATTGAACAAACTTCAAAATGGCGTGCAAGTTTTTGCTCGGCCGGATAATCATTGCCAGCAAAGTGGGGCCGAGCGGATTTTGCTCGGCCAAATCCTAAATGTCATCCTATTTGGAAATAAAAGGGATTGCAGGGTTACGTGAAGACATTGTTTGCGCGGTTCAGCCGATCAAAAAGCTGAAACAAAATTTGGCAGAGGAAATTCAAACATACAAAAGCCGATCAAGAACAACAGTTGTGCGGGCAAAAAGTTCATATTTCATTGATAGGGAATTTAATACATGAAAGGGCCTTGCCCGGTTACATAGCAAAAAAGAAAGGAAACAAGAAATAAAAAGGTACAAAGAAAGGTGAAAGGAGCCATCTTCAGTCCAGGCCAAGGTCTTGGTCGGCCCCCCGTCAGCTCGGCGCTCGCGGGTTTGCTCGGGCAGGATGTCCTCGGCATCGTCGTCTGTGCCTTTCCACCGAGACGACCTCCCGATCGATCACTTCATCCTCAGCATTGTGGGATGCTTCGGGTGGAGTTTGCTCGGCTTCTTTCTCGGCGGCGGCTTCTTCCTCTGCCTCTTTCCTCGCCTCCGCTATCAGACGGTTCTGCTCGGCTTGGGAGTAGGCTAGCATGTAGACCGGGATATAGCAGAGGGGGATTGATGAACATCTCCGAATCCTGGCCAAGGCCAACTTTCTCCACGGCAGCTTTCCAGCCGCACTGGAAAAAGATGTCCTTGGTAGCCCGGACTTGGCGCTCATAAGTCTTCTCCCCCTGCTTATACCCACGGTCCTCCGCCTCATCGACCGCCTTGTCCATGGCTTCCTTGTTGGCGTCCCTCAGCTTTCGGAGCTCGGCGAGGTACCGAGCTTTCGCCTTCTTCTCCGGCCTTCTTCTTGTCCTCGTCTGCCCGGTCAAGCTTCTGGCGCAGCTCGTCCCGCTCGTCCTTGACGACCACCTGCTCGGCCTTCAGCATGTCTATCTCGGCCTGGAGCACTTTGTTCTCGGTGATGGCGTCTCGGAGACTCTTCCGAACTGCAACCATCCGCTCGTGGGCAAGATAGTTCTTTTGTGCGGCCTGCAAAATAGAACAGATTATTAGTATCTAAAAGCCGAGCAGAAAAACCGAACAGAAAGTTCAAGAAAAGATGTTGAATTTACCAGCACAATAGATTCTGCCGCTGAGCGGAGGACCTTGAGGTCGGTCAGCTCCTCATGCTTCTTCATGTCACCGGCAGGATCAATCCCCTGGTCAAGTTGAAACCGAGCGAGATATCCTTGTCCTCGGCGACAGAATCGGAGGCCGAGACTGGTCGGCCCTTGTAGACGAACTCTGGCGTCCAGACCGGGGGGGCAGCAGGGCCCTTGCCCTTGGACTTTCGGGCAAGAGTTGCTCGGTCTGGTCGCCGAGCTCGCCAGAGGCGACCTCAGTGGAATCTTCGTCCACAAGGCCTTGCTCGGCCGTCTCCCTCCTTTGTTTCTTCTTTGGCCGGCCAGCCGTGTGCGCTGGCCAGGGCGAGCACCGCCCCCTCTTTTTGTCCGGCGGGGTTGGAAGACATTCCCCCGGTTACTTCTTGTTGCTGGGACTCGCCTTCGTCCCCGGTGATCATGGACTTAATGGCTCGGATCTTGGCCATTTCTTGCTCGGCGGTAGTTGGGATGAGTCTGACCGGCGGTAAAGTTGGATCTGGCTCGGGGGTTGGCTCGCGCAGGAAGTCGGTGACCCTGCCTTTGCGCGGTGCTTGGTAGTTGTACGTTTGCTCGAAACCGAGCAAGTCTGGCGATTCCCTCTCTTCTGCAGGTATGCGCAGCAACACTCTGATTGTCTCTTGGTTTGGTCGGTTGTAACGCGCGGCCAAATTCTTATCTGCAAAAGAGTCAAGTGTTAGACCGGTGCAATGAAGAGCAATTAAGAGAAGAAAGATAATGGTACGGTCAGCCGGGCTCCTTACCAGCTCTACGAAGTGTTTCCTAATTTGCCAGCCCGGTATGGGTGCCTCTAGGTCTTCATAGCGACCGGACACCCACAAAAAGTCATCATCATTGGACTCTTTGTCCGGGTTGCCTTCGATGAGTTTTGCTCGGCCCTTCTTTACTTTAAGGTAGTAGCAAAACCCACCCTTATTTGAACTGAGGCTGTATTGGTGAAAAATCTCTGCGAGGCCGAGATTGAGACCGTGCCGTCGGTTCAGCTCGGCGACGCCATTTATTATCTTGAAGGTGTTGTTGGAAACCTGGGTTGGGCAAAGCCTGTCTGCCGCAAAAATTCGCAGATCAGGGGCTGGACCGGGAAGCGAAGTCCGCCCTCTATTATTGATACCACGGTGAAGGGGCACCGTTCTAGATCGCCCCACGGAGTTTCCCCTTCTTGCCGAGCTCTAAGACTACGTCTTCAGGGATATGGAATTCTTCACGAAACTCCGCCATTGCCCCGGGCGAGCTAACCCTAAAGCGGTATTTGCCCATTATATTCGCTAGAGCGGTCAAAAATGTTGGTGTGATTGCTCGGTCTTTGAGCTCCGCCAATAACGCTGAAGGGATTGGTCGGTCCTACTTGTTCTGCATGATGAAAAAAGGGCAAGGGTTAGCACGGCATATATTGCGCGGCTTCTATTGGAAATAGCTCTAAAAGGCTCTAGGTGTTTGGCCGGCCTCCCCTACCTCGGCCCATCAGGATGGCGGATTTAGCCTTCCCCTTTTTTTTGGTGCTGGTTCCTACTCGGTTTATGAGTTTTGATCGGTTGGGTTCTAACGGAGGTTTTCAGCTCGGTCAAGCTTGGGTCAAGGTTATTGGCTTATGATTTCAGGCCTTTAGCCCGGTTAAACTTATCCGCCGATCTAAGGTGTACATAGCTCGGTTATGACCTCAGTGCCAAGTCACAAACAGCTTTTTGCTCGGTCACAGCCCTAAATAAGGATCTAAATGAGCGTTTTGCTCGGTTTTGCCCAGTGTTCATCGTGTTCTTTGTGTTCTTCCTAAGTTCTTGGCCTATTCAATCTACCCATTGAAAAACGGGGGCACGAGGGCCCCCTCTTCCCCCCATTTCAGTTTTCCTAGGGCGTGAAAGACCCAAGCAAGGAAAAATAATCCCAAGGATCCCAAACAAAGAAAAAATGACGAAGAACAGTAGCAAAAACCCTAAGAGCATGGAAACAGAAAATAGAAAATGCAAGAGGGAGGAAGAAAAGCTTACCAGAAATCAAGGGTGGACCACGAGAGCTCGACTGCAACGAACACAGGGGCAGAAAAAGGGCAACAGCAGCAATGGAGAGCTTTGGGGAATTAGGGTTTGCAGTTGGAGAGACGAAGGAAAAATGAAGGGACAAAACCCTTCGAGTGGGGTTTAAAGAGTGGGGGGGAAAACCCAAACGGCTGCGCCGTTTGAATTCTGCGCGTGCCAGACGGCTGGCTGCACGACCCAGTGGCCTGGTGACACGTGGCACTGGCAACGCGGCTGTCAGTACGGCTGAAAGACCTTTGACGTGACTGTGGGGGTGACCCCCGGGCAAGTGCAGCAGCTCGGCGTATGATGTGTCCCTGATTGAGACAACTCGGTGACTGACGTTTCCCTGTTTGAGACAACTCGGCGACTGATATGTCCCTGATTGAGATAGCTCGGCGACGGGGATGTCTCCGATTCGGCTGTCGCTCGGCAACGAAAGCTTCCCAACTAAGCTCAGCCTAGCAGGATCGCGACCCAACCTTTGCTCGGACAAGGTAAACCCGATCACGATAGCTCGGATGGGTTTAAGGGGCAATTGAGAGGGGAGATTTCCATCTCATAGTACGGCCGAGCAAGAATAACGTCCGGCGTTACAGACTACGCGGCGCCGAGCAAATTAGGCAAGTGCAACGACCGAGCGATCTACCTTGCTCGGTTAACGAGGTCAACCGATTACCCCTGAGGGCCGAACTGGAGACCAGTTGTTCGGGCGAAGTCCACAGTGGAGGTTGCAACCGAGCAGAAGGACTGACCGGGCTACGCGTAAGATGCGGCCTGGCCGGCATGCCACTAGCCGCCTAGCCAAGGCGAAGCTGTTGCGCGCGACCGAGATTGGAGATGAAACGGTCGGAGGCCGGCATGCCTCACAATAGGTCAATCGAGATGAACCGGTCGAGGGTAGCTCGGCGTTTGCAGTTAAGATCTCGCCTGGTTCCAAGTCGCAAACCGGCGGTATGTAGCACGGTTGTGTGATGGCAATTTTCCACAAGTGTTTGGCCGGTCATGGTACCTCGGTCAAGGGTGCCACCTGGGCCAGTGGTGTGAAGGAGAGGACATCTGCTCCACGAACGCCTCAAATCGTTGGGCAGTTCTGCATGTACTGGAATGAGGACAAAATCTTTACACGTGTAAGGTGGTGAGAGGCGAGCACTGCCACCTGTCCGGGAAGGACAGCAGAGGTAGTGCGCGCACAATCCGTAGCTGCGTGGCAAGCCTAGATATAGAGAGGGAGGGCGGACATTACTGGTATGCGAATTCACACTCACGAACTCTCTCTCTTTCTTCTCATTATCTTCCTCACGGAACTGAACTGACTTGAGCGTCGGAGGGTTTTTCCGGCACGCCACCGCCGGGCAGCTCACCGATTTTGTGTTGCAGAGACAGACGCCGTGACCAGGAGCTTGACGTTCAAGGCGTACGGAGAGCTAAGGTTATTTCGCCCCCGTACATATATATATATATATATATTATATATCAATTGAGGGCTGCTGTCGACACCCTCTTTTGATTTCTTTTTTTTCTTTTTTAATTTATTTTTATAATAAATATACTATAATATAATAAATAAATATCTAAAGTATATTATTTACATTAATTTATATACAAACACTCAAAATATATAAAAATATATAATTTTATAAAATAATAAAAATAAAGGAATTAATAATATTATAATAATGTAAATATCAATTGAGGGGACTGTTGCCGACACCCTCTTTTGATTTCTTTTTTCTTTTTAATTTATTTTATAATTAATATGATATAATATATAAAATATCTAAAATATATTATTTACATTAATTTATATGCAAACGCTCAGAATATATAAAACGCAAAAAAATTCTAAAATAGTAAAAATAAATGGACTAATAAAACGTATTTTAGTGGACTAAATATGTAACATTTAGGTTCCAATCATACCCCAAACTTACATTTTGCTAATTCTCGAACAAAACAAATTAATAAATAAAAAAATAAAATTTGGGATCAAATAGGACTTTTATTGGGTTAGTCAAATAGGGTTAGGGATATGTAAGAGAATGGTTAAGAATCATATCTCTTTTTTGAGTGTAAGACCATCTTCAACGGTGAACCAAACCCAACATCAGATTTAAATTTTGATGAAAAACCCACTTTTTCATACTCCAACGGTTGCACCAAAGTCATACCAAAATGAGATTTCAGCAAAAGTTTCACCAAACTGATGACAGACTCCGCGTTTCACCAAAACACTGTACATGACCGTTGCCAGGAGACGAACCGGTCGACCGGCTGGTTGATCGACCGGTTGACCAACCGGTCGCCCACCAAAAGTTCAAACAGTTCCGAAAAAAAGGTTCAAACCGGTCCAAAAAAAAAAAAAAAAAATTTTTGCCTAACCGGTCGACCACCAAAAGGTTCAAAAAAGTTCAAAAAAAATCAAAAAAATAAATAAATAAATAAATTTGCCGTTACCTGTTGACCGGCCGGTCAACCAACCGGTTGCCCGGCACAAATTTGATGAAAATAATTTGATACTGAACCGTTGGAGCGCGAAGTATCAGATTAAGGAAATGGCCACTTTTTGACTCAAATTTGTTGAAAAATCTGAGTAACCGTTGGAGATGCTCTAAGGGAATAGTTAAAATTATTATTTCATGTTTTTTACATTCTCTTTCTTCAACAATATGTACTAAAGCAGACTCCCTTCCATAATCCTTTTTTTTTTTTTTTTTTCAATTCCTCCATTCTTTTGCTCCTGAAGATAGTGGCCAGTTATCCCCAAGGATTTATTGAATGAAAGGTTTGGCATGTTGGCTCAAATTGGTTTCTAAGGATTTGTGAGTGCAGAGAAAGAAATGTTAAAACTCAAATAATACAAAAATAGCCTAAATCATTACCCAGAATTCGGCACAAATTTTCAACTTTCATGATTTTTAGAAGGTGTAAATGCAACATGATTTCTCAACATTCAACCAAAATGAAAAATATGAGACTGAACAACGAAATAGTGCGCTTCCAAATGAATAGTTAAGATTAAATGGGTAAATTACACTTTGCACCCCTGCACTTTACATCAAATCCCACTTTGGCCCCTACACATCAAATTGTAACACTTAACCCCTTACACTTTTGGTCAAGTGTCACTTTGGCCCTTCTGTTAGCCTCATTGTTAACAGAGGTTAGCCACTTGAAAAACATGTGAGGATAAATTACACTTGGCACCCCTACACTTTACACAAAATCTCACTTTAGTCCCTACACATTAAAATTGTGACACTTAGCTCCCTAAAGGATAATTTCTGTTAGCCTCACTATTAACAGAACGGCCAACGTGACACTTGACCAAAGTGCAGCGGGTTAAGTGTCACAATTTGATGTGTAGGGGTTAAAGTGAGATTTTGTATGAAGTACAGGGGTGCAAAGTGTAATTTACCAAGAGTAAATTTAATAACCTTCCAAAAAAATAATAGGCTCAAAATCTCACACGGGTTATAATGTCTCCACATTAGTTGTCAAGATTTCAAGTCTAAATTCAAAACATAATCAAAGAATATTTAAGCGACTATGTGCATGTGCAGATTATTCGAATACGAGACAGAAAATTATTTTTAATCAAAAGATAGTATAGTAAACTGAGATATAATTAAATTGCTAAGATAACAAAATTAAAAATTAATTGCAAAACTACTTTTTTTTTTTTTTTTTTGTAACACCACGCACACAACACAATTTTTTTTTAATTTAATTTACTTTTTTGAAAACCAAACAACACACACATATATGTATATATATATATCAAAACACAACTAAAAAAAACACACAATAAACCCATTTCCCCCAACTTAAATGATATTGTCTCCAATGGCACATACCACAAAGGACTGACAAGAAAAGTGAATGGAAGGAAAACACAACAAATAAAAATTGGTCTTTTATCGTCAGATTCTAATATGTTTTAGGGCTAAAAATGTTATCCTCCTTTATAACCCGTATTAGACCAAATTTCTTTGGTCTTACTTAGCGGTTCCTTTCAAAGGTGTACTTGTCCGTCTTGTCCTGACAAAATACTGAAAACTCATAAAATAAAACAAAACAAAACAAAATACACTAATCTATTTTACCTAGGCGCAGCAACTCCACTTTTTCCGCTTCTTTTGATTTACGAGATATGGGTCATCCCAGCATAAATTATTTGATCCGTTCAACAATTTTGGACTAGGTTTTATATGACCTCGAGGAAAATGATTATCAGAATGGAGAAATATGTGGTGAAAAGTACAGTGTGTAAAGAAATCTCATGGGTGGTCACAGTAAAATCAAAGCCAAAAATAAAATCCAACCCAAGTTGATCTGTCACATCACTACACTTCTCAATTGGTAAATCTTCTTTGGTTTGGTCCAGATGAAAGTTCATGCGTCTATGGAGAGAGTTTCTATCAAATCTATGGTTGTAACGGTAGGTTCAAGTGACAAAAATTCTAACTCCATATCAAGTGTTTAATCAATGGATAAAGGTGATGTGGCTGCATCAGGTTCAATTGGCAACTCTTTTTCAAAAATCTCACAGCGAGCACTCATATGAAATTTTTGAACAAGTTGATCAAAAGAAATCCATACCTCTTTAGGGAACATTTCAAAATGGTCACTTGTCCACATTGTGCCTGCAAGATGTTGCGTAGGAGAATTCAACCCATCATGAGATAAAGCAATGAGTTGAGTCATTGTGTACCCATGTTGTGGACAAGCGGTTAGATAGCTCCTGTATCGTTCCCAACATTGATAAAATAACTCATTCTCTTCTTGATAAAAATTTACAATTTGGCGTTTGAGAAGAATGAGTTCAGAGGGAGGTTGTAATTCTTTCCATTTAAAATAAGTCGACACCAATATCCCTTGATCTTCATTAAATGAAAAATGAGGACCAGAAAAATCATTTCCAAAGTAAGCCATTTTCAATTTTCAATTTTTTTTTTTTTTAAACAGAAGAAAACATCTGCAAATTAGTACAAAAAAAAAAAAATATGTACAAGGGAGTCGTAAACTACCCTTTAAAGAAAATTAAATTGTGGTAAGTAAATTACAATAAAGAAAATGTGATAAAAAAAAGACACAATAATAATAATAATAATAAAATTATTCCTTTATAGTAGTCCAAAATATCATTTGTCCAACATATAGGTAATGATAATTTTCAAATGTCAAGGTATAATTTTTTTATTTTTATGTTTTTTTTTTATTTTTATTTTTATTTTTTTTAGTTCACCTGCACAAGACAATTTGCACACAAGAAGAGAGAGAAAAAAAACTTAGTAACACCGGCACAAGAAAAAATAAAAAAAGAATATATATAAAAAATTTAAAAAAAAAATGAATTACAACAAGAATTACCTCTGAATCGAACAACTTACCTTTAGTCCCCGGCAACAACGCCAAAAATTGATATGATCGTGTGTATACCAAAATATTATATTTAAAACCAAGTACTAACAACTACTATGTAGAACAACGGTTAAGATCAGGTGTCAATTCTTAGGGACTAGTTGAGTTGTGTTTTCAATTGAAAAAGAATTTAGATATTTTGTTGTGTTTTTAATTTAGAAATCCCTTTATCAAATTGCAAGTGTTGATATTGGGTATTTTTGTATGAAAAATATAAGACTTAATTTTATCATTAAAAAAAATCAAATTAAATAGTTTTTAAATAAAAAAAGTAATGAAATAGTTTTGATAATACATAGTTTTCTTATATGTATTTATTATTAGTATTTGATAATTTATCTGATAATCTTTTGATTATGTTGAGTTGGAATGTTATCCAAAAAAAAAAAATGTTGACAAGTTATTGTATTATGTTCAAAAATTGTAAAAATTTAAACCGCTAAATCGATTTACATCCATTTGTCAATCCGCTCAATTCGCATCCGTCAATCTGGCGGACAGATGCAGATTGATTTTTTTCAATCCGTCAATCCAGCAGACGGATGGGAGATTAGAAGTTTTCCAATCACAACCGAACCGCAAGCACTACTAATACGTAACCAAATTTACCATGCTCACATCAAGTCTGCATTTATAGAATAATTTATAACTAACTAGTGAATTCAAATAATATTCCTTGATAATGAAATATACCTATGTAACTTGAGCTCTCTGCAAGCTACGACTTCATATTCTTAGCTAATTTCTTCACACAGATAAAATTTGCATTCAATTAGAATAATTCATAGCTAAATGGTAAATTCCAATAATACTCTTTAAGAATGAAATATAACTAGGAGCGTTTGGCTTTGCTGCATTCAATTTGCATTCTTTATTGATGTTTTTTATCTTGTACTTGTACTATAATTTCATCAATAAAATTTCTTTATTTTGCCGATCAAAAAACATTAGGAGAGTTTGGCTTTGCTGCAGTCAACAGTAGTGTTGTTGGTGCTGTTGATGGGTTGACCAGCCACGTAGCAGAGGTACACCACATTCAAAACATTGCATTTTAAAAGACTTTAGGCCACGTTTGTTTCTTTCGCTCACAGGATTGAGGGGATTAAAAGTTTGTAAAATTGAGTGAGGAGATTATTAGTGTGTTGGTATTAGATTGAAAATATAGGATAAAAAGTGTTTGTTTGTACAATATCGGATTAATAATACTATAGATAGTGTTATTATATAAAATTATTTTTTAAAAATTTTTAGTATTTTTTCAATATTATAATTATTTTTATTATAAAAAATATAATTTTTGCTTAAAAATTATTTAAAAATTTACTAATCCCCTCATTCAATTTCTAATCCCAATTCTCCCATGACTTTGTTAGTCTTACCACATGAGAAGATTACTAATCTAAGACCATCTCCAACGGTTCACCAAAGTTGATATCAAATTCAAAATTTGGTGAAAAAGCTACTGTTCACTGCTCCAACGGTTGCACTAAATCGATATCAGATTGAGATTTCATCAAACTGACGAGAAGATACTGATTTCACCAAAACACTGTTGGTGACCGTTGAGAGGGAGGACCCGGTCGACCAACCGGTTGCCCGGCCGGTTGACCAACTGGTCGACCAACAAAAGGTTCAAACAGTTCCAAGAAAAGGTTCAAACAGTAAAAAAAAAAAAAAAAAAAAAAAAATTTGCCTTACTGGTCGACCAGCCGGTCGACCACTAAAAGGTTCAAAAAGTTCAAAAAAAAAAATTAAAAAAAAAAAAAAAAATTCGCTTAACCGGTCGACCGGCCGGTCGACCAACCGGTTGTCCCGGCACAAATTTGATGAAAGTTCACCGTTGGAGTTAGTGATATCAGATTTGGTGAAATGAATCATTTTTTACTCAGATTTGATAAAAAAAGAAATGTACCATTGGAGATGCTCTAAGGAAATATTTAATTCCCTATCTCATTTTCCAAACTAAACACTCCTTAGATGAGTCTTACATGCTATTCGTCTAATCCTCCCTTAAAGAGCCAAATAAACATGACCTTAGTGCTTCTTTCCATTTCACTCTCTTCATTTCCCACTTTCCATCTTTAACTTTTTTTTTTTTCTTGAATTACACTGATACTACCCTAAAAAGTATGTAAAAAAATAGAAATATATTAAAAATATTAATAAAAATTAATATTATAAAAATTTTCATTAATATAAAATAATTTTTTTAAATTTGGGAGTTGTTTAGGATTTGTTTATTTAATGCAGTTTTTAACTTTTTATAAAAAGATGTACATAAAAATATAAAGGTGATATGATCCAAATAAATACACTTATCAATAAGTATATTTATTTAGATCATCTCTAAACAACCCCTTACACTTTATAATAATTTCTCCTTTTTTTTCCCACTCTTTCTCTCTCAGATGATCTCTAACTATTTTTATTTTAATAAATTACATTTGATATTCTTATCTTTTACTCTTTATATTATGAAAAATGCTCGGGAGCACTAATTAGTGCTCACACTAATTAGGTGGCAGTGGGTCCCGCCAGAAATGATGTGATGTTTTGGTTTTGGAGTTGTATTTTTTTTTTTCTTATTTTTTTAATGCATTAGTGCTATTAGTGGTGGTATTTTTAGTGGGATGAATCATTGTTGTTATATTATTTTGGTCCTTGTATTTTTAATTAGTTTAATTTTGATCATTAATTTTGAAATTTATGTCTATTTGATATAATTGATAAGGTCGATTAGAATTAAAAAAAAAAAAAAAAATTGGATTGGTTGAGATTAACTCACAAAATTTAATAAATTTACAATTTTACTAATAAAGGCCTAATACATATATACTGCTTATGTATCTATTTTTCATTAAAAAATATTAATAAATATAATTAATTAGATCAAATTGAAACAAAATAAAAAATTTAACATCAAAATTAAGCTAATTAAAATTATAGAGACTAATAACACAAGAATCAAAACTAAAAATATTAGTGTAATTTATTTACCCTTTTTTTTTTCTTCTTTTTTTTTTTTTTCTTCAATCTCTCTAACAGTTAACTCTCTCTTGTTTTTTATATGCAACATTTGAATATTACTGTGTTATAATATATACATATATGTATGTATATACACAAATATAGCTGTGAAAAAGATATACCTGTGATCCCCCCATTACCCTTCTCATCCTTGATCTATTCTCTATATTTCTCTCTTAAATGTTATTTTATGACTTTAACATTCACTATGTGCACGATATATACATACATAAATATATATATATATATAAGGTTCAAAGCTGTGTATTTCATGAGTGGAAAAAAGAAGACTGAAAAATATTAAAGAAGGTGAAAAAGGAAAGACATATCAAAAAATAAATAAATAAATTAAATTTTTTTTTTTTGTGGAAAGAATGGATTTGAAACATTAAAGAGAAAACTGAAGAGTTGAAAACGCCTCCGCTAAGTTTGTTACACATGATCACCTTCTTTTTTTCATCTCCCTCTCTCTTTTGATTCAATGGTCCCCCCCCCCCTCTCCCTCTCTCTCTGTGTCTGTGTCTGTGTCTCTGTATTATTCACAGAGATGTCAGTTGTAGGAACATGTTCATCAATGGCGGTGTGGACAGCGTAGAGGGCGAAGGTCTACTTGTGGCGAACCTAGTAGACTATGCCGCCGTTGCCATGGTCAAGGGCCTAGAGTTTTTCTAGATCGACAGCAGTGATTGAGAAGGGGGAGGAGTGAGAAGTTCGAGGTGCTGGTGGGAGGGGCAAGGGGAAGCGTGGGCGATTGTCCAAGGGAGTTTGAGATTAAGGTGGCGGCGGTCGCGGACAACTGCCATGGAATAAACCTGCTTGCTTGGCGGGGTTGCTGTAAAAACAAATCTCTGTACTTACACCACGGGATTCTTATTTCGGTATCCCGGCAATATTAAATATTTGTTGCAAATATTGAACAAGATCATTGCGTCAAAGACGATCAAACTCTGTTTACCAAATCGGCAGTTGATAATTCTCTTATTTTACCTTCGCCGTGCCTTCAACGGTGGACTATGCATAGAGATAACTTTCGAAGGCTAGGTTTGGGGGATTTCCCAACAAGGGCTAATCCTGTGGTGCAAGTAGTGATAATTACTTTCACAAATGATGACGTGGCAACATATTAGCAATGGGACAGGAGATCCAAGCCGAAAAGAATATACTTGCGTGAAGACAGTCAAGTTGATAAGGTATAAGAATAGGGATAGCAGCAGGCCATTATTAAAGTGCCACTAGTCCACCCTAATCTACCCTCTTCAGAAGCTCGTGGTGAGATAGGTTGATTGTATTTTTTTTTTGTTTTTAATGTGATAAGGTTTCCCTCCCTCTCAGCCTTAATAGCTTCCAAAGTTGGTGGTGTCAGGTGATTCGACAGGTTAACTTTTTATTTTTTAAAATTTTTTTATATATAAAAAATATATAAAGTGATTTGATTCAAAATAAATTAAAAATTAAAAATAATCTTAATATATATATATTTTATGGCTTCCGGGTGTTCTAGCTTTGTTTAAGCTCTTTATGCTGTTCTATATTGCTTGGTAATTGTTATTTATTTATAAGAATTTTAGCCTTTTGTTATCTAAATATACTAGCATAATACCGTGTGGTTAAAATAAATAATTAAAAATTATTTTTAAAATTAAATTATAGCAAAAATTTTGTTTTAAAAGAAAATTTATTTAACATTAATTAGTTCTCATATAATAATTATATTTACGATAAAATATAAATATACAAAAATATCCCAGACTCCCTGTACTTCTTCATCCCCAGTACCCCACCCCCACGTGAGGGTAGGTGATTGAAAGAAAAGAAAAAAAAAAAAATTTGCCAATGAAATGTCAGTGGGGGTGTTGGGGGTGACCCCCACTAGGGGTCCCTAGCATAACTGATAAATATATTTCGTCTTGGTGAACTTCATAATTTTAGTTTTTCTATCTACCAATTATCTCATATATATTATGTAAAATCAACTACATTATCTATTTTGTAGAATTCAATCAATCAAAATTAAATCAATGACTCCAATCTTCCATTTGATCCTGCACGTTGCTAGGTATAACTCTAAAACAATTTCAGTAAATATTAGTTAATTATATTTACTAAATTTTTTTTGGAGATTAGACCAATTGAACATTTTGCAAACCCTAAAGTCATTTTCTTAATTTGATCACCTCTAGATCATTTTTAATTTTTGATTTTTTTATATTTTAATTGTTTTATATTAAAAAAAATTTAGAACTAATATACTAAACAAATAAATTAAACTGAATATGTATATAAAACAACTTAACTCTAACTTATAGGTCTAAGTTTTTTTTATTGTGTATTTAATTGAAGATGTGTTAAGTCATTTTAATGGCTAGTACCTAAACTTCTATATTTATACAATGGGTAGGTTGAACCAGAATGACTACTTGACTTATGGTTAGCATGATTCAAATAAAATTTAATGTATGTACTATATGTAAATTTATAATTGTTTTTCTCATTTGTTAATAGATTCATGCATAATCTACATTTCAAATGAGAATTTTATAAATTTTTAAGTGTTAATCATAAACTTAAAAAAAAAAAAAAAAAAAAAATGGGCATGATACACTATAAATATGTATGAAATAACCTTATTAATAAACTATTTTTGTTAAAATCGAAGCCCCGAAAACAAGCTTTCTAATGGTTCCAGCCACACATTAAAATTCAAAGGATGGAAGGAGAAAAGGGCTAAAGAGTGAAGGTTGGTCAAAAACGAAAACTCAAATTTGGGGCTTATGATCTAATCTTGCCTAAATACCTTGTTAAGACTTCAATCAAGGTTCGAAACATCCCCCAAGGATCCTTAGTTATAATATTTAGAGTTTACTTGCCAACCCATCAATGTCAAGAATCCGACAACCATACAAGTTTTAAGGTGACGGGTACCAATTTACACAAATCCAATACGAATTAGAATCCGAGTCATTATACCTAGCATTTTTCACATTTAATATTTATGAATAAATTTATGTAATTTAAAAATTTTATACTTCATTAAAACTTTTAACATTACAAAATCAATAATTAAGTTTTATTAAATATACTCTAAATCTAATCATCAATAATTTTTAAGCAAAATTTTTTCATTCAAAATTTTGGCAAATATTTAATTAGGAAAATTATCCACAGGTTAGTGCACCATGTTCACGATCATTATTAAGCTTATGTAACTTAGGCCCTAACCTAAATGTATTTCTTAAACTTTGTTTAATGTTTGGCATGATCCATATAATAGTTATAAATTGTAAGTACAATTTTAAATTATTAACTTAAAACAAGTTGTATTTGGTGCAATATAGCTTTTGATAATCTACATAACATTTTAATTGTGTAAATATTCATAATGCCCCAAAAGTTATTAGTAAGACGAAAGATTTGAAACTCTTATGTTCATATGTATTCAGAAGTTTCAAATAAGTTTTTTTTTTTTATTTATTTATTATTTCTTTAAAAGAAATTTACAAATTGTAATTTAAAAAGCCTCTATTTTTTGGCCAAATAAACTATAAAAATATCAAATAAATTATAATTTAAAATTACAACAAATAAACCTAGTCACACAATAAAATAAAATAAAAAATAATAAGTATAACATGATTCAAGAAAAAATGCACTACTATAACATCTAAAAATTAAAAGCAAACCTTATACAATTTTTGAAATATAAAATCATGGAAATTACAAAATATAAATGCATAAGTAATATTATAACCATATGCATCCTCTAGAAGAAGAAGAAACTTACAATGAAATTTATTATTCGCTATATTGAGAACAAATATACACATTTTCTCAATAGCCTCTGTCATCTATATTATACACTTAATAAATATAGATTTTAAACCATTAAACCGCGACCGAAGATATTAAAAATTTATTTTGTAAAAGTACACTTAGATTGCATAAGCATGCAATAAATTTTTAGAAATTAACATAATTGTTAGATCCATAATAGAAATAAGGATGCGGGAGACTAAATAATAGAAATTGATCTTTATAAAAAAGTATAAACTTACAGTGAAAAAATTTATTAATTGAATTCTTCATAATTGCTCCCACCACCAACAATTACAACACGTGATTAGGGGTGTTCAGTAAATATTCTGATCCACCCAAACTGACTGAACCAAATCGATCCATTGCATTTTGGACGGATGTGTGATGACGAGCGGACAGTCGTGGATTGATTTTTTTCAATCCGCCTAGTTTTTGACGGATGATAGATTTGAGGTTTCTTTGGTTGAAACCGAACCGCCAAACCGTGAGCACCCCTAATAATTTGTAAGACTTTGTGTTTTCAATTTGTTTAGATATTCTATTTGCGTTTTCAATTAAAAAAAAAAAAGTTTAGATATTTTATTGTATTTTCAATTTGTTTTCAATTTAAAAATCCTTTTATCAAATGACAAATGTTGATAGTTGGTATTTTTGTGTGGAAAATATAACGCTTAATTTTGTCATTTTAAAAAAAAAAATCAAATTAAATAGTTTTTGAATAAAAAAAAGTAATGAAATAGTTTTAATAATGCATTATTTTCTTATATATATTTATTATTGGTCTTTGAAAATTTACTTGATAATCTTTTGATTATGTTGAGTTGGATTGTTATCCAAAAAAAAAAAATTGTTGATAAGTTATCATATTATGTTCAAAATTTGTAAGACTTTAAACTGCCAAACTGATTTGTATCAATTCGCCAATACACTCAATCTGCATCTGCCAATCTGGAGGACGGATGACGGATTAGAGGTTCCTAGCTGCGACCTCAACCACCACAATTATGATGAATTAGGAGTTTTTATTTTTTGAAATATAAAATATCAATATACTAATATCATAAATCTTACTTCAAATACAATGCCAATCCCTGTACCTATAAAGCTAGATTCGTTATCTCACTAGAAATACATCGGGTGTGTTTGGTAACGTTTACGTTTTCAGTTTATATTTACAAAAATTTTATAAACTGGTTTTTGTTTATTTTTTGTTTATTTTTAGAAAAATATAAACTACAAACGCATTTGATAATTGACAAAATGTTTAGAAAATTTTAAAAATATAAAAAAGAGTGAGAAATGGCAAGTGGTGGCGAAAGGCGGTGGTGGAAAGTGGTGACGGTGGGTGTGGGTAGCTGGTGGTGGTGGTGGTGGCGGTGGGTGGGTGGCGGTGGGTGGGTGACGATGACGGTGGTGGATGTAGCGAGGGTGGTGGTGGCGCGATAGTAGCGGGTGGTGGCGGATGTGGTGGTGGTGGCGGGTAGGTAGGTGGGTGGGTGACGGTGGCGGTGGGTAGCGAGTGGGTGGTGGTGGTGGTGGTAGTGCGGCGGTGGCGGCGAGTGTGGTGGGCAGGTGGTGGCAGATGGTGGTGGGTGGTGCGGGTATGTGGTGGTGGTGGTTGGATAGGTGACGGTGGCGGTGGTGCGAGTGGGTGGTGGTGTGGTGGTGGTGGCAGCGACGGCGGGTGGTGGTGGCAGGTGGGTGACGGATGGCTGGTGGTGGTGGGTGGTGGCGGGTGGTGATTGGGTGGGTGGGTGGTGACGGTGGCGGATGGTGGTGGTAGCGAGTGGGTGTGGTGGTGTGTGGTTGCGGGTGGTGGTGGTGGGTGGCAGGTGGTGGCGTGGTGGTGGGTGTGGTGGTAGGTAGTGAGGTAGTGGTGGTGGTGAGTGGGTAGTGACAGTGGCGGGTGGTGGGTGTAGCGAGGGGTGGTGGTGGTGGTGGTGGTGGTAGGGGGTGCGGGTGGTTAGTGGTGATGTGGTGGATGGTGGTGGTAGTGGCGGGTGGTGGCAAGTGGCTGGTGGTGATGGTGGTGGTAGGTGGTGATAGTGATGGCAAGTGGGTGGTGAGTGGTGGTGGTAAGTAGGTGGCGAATAGTGATGGCGAGTGGATGGCAGGTGGGTGGTGGGTGGTGGTGGTGGTGGCGAGTGGGTGGCAGGTAAGTGGTCGTGGCTGGTGGGTGGTTGGTGGGTGGTGGTGGCAGATGGGTGGTGAGTGGTGGTGGCAAGTGGTGGTGACGGGTGGGTGGTGGTGGTGGAAGACGGTGGTGGAAAATGGTGGCGGGTGGTGGTTAGTGTTGGGTGGTAAAAAAAAAAAAAAACTGAAAGCTCAAAATGGAAACACATTTTTTGTGTTTTCATTTTTTGGCCAAATTTATAAACTGAGACCACTGATTTATAAATCAAAAATTTTACCAAACAAGTTTTTATTTGAGTTTTGTAAATTTTTGTAAATATAAACAAAAAACTGAAAACGTATCACTATTGCAAAGCAAACCCCCACACTATAATTACTTCTTCCACGTCTCTCACTATATTTTTTTTCTATTACCAAAATTAATTATTAGTTATTAGATTAACACTCTTACCGGAGTTAATTTTCTCATTTTTTACAAAGTACTAAATATTTGCCTCCTTAATTCAACTCCCCTTAAGAGAGTTGAAATGTCACGCCCTCAAAATTAAGTACATAAACCAATCATTCATGATATCCATAGACATAGGAAAATGGAATATATTCATTCATCAGAGTATTCTTTACAAAAGTATTACATGTTGACAACAAAAGTAAATGCCCTACGGGCTTACAACTTTTCAAGTCAACACTTGGTTACAACAAAAGAGAGTTCTAACTCTTAACATATTAAGCCCTTGACTTGAATTACATGTAATACAAAAGATAACCACAAAAATAAGCCTTCAGCTTCTAAACCAGATATGAGAAATAACTAAAACATTAGCATCTAATAAATGTTCAACACATGTGCATCTATTAACATCATTTCTATAACCCATCAACCTTGATATTCATCTTTCAATACTATTTCATTTCTATTTCCAAATCATTTCATTTACATGGTACGTCCATTCAAGTAATTCAAATGAGACTACAACTCATAAGAAAACAACACTTCAATTCATCAACGTTATTCAAACGCATATAAGGTTTCGGGGCTTTCATCTTGGACACTTCGGCCAACTTAATTATCACTGGAGTCCATCTCCTATCTCCTCTCAAACTGTGGAGTATATCCCCTATCTCCTCCCTCACACTGGAGTACATCCCCTATCTCCTCCAAAACAATATACATATGCAATGTATTTAAACACTTATCATATACAATGATCAATTTAAAGCACATATTCAAAGTATTATTCCAAATGTCATATTCAATGACACATTCCGATTGATTAGTTTCGATTTACCTAATCATCATGCAATTCTACAACAATTATGGCTATCCTCCACCAATAGCCCAAAGCAGTTATCTCTAAACAGATAATAAATTCATTAACAGATAAATTGCCAACATTTTCATATGTGAGTAATTAATCAATCCAACTACACCATTCAATCTCATAATTTCCCAATTTCGTGGTTTTCAACTCAATTTCATATTTTCATATTTTCCAAAATTAATTATACAAATTAATCAATCACATTTAATTAGGGTATAATCCCCCTTTTCTCAACTTTGGCCCTAAGGCCTCAATTTTACACCAATAATCCCATTGTCAAGGTCTCACACATACATGGAGTTCAACAATTAAAAACCCCCTTTCTATAGTTTCAAATTCAAACCCTAACTTTTTCAAAATTTCCACAACTCACCATTTATACAAAATGACCAAAATTTATGTTAAATCGAGTAGTTTATCCCTACCTCAAATTTCAACACTCAAAGGAGAAGAAGGACGAAACTCAAAGTGCTCCAAATCTAACATTTTTCGGATCAAAAGATAGCCCACGCAATACTTCACCTTTTTAACAAAGGGATTAGGGTAGAAACACTCTAGATCACGTGTATTTGTAGAGAGAAGATATGTTTAGAGACAGGAGCAGCCGGATCTAGGGTTTAGATGAAAAAGATGATCAAAAAGTGAAGGAGAAAGCCGCTGCTGCGAACTGATATATACAAGGCTCGCTCGAGCGAAGGAGTGGTCGCTCGAGCCACCAGACACAAAAGGACCTTGCTCGAGCGCAAGAAGTGTCGCTCGAGCGAACAATGCGAAGTTTCAGGTTTGCAACCTAGAAGCACGCTAGAGCGCAGGAGTCCTCGCTCGAGCAAAGAAACTCAAAACATAGAGCTCGCTCGCTCGAGCGAAGGAAAGCTCGCTCGAGCAAAGAAACACAACCTTCAGGTCCAAACTAGACGCAGACGCATGGTCCAGTGCAAGAGTGCTCGCTCAAGCCAAGAGACACACTACTCAAAGCTCGCTCAAGCGAAGGAACCCTGGCTCGAGCGAAGGAACTAAAACACAAAGCTTGCTCAAGCGATAAAAGCCTCGCTCGAGTAAAAAAACCAAAAATCTGGGCAGCAACTATTTATTTCAAATCACTACCAGCCTATTTCAAACCTGCCTGACACATCCCAAAACTCAAATACAAAGAATCAAATGATGAAAACGAGAATAAGACAACAACATACATCTACGGAACTGAGTCCGGAATATAATAAACAATAGAGGGAAAATCAGGATCGCTATATAAAACCTAAAGTCTCCGCCTACCATCGACTTTGGGATAGTGTCAACGAAGACAACATCAAAAATTTTACTTATGTGAAAACAAAAAATTGTATTGATTCACCAAAATTTATGATTTACAAAATTTTAAACTAATAAAAATATGTGTTTTACTTAAATAACGAATTAGCTTAATAATGATTTATCTAACATTAGCTAGCAAAGTAGCGGAGGTCTCTCAAGCTAGTAAGCTACTACTTCATAAGTAGTCCCAAGAAAAGACAAATAACAATAACATGTAAACATCTATCTCATTAATTAGTTGCCATGTATATTATATAAATATTTTGAAAAGGAGTTGGATTTCCATTAGCTAATAATATGAATTCGAGAGCATTATTCAGGATTGTAAGGTTTATCATGGATTATGTTTTGATAATTTGAATTATTTATTTTGTCGAATACTTTATATATATTATTCACATAATAAATTAGATTAATCCAATAATCATGGTATATTTAATTTATTACGTTTGTCACAAAAAATTAATATATAAAATGAATTGTCTATTTCAAAAATACAATCGCCATTAATTTTTTTTGTAAATCACACTCACCATAATCTGAATTTGAGAGTGTTGTTTAGGACTGTGGGGTTCAGCACAAATTTCGTTTTGATAATCCAAACCGTTTATTTTGTCGAACACTTCATGAATATTACCCAACAAAAAATCAGATTGATCCGATAATGGTAACCTATTTAATTTATCGCGTTTGTCACAATAAATAAATAAAATGAATAGTCTATTTCAAAAATACGACCGTTCATTTCTTTTTTTTTTTCTTGTGTGAATTACACTCACCTTCTTTGAATTTGAAAAAAATATAGTTAACCTCACCCTTTTTATATAACTTCATCAAAAACAAACAAGGACTAGCTTATAAAGATGAAATGCTTAAGGGTTGTAGAGCAGTAGTAGAAGAAGAAAACTCAAATCAAAATAGGCAACATTAACATTTACAACCCTATCTATAAATATACCCCTTTTTTGTTGTAACAACTGAGCTTGATAGGAGTAATAAAACACTTGGCCCATGATATTCGACTGGTACATTAACAAAGCCCCCAATTTACAGTCTATATATAGGGTTTGGATTAAGAGTGTTTAGGTTTGATGGACTTTGAGACTAATTTTGGTGATTAAAACCGTTCACTTTTTAAGATTTATTAAGTAAAATATTCATGTAAAAAATCAAGATAATCCAATATCAATAAATATATGTTTGAATCAGGGATAGGTCCACTCTTTCGCTCACCCTGAAACTTTTTTTTTAATCTGTTATTTTGTTTGAGTCTTATTTCTCACTATTCTTATTAAAATTTCTGTCTCATTTTAAAAGTTTTTAAAAAATATTATTTATGTATTGTATTTAATGTGATGGTAGTTCATTAAATTTTATTGTAATACGTAAAAAAAATTATGACTATGCCACTTTAGGAAATGAGTAAAGTAGCCTTAACTAACGTTTTTTTCCCTTAAACAGCAAATACAATTTTTATTATTTTTTTTGAAATGGAAATGAAGAAAACAATACAATCATCAATAAAATAGGAAAAGTCATGTGGTTCCAGAAAACTCATCAGAATTTAGGTCTATGGTAGAGATATAAACCATAGATCTAAATTTCTGATAAATTTTCTAGTAAAATCTCTTTCGAGGGGTTGAATATTGAAAATTGATAATGAATTCGAGAAAAATAATTTTTTTTTTAATATTGATCATAGATAATGAATTCTAGGTATTTTTCTAATTTCTAATAAAAGAATAGCTTTGACTACGGCATTTTTCGTTTAAGGATATAGTTTGAAAAGAAGAAAAGAAAATTGACACTTGAAAACAACATTTTTGTGCTATTTTAGGCTGTGAAGATGTGGTTTGGAAATACTTTTCTGATCCTGGGGGACGCTCGTGATCCTCTGCTAATCACCTGAAAAGGAATAAACACTCCGGTCGGGGGTGCCGGAATTAGCACTCCGACGGACAAGTAGTGTCAACACTCAAGATTACTTCTATTCTAAGTTAAGCGTAGTGGTTCTCACATACCTTTCTTTGATGGGTGATCCCGTATTTATAGTGTTTTCTTTGGGCCTTTGGGCTAGGCCCATCCTTGTTCCGTCATATGTACCTCTACTCGGCGTATGTTCTACTGGCCAGGATACTGGTTATTCTATTCGGCTCCTTGATTGGGTGGGGTATATGCCGAATAGAGGTTATGTTTCGAACCAGACACGCTCATCCGTCCCTATGGATCTAATAATTTTTGGCTCCCACAATTGCCCCCCAAACACCCTTCTAGCATTAGTTAGTCGACGTGTTTGGCTTTTAGCTTGAGAAGTCAAAAATTCGGCGGTTAACCTTCTTCCCAATGCATGTCAGAGTGCGCTCATGCTTTTTAGTCATTGTAACGCTTTCCCGTCCCTTCGTACACTGCTTTCATTTAATATGATTTGAAATTGTCTCTTCGAGTGTATGTCCTGAATGTTCAAAAGATATCTTGCTCGCCCTCCAGTGCAATTCCATCTCTTCGCGGCTTCCACAACTCGCTTCTCACTTCTCCCTCTGTCTCTTGTAAGTCTTCTCCTTCTTCATTTTTGATCCCGCTTCCTTATTTTCTTTTAACTTTCCATAATCCTTGGGTTTGGCTTAAAAAGAATGGCAAAACATCTGAAAGAGCTCCTTTCAGCGGATCGAATCTCTGGCTTTCGACACCATTTCTCCATCCCTGATGACGTCCATCTGTCACTTCTGGCAGACAGCACCACTGATATGCAGAGGGAAGATGAGAACATAATCGTCTTTCCTCTCCTATCAATTGTTGAGGGTGGAGTCCGCTTTCCTCTTCACCCACTTTTGAGGGTTGTTCTTAGATACTGGGGCCTAATCCCTTCCCAGCCCAACGTCAATTTCTTTCGTATTATAATTGGGATCGTAGAACTTAATCGTCATTTTAGGACCAATTTAGGTATTCCTACCATTCGGCACTGTTACGCCCTAGCCAAATCTACGGGCCGGCTAGGGCGCTACTTTCTTAGAGCTAAGGATACTGATCATCACTTAGTGACTATGCTCACCAGCTCTGGCAAGTGTGTCGACGACGTGATGGTCGTTGTTCGCGGCAACTGGGAGTTCGGCGAAGGCGAAGATCGCCTAGACCCGGTGCCGAGGAAAAAAGGTGAACCAGGTGGCCAATTAGATCACTTTGCTTTTGATATTTGCATGTATATGTATTCGGCACTATGTTCACCTTATCGTTTTGTCTGTGCAAGCAACGATTGAAGAGAGTGTTGGTTTTAGACAACGACGTCGCGCTCGCAGAAATCAAAACCACAATACAGTTTGTCGGCCGTCCAAACCTTCAAAAACAAGGGAGGGCAGCCCACATTCTCCTGCGGTACGAGCCAACTTGCACAACATTCTCGGCGGCAGACAACATTCCGATCGCGCGAGGCGATAATCAACTTGCTACCCTCATCTTCCCCAGCTTCAAAAACTTGAGGCAGATCAGTTTAGAGTCATCTGATTCTAAACATGCGGAAGAACAAGTGGCCGAACCAATCGCCGAGGATTCGGACCGGTTGGCCGCGAAAGTTGACGAAGTGATTAATTCGGCCTTTGCGGAAGCCGGATTGAACTCTTCTGACCCTCCGTCTACATCAGGCCGAGGAGATGCCTTCGAAGATATTTTTTCGAACTTGGGAGACCTTCCCGGCGATTACTCTGAAGATATTGCTGGGGAAAATCTTACGTAGATGGTGCGGAAGAGGAACGCCGAACGCATGGCCGCCTGAAAAAAGGACGAGGCCATCCATTCCGGACTTGTCCTGACTGAATCTGTTCAGCCTACTGTTCTACAACACATTGTTGTAGAGGAATCAGCTCAGGTTGTCATGGCCAAGACGGAAAAGGGTGTCGAGCGCCCGATTACAGAAGAGTGGCCGATTTTGGAGGATCGAGGCAAAAAATGGAACGCCAAGGACAAGGACGACTCCGAAGAGGGCCCTGTTGATAAGCGGCCACGCTTAGAGGAGTCGGCTATGGTTGCTCCTTTCATCATTGAACCAAAGATAAAAAAACATGTCGATCTCCTCTGAAGCGTCAGCTTTGAAAGATCAGCTGTGGCATTGAGCTTGGCCACTGCAGTCTCCTTGCCGGCTGACAAGGCGACCTTTCGTGCCGAGCCAGACTTGGCAATGGTAGCATTAGCTGCTCAGTTGGCCTTTTTGGTATGTGTATCCTTGGAATGTGACGATCTTTTGGTTTACATTCAATGTTTCTTGGAATGTGACGATCCTTTGTTTTGCAGGTAGTCGGAAGGATCGCTGAATTAGGCTGACGCCAGCGTGACGTTGTCGAAAGGATTGGCCGTTTGCAATCGAAAGTCGATGGCCAAAGGAGCAGGGCGGAGTTTGAGGCAATGAGAGCCGCAATGGAAAGTGCACGGGTGGAGGCTGAGAAGGAAAGGGCCAGGACTGCTGATCAACTCAGGTCTGACACCGAGGAGAGAGAAAATGCAAGCGAGGAATCACTCAAGTTAGCCAACGAGGCGCTTGCGAAACTGGAGGCCGAGTTGGAAGGGTTGAAGTAGGCCAAGGAAAAAGCCGAATCTAAGGCTTCCGCGGCATTCGAGGCTGGGAGGAGCACCCCTTTTAATGACTACATAGAAGAGGTCCCCAAATTTTAAAATCGGGGATTCAGACATGGCTGGCTCAAAGCCCTTGCTACCGCTGGAGTTACATTGGCCATGCCAATTCCATACGAGCAAGTGGACGTTGAGCCGCTTGAGTCCGATCCTGAGACTTGATTTGGGTGACGTTCTAGTTTTGTTAGACTCAATTTCAATGTATGTTTTTTGTTAGTTGACTTTCATCTTTTTGGGATGTTCATATGTAAAATGTCCGCTGCTAGTGCCCAATTTATGAATGAAAATTTTATATGCTCTCAAATTATTTCTCGTATTGTTTGCTATATGAGTATATAGTTAGGAGAATCAGTGTTAGAACAAAATGTCAAGATTACGTGAGACGGCAGACTTAACAGCCGATTAAAATTAGGGATCTGATTTAATCATAAACAAAATGAATTCATGATAACGATTCGTGGAACGGTTGGGGTATTCAAGCCGTCTAGATTGATGAATCTGCCCTTGCCCCAGCTGGTTCATGATCGTAGAACGCCGAATAACACGCTACTTATGAATCGATTCGTGGAACGGCTAGGGCATTCAAGCCGTCTAGATTGATGAATATGCCCTTGCCCTAGTTGGTTCATGATCGTAGAACGTCGAATAACACGTTACTTATGAATCGATTCGTGGAACGGCTGGGGCATTCAAGCCGTCTAGATTGATGAATCTGCCCTTGCCCTAGCTGGTTCATGATCGTAGAATGCCAAATAACACGTTACTTATGAATCTTGCACTGAAGAATCGATTCGTGGAACGGCTGGGGCATTCAAGCCGTCTAGATTGATGAATCCGCCCTTGCCCCAGCTGGTTCATAATCGTAGAACGCTGAATAACACGCTACTTATGAATCTTGTACCGAAGAATCGATTCATGAAACGACTGGGGCATTCAAGCCTTCTAGATTGATGAATCTGCCCTTGCCCCAGCTGGTTCATGATCGTAGAACGCCGAATATCAACGGTTGATTGGGGCGATTGTGGCATATGACTCAGTCGGCGCCGGGCTGTTGACACTTCAATATTAATGAGATTGCCTCGAAGGGCTGCCCTCGTAGGGAATAAATGGGTGTGTACTTCATGAATGGGGGTCCTATTTTTGTGCTCAGTCAGCAACTCAGTGCAGCTCTTTGAGGAAGATTAAACAAGTGCGAATGTCAAATAAGCTTTTCTTCAACAGCAGAGGTGAAGCCAAGACGCTAGCTGAGCTGGGAGGAGCCATGAGTCGAAGCGGTGAACCTTCACACACGGGCAGTAGGACTTCGAGGGATCGGGAAAGACACCAATCTCCTCGTCGTCGAAGTAGGTCGCCTAGGAGGGACAAACAGCCATAGCGTAAGTCTCCTCAACCCCATCCTGGTAGGGAATCTGACGCGACTCCTCACCCATTGAGTTTCGTGGTCTTCGTGGGTAATAGACCAATGACATAGGCGGATTCGATCATTCGAGATCCAAACGTGGCGGTTGAATTTGCTCGACAGATTTTTCCTCCCGAAGTTCAGCAATTGATGGTAGGTCGGCCGGACTTCGAAGTGTTTCATGAAGGTGTTCACGGGGCGGTAAGGGGACTGTACACAGCTTATGAGATCGACATGCGTCTCCACGCCGCTCGCCGCGACATAGAATAGAGAGATGAACACATTCAGAAGTTAGAAGCTCGCGTCAAGAAGGCCGAGCATGAGCTAAGGAAAATCAAGTTTGCTGGGCCCCAATCAACTAGCCACCCCAACCCGGTTGTCGAAGAGAGGGTTACTCAAAGGCTGGTTAGTGATGCGATCGTCGATCATAATACAGCTAGCATGTTCGTGATTGAGACTGCGAGAGCTACGGCCTACGAAAAAGGCTTCCATGACGGCCGACTGGTCGAAATTCAGAAGACCAAAGAGAAACTCGCCGAAGAAGTTTGCCGATGTGAAAATCGTGACTTTAAGCACGGTTGGATTAAGGCATCCCAAGCCGCGGAAGCTCTCCGAGCGTCGGGCATGATTCGGTATTGCCACTCTACCGACGTAATTATTTTCTGTTCTCCGCCTTTGAAGTCGAGAAGAGTGAGGATGAGGGCGACGCCGTATAAAAATACTATGTAATTATGTAATTGTTGCCTGATTGAATAAAACGTCCTATTTTAAATGTTTCATTGTAATTTGTATTCGGCACACACGTGTTTGCATGTGTTTCATTGTATAAACATTTAATTCCGAACAGTTATATACCGGCTTGTCATGAGCATTCTTTATTAAATATATATTTGGCATCTGTTTCACGCATGGTCAATGCGCCGATGAGGCTCCGAATTTGGAGGCTTAATTGGCCCAAAGGTGTCATGCACCAGGGGCTTCGCATCCGGACTGTCAGCCCATCTATAATTGCTGTTTAGATAATTAGGCCATTTTAACTCCAAAAAGCCGAAAATTACTACATGGAGTGGCTTTGGCCAATATCGATCGGCGTCCGTCTTTTGGAGTTCAGTGTTAATGAAATTGCCTCGGGGCCACTGCAAGGATTAGAAATAAATCGCCTCGGACTCTTCACGCCAATAACTTCACTTACTGTGTTCAGACTCGATTTAAAATGATTTTGTTGTGTGTGGTTAGATAAGTGTGAATGTCAAATGGAGTTTTCTTCAACAGCAGAGAAGAAGCTCGAACTTTGGCTGAGCTGGATACTGTAATGAATTGCAGCAGAGAACCCACCCGTGCAAGAGGTAGGGCGTTCAAAGAACGGGAAAAACGTCAGCCTCCAAGTCGTCGAAGCAGATCATCCCGAAGGGAGAAACAACAACAGGGAAGTTCTCTGCAACCACGACCAAGAAATGAGGCCGACGTAGCATCGCGACCGTTAAGTTTTACTGTTTTCGTGGGGAATTCCTTTCTTGTCCTGGATCTTAGCCTTGACGTTGTCTATGGTGTCAAAGCTCTCCACCTCGAGGGTGATTGTCTCGCCGGTGTGAACATCATGGATTTAAGCGCGGTCAGATCAAAGCATTTCAAGCTGTGGATGCTCTCCGAGCAGCGGGCGTTGATTCGGTGCTGCCGCTGTACTAACGTGACCACTTCCCCTTTTTCGCCTTCGAAGTTGAGAAGGGGACGAAGGCGACGCCATATGAAAATAGCTATTGTAATGCTCGAACACGGATTGCGTTTTTGTAATTACTGTTTAATCGAATAAAATGTTTTATTTTAGAAGTTTATATCTCATTCTAAATTTTTATATACTTAATTAAACATCTTATTTCAAATGTTGGCACGTTTTGTTTTGTTCATGTGGAATATTACTCGGCCCTTGAGCGTCATGCGCCGATGGGGCTCTGCGTCTGATGACTTGTTGGCCAATCGTGATATCCACGAAGGCCGATCCGAATCCGGAGGCTTTATCGGCCCAAAGACGTCATGCCGATGGGGCTCTGAATCTGGAGGCTTTTTCGGCCCAAAGACGTCATGCGCCGATGGGGCTCCGAATCTGGAGACTTTTTGGCTAATCGTGATATCTATGAAGGGCGTTCCGAATCGGAGGCTTTTTCGGCCCAAAGGCGTCATGCGCCGATGGGGCTTCGAATTTGGAGACTTTTTGGCCAATCGTGATATCCACGAAGGGTGCTCCGAATCCAGAAGCTTTATCGGCCCAAAGGCGTTATACGCCGATGGGGCTTCGAATCCGGAGACTTTTTTGGCCCAAAGACGTCATGTGCCGATGAGGCTCTGAATCCGGAGGCTTTTTGGCCAATCGTGATATCCACGAAGAGCGCTCCGAATCCGGAGGCTTTATCGGCCCAAAGGCGTCATGCGCTGATGGGGCTCCGAATCCAGAGACTTTTTGGCCAATCATGATATCCACGAAGGGCGCTCTGAATCCGGAGGCTTTATCGGCCCAAAGGCGTCATGCACTGATGGGGCTCCGAATTGGGAGGCTTTTTGGCCAATCGTGATATTCACGAAGGGCGCTCCGAATTCGGAGGCTTTATCAGCCCAAATGTGTCATGCGCCGATGGAGCTCCGAATTCGAAGGCTTTTTGGCCAATCGTGATATCCACGAAGGGCGCTCCGAATCCGGAGGCTTTATCGGCCCAAATGCATCATGTGCCGATGGGGCTCCGAATCCAGAGACTTTTTCTGTCGGAGCACTTTTCAACTGGATTTCACAGTGGGTGGGATTACAACTTTTTAACAAGAATCCTTGCATTACAAAAGTGGAATGTGTACATCGCGAATCATTTAGAACTATGATCATTCCCCACAAGTCGGGTTTAATGGCAATTATCGTAAGTGCGTCGAGTTCCAGGGCCGTGGCAGACTCATTCCTGACATATTTTTGTGCTGATATGGAATCTATCTGATAATGGCCGTCTCAGTTAGGACCCAATTTCCCATCAACCGGTTTCTTGTCATCTGAAAGTACCTTCAGAATCAACTCTCCCGGTGTGTAGCGGTGCAGCTGAACGCGTCGATTATACGACTTAGCAAATTGCTGCTGGTATTGCTTAAGGCTTCCATGGCTTTTCGCTAGGGAGCCGTCTGACATCGTCTAGGCTATTTCGATTTGACACTTCAGTGGAGTTGACCTGTGACTCCGTTCGTGTCTTTCCAGAAAGGACATAACATGCTTGTGCGAATCACTAGGAACCACGGATTTGCTCTATGCCGTGTTCGGTCGGGAAGCGTAGCAGCTGATGATAGGTGCTTGTCACGACCTGAATTATATGCAACCAAGTTTGCCCCATGATGAGATTATACGGCGAAGAGAGCTTGACGACCAAGAATTCCACATCCACTGTTTGGGAGCCCACTCGAACGGGTAGTGTGATTTTCCCCAACGGGTACTCTGGATTTGTGTTGAAGTCGGATAATGGATAAGGAGCCAGAGACAGGTCTAATGCGCTGAAGCCGAGTTTGGCGAAGGTCTCGTAATACATAATCTTCGAAGTGCTCCCCTGGTCTATGAGGACGCGTTCAACGATAAATCGGTTTACGTGTAGTTCAATGACCAATGGATCAATGTGGGAGAGTGTTATGCCGATAAGATCAGAATCGTCGAAGATAATACTCGGAGCTTCGTGAGGCCATTTCGTTGGTGTGCGTTGCTTCTGGGGGACTGATTGAATTGCGTGTACGGTAAGAGGCGTTGGAGGGTTGTATATCATATGAACGACGTCGAGCGGAGGTGAATCCTGCCGAAGGGCAACTGTTTTGATTGCGCTTTTTCGACATGTTGCTGGAGCCGACCATCTTGCACCAATTCCAAGGTGGTCTTTCAAAGCATAGCAACTGTCCGTATCATGACCGTGATCTTTGTGATATTTACATCGCTTGTTCCGCCTTCTTGTGTCAAGGAGGTCCCACCATTTTGGATGGCCATTTGAAGAATGGAAGATGTTGGATTTTGGACATAACCGAGCTGATCGGCTCTGACAGCTCCGTATATTTCTTGTCGGCGCGCTTTGTGCGCCTACTATCAACTTGCAGTTGCTCATTTGCTCGATGTGAGCATTGATCGCTTGATGGACGAGAATCCCGTCTCTTGTCTCGTTTAGCCTGCTATCGTGGTTCAGGGCTTTGAGGTGGTACGGAACTTATTGGCTGAGCAATTTCAGGAGGGGTCATTTTGTTGGCCATGTGTCCAGCTTTAACCCGCAAGGCGTCATCTTCCACTTTGTAGTATTCCTCTACTTTCTTCATCAACCCCCAGACTGTCTTGGGGGGTCTTCTAGTCAGGGAGCAGCGAAGGGCACTATCTGGATGTAATCCCATTTTGAAGGCGGTGATGGCCATGGAGTCGTTGCAAGCGCCGCTAACAAGATTAAAGCATTCCCAATATTGCGCCAAATATGCTCTTAGTGTTTTTCCTGGCAGGATTTGCATTGCCCAGAGAGAGTCGGCTTGTTTCGGCTGGACTTCGTTGGTGATGAATCTGGCCCTGAAGGATTTTTGTAATTGGTGGAAGGTTTTGATCGAAGCCGCTCCAGTTATAAATACCACCTGACAGCAATGGTTCCAACTGCTGGGAAATATTCGGCACATGAGGGCCTCGTCATCTGTATACAATGTCATGGCTTGCTTGTAGTGGTGGATGTGGTCGGTGGGGTCTGATTTGCCATCGTACAAGGTGAATGACAGCGCTTTGAATTTCTTGGGTAGCATTGCCTTTGCAATCCGTCGTACGAAGGGATCGTGTTGATCTTCGTCCGAACTGTTCCTTCTTCGCTTGTGCCTTGTATGGGGACTTTCTTTAAAAGAACTGGTAGTTTTAGGTCGCTCCTTCTTCCGGGGCTCCGGGGGATAACGAGTCGGAGTCGCTATCAGTGTCTTGTCGGGCTTGAGGTCGTGACCACCTGCCTTCGGAGATCGTTCCGGATTTAGGCATACAGCTTGTTTGGACTTCGCCACTTCCAACGCCAAATCTTCACGAAGATGTTCGTTCTCAGCGATCATGTTCTCCAACCTCTGTTCATTTCGCTTTGCTTGTTCCATGATTGCCTGCATTGTCTCATGCTCCGAAGTCGAGGGTGAGTGAAGTTCAAGGCACGTCTTGCGGCGATAGTCTCCGGTCCAAGCATGTTTGTTGGAGTGAGGTCGTCTCTTTGCGTGGTTTCATCAGTGACTATTGGAGGATCTTCCGTCACGCCTACCATCGATATATTTGAGTATTCCCACAGACGGCGCAAATTATGGAGATGTGGTTTGGAAATACTCTTCTGATCCGGGGGACGCTCGTGATCCTCTGCTAGTCACCTAAAAAGGAATAAACACTCCGGTCGGGGGTGCCGGAATTAGCACTCCGACGGACAAGTAGTCTCAACACTCAAGATTACTTCTATTCTAAGTTAAGCGTAGTGGTTCTCACATACCTTTCTCTGATGGGTGATCCCGTATTTATAGTGTTTTCTTTGGGCCTTTGGGCTGGGCCCATCCTTGTTCCGTCACATGTACCTCTACTCAGCGTATGTTCTATTGGCCGGGATACTAGTTATTCTATTCGGCTCCTTGATTGGCTAGGGTATATGCCGAATAGAGGTTACGTTTCAGACCGGACATGCTCATCCGTCCCTATGGATCTAATAATTTTCGATTCCCATATAGGCTAATCAAATATATAAAGAGAAACGATAATTTAGTGTAAGTTAAAAAAAAAAAAAAAAATCAGATAAGTGATAAACTTCACAAATTCTAAAGTATCATTAATTTGTAATTTTTTCAATAAATAAAGTCTTACCTATGAGATTATAGGTTACTCAAATTGTACATAAAGCAGTATGATGTAGGGGTGCTTAGCAGATATTCTGATCCGTCCAAACCGATCACTGCATTTTGGACAGATGTGTGATGACAAATGGACACTTGCAGATTGATTTTTTCCAATATGCCTAATTTTGGATGGATGGTAGATTTGAGGTTCCTTTAGTAGCAACCGAACCGCCAAACTGCGAGCACCCTTAATAATTTGTAAGACTTTGTGTTGCCAATTTGTTTAAATATTCTGTTTGCGTTTTCAATTGAAAAAGAATTTAGATATTCTATTGTGTTTTCAATTTGTTTCAATTTGAAAATCCTTTTATCAATTGACAAATGTTGATATTTGATATTTTTGTGTGGAAAATATAAAGCTTAATTTGTCTTTTTAAAAAAAAAATCAAATTAAATAATTTTTGAATAAAAGAAAAGGTAATGAAATAGCTTTGATAATACATCGTTTTCTTATATATATTTATTATTGATATTTGACAATTTACTTGATAATCTTTTGGTTATGTTGAGTTGGATTGTTATATATCCCAAAAACAATGTTGACAAGTTATTATATTATGTTTAAAATTTATCAAAGTTTAAACTGCCAAACTGATATGCATCTATCCATTAATCTGCCAATCCACTCAATTCGCATCTGCCAATCTGGCGGACGAATGTGGATTGATTTTTTTTCAATCCGGCGAACGAATGACGGACTAGATATTCCCGACCGCAACCGAACATATAAATATCAATCTACCAATATCATAAATCTAGCTTCAAATACAATGTCATCTCTCTACCTATAAAGTTAGATTCCTTATCTCACTAGAAATACATCACTACTACAAAGCAAACCCCACACACTTTAATTGCCTCTTCCACTTCTCTCTCACTAATTTTTTTTTATTACCAAAAGTTAATTATTAGTTATTAGATTAACACTTTTATAGGAGTTAATTTTCTCATCTTTTACAAAGTACTAAATGTTTGCCTCCTTAATTCAACTCCCTTTAAGAGAGTTGAAACCTAAAGTTTTTGTCTACCATCGACTTTAGGATAGATTCGACGAAGACAACATAAAAAATTTCACTTATGTGAAAACAAAAAATTGTATTGATTCACCAAAATTTATGATTTACCTAATTTTAAAGTAATAAAAATTAGTGGTGCTACATGCACCAATTAGTGTATACACTAGTCTACCACCTAGTGTTATGATATTATTATTGACCACCTTTATTATACATGTTACAAATACCCAAAACCATATAAATGATGCCACATCATCTGTTAGTATACTAGTGTGTATATGAATTGATACATATAACATTATTCAATAAAAATATGTGTTTTACTTAGATAACTGATGAGCTTAATGATGGGTGGGTCATAGGTTGAGCCTTGTTTTCAAGTCTTATATCTAATATAGCGATCCCTGTTTTAACCCGACCTTTATTGTGTTCCGGACTCGGGTTCCGTGATTGTATGTTGTTATCTATGTCTTGTTTCCTTCCTTTAATTCTTTCAATTTGAGTTTTGGGACTTGTTGGGCGAGTTTGGAACATGTTAGTTGTTAGTTGGTTCAAATGGTTGTTGCCCAGATTTTGGCCTCTTCACTCGAGTGAGTCTTATTGCGCTCGAGCGAGCCCTGTGTAATTTGCTTCTTCGCTCGAGCGAGGTTTCTTGTGCTCAAGCGAGAATTGAGGGTCTTCAGGTTTTTTTCCCGGACGCAGCTTTTCTAGGAAGACATAAGTTCTTCGCTCGAGCGAGACTTCTTGCGCTCAAGCGAGCCTTGTGGAATTGTTTCCTCGCTCGAGCGAGATTCCTTGTGCTCGAGCGTGCATCTGCGTCTATGGTAGACCTGAAGCTTGCATTTATGCTCGAGCGATGCTTCTTGCGCTGAGCGAGGTCACTGTTATGTCTGGTCGCTCGAGCGAAGGTTGCGCATATCAGTTCACAGTAGAGTGATTTTACTTCACTCTTTGATTTCTTTTCTCTTAAAAACCCTAGATCGGCTGTCTCTCTCTCTCTCTCTAAAACACCCTCTCTCTCTTTCTCTCTCAGTACAAATAACCCCAGATCTAAGTATCTCTCAACCCTAGTCCCTTTGTTAAAGTGTTGGAGCATCTCAAGGGCTTCCCTTTGATCCGAGCAAAACCGAATTTGGGGCATTCTTGAAGCTCTTCATCATCTCCTTTGGTCTCCTAGATTTGAGGTAGGGATGTTCTACACCTTGTTATGTTGTTTAACCTAGGTATTTGTCATTTTGAATATATAGAGGGATTTGGGAGTGATTTGGGTAAAGTTAAATGCTTGGGTTCTAAACTAAAAGAGTGGTTTTCATGTTGATTTACAAAATAACCATGGGGTTTGTGTATGATGTTCTCATATGTTGAAATGGTGAAATTTAGACATATGGGTTGGTATTTTGGGATAGGGGGAAATTTGTCCTAAGTTGGGTTAAATTAACTATTTTGTGTGAATAATGAAATTGATATGGGAATTATGAAATTGAAAGGATTTGTGATTGAATGGTGTAGTTAGATTTGATAAATCGCACAGTTATGGAAAAATTTGATAATTTATCTGTTGATGAATAGTATATCTATTTAGAAATATTTGTTTTGGGCTATCGGTGGAGGATAGCTGTGATTGTTGTAGAAACTGCATGAGGATTAGGAGAATTGAAACTGATCATGTGAATTTATGTCATTGAATATGACGATTGATTAAACCATTGAATATGTGATTTGGTTAGTCATCGTATATGACGACGTCTTTAAATCCATTGTATATGTATCTTGTTTGGGAGGAGCTAGGGGATGTACTGCACTGTTTTGGGAGGAGATAGGGGATAGACTCCATTTAAAATTAAGTTGGCCGGAGTGTCCAAGGTGAAAGTCCCGAAACCTTGTGTATATGGGTGCCAGTTCCCTAGAATGAGAATTCCGTAAAATGCCAAAGATAGAAGTGTTGAAGTGATGAATGTATGTTAAATGGTGAATCAGTGAGTTGTAGTCTCAATTTGGATTGATTTGATAAAAATGATCTATACTCATGAATTGATTGGAAGTGAATGAATGGAAACAGATTGAAATGTCAATATTAACACCGCATGATCATGGAAATATGTGAATTATTCGTAAAGGTTGAACATTTAACTGATGCATATATCTTAGTTAAACTTCATATATTGTGTTAGCATATCTCTACTGGGTTTTGGCTCATCCTATTTGAAAAACCATTTTCAGGTACAAGTGATATGCCGCCTCCAAGGACATAGCTTGGGAGGACGGGGCTAAAGGCTCTACCTTTGTTTATCTTTATGTTTATGTGTTTTCTTTCAAGCCGAGGGCTTTAATTGTAAAGAGCTTATGACTCTCTTTTGTTGGAACCAAGTTATTTCTTGGAAAGATGTAAGTCCGTAGGGCATTTATTTTGTTGTTTTCAATTAGAGTTACATGCTATAGTTTCAGGAATGAACATTTATGAAAGTGTAATGTATGTAATATCTTTTGTAATGTGGACTTTGATTAATGAAAATATAACCTTTCTGCTACATTTATGGATCTTGTGCATGGTTGGTTTATCACATATTTTGAGGGCGTTACAACTTGGTATCAGAGCGTACCAGGTTTGAATGCTTTGGGTACGTGGGAAGCGGTTAGTACCACATTGGGTTTGTCTCGCTTGTTAGAGACTTAGGTATGATGTTATGTACTTATATGATAACATGTTGACATGACTGTATGGGAATGAGATTTAATTTCTAGAATGTTGATCGGGTCCATGGGTTTCTGGGAGTCCTGTTGGAAAGGCACTTGATCACTGTCGTTTTTAACTGGAACGCTAGCAACGCCACAGGACGGTCATTATTTGGAAATGAAATCTGTATGTGTTTATGTGATTATGTGCTTATATGGAGTGAATTACAGTTGTCCATCGTATTAGGATGCGAGTGAATTAGCTTCGGCACATTTGTAAATGTGCTAATGTCTGTCGTTATCTTTATTAGGATGTCAGGACGATGTCATGGTGGTAGGAGTGGTAGGCCTAGGAGGTATGAGATGCCTATACCGGACGAGATTCCGGTGTAGGAGGAAGGAGTCGGTCAGGCCAACGTGGCCGAGCCAATAGGTCAACAGGCCATGGGTGCTTTAGCCCGTGAAATGGCCGAAGCATTGAGGGAATCTATGGACATTCTCAGGACTGAGAATCAAGTCCAGGCCCATGTAGCTGAAGCAAGGCCTTTTTTTTTTTTTTTTTTTTTTTTTTTTTTTTTTCTGAAGAGGGAGTTCTTCCGGTCAAATCCGGACGAGTTTTTGGGTGACCCTAGGAGCCACTGAAGGTTGATGAGTGGCTGGAACAGATGACGAAGACATTTGAGATGCTTGGCATCGAAGATGGAGGTTTGAGGGTGACCTTGGTGTCCTTCCAGCTGAAGGGAGACGCGGGTCAGTGGTAGAAGTATGCGCAGGGACATATTAGAGTGACTTGGGAGGCCTTTGTTGAAACTTTCCACGACAAGTACTTACCTGCTACGGTGAGGGAGAAATTGAGAGATCAGTTCTCCAAATTAGTGCAATTGAATCCACCAGTGGCTGAGTTTGAGGCCACCTTTACTAGCTTGTCTAGGTTTGCACCGGAGTTAGTGGAGACTGAAAAGCGCTGTTGTCTAGAGTTTGAAAAGAGATTGAGGATGAACTCATGTTTGAGTGGCCGGGTCCATGATTAGGAGTATGGGCGCCTTGTGGAGGCTGCAGCCATCTCGAGACTATCATGCACACAGAGGCAGAGAGGATGGGGCTCTAGAAGAAGTCAGGATGGTCAGGGGGGACAGTAAGAAGCAGAGGGGTTCTAACCCCCAGTAGTCCCAAGAGGCACACTCGAGGTCTACATTTCCGGTACTGAGTTCGGGTTTTAGGAGAGGCGGTCAGGAAGATATCACCTGTTACAAATGTGGTCAGTTGGGCCACAAGTCTCCAGCTTGCCCACAGAGGGGAGGAGGGCAGCGAGCAACATCATCTTCGGCTCGTTCTCAAGGCCAGAGTCAGGATAGAGGCCAGCCGCTCACTTGTTATCAGTGTGGGCAGGCGGGGCACCTAAAGAGGTTTTGCCCACAGTTGGGTGGCACATCTGGTGCGTTGGTTCGAGGCAGACACAAGTTACTAGCCAGCACAGTCAGCATAGGCCTCGAGGGCCAATTAGGGAGCCTCTTCGGCTCAGTCAGTGTAGCAGTCTTACGCTCCGAGGGGTGAGCTGTTTGATCAGAGACCTATGGGGTGCATATATGCTGTTATAGCTCCAGATCTTGTACCTGCTCCATCAGTAGTGAGAGGTACCTTTCTATTTTGCAATTCAGTTGCTAGTGTGTTAATTGATACGGGTGCATCTTACTCTTTTATATCTTTTGCATTTGCATCAGTTTTGGGGTTGGTGTTGGCACAGTTAGTATCTCCTATTTGTGTAGTGTCACCTATTGGGGGCGAGATGGTTTTGAAACAGGGGTGTCGGGGCTGTGATATAGAGGTCGTCGATCGTCGGCTTCCTTTTTCTTTTGTATTGATGGATATGTCTGGTTTTGATGTTATTTTGGGTATGGACAGATTATCGTCATACCGGCATGTCATAGATTGCTATCGTCAGAGAGTTACTGTATGTACCTTGAGCGGTGATTACTTTTATTTCTTGGGGGACCGGGTAGATAGAGTCTTATTGCCGGTATATGATTCACGTGGGCGGAGTGAACTTAGTTGTCTTCTTGCTAGCTTTATGAGTAGTGAGGGTGATGAGGCCCGGGTTGAGTTGCCAAGGGTGGTTTGTGAGTATTCGGATGTCTTTCCCGAGGACCTTACAAGTTTACCACCTCACCGAGAGATTGAGTTCTCTATTGATCTAGTGCCTGGCATGGCACCGATATCCATGGCACCGTATCATTTTGCACCAGCTGAGTTGAGCGAGTTGAAGATTCAACTCCAAGAATTACTAATTAAGGGTTTTATTCGCCCTAGTACTTCGCCTTGGGGAGCACCGGCCCTCTTTGCTAAGAAGAAAGATGGGGCCTTGAGACTTTGTATTGACTATCGAAAGTTGAACCGGGTTACAGTTAAGAACAAATACCCTATGCCTCGTATAGATGATTTGTTTGACCAGTTGAAAGGATCCTGTTGTTTCTCTAAGATAGACTTGAGATCAGGTTATCATCAGTTGAGGGTAAGGAAGGAGGATATCCCGAAGACGGCATTCCGTACGTGGTATGACCATTATGAGTTTCTGGTGATGCCTTTTGGGCTAACCAATGCACCAGCTGTGTTTATGGACTTGATGAACCAGATCTTCCAGGAGTTCTTAGATCGCTTTGTGGTCGTCTTTGTAGATGACATTCTGATTTACTCACCCTTTGAGGAGGAGCACGAGGAACACTTGCGAGTGGTACTTGAGTTGCTTAGAGCCCATAAGCTGTATGCTAAGTTCGGGAAGTGTGAGTTTTGGCTAAAAGAGGTTAAGTTCTTAGGCCATATGGTACTCAGGGAAGGGGTGACTGTAGATTCATCAAAAATTAAGGCAGTGCAAGATTGGGCATAGCCTATGAATGCCTTCGAGATTCGTAGTTTTCTGGGATTGGCCGGGTATTACTATCGGTTTGTGAAAGATTTCTCCAGACTAGCTTCGCCTTGACTAGATTGACGCGGAAAGGGGTCAAATTTGTGTGGAGTGAGACTTGTGAAAAGTCGTTCCAAGAACTTAAAGTTAGACTTACTACTGCTCTAGTCTTGATTATTCCGGAGAGAGGTTTGGCTATTCAGTGTACTGTGATGCCTCACGAGAGGGTTTGGGTTTTGTGTTGATGCAAGAAGGGAAAGTAGTAGCTTATGGCTCGCAGCAATTGAAAACACACGAGAGGACTACCCTACTCATGATTTAGATTTGGTAGCTGTGATGTTTGCCTTGAAAATTTAGAGGCACTATCTGTATGGCGAGAGATTTGAGGTGTTTTCTGATCATAAGAGTTTGAACTATCTGTTTACACAGAAGGACTTGAATTTGAAGCAAAGAAGGTGGATGGAGTTCATAGAAGATTATGACTTCGATTTACATTATCATCCTAGAAAGGCCAATGTTGTGGCCGATGCCCTAAGTAGGAAATCCAACAGTAGTATAGCTTGTATTGTTATCCGGGAATGGGAGATGTTGGGTTCCCTTGGTGAATTTGACTTGCGTTTGGGCGAGTCTGTCGAGTCTGCAGCCTTGTTTTCTATAATTGCACAACCTACACTTGTGAAACGAGTGTTAGAAGCACAGAAGGGTGACTTTAAGGTGGAATCCCGACTTGAGTGCAAGGTACCGTGACTGCTTGTTTGTACCGAAGTCTTACCGAGAGGAAGTACTCCGAGGGTTTCGCCATTCACGCCTTGCGGTGCATCCGGGAGGCACAAAGATGTATCATGATCTCAGTCACTAGTTTTGGTGGAGGGGTATGAAAAAGGATGTGGCGGTGTTTGTATCGAAGTGCCTTACTTGTCAACAAGTGAAGGCCAAACATCAAAGGCCAAGCGAGTTTGTTGCAACCCTTGCATATAGCTGAGTGAAAATGGAGCATGTGACGATAGATTTTGTTCTGGTCTTTCTAAGGACTTAATGGGGTAATGATGCCATTTGGGTGGTAGTTGACCGGTTGACCAAGTCAGCGCACTTTATTCCTATGTGCATAAGAGATTCGGTAGATTACCTTGCTGACTTGTATATTCGGGACATATTGAGGTTGCACGGAGTCCATGTGACGATTGTCTTGGATAGAGATCCGCGTTTTACTGCTCGGTTGTGGCAGATTTGCAGAGTGCCTTGCGCACTAGATTGACGCTAGCACACTGTGTGTATTCTGCCAAAAGGAATCTGAAAGTGTAAATCATGTTTTATTGCACTGCTCATTGGTTTGGAGAGTCTGGTCTCGAATTCTAAGCTGGTGGGATATGTGGTGGGTAATCCCTGGGTCTATTGAGGACTTGTTACATTGGTGGGCAGGTGCTTCGATCAAGAAACAAGAGGTGGAGGTGTGGAAAATGGTGCCTTTAGTCTTGTTGTGGTCGCTTTGGAGGTTGAGGAATGATGTTTTGTTTAATGATGCTCATCCTAATTTTGCTGATTTGGAGGATTTGGTGAAGACAAGGGTAGCGTTTTGGGCCAAGAGTAGGTTACCAGGTGTGAATTACAATGTGCATGATATTGTAAATAATTTTAAGCAGGTTAGGCATTGTTTGAGGTGAAGGGAGCGCGAATCTGGTTCTGCTGTGGCGTTGCTGGGCAGCAATTGTGCATACTCTGAGGTTGAAGCTCAGCAGTTTGCTAATCTGCTAATCTGGCTACTGTGTAGCCTATATCAGATTTGGAGGGAGGCTGCTGTGATCCTTGGTGAAGTTATGGCCTTCAAGTGAGGAATGCTGCTGGTTTTTCTGGGCTACACCTCTGCTGCTGGTTCAAATCTTCTACTGAAGAAGGTGTTCTGTTTGGTAGTTTTGGGGTGACAGTGTTATGGCTGGGATAGTGTTGGCTGGTGCATAGGTAGTGTTGGTCTTGTGCTACCTCTGATCTCTGGTTTGAGGGCTGGAGTGGTATAGTTGAGGTTCTGAAGCCTGTGTTGGTATGCATTCAGGTTGCTGGGCTGCTGTTTTGTATTATGGTCTCTTAGGCTTGTCTGCTTGTATGTTGATTTGTGGATGACTGTGTCTTGTGCTTTGGGCTGTGCTTTGGGCTGATTTAGACTCATAGGCTATCTGTGGTATGGTTGTTTGGTGTTCTGCCTTTTGCTCTAGCAGTGGAGTGTTTTGGAGTGTCCCATCCATAACACACTCCAAGTTGAACTGTAGGCTATGCTGAGTTGTGCTGTTTTTTGTTGATGTTCTGAATCTGTCTTGAGATGGCCTTGGAAGGCTTCAGTTGGTGTTCTGTATGCTGTTTGGGCTGCTTTGCTTGCTGCTGGTTTTGCACCCCTTTCTTTTTTGAGTTCCTTTCTTTTTCTGTCCTTCTGGTTTTGTTCCTCGTTGGTTTCTCACCAACTAGGAGGTTGGAGCTTTTTAGCTCCAAGCTCCTCTTTATTGATGTAGTTTTTCATACTATGTATGCATTTCTTTCATCAATAAAGTCTTTTCTTTTGCCGATAAAAAAAAAAAGGGGTCGTGGGAGAGACACTTACCCTTAGTGGAGTTTGCCTACAACAACAGTTTCCAATTGAGTATTAGCATGGCACCGTTTGAGGCCTTGTATGGCCGACTATGTAGATCTCCAGTATGTTGGGCCGAGGTGGGTGATGCATCTTTGTTAAGTCCAGAGTTGGTTCAGGAAACGATGGAAAAAGTGACACTTATCCGTAAGAGGTTGGTTATAGCCCAGAGTCGTCAAAAGAGTTATGTTGACCGTAGGAGGAGACCTTTGTCATTTGAGGTGGGTGATCATGTCTTTTTGAAAGTATCACCTAGGCGGGGTTTGATGAGGTTTGGGAAGAGTGGGAAGTTATCCCCTCGATTTATTGGTCCTTTTGAGATCCTTTAGCAGATTGGGGAAGTTGCATATCGTTTGGCGTTGCCTCCGCAACTTTCCGGAGTGCATGACGTGTTTTATATTAGTATGCTTCGGAAATACGAGTTGGATCCATCACATGTGTTGGATTGGACCGACTTAGAGGTAGACGAGGATGCCTCGTATGAGGAGAGACCGGCGAGAGTCTTGGATAGGTGGGACCAACTCTTGCGAGGCAAGACGATCCCCTTAGTTAAAGTATTGTGGAAACAACTTGGGAGCGTGAATTGGAAGTCTGTGAGAAATTTGCGGATTTGTTTGTTGATGTTTGAGTATATGTTGATGCTTTAATCTTGCTTATGAACTATGGATACATTGTATATATTTTGAAGTTATGAGACCATTGTGTATGTTGTTTAAGTTATTGGAAATGTAAACTTGTTATAAAACATTGAATATGTTTGTGAAAACTTGAGATGTGTGTGTTGAAATTAGCTAAATTTCGAACATGCATGCTGATAATATATGTTGAGCTATATGTTGTAACTTTGTTCTCTTGTGAAGAGATGGAATGACCGGTGGGTGGGTCATGGTGATGAAAGTCGAATTGTAATCATTTTTTGAAAATTGGAAAATCATGGTTTTGAAACTTGTACAAAATTTCAGGGACGAAATTCTTTAAGGGAGGGAGGTTATAGTGATCCCGGTTTTACCCTGACCTTTATTGTGTTCCAGACTGGGTTCCGTGATTATATGTTGTTGTCTATGTTTGTTTCCTTCCTTTAATGCTTTGAACTTGAGTTTTGGGACTTGTTGGGTGAGTTTGGAACATGTTGGTTGTTAGTTGGTTCAAATGGTTGTTGCCCAGATTTTGGCCTCTTCGATCGAGCGAGTCTTATTGCATCGAGCGAGCCTTGTGTAATTTGCTTCTTCGCTTGAGCGAGGTTTCTTGCACTCGAGCGAGAATTGAGAGTCTTCAAGTTTCTTTCCCAGACACCGCTTTTCTAGGAAGATGTAAGTTCTTCGCTTGAGCGAGACTTCTTGCGCTTGAGCGAGCCTTGGGGAATTGTTTCTTCTCTCGAGCGAGATTCCTTGCACTCGAGCATGCGTCTGTGTCTATGGTAGACCTGAAGTTTTGCATTTTACGCTCGAGCGATGCTTCTTGCGCTCGAGCGAGGTCACTGTTGTGTCTGGTCGCTCGAGCGACAACTCCTTCGCTCGAGCGAAGCTCGCGTATATCAGTTCGCAGCAGAGTGATTTTACTTCATTCTTTGATTTCTTTTCTCCTAAAAACCCTAGATCGGTTGTCTCTCTCTCTAAAACACCCCCTCTCTCTCTACAAATAACCCTAGATCTAAGTATCTCTCAACCCTAGTCCCTTTGTTAAAGTGTTGGAGCATCTCAAGGGCTTCCCTTTGATCCGAGCAAAACCGAATTTAGAGCATTCTTGAAGCTCTTCATCATCTCCTTTGGTCTCCTAGATTTGAGGTAGGGATGTTCTACACCTTGTTATCTTGTTTAACCTAGGTATTTGTCATTTTGAATATATGGAGGGATTTGGGAGTGATTTGGGTAAAGTTAAATGCTTGGGTTCTAAACTAAAAGAGTGGTTTTCATGTTGATTTACAAAATAACCATGGGGTTTGTGTATGATGTTCTCATATGTTGAAATGGTGAAATTTAGACATATGGGTTGGTATTTTAGGATAGGGGGAAATTTGCCCTAAGTTGGGTTAAATTAACTATTTTGTGTGAATAATGAAATTGATATGGGAATTATGAAATTGAAAGGATTTGTGATTGAATGGCGTAGTTAGATTTGATAAATCGCACACTTATGGAAAAATTTGATAATTTATCTGTTGATGAATAGTATATCTGTTTAGAAATATTTGTTTTGGGCTATCGGTGGAGGATAGCTGTGATTGTTGTAGAAACTGCATGAGGATTAGGAGAATTGAAACTAATCATGTGAATTTATGTCATTGAATATATGACGATTGATTAAACCATTAAATATGTAATTTGGTTAGTCATTGCATATGACGACGTCTTTAAATCCATTGTATATGTATCTTGTTTGGGAGGAGATACGGGATGTATCCACTATTTTGGAAGGAGATAGGGGATGGACTCCATTTAAAATTAAGTTGGCCAGAGTGTCTAGGGTGAAAGTTCCGAAACCTTGTGTACATAGGTGCCGGTTCCCTTGGGTGAGAATTCCGTAAAATGGCAAAGATAGAAGTGTTGAAGTGATGAATGTATGTTAAATGGTGAATCAGTGAGTTGTAGTCTCAATTTGGATTGGTTTGATAAAAATGATCTATACTCATGAATTGATTGGATGTGAGTGAATGGAAACAGATTGAAATGTCAATATTAACACCGCATGATCATGGAAAGTATGTGAATTATTCGTAAAGGTTGAACTTCATATATCTTAGTTAACTGATGCATATATCTTAGTTAATCTTCATATATTGTGTTAGCATATCTCTGGGCTTTGGCTCATCCTACTTGGGAAACCATTTTTAGGTACAAGTGATATGCTGCCTCCAAGAACATAGTTTGGGAGGACGGGGATGAAGGCTCTATTTTTGTTTATGTGTTTATGTTTATGTGTTTTCTTTCAAGCCGAGGGTTTTAATTGTAAAGAGTATATGACTCTCTTTTGTTGAAATCAAGTTATCTCTTGGAAAGATGTAAGCCCGTAGGGCATTTATTTTGTTGTTATCAATTATAGTTACATGCTATAGTTTCAGGAATGAACATTTATGAAAGTGTAATGCATGTAATATCTTTTGTAACGTGGACTTTGATTAATGAAAATATAACATTTCTACTAAATTTATGAATCTTGTGCATGGTTGGTTTATCACATATTTTGAGGGCGTTACTTCTAACATTACCTACCGAAGTAGCAGAGGTCTCTCAAGCTAGTAAGCTAGTACCTCATAAGTAGTCCCAATAAAAGATAAATAACAATAACATGTAAACATCTGTCTCATTAATTACTGCCATGTATATTATATTTTGATAATTAGTTGTCTAATTAATTAGATGTCTCATTAAACATTATCTCAGGATTGTGGGGTTTATCAAGGATTATGTTTTGATAATTTGAATTATTTATTTTGTCGAATATTTTATATATTATTCACATAATAAATCAGATTAATCTAACAATCATAATATATTTAATTTATTACGTTTGTCACAATAAATAAATATATAAAATGAATTGTCTATTTCAAAAATGCAATCATCATTCATTTTTTTGGTAAATCGCACTCACCATAATCTAAATTGGAGGGTGTTGCTCAGAATTGTGGGGTTCACCACAGATTTTGTTTTTATAATTTGAATTGTTTATTTTGTCGAACACTTCGTGAATATTAACCCACACAAAAAAATTAGATTGATCTGATAATGGTAACCTAATTAATTTATCGCGTTTGTCACAATAAATAAATAAATAAAATGAGTAGTCTATTTCAAAAATACGATTGCTCATTTTTTTTTTCGTGTGTGAATTACACTCACCTCCCTTGAATTTGAAAAAAAATACAGTTACCCTCACTCTTTTCATATAACTTCATCAAAAACAAACAAAGACTAGCTTATAAAGATGAAATGCTTACATATCTAAGAAAAGGTTGTAAAGCACGTAGTAGAAGAAGAAAACTCAAATCAAAATAAGCAACATTAATATTTACAACCCTATCTATAAGTATACACCTTTTTCCTGTAACAACTGAGCTTGATAGAAGTAATAAAACACTTGGCCCATGATATTTGATTGGTTGAGACTAATTTTGGTGATTAAATATGTTCACTTTTTAGGATTTATTAAGTAAAATATTCATATAAAAAATCAAGATAATCAAATATCGATAAATATATGTTTGAATTAAGCGTAGGTCCACTCTTTGACTCACCCTGAAACTCTTTTTACTGCTATCATATGTTGCTATTATATACGTATATATATGTTCATGAAGTCCCCCCATTATAATTTTGAACACCTTGTTACTCCAACTCAACCAAACAAGAAGTTTTTTGAATTTAAGAAACAAAAATCACCATAGTAGACGTTCATCAAGATTGAAAAAAAAAAAAAAAAAAATAGTGTCAAATTGAATTTTTCGGTTTGGTTGGTTGAGAAATTGAAACTGACTTCATGTTATAGTTTAGTTTGGTCAATTTAATATAGATGAGAGATATTATAGAATTTTATAGAAATTTGTAAGATCTCAATTGGAAATAAATGAAGAAAAATGGTGAAATATATGATAAATATTGATATGTGGTTTCTTTTATATAATTTAAAAATTTAAGTTTTGAAATGTCTAATAAATATTTTGAGTCACCACTAGTTTGAATCAATTTGTTTTAAAAAATGAGTAACAAATATAATTTTAAAAATAGCAATTCATTTTTTATAATATAAATGTGATTCAAACATGAAATTATCAATGTCTAATTATCTTGATTTTTTTCATAATTATTTTGGTCAATGAATCTTAAAAAATGAACGGCTCGATTCATTGAGATCGACCCCAAAATGGGCCACCAAATCCAAGCATTCTCTCAAATTAAGATGACCAACTTGAAAGAATCTAAACTCATATATATATATTATATATATAATATCAATATCTATCAAGCTACTTTTGATATTATTTTATATTTTTTTACAAAATATTAAGGGAAAATTGAATTTCAGTGAAATAGTGGATAAATAATGTCATTTTTTGGTGGTACAAGTTTTGTGTATGTCTAGTGTAAGTCCATTCCTGTGTTTGGTACAAATATTATCTGTGTCTTAGAGTTGCACCCAAAAAAGAATTAAAAAAGAAAAAAATCAAAGGGGACTTACGTGTACGTCTTAATAAGTGGACTTATTGTCCAATAGGTCCTATGATAATTGACGGTGTTTTTCATCAATTATTATTAAAAAAATCATCACTAATTGTTAATTTTTAGCGACAGTTTGAAAATCGTAACAAAAAATGTCACTAATTATAAGTTTTACCGACAGTTCAAAAAAAAATCATCACAAAAATTGTCACTAATTTTCAACTTTCAGCGATAGTTTAAAAAATTCATCACATAAAAACGTTACTAATTTTAAGTTTTAACACAATTTATAAAAATCGTGACAAAAAAAAAAATCATTAATTGTCAATTTTTAGCCACATGCAAAAAATCGTCACAAAAAATTATTTTTAGCGATAATTTTACTAGGACTTATTTTCAATAGGAGTTGATAGAAATTAAGTCCAACTATTAGAACCTATTGGTAGTTTACCGAAAAAGAAATCTATATTGTAATTATTTTATAAGTATCACATTGAATTATAATTTTTCCAAACATTACCTGCTCTGATTTTTAATGGGGGATTTGGTCAAAGTCCTCTTATAATAAAACTTTAATGCATTAATGACAAGCTCAAAAAGTTTTTGTTGAAATATACCACTATTACTAAAATATTAAACTTTAAAATAACATAACTTTTGATCAAAATGTCGATTTTTAATAAAATTAGAATTTTTATAATCCTCTTATCAATAGCTATCAAATACGATCCATGTTAACTATGAAATGCTTAAAACAAAATAATATATTATTACCATTAAAATTGATGTAAACAGTAACATGTAACATGTTACTCTGACATTATTGTTCAAGAAAAAAAAAATGATATTTTTATTTTGCCTTTACTCAATTATGCGCATTCTCCTTAGGAGATTTATGAAGCAAGATAAGTTGGACTGTTATTTTTATCAAACAAGGATCCAATAGAAGGGTTTGGATTAAATTTCACATTTTTGGGGAATGCCCACGTCTGCCATAATTTTTCTTCATGTTGTCTAATGTTGATTTACAACCTCACTCAAATGGAAAGCCCAAAGAAAGTCAAAGGCCCCCCAAAAAATAATTCAACTAGTTACCAAACAATAGAAAAAGAGATTAATGTTTAATTACCAATTGGGTAAATCTATTTTGCAGTTAACTAAATTATTCATTGAAAATGATATGAAAGACAAAATTGATTATATAAGCTTAATAAGTAATTTTGTAGTTAAAAATGTAACAAAAGTAATATTGAAGTGATATTTTGTTGCATTTAGATTAATTTGTACTGATTTATGGCTTTATTTTTTATTTGGTATCCCCCATTCCCCTTTGTTTTATATTGAGTCTTGCTAAGCCATGAAATAACAAAATCAAATAATTTAATTTTTATCTTTTTAAGTACTTGTAATGATTTGTTAAGATCTTAATCAACGTAAGCAAATTTTGGATTCTTAGTGAGACAGTTTCAAACACTCATTTTGAATTATAAATAAGAAGGAAATCGAACTTAAAACACATACAACAGATATTACAATTATTGATCCACATTGGGAAAAGAAAAAAAAAAGGAAAAAAATTGAATTTTAGAATAATCAATATTATTTTATTGATTACCTGAAAAATTCAAAACTTTTCTTATGTGGTGTCCTCCCTTTTTATTTTATTTTTTTTAATTTTTTTATTTTATTTTAAAGAAGTGTAAACAAAGAAATTGAGCTACAATTGCAAATTAGCATCACTAAGGACCACAGAGGCTAAAAGAGGTGGCACCTCTTCCATCCAAACTTTCAACCCAGACCAAGCCTTAGACAAACGAGCAAAAGAATGTGCTTCCTGCCTTATTACCAGCACTCGGAGTATGAGAAACGCAGAAGTTTCTGCAGCCCATGCTTGCCTCCACAATCTCTTGCACAACATGGCCAAAATCTGATAGCAAATACTTGCTCCCTTGAATAGCCTTGACAATGGACAATGCATAAGTTTCTTTTGTTTCTTATACTGTTTCTTTAATAGTTCTCCAAAGAATGTATTTTATGATAGAATAATATACAAATAGAATTTTTTTTACATAATTATTATATAAAACGATATAAATTTATTTGATCATTTTATTTTTAATCAAAACATCCATTATTATAATTATAGTTTTAAAAATGTTATGGATACATTATTCTAAGCTATCTCTGTTTAAATTTTCTAGTTACAAATCATTTATCATGGTATCACTAGCCAATTAAATCTTGTAAATATATTTAGGATTATGTAAACAACTATTGTCTCTCTCGCTTACTGAGCTATATAATCTTTGCAACTGCGATGTAAGAACTCTCACATTATTTAGTGGTACCATCACATGACTTCACTGTCATATTTATACCCAATCATTAAAAAAGTTTTAACTCCGCTTTTAATTGATAGCATGAAAAGCCGAAAATAACTTGCCTATTGGAACCACCTTCGTCTCGACTCCTCGAATCCTGAATCCACCCTCTGCTAACACATTCTCCACACATGTTCTCTTTTCGTGGTTTTCCTCATTTTAATCAAAGGTAATTTAATGCCCAGAAAGATACAAAGTGTGTTGCAAGAAGAAAGATGTGAAATTAATATATATATATATATATACATATATATGAAACCCTCAATCCCAATAGCATATTCCATTCCCGTTGACCAAATGAAATGTAATCTTCGGGGAAAGAAGGTTTTAGTTTCTTTAAAATTCGGTGGATTGGTGGAGGTTCTCCGAAGGTTTTAGTTATCTCGGTAATACATGAGACGGTTAGTGGCTTGGGAATGATCAATGCTGGAAGCGCATGCATCAGGAAGGAGGCACAGTTAACAGATTGCAAGTGCCTCAATGATGATGGCAGAAATTCAAAATTCGATGGGCATGTGGCTACTTCAGGCTTTTTGAAAAGTTTAAGTGGGCCACCTTCCTCTCAGCCCAATGTAAACTTAGAAGTGTTTTTAGGCCCAGTTCAGCTGGATAATCCAAATCATTCCAGAACTCAACCCATTCTTGGTCTTAACGAAGTGGGCCTAGTAAGTTCAATTGAACCCATCAACTCTGGGTTGCAAATTTCACTTGTTCATAACGAAGTGGGTCTTGTAAGATCAGGTGAAGTCATCCATTCTGGGCTGCAAGCTTCACATGCCCACCCTCTATCTTACAGTCTGTGGAGCGTAATTGCAGGCACCCAAAGCTGAAGGGTAAAGTCAGTGAAGCAGAAGAGATCAGGGCCTATCAACATTCAGTGAAGAAACGCACTGGGAAAGCTTCAAGGGGAGTCAAAGCCATGGCCATTGGAGGTAACCAAAGCAAAAAGGAAGTCCTCTTTCGAGCTGCGTCCTAGGTGTTATCTGATTCAATTTCTCTAACCAGCAGTTCGAGCAAAGGAAGGTATCTCCTAAATGAAGCTCAAGCAACTCTACAAATTGGGAAGCTTCTTGGACTAAATGATGAAGGAAATGATATAGACATAGTACAGCAGATAATGGAACTAGAAAAACAGGACTTTGTGAGAAGGGAGCAGTTGGATACTGCTAAGCGGCCCTGATTTGTAGGATATGGGTGGACTGGGAGTCTTATCTTGTGTATTGATGAAGTTAATGTCATGGAATGTCAGAGGATTGGGGAAATTTGAGAAAAGAAGGAAATTAAGGGAGCTGATTAATCTCAAAAAGTGGATTTCATGCTAATTCAAGAGACAAAGAGAGTAGAAATGTCGGAATCTTTTGTTAAATCAATATGGCCTGGGAATCAGTTGGAATCATGGTAGTGGATGCAACAGGGAATGCAGGGAGGCTTGCTGTGTATTTGGAAACCAGAGGCTTTCACTCTGTTAGCTTGTTGCTGTAGTAAGAATTTCATCTTACTTTCAGGTACCACTCTTCTTCAAACTTCATGTGTAATATTGTTAATGTCTATGCTCCCAATGATATACTGAACAGAGGCATCTATGGGAAACTTAATTAATATTAAGAGTCTTTTATCCATCCTTGGTGCATTGGGGGACTTCAATGAAGTAAGACTTATTGGGGAAAGGAAGGGTTGTGTTAGGAGGGATGTTGGGATGAAGGATTTTGGGGATTTTATTGAAAGATTCAAGGGGTAGATTTACCAATGTTGGGCAGAAAATACACTTGGGGCAGTTCTCAGGACGGATTTAGGTGGAGCAGAATTGATAGATTTATTCTTAACCCTGATTGGCTTGAACTATACAAATTTAAACTCTGGGGCTTACCCAGAATCTTGTCTGATCACTGTCCTATTATTCTGATGGAAGATGACAGAGATTGGGGTCCTAGACCCTTTAGGTTCATCAATGCTTGGACCATGCATCCCACCTTCCTACAGACAGTCAAGCAAAATTGGGAAAATCCTACTTTGGAGGGCTGGGCAGGAGTTATTTTAAAGAAGAAATTGCAATCCTTAAAACTTTGCCTGAAAGTTTGGAACAAGGAAGTATTTGGTAACATCAATGAAAAACTTAAAGAGAAGGAAACTGAACTTCACTCATGGGATCTAATAGCTGAGGAAAGACCACTCCATGTTGAGGAATCTGACCAAAGAAAGGAGTTATTGGGGGAAGTATGAAAATTGAGAACATTGGAGGAAAGGCTCTGGCTCCAGAAATCTAGGCTCAGTTGGGCAGTGAAGGGTGACAAGAACACCAGGTTCTTCCATATTACTGCCACAAGTAGACAAAACAGGAACTCACTAGACTTACTCGAGGTTAATGGGGTCTCAGTGGTGCAACCTGGAGAAGTCAAACAAGCAGTTGTGAAGCATTTCAAAAATCTATATGCGGAGCGTTGGAAAATTAGGCCTAAATTGGGGGGGCAATTTAAGTCTATTAACACCCTCACCAATGAATCTGCCATGCTGGAAAGTGTATTCACAGAAGATGAAGTTTGGGCTGCAATTAAAGACTGTGATGGGAATAAAGCTCCAGGCCTGATGGCTTCAATTTTTTTTGTCTCCAAAAATGTTGGAAAGTTATGAAGCATGACATTATGAAGTTTATGTTCGAATTCTATGAGAATGGAATTTTAGCTGCGGGTCTCAATTGCTCTTTTATCAGCCTCATCCCAAAAAAGGAAAACCCCTTGTCTCTATCTGATTTCAGACCCATTAGCCTGATTAGCTCTATCTATAAGATTCTTTCCAAGGTTCTCTCTTGAAGATTGAAGCTTGTTTTACCTAGCATAGTAAGTGAAGCACAGTCTGCCTTCCTAGGGGGCAGGAGTATTTTGGATGGTGTGCTCATTGCTAATGAGATAATAGATTGGTGGAAAAAATCCAATACCCAAGGGGTGATCATAAAGCTTGATTTTGAAAAAGCCTTCGATACTGTAAATTGGGAGTTCCTTTTTGATTTGTTTGTCAAGTTTGGTTTTGGTACAAAATGGTTGGGATGGATGAAATCCTGTTTAGCAACTGCTAGCATTTCCATTCTTGTCAATGGCTTACCCACAGATGAGTTCCGACCAGAAAGAGGGCTTAGACAGGGTGATCCACTCTCACCCTTTATTTTTAACATTGTTGCTGAGGGGTTGAATTTGCTCCTAACCAGAGCTATGGATTTGGGCTTAATCAGAGGGGCTGTTGTTGGCCCCACTGGCTTGCACTTCACTCACCTCCAATTTGCTGATGACACCATCCTCTTTTGTGAAGCTGATTTACTAGAGATCACAACCTTGAAGAGAATTCTTCGGTGCTTTGAAATTATGTCAGGGCTAAAAATTAATTTCCATAAGAGTACAGTTTGTGGTGTGGGTGTCTCTGAGGCTTTAATCAATGTTTTTTTCCACATTGAATTGCCTTACTCAGAAGCTGCCTTTAAAGTATCTTGGGCTTCCTCTTGCTGCCAATCCCAGAAGGAAAGCCACTTGGAAACCAGTTTTGGACAAATTTAAGAGCAAACTCTCGGGATGGAAGAAGAGGTTCCTATCTTTTGCCTGTAGACTCACCCTCATCAAATCCACATTATCTAGCCTTCCAATTTTCTACCTCTCCTTGTTTAAAATGCCAAAATGTGTAATCAAAGAGGTGGATAAAGTTCAAGCTTCTTTCCTGTGGAGTGATTCAGATGTCAAAAGAAAGGTTCACCTGATTAGTTGGAGGGATGTTTCACTGACAAAGATGCAAGGAGGTTTAGGTGTTAGAAGTTTGGATCAAGTCAATATTTGCCTTCTTGCTAAATGGTGGTGGAGGTTTTGTAATGAAAAACAAGCTCCTTGGAGAAGATTAATCTGCAGCAAGTGTAGCACCAGAACAGGTAGTTGGTTCCATTCTCAAGGCACCATTACTAATTGCTCATGGATTTGGAAGGACATTATGGGTCTTGCTTCTGAAAATCTTGCTTTATTCAATTTCTTTTTGTCTAACTCAGAATTAGTTATTGGTAATGGGGCAAGCATATCTTTCTGGAAGGATATCTGGGTGGGGACTGAATGCCTTCAGTCTAAATTTCCTAGGCTTTTTAGTCTTTCTACTGATAAGGATGGATCTCTGTTAGACTTCATTGTCAGAAAATCCAACTCCTCTAACTGGAATCTCAGTTTTAGGAGACCTCTGTTAGCTTGGGAAGATGAATCAGTACATAATATGCAAGTTTTTTTTGGGAGATGGGCCACCACTAAGGCATGGAGTGGAGGATAGAATGAGTTGGAAAGCTTCATCTCACGGTATCTTCAAAGCAAAGGACTTGTTCTGCTGGTGGCAGTCCAGCAGAGGTCCTGATTTGTTTATGCCCAGATTCATTTGGAACAATATCTCACCACCAAAAGTCCAATTCTTCTCTTGGCTTGTGTGGAAAGGTTGAGTAAAAACTTCTGTGTTCCTTCATCATATTGGTATTCTCAGTGGGGAGAATGTTACTCAGTGCATCTTTTGCAAATCCGACTTGGAAACCATTAATCATGTTTTGCTTCTTTGCCCCTTTAGCTGGAACATTTGGTCTGCTATCATGGACTGGTGGGGTCTTTCTTGGGTCTGCCCTCGCTCGGTTGTGGATTTGTTTGATTGGTGGCTTGGCACAAAATTTAAGAAGAAAGAATTACATATATGGAAAGTCATTCCACTTGCGGTTGTTTGGTCAATTTGGAAGCTCAGAAATGACTGTGTTTTCAATAGTGCCCAGCTCAACTTCTTCGAGGTAATTGAGCTTATTAAGGTTAGAATCGCAATTTGGTTGAAAAACCACTCATTTGGTAACTCATATTCCATCCAAGACTTTGTTTCCAATCTGAACCAGATCAGGTTGTGTATCTGAGTGCTATTCTGCTGTTTTCTTATATTTTTGCAATGGTTGCTATTCTGCTGTTTTCTGGTTACTAGGTGAGATCTGCTGTGTGCTGATGGTCTGTTCTGGATGAGATCTGCTGTTGGCCTGCTGGGCACTGCTAACTGTTCTGCTGTTGGTGGCATTCTGTTTTGGGGCATTCTATTTGGCAGCATATAAAGGCAGCATTCCTTGGGTGCAGTATGGGTGTTATATGACATGTCCTATGGTGGTTGAAATTTGGGTGTGGTTGGGTGAAATTTGGGAGCATACTGTTCTGCTGGTTTATGGGCTCAACATCAGCTGGTATAAGGGTATTACCTGTTGGTGGCATTCAACCTTCTGGTGTAAAGGGTGTTCATTCTGTCTGGGCAGCAGCAGAGGCTTGATAAAGTTGCATCTGTCATTGTTGACAATAAGTGTTAATTTTAACAGTTTTGGGCTACAAAGCAGTGCATTAGTTTGTGCTACAAATTGAAGCAGTTTTGGGTGTGTTCTGCTGTTGCTCTGCTGGGCACTGCTAACTGTTCTGCTGTTGGTGGCATTCTGTTTTGGGCCATTCTATTTGGCAGCATTCCTTGGGTGCAGTATGGGTTGGGTGAAATTTGGGAGCATACTGTTCTGCTGGTTTATGGGCTCAACATCGGCTGGTATAAGGGTATTACCTGTTGGTGGCATTCAGTTTGCTGGAGTGCAACAGTTTGTGCTACAAATTGAAGTAGTTTTGGGATTCAAAGTGGCAGATTTGGCAGATTTGGAAGGCTGTGTGATTGGGGACTAGTCTTCTCAAATTCGAATGGTACACATATTTGTTGAGCAACTTGTTGCCTACTTGGACTGGAGTGTCCAGATTGTATACTTGAAATGCTATTGTGAGATGGGTTTCTCTGGTTGAAGTTAAATGCCTCTTCTTGCTCATTGATCTGAAGTATTGAGAATCGTCAAATCTTATGAAGCCGGGTGGACTTAGCTGCTCTCCCAAATCTATCTTGCTTGTGAGGCTGGAAATTGGCATCCATCTGTATTATTATAATTTTCTTAAAATTTTGTTTTTTCTGCCTTTTTTGTTGTAAGGAGCTTTCGGTAGTAAAATGTTTACGGTAAAAAGTCTTTTTGAGTCTTGGTGAGCATGGATGCTTTGTTGTTTTGTGAGCATGGCTGCCGTTGTATGATGCTACTGCTGGAGCCTCAATGTCTGGACTCATAGACTCTTAGGCTGCTGTGCGTTGGACTCATAAATGTTGGAGGCTATCAATAACAAACTGTCATGTATGCGGTCTGTGGTGGTGGTTGTCTCTATGGTTGATTATGCTCGGTGCTCTGTCCAAGCCAGGTGGGCAGCTTTGTTATCCATAGGGAATTCTAATGGTTAGGTGTTTAAAGCAGGTGGGGAGCTTCTATCTTGGATGGAACTTATGCTAGCAATATGACCATAAATTCTATCTTGGATGGAATTCTAATTTAGTTGTCTGCTAAGCTGTATGCTACTAAGTTAGTTTGGCTTTAAAATCTTGTGCTTCACTGCTGCTAGTTGTCTGCTTAGAGTTCTCATCATAGATGTGCTACTGGAGGTCTGCTCGGCATTGGTCTGCTCAGCTCAAGGTAGTAGAAATGCAGCTGCTTGGTGCTTTTGGGCTGATTTATTTGGGATTTTCTTTCCTTGTTTTCTGCTGGTGTACCTCCTAAGGACCTTGGGGCTGTTGTTGTTTTTCCTCTCTTTTCTTGTTGGTTTCTCACCAACTCTCGGTGGTGCTAGCAAATGATTTGGTATACTCCTTGGTGCCAACCTAGTTGGGATTGGAGGGCGTACTTTGATGCTCTTTGCACCTCCTTTCTTTATTGATGTTATCTTCATATGTAATGTATGTTTTCTCATCAATAAAGTGCTTTTTTGCTGATCAAAAAAAAAATGAAACCCTCAATCTTAATGAGCTTCACAGGGCAATTACACTAGTTTAAGGTAATTGCAATTTTTTAGATTAAATATTCTTGTGAAAGCTTCACCTTCATTACTCTATCAGCTTATATATGGATGCGAATTTGATGCGGGGATTGGTTATCCTCTAGATTTCCTTTTCTCTGGGTGCTTTTGCTTCATATGCTTTACAGATAGTACTAATTACAGGTGACAAAATAAAAACTTTGTTTAATCTCTAATGTTGTTATAAGTAGATGAATTTTGTTCAACCTACATTTATACAGAAATATTTTTGTGATATTGTTATTATGCACAGTATTTAATCTCTAATGTTGTTATAAGCAGATGAATTTTATTTTATTTTATTTATTTATTTATTTATTTTTTCATTTAGATGAATTCCCAAATGTGTTTATACTATGGATATAGAAGTCACTTGCTTTACCTTGCAAACCAGGAGCTTGTATAATTCCTATTGGTTGTACTGTTACAGAATGTCAGTCACAATTGGATATTTTTTAGTCCAGCAGAAAAGTAGGTCTTTATGACAGTACTATTAGTCTTTCAGTATAGAATTCTTAGTGAATATAAATATGGGTGTGCGAGTGTGAAAGGGTGTTAGTTTCAGATTCGGTTTCCTTTATTTACGAAATCATGTTTCCTTAGTTTATGGGATTTGAATTCTTGATTTTTGATAGTATTTAATAAGAAGTTGAATGGAAGGAGAGGTGTCTCTGGCATTTTATTTTTTCTTGCACATTGGATTAGTACATTGCAATTGCAAGAAGCTATAGGTCTACCCCCCATTTGTCGCAATAGCAATTCACCCAAGACTTGGTGTTTGGGAATTGTTTGTGTCAATGTGTATGAACTGAGTGTGGAACAATTAACTATTCAAGAATATCTTTGCTTCAAAGAACTTGTGGATGGGGAGTGAGGAACCTCTCTTGAAATTGTTTAATGATTATGAATTTGTTGATTTCCTTGTTTGATGTGACATACTTGATAAATGACCAGAATCTCATATATAATTGCTGCCTTCTTTACATATTTATTTTTTCACAAGTTTAATTGGAATTTGGAATTTGAAACCTGGTCTATGTACAATGGAAATTATGTGCTTGAACTTGATTTTGAACTGTTCAATACAACAGTTCCTAGACCAACTCAGTCATCTTCCATTGGCAATGGGGTTCAATTTCTCTATCGTCACCTATCGTCAATCATGTTCCATAATAAAGAAAGTTTGGAGCCTTTGCTTCACACCCATAAACATAATGGGCTTGTAAGTCTTCTTAACTTTTGGCATTGACATTATGATCTTTGTTCACCATTCAGAAAATGAATAATAATAATAATAACAATAATAACAACACAGGATGTAACGCCTCACCTTTTTATTTCTCGGATATCATTACCAATTCATAATTATAAAACAATTTAGAGATAATGTACGGAAGTTCTATGCATTAACAAGGATAAATAAATGTAGATTATCTCATTCAATTACATAATGAATGCAACATGAGATACAATTAAATAAGTTGCCCGTAGACTTACATCATTACATATAAAAGAAAGGGTTCAACCCTTTTTACAATAATGGCATTCTGCCAACAAATACAAAAGGCCCCGTGGCCAACAAATAAACAAGATCCTCGATCTTGAAACACTTCTCAATGTTCACCTGAAAAAAGGAATGGCAATGTGGGATTAGCAACGTAGGATGAATATAAAGTTCAATAGGAATCCCAACATGATCCTAAACAATAACAACTTACAGATAGTTATAATCATGAAATGCTTCATCTCATACTATATAAATAATGTGACAATTTCTAATCAAAGTATATTTACATAAGTACTTTTCTCAAAATCCTCCAATTTATTCAACAATGCAGACTTTTCACATTTCCTTCTCATTTTTCATTTTTAAAGAAAATAACACATAACGACCGTTTTACTTTTGAAACATGTTCACAAAAATCCAATTTCCTAACTTTCATCTGTCCCCAACACGTTCATCACATTTTCGGGCCGTAAGCCCAAAGTTAAAGAGGTACTTTCAACAATTAATTTGATACGCTCACATGTATACATAAACATCTAACACGAACAATAAAAACAACAAACACTCACCCACTACCTACTCCACACACAAGACAACTCGACTTTCCTGAACCATAACCATCATAATGCATGAGATACACAGTTACACTAAGACAATAGTGATAAACAAACCCTGCTTTACTTGCCTTAAGCACAGTAAGCCAAGGATACACCTTTCCATAACAAAATGCCAATTTGCCAGACACTGGTTGGAAGGTAATGGTATCTCTACCAAGTTCTCCAGGCGCTAGTTGGAAGGTACTGGTACCTCTCATTCGAAGTGCAGCCAATTCTCCATGTGCTAGCTGGAAGGTAATGGTACCTTTCATTCTCAATGCGGTATTCGTTACCAACCGTCACAATATGTCACATGCACAAATAACACAAGTGTAATACATGCACCTAATCTATTCAACACAACAGTGTCATCTTCCACCGATGACTAAGGACAAAACATCTAAACGTATGTACTCAACACACATAATATAATAACTCAATTCTCATGAGACTTTAAGTCCAACAACAGTAATAGTAAAACAAAATATTCATAATCCAACAACAAATTTATATTTGAATTTACAAAACGTTATGGTTTTTCTCTCTTTTCAAAAAAAAAAAAAAAAATCAATTCTTTTATTTTTCAAGTTAACATACCCCAATCTTTATCTAAAATTCATTCTCTTCATTTCACAAAAACTAAATCCATGGATATTAAAGTCATAAGCCAACTCATCTTAACATGATTAATCCAAACCAATTCTATTATCATGGTTAATTCTCCTTTTAGCTATTAATGCAATCACACAATCCATATTTGAAACAAAACATAACCATTAATCAACTTTATCCCTTTTTAATTCACCAAATCAATAATATTAAAATTAGGGCTTTTTCTCCCTCTCAACATAAACACATTAAACCACTCCTCAATTAATCAAACGACAACCAATTTAACAATTTGAACCCCAAATGATCAAACCCTAGATTCGCTTTCATGATTTTCAAAAAAAATCATAATAGATATGATTTTATACAATAAAATTCACCACATGTCTATTTATAGAAAGTATTGAAAAGGAGAAAGAAATCCCTAGCTCTTGAAGTGAAGAGGAGAAAAGTTGAAAAAAATCCACGGTGACGAAAACACGATCCGCTCAGATTAAAATGAAGCTCTTGTCACCCTCTACGTTTTGGTATGAGGAACTAGGGGTAGGAAGTGAGTGGAAATAGATGAAAACCAAGATAAAAAGCTTAAGATGGTTCAACAATGGCAAGAGAGAGAAAGAGAAAAGAGAGAAAAGATCTGAAAAAGTGATTTTTCCATGCACTAACATGTTATATAGTCGAACAGACTGCGGGCGCGAACCATAGACCGCAACTGCGACTAGGCCACCCAATATGGTCACGAGCGCAATTGTGCACACCACGAGCAACGCACTCCTGCCCAGCCAACGGACTTGAGAGCCTCTTTTGGTCGCAGTCCATCAAGGGCTTGGCCACCCTACCCAGTGGGCGCGACCACCTATGTCGCAAAAGCGACCAGCCACAACTGAAACACCAGGCTGCTCCCCAGCAACCAACCAGAGGCACTCCAGAGGTCCATACTTAACATATAAGGTCTAAGTCACTCGAGACAACCCTTGCGTCCTAACGAAAAATAAAACGGGTCGGGTCAAACTAACCCTGAGCCACTACACAGGAGGTTTGTAATTTGCATAAGGAGACTTAAGATAATTTTTATTTTACCAACGTGTTTTGCAGGTGATGATGTTGAGTGATGGGATACATACAATATCTGGGCTTCATTTTGAATTGGCAAGGGCAGAGGAATATCTTTCTAAGCTCTCACTAGATGAAATGTACTCTCAGTTTGAACATGTGTGAGTGACAATCTCTTTCTAAGTGCCCGAAAATCTCTCAAGACAACTCTTCTTGCTTAAATAGAAATAGGCTAAAAATATAGAGCTTCTTCCTTTTCAAGAAAGGCAAAGCTGCTAGATAAACTGGGTGAGAGGAGGGTGTGGGATTTCGACAGTCAGATCAGTTGAGTAATTTTTTTGTCATGCCCTGGATTTACATGGTCCAGCCCACGTGAATAAACCACCCAACGATGAACAAAAGATAACAACTCTCATGCAAAATTATATAAAATAGTCACACAATACATGTGTTTAACCAATTTCATACATTCCTAGGTATAACAATCTAAGTTGAATGGATGTTCTGTAGCAAAAACATGCAAAGACGTTATAAATTAAATTGAAACGCCCAAAGGCTTACATCAAATACAAAGGGTGTAACCCTTACACGAATGGCACACGACCAATGAATAACATGAATGGCCTATGGCCTACAAATAAAAGAACCACCATACACGGTTCCAACATAACTTCATGTCACATTCCACATCCACACATGTACACTTGAAAAACATTTTTAGCCACGTATGGTGAGCATAAAACCCAGTAGAGAATATTTCAAAAACTAAATATGCTCCACTAATATAAATGATCATGATGCAATACATATATACAATATGCCCAAATGCATTTCAAAATCCACTTGCTTCCTCAATAAAAATCCCTTCTTTCCAATTTCCAAAACTTTTTGTTTATTCAAAACGTTTTTCGAGCTCAAAACATCTTTTGATGTAGAATCCTTTTTCAAAACCAATCTAGGTATCTCAATACCAAATAGCAAATACATTGCTAAATGAAATACGAATTCATCGTTAAACAAAAGCAAATACATTGCTAATACCATTTCCAAAACATCCTATTCCAAAACCAAAATGATAATAAATAAAATGGGTAAATCTCCAGGGCTAGTGTTCATACAAGTAACTATACAAGTCACAAGGTCATTTTTACCGGTACTATCTGGAAGGCTCGACACCTACCGTCCGGGTTTAGGTCTTTCACCAAGGACACATATGCCAACTTAATTCTGCTTTAACACCCCCTACATAGCTTTACTACTTTACTTACCTTTTTCCAATATTACAATAAGTGTAATTCAAAATATTATTTTCCAAACAATGCAAATGTTCCAAAACAAAATATGAAAATTTCCAAAACCTCTTTCCAAACATACGGTTTCCATTTCAAAATCCATTACATGCTCCATAATATGAATGATTTATAAATGGTCTAGTTTGCCTAGTCCACATGCAATTTCTAACACACGGCAATGCTATCCTCCACCGATAGCCAAAACAGTTATCTCTAAACAATAAATAAAGATAACAATCCAAATATACAATTCCAAAATATTAAAATTACAATTCTAAATTATTCCCAAAAGAATGTCAAACAATTGGCATTTTCCAAAGCGCATAACACTTTTCCAACCGAATCTCTCTTTTTCCAAAAATCCAATCAATTCTCAAAATATTATTATTTAGGGTTTTTCTCAAATTAGGGTTTTAACTTTTAAAAAATCATATGTATTTTTGTGAATGGAAAACAAACTCCTTGTAGCAAAACAATAGCTCAACAACATGTAGACACCCTATTTTTGACCTATAGCATTTATGGTTTAGACCAACCCATCTTTTGTTTTGGATTCGGATTTCGTAGCCTTGTATGGTTGTTCATGTCTTTTTCCTCTTTTTCTTTCTTAAATTTGGTTATTGGATTGTAGTTGTGTGTTTGGAACAGGTTGGTTGATTGTTTTTCCAAACCTTTGTTGCCTAGATTTTTGGTCTTTTGTTGGATCGGCCATTATTGTGCTCTCGTGGGCTTTGCAATTTCTACTCCTCTGCTCGAGTAGCCATTCTTGCGCTTGAGCGGGCTTTGCAAACTCTCAGTATTTTTTGCAGACCTGCAAATACTGAAAGAGTGTATTCTACCCTCGAGCGGCGTTTCCTACGCTCGAACATCCAAACTTGAGCTTGAGCGATATCCTTCGTCTACAAAACTTCTGAAAGTTTGTATTCTATGCTCGAGCGTCACTTCTTGTGCTCGAGCGGAACATTGTGTCTGATGCTCGAGCGTCACTTTCTACGATCGAGCGGACTACGTATATAACAGATCACAAAGTGGACATTTTTCATCACTTTTTCATTTGTCTCTCTCTCTAAAACTTTCCAAAAACCTAGATCTTGAGTTTCTCTCTAAAACTCATATTCTCTCTACTATTTCACCCAGATCCATTAGGATTTTCATCCTAGTGCCTTTGAGAAAAAGGTAGAGCATCTCTAGAGCTCCATTTTGATCCAAGTAGAAGTTGGTTTCGGTGTCTTTGAAGCTTCTCCTTGTTTGCTTTGGTCTGCTAAGCTTGAGGTAAGGATTTTCTAGACTTTTCTATGGTTTTTAACTTAGTTATTTGATGATTGTGTAACAATGGTGGGCTTTGGGTGTATTATGGAGAAACCTAGGGTTTGTGTTATAAAATCAAAAGAGGGGTTTCTAAGTGTATGTTGTGAATATGGTTATGGGGTTAAATAGAAGGTGGTATGGTTACAATATATAGTTGATTTTGGCCTTGGGATGATATTTGCAAAAATGGGAGTTTGCCCTAAAATGATTTGAATATTTATTTTGTATAAATAAATGAGATTAGTGTTGTAAATATGAAATTGGATGAATATTGAAATAGATGGTGGAGTTGGTTATGTAATACCTCTCACCTTTGGAAATAGGCGTGGTAGGCCTAGAAGGCACGAGGTGCCTATACTGGATGATATTCTGGCACAAGATGAGGAAGTTGGTCAGACCAATGTGGCTGAACCAGTGGGCCAATAGGCCATGGGTGCCTTAGCCTGCGAAATGGCTGGAGCATTGCGGGAATCTATGGACATTCTTAGAGTTGAGAATTAAGTCCAGGCACAAGTAGCTGAGGTAGGGCCATCTTTTCTAAAGAGGGAGTTTTTTCGGTCAAATCTGGATGAATTTTTGAGTGATCCCAAGGAGCCACTGAAGGCAGATGAGTGGCTAGAGCAGATAATGAAGACGTTCGAGATGCTTGGCATTGAGGACGACCTGTTGAGGGTGACCTTGACATCTTTCCAGTTGAAGGGAGATACGGGTCAGTGACGGAAGTATGCACATGGGCGCATTAGGGTGACTTGGGAGGCTTTTGTCAGTGCCTTCCAAGACAAATTTCTACCTCCCATGGTTAGGGAGAAATTGAGAGACCAGTTCTCTAAATTGGTGCAATTGAACACACCAGTGGCTGAGTTTGAGCCCATAGTCATTAGCCTCTCTAGGTTTGCACTTGAGTTAGTGGTGTCTGAAGAGCGTCGTTGTTTGGAGTTCGAGAAGTGATTGCGGATCGGGCTCATGTTTAGAGTGGCTGGATCCATGATTAGAGACTATGGGCGCCTTGTGGAGGTGGTGGCCCATCTTGAGAGCATTACGCACATAGAGGAAGAGAAGATGAGGGGCTCCAGGAGGAGTCAGGATAATCAGGGAGATAGCAAGAGGTAGAGGGGTTCTAACCCCCAGGCATCCCAGAGAGCTTAGTTAAGATCCACTTTTCCATTACTGAGTTCGGGTTCTGGGAGAGGTGGTCAGGGAGACATTACTGGTTACAAATGCGGTCAATTGGGCCACAAGTCTCTAGCTTGCCAGCAGAGGGGAGGAGGGCAACGGTCTACACCGTCTTCAACTCGTTCTCAGGGCCAGAGTCATGGGAGAGAGCAGCCGTTCACTTGTTATTAGTGTGGGCAGGAGGGGCACATGAAGAGATTTTACCCACAGTTGGGTAGCACATCTGGTGTGTCTGCTTCGAGGTAGACATAGAGCCACAGTCTGCACAGTCAGTACAGGCCTTGAGGGCCAACTAGGGAGCCTCTTTAGCTCAATCAGTGCATCAGGCTTATGCTCCGAGGGGTGAGCAGGTTGAGCTGAGACTTACGGGGCGTGTGTATGCTATTATAGTGTCAGATCTTATACCTACTCCTTTTGTAGTGAAAGGTACCTTCTTGTTTTGCAATTCAGCGGCTAATGTATTGATTAATACGGGTGTATCCCATTCTTTTATCTCGTCTGCATTTGCATCAGTTTTGAGGTTAGAGTTCTCTTAGTTAGCATCCCTTATCTGTGTTACCTATCGGTGGTGAGGTTATTTTTGAAACAGGGATGTCGGGGTTGTGACATTGAGGTTATCGGTCGCCGATTACCTTTTGCATTCGTATTGCTTGATTTGTCTAGTTTTGATGTTATTTTGGGTATGGATTGGTTATCGTCATATTGGGCTATCATAGATTTCTACCATCAAAGGGTTACTGTATGTACCCTAAGTGGTGATTTTTTTTTTTTTAATTTCTTGGGGGACCAGATGGATAGAGTTTTATCACCAGTGTATGGCCCACATGGGCGGAGTGAACTTAGTTGCTTCTTGCTAGCTTCTTGAGTAGTGAGTGTGATGAAGTCCATGCTAAGTTGAAAATAGTGGTTTGTGAATACCCCAATGTCTTTCCCGAGGATCTTACAAGTTTACCACCTCACCGAGAGATCGAGTTCTCTATTGATTTACTGCCTGGCACGACACCGGTTTCTATGGCACCGTATAGATTTGCACCTGCTGAAACTAAGTAAGTTGAAGATTCAACTCTAAGAATTTTTAGATAAAGGTTTCATCCGCCCTAGTACATCACTGTGGGAAGCACTGACTCTCTTTGCTAAAAATAAAGATGGAGTGTTACGCCTTTGTATAGATTACCGGAAGTTAAACTCGGTAACTTTTAAGAACAAGTACCCAATGCCTCGTATGAATAATCTGTTTGATTAGTTGAAGGGGTCTTGTTGCTTCTCTAAGATAGATCTGTGATCGTGTTATTATCATCAGTTGAGGGTAAGGGAGGATGATATCCCGAAGACGACATTTCGCACTCAATATGGCCATTACGAGTTTTTAGTGATGCCTTTTAGGCTAACCAATGCTCCAGCTATGTTTATGGATTTGATGAACCGGATCTTCTGTGAGTTCCTAGATCGTTTTGTGGCCGTCTTTGTGGATGACATCTTGATTTACTCACCCTCTGAGGAGGAACACAAGGAACACTTGCGAGTGGTACTTGAATTGCTTAGAACCCACCAGCTGTATGCTAAGTTTGGGAAGTGTGAATTCTAGCTGAGAGAAGTTAAGCTCTTAGGCCATGTGGTATCTGGGAAATGGGTGACCGTAGATTCATCCAAGATGGAGGCAGTGTAAGATTGGGCACAACCTAAGAATGTTTTTGAGATTCATAGTTTCTTACGGTTGGCTGGGTATTACTGTCGGTTTGTGAAGGATTTCTCTAGGCTAGCCTCACCTTTGATTAGGTTGATGATGAAAGGAATTAAGTTTGTGTGGAATGAGACTTGTGAGAAGTCATTCCAAGCGCTTAAGGTTAGACTTACCATTGCTCTAGCATTGATTATTCTGGATAGGTGTTTGGGCTATTCGGTATATTGTGATGCCTTACGGAAAGGTTTGGGTTGTGTATTGATGCAAGAGGGGAGGGTAGTAGCCTACGGCTCGCGATAGTTGAAAACACATGAGAAGAACTACCCTACTGATGACCTAGAGTTAGCAGCAGTGATATTTGCCTTGAAGGTTTGGAGGAACTATCTGTATGGTGAGAGATTTGAGGTGTTTTCTGACCACAAGAGTTTGAAATATCTGTTTACACAGAAGGACTTGAATTTGAGGCATAGAAGGTGGATGGAGTTCATAGAGGATTATGATTTTGAGTTGCATTATCATCCGGGAAAATGCAATGTTGTGGCCGATGCTTTGAGTAGGAAATCAATTAGCAGTGTGGCTTGTATTGCTATCCGAGAATGGGAGATATTGGGTATCTTGGTGAGTCCGTTGAGTCTACAACATTGTTTACGATAGTTGCACAACCCACACTTGTGAACCGAGTGTTGGAAGCGCAGAAGAATGATCTTGAGGTAAAAACCCTCTGGGAAAAGATCTCTAGTGGGAAGGTGGAAAGGGGATCGAACGTGCACTCTAACTTCGAGAGTTTCACCATTCACGTCTTGCGGTACATCCAAGGGGCACAAAGATGTATCACGACCTTAGTCACCAGTTTTGGTGGAGGGGTATGAAGAAGGATGTAGTTGCGTTTGTATCAAAATGCATTGCTTGTCAGCAAGTGAAGGCCGAGCATTAGAGGCCAGGGGTTTGTTAACCCTTGCCTTATCGAGTGGAAGTGAGAGCATGTCACGATAGATTTTGTTATGGGCCTTCCGAGGACTCAATGGGGTAGTGATGCCTTTTGGGTGGTAGTTGACCGGTTGACTAAGTTGGCACACTTTATATCTATGCGTGTGAGTAATTCAGTAGACTATCTTGCCGACCTTTACATTAGGGACATAGTGAGGTTACATGGGGACCCTGTGACGATTGTTTCAGATAGAGATCCACATTTTACAACTCGGTTGTGGCAGAGCTTGTAGAGTGCCTTGGGCACTAGACTGACTTTTAGCACAGTGTATCACTCTCAGATTGATAGGCAATCCAAGCGTACCATTCAGATCCTTGAGGATATGCTTCGAGGTTGTGTCCTTGATTTTAAGGGGGCATGGGAGAGGCACTTGCCCTTAGTGGAGTTTGCCTATAATAACAACTTTCAATTGAGTATTGGAATGACACCATTTGAGGCCTTGTATGGCCAACCGTGTAGATCTCCGGTGTATTGGGCCGAGATGGGTGATGCACCTTTGTTGGGTCCAGAGTTGGTTCGGGAGATGACGGAGAAGGTGGCACTTATCCGTAAGCGATTAGTTATGGCTCAGAGTCACTAGAAAAGTTATGCTGATCGTAAGAGGAGACCCTTGTCTTTTGAAGTGGGAGATCATGTTTTTTTGAAAATATCACCTAGACGGGGTTTGATGAAATTTGGGAGGAGTGGGAAGTTGTCCCGTGATTTATTGGGCCTTTTGAGATCCTTGAACGGATCAGAAAAGTAGCTTACCGTTTGGCATTACCGCCACAGGTTCATGACGTGTTTCATATTAGTATGCTTCGAAAGTATGAGCCGGATCCATCGCATGGGTTCATGACATGTTTCATATTAGTATGCTTCGAAAGCATGAGCTGGATCCATCGCATGTATTGGATTGGACTGACTTAGAGGTAGATGAGGATGCCTCGTACGAGGAGAGACCATGAGAATCTTGGATACTCGGGATCAAGTTTTGTGAGGCAAGAATTTCCCTTGGTTAAGGTATGTTGGAAACACCACGGAGTTGAGGAAGCAACTTGAGAATGTGAATTGGAAGTCCGAGAGAAATATCTGAACTTATTTGTTGGTGTTTGATTATATATTGAGATTTTAATTATGTTAATAAAATGTAAAAGCATTGTACGTGTTATGGGGTGCTTGGAAACATGGATTCAATATAAGCATTGCATATGTTTTGAGAATATGGAATATCGTGTGTGTGTTATCACTTTTGAAAACATTGTATATGTTGAATAAATTTTGAACATTGTAAATGTTTTGGGAAATTGTAAATTGCACTTTCAATATGGGACTTGTGTATTGAGTTGATGAAAATAGATGACCAGAGAGTGGGTCATGGTGTTGAACTTGTTAGATTAACATTGTTGTGAATGGTTTAATAATGATTTCAAACTTGATTTGTAATTTCGGGGACAAAATTCCTTAAGGGCGGAGGTTATAGCGTTTCTGGTTTAGACCCGACCCATCTTATGTTTTGGATTCGGATTTCGTAGCCTTGTATGGTTGTTCATGTCTTTTCCCTCTTGTTCTTTCTTAAATTTGGTTATTGGATTGTAGTTGTGTGTTTGGAATAGGTTGGTTGCTTGTTTTTCCAAACCTTTGTTGCTCAGATTTTTGGTCCTCCACTCGAGCGGCCATTATTGCGCTTGAGTGGGCTTTGCAATTTCTGCTCCTTCGCTCGAGCGGGCTTTGCAAACTCTCAGCATTTTTGCAGACCTGCAAATACTGGAAGAGTGTATTCTACGCTCAAGTGGCGTTTCCTATGCTCGAGCGAGTGGACACTCAAGCGTCCAAACTTGAGCTCGAGCAATGTCCTTCGTGTGCAAAACTTCTGAAAATGTGTATTCTATGCTCGAGCATCACTTCTTGTGCTCGAGCGGAACATTGTGTCTGACGTTCTAGCATCACATTTCGCACTCGAGCAGATTACGTGTATAACAGATCACGAAGAAGACATTTTTCATCACTTTTTCATTCCTTTCTCTCTCTCTCTCTCTAAAACTTTCCAAAAATCTAGATCTTGAGTTTCTCTCTGTAAAAATCATATTCTCTCTACTATTTCACCTAGATCCAGTAGGATTTTCACCCTAGTGCCTTTGAGAAAAATGTAAAGTGTCTCTAGAGCTCTATTTTGATCTGAAGTAAAGTTGGTTTCAGCATCTTTGAAGCTTCTCCTTGGTTGCTTTGGTCTTCTAAACTTAAGGTAGGTATTTTCTATACTTTTATATGGTTTTTAACTTAGTTATTTGATGATTGTGTAAAAATAGTGGGTTTTAGGTGTATTTTGGACAAACCTAGGATTTGGGTTATAAAATCAAAAGAGGGGTTTTGTAACCTGACTTTTTCGTGCCCCCTTTCGGAAGTTGAAATAAGCCTTACAGTATCGAACTCTCGCGGTTCTGAATCTGATTCCACAAACACAATGTGAAATAGGTAATCACCAAGGAGTCCCAATCAGGCAAATCTTTTGAAAAATCGATTTTGAATAAAAAACACCAAAAATGGACTACTTTGCCAGATACAGAGTAGCCGCCTAAATATTTTGTTTTGGGAAAATTTATGACTAGTGCCAAAGGCCACGTGTCTGTCATCACCAAGATTGTCTCAGCTCGGGAACTTAGGTACGGGAGGGGAAGGTCATGAATTGAGCACCCCCGCTCGCTCGATCAAAGATCGGCTCTACTAATCATGATATGAATCTTATGTACAATATATGCTCTTGTTCTAGTTTATTAGGCTAGCATTACTATGTGATGCGTACACACCCGAGTATAGACTAACTTGAAAGAATTGGAACACTTGATTCATGTTTGTTTTAAAAATTGTTTCGAAATATGTACCACTTGAAAAAGTGATCGCATATAAACATTACTCAAATTATTCCAATTCAAGCAACAAGCTTTCATCTCCACAGGCATTCAAGCAGTTAATAGCATCTAGGCAATTAGCCTTATGGCAAGCATGCTTGATATGGTAACATTGACACTCATGCGATATGCTAAAGCAAGTAAAGGCTCACCTAGTACTCCAAGCCAAAATAAACAAAAGAGTTAGAAAAATATATGATTCCTAACTATGCAATAAGACTAATGCAACACATGCGATATGGAATCTAAATAGGCTCCGTTACTTAACATGGCATATGAAATAATTTGATAACATGCGGTCTAAGCACGCATTCAAAGAAGTATTAAATGATAATGCGGTTAGAATGATGAACCGAGCCTCGGTGCATGCAATATAAATAGATGCAAACATGAAGTATGCTAATCGAATCATGATGTCCCTAAACTAACCATCATAAGCAGTTAAATAAAAGGGAGAAAGATGTGGTTGGAAGACATACAGATTATTACAGTGCGCTCTAACGAAGGAGAGTCCGAATGAATAAACTAACTAGCTAACTAAAGCTAAGCTAATTTTTACAAAACAAATTAAATAAACTAGGTAGGTACTTAACTAATTTACAATAAATGAATTAACTAACTATTCTAGCTAATTAATGATTACAACATTACAACTAGTTAACTACTTTAACTAATTAAATAATTATAACACAAGTGCAATTAAAAGAAGTAATTAAGCTAAACAATTAAGCACTAAGCTAACTACTCTGCCTCAGGAAGTGAGGAATGTTTATGCACATACACGGTTTCCTCTCGAAAAAAGCCACTATTTTGCTTCCGGAGAGCCTCTGTTGCATAGAGAACACATACACTGTTGCCCACTTCCAGAATAACTTTGCTTTGCCTCGCAAGCACACTGCTGAATTTTGGATCAGTGGTCGGCTGGCTAGTGATGAGGTTCTTTCGGCCACCAGTGATAGCCGGCCGGCCATGGAAAATGGCCTACCGGCCACTGCTGCCCAGTTCACCCTACTGCAACAAAGAACAAACAGAGTATGCACATGGTATTCTCAAGGGTTGTCTGCACAACTCACCCCTTATTTTCATGAACAAATCAAAGAAGTGGTGAACTTAAGTCATAAACCACCAACTCAAGCAATTTTATTGCATGATGACACGTGAACGAAAGTGTGCAAGTTCAATAAATGCAACAAAACAAGACTCATACCATCTCCCTTTCATGAATTGATCAAGGGAAATGGTGACCTTGGAAACTTGAATCATTTCATCACTAATGAGTATGAAATGCTTCAAGCTTCCATGTGTTCAATTAACGTCCGATTGAACACAACACTTTTTTTTTTTTTATTTTGCACCTTTTTTAGCCTCAATTTTACTACTCCATTTTAGATTACCATCCATTCTTTAATAAATTGAGTCCAAGGGGTGAGTTTAAGTCCCCTAAGGGAGTGAAGTACCAAACCAAGAGTTAACTTAAGACATGAAAGAGATGTCATGCTGTTGATAATGAATCCCTAAAAGGGATTAAACCATTAAGCATGACAACCTCAATTTCATGCTTGAAAGAACAAGAGGCTTGAAACAACTCTCAAAGCAAAACAAAAGCCAAGAAAGGAGGGAGGTTGTAGAGATTATTAAACTCAAATAAATGCTATCAACTCAAATAGAATGGTGTCTAAGGCCTAGAACACCAAACTCAGAGGACAATTACACTATAAGCATGCAAAACAAAGCTCAAATGCAACTATCAACCAAAAATAGTGCTAAAATAGTCTAAAATAAGTCCTAAAACATGTTGGAATTGAGCTAACAACAACTAGATTAATATGCTCAAACATAGCACAAACTAGGCTAGTAAGCATGACTCAAGGAGGGGAGGCTAACCCCTCCAAATTTGGACTTGAAAACATGATTTTGGCCACTGAAAAAGCTTTGAAAATTGAAAATCAGTGTTTAAAAGCTTTGAAAAAGATAGTAAAAGGATAGGAAACACGAGGGTAAAGGGCTTTAAAGCAAGGTACAAAGAAGGGTGAACTACCCCTTAACCTTCAATGGCATTAAAACACAAGTTTCAGTCCTAAGATATAGAAGTTTTACAACCCAAAAAAAGTTGGAAAATAGCAAGAATAATAGTAGACAAAGCAAGCAAATAGGTAAGCCTTATACCTTTGAAGAGAAAAACCAATTCCAAGCAACAAAACCAAGCAAATACACCCTCAAGAGCTCCAATAAGCCTCAAAGATACCTCAGCTCAAAGATGAGAAGATTTGGATAAGGGTGTCCAGGCAAAGGTTAAGGAGTTATAGGCTAAAGAGTAAAAATTTGCTAGAGATAGAGAGAATTGTAGAGAGAGGGAAAAAATTTTGATCTCAAATTTTTCTAACCTCAAAACATGAGAGAGAGGCCTCCTATATATAGAAAACATGAATTCCCCTCAAGAACATCCAGCCTTGCACGTGGGGGAAAATGCATACATCTGTGCAAACAGTTGGCACAATTATTATAAAATATATACAAAAGAAACTAGTAGTCGGCCGGCCATCATTGGTGGCCGACAGGCCACATCAGTGGCCGACAACCAAGAAGTGATAGACGGTAGCCCAAAAAGGTGGCTGGCAGGCTACCAGAAGTTGTAGGATTGAAGAACCAAGGCTTGGTCCAAAAATGAGGCAACAAAGGTGCAAGGTTTGAAAGGCTCAAAGCTGTGGCATTCCGCTGAGGACTTTGAGCACTTGACGAGCATATAGACTCATCACCGGGTGTGCAAGCGATGGCGTCCAAGTTGTAAGGGCCGTCAAAAATGGGGTGTCTATAGTTGCTCCTTTTTGACAGAACTCTGAGTCATGAAATGACGTGAGTGAATGTCAAAGCCCGGAGATGACCCATTTTTGGCAAGGCCGTAAGACTTGGACAAACAATCAAGGCAGAAATAAATAGTTGCGCAAGCAGGCTACCTACGTATTCCTTTGTAAGGAATCAAACCAGTGTAGTTCTGGGCCAAGATGCAAAATGATATGCACAATGCAATTTTGAAAGTTGGACTCACATGTTCCACGAAGCCGACTATTTTGAAAACTTATGATCATGCAAGATGATGCAATAAGTAATAACAAATGCAATAAGCAATAATAAGATAATAACATATGAATGAGCAGCTTCAAGCTTAAAACCAACGCAGGTTCTATGCAAAAAGATAAAAACCACACTCTAACCATGCCAAAACAAGAGACGAGGGAACTAAACATCGCTCAGGGTTGCGTTTCACGCATCTTGAGAAATTAAGAAACAAAACTGCTCGGGGCCGTGTGTCAAATGTCCCAAGAACCAAAGGAACAAAATCGCTCAGGGTTGTGTTTCACACATCCTAAGAAGCAGGAAAGACCACTCGGGCTCAAGCTCGCGCTTCGCGTGTCCCGAGAAACAAGAGAGATTATTTGAAGCTGTGTTACGCATCTCAAGATAAAACACACCCAGAGCCGTGTGTCACACGCCTTGAGATACAAGAAAACCGCTCGGGCTCGCGCTTCGCATGTCCTGAGATACAACAAAATCATCTCGGGCTCGTGCTTCGCACGTCTCGAGATGAAACATGTCTAGCGCCGCACATTACATGTCTTGAGATACAAGAAACTCACTTGGGCAAGCGCTTCGCACGTCCTACTCAGGCTCGCACTTCACAAGTCCCGAGATGAAACACACCGAGGGCCACGCATCACGCGTTCTGAGATACAATAAAAGTAGCCCAGGCTTGTGCTTCGCAAGTCCAAATATAACAAAAGCCCCTCGAGCTCACACTTCACAAGTCCCGAGATGAAACAGGCCCATGGCCGCGCGTCGAGCATCCTGAGATACAACAAAAACCGCTCGAGCTCGCGCTTCGCACGTCCCGAGATAAAATACACCTAGTGTGATAACCCTGGTCTGCGTTATGCTAATTAATCTTAATTGTGATTGTGATTATGTGTTGATAGCCATTTATATGAATATATGTGGTTTTGAATTTCTATCTGTTCACAGTAGGAAAATCTAACTTTATGCTTTGGAATTTAAATTGCAGGCCTTATCGGCCACAGAAACTGAAATTGACTACGCCATTGTGATTAGCGTAATTTTTAGAACCTACGGTGAAATTTAATTGAAAATTGATTCGGATCAAAATAATTAGATTCAGAACGATTAATTAAGGGCTCAATTAATTAGTATTAAAGAGAGGAGCTTATATAAAGGACCCAACTACACTTAAGCTCACTTTTTGAGCTCAAAGAATCTAAATTTGCTCTCTAGAGAGAGGGAGAACCAAATTTAGAGGGGGAGAAGGGCCAATTTTGAAGATTTTGCTAAGGAGCTCAAGCTTTGAAGGGTTAGGCTCAAGAACTTGCGACTATTTGGAAGATTGAACCTCTAGGTGAGCATTTGAGCATAAATTCATGAGTATAAGTTTGTAAATTTGTGTATTCAAGCTAGTTGGGTGATCAAGAACATCAATTGAGATGAAATTGAAGAATTTAAAGCTTATGTGTACATGCATGTAAGAATTTGCCATGAAGTTGTATGATTGAGCATGAAAAATATGATCCATGTAGAATTATGGTTAAAGTTCATGCTTTTGGTCATTATTTGCATCATCTAAGTTGAAAATGGAAGTTGTAGTTCACATGCAAGTGCAATTCATAGAAGCATGAGTGTTGGATGCATGAAATTGAAGTATTGATGATGGGTTTGATATGAATTGTGTGTGTATGTAAGTAATTCATGGAAACTAAGCTTATAATGTTGTAATCTAGCATTTGTATCATGTTAGAAGGGTTGCATATGAAGTATAAGTCGTGGTATACAAGTTATTTGAGTTTAAATGCAAGTTTAAGCCTCAAGAACAGTTTTGGAAAACCCAGAATTCGGCATGTCCGCTCGAGTAGGGAAAGCGCCCTCGAGCGTGAAATGCGAGCTCCCAGAACTGTTGCAGATATTGATGTCCGCTTGAGCGGGGGAGTTCATGCTTGAGCGGGGAGCAATGAAGAATGACTTTCAGCTCGAGCGTCTGAGTTCACGCTCGAGCGTAAAAATGAGGCAACCAGTACTTTTGTGACCACGAGGGTCCACTTGAGCGACGGAACCCACGCTCGAGTGGGGACCCCTGTTTCAGAAAATTTGTAAAGGAGTTATGTATTTCATTTTCCGTTCTCTTTTACTTTGAAGTATCCTTAGGCATGCATTGAGCATTATGAATGAATTAAAAGAATAAGAAACAAGCCTAAGAGGGATGTATGAATTAAGAACGGATTGAATCGTTTATGACCCATATGTGTTATGTAATGTGTAGGCTCAAGCTCAATGGTGAATCCATCGGAAGAACACTGTGAGTAATATAAACACTTGTTGCATACGCAGCACATCCATATTTAATGTCACCTAAACCTGACAACACACCAACCGTAACAACTCCTCGGTGGCACATACCCATCATACCACGTTCTGGTGTCCCAACTATCGTATTACCTTTTACAACCACCAAAACACATACATTGCAACATTACCACCCCCTCCATCATGCTTTATGCCTCTCATTCTAGCTTGTGTTAGCTCTATCTTAGCATGTTTTCACCACTGATTTGCCATGTCATAACTCTGTTTTTGATTGGTTTGGTTGCCTCTTGCATGCTTCTTGCACTTGTAGTGCAATTTTGTTCACTAGCCTAGTGTATTTGGTGTTTTAGCCTATTGATCTAGCATGTGTATGCTTACTCCAGCACTTTTTCGGCTATGTTTTAGCATGCTTTAGGCTTGATTTGAGTGGTTTTGGTCATGCATGCTTGGCTTTGCATAGCTATAGTGCATTTGGCTTTGCATAGCTATAGTGCATTTGGCTTTGCTAGTTTGCACTTTGAGACCTCTAGCATGTTATATTTGAGCTTTTTGCATGGCATGACATCATTTGGCATGTTATTTCAGACCATATACCTCTGCCATATTCTTGCATTTATTGTCCTTTCGTTGTGTTTGAGGGTTGAGCCTTATGCTTCACTTGTAAGCCAACTTGCATGCATGCTTGTCTAAGCTTTTGAGCTTCCATCTCAGCATGTTTTGGTCTTTGTTTTGGCCTAATTGAACTCTGTCCAGAGCTGGTTTAGTCATTTGTGCCATGTATTGCATGCCTCTTGTGTAGTGTCCTTTACTAGCCTTATGCTTTGGGCTTTCTACCATGCCTTACTTGTGATGTTTATGTGATATGGAATCATTAAACAGCTAATTTCAGAGCATATAGCCTTGTAATACTCTCATGTTTATCACTCTTTAATTGTTTTTAAGAGTTGTTCACTTATGCCTTGTTGATGAGTCAATGCATGAACATCATTTGCTTGCCTTTCATGCTATCATTTTAGAGCATTTTGGCCACTGTCTTGGCATGCATGAGGTCTATTTAGGGATTGTTTAGTCCATTGAGCATTGTATTGTATAGTCCTAGTGTTGTGTACTTCATTAACTTTAATGCTTTGGAACTCTAGTATGCCATGCTTGTGTTGTTTGCATGATATGTCATCATTTGGCATATGATTTCAGTGCTTGAACCTTTGGCATGCTCTCATATATGTCACTCTTTCAATGTATTTGAAAGTTAAGCCTTTTGCCTTACTTGTGAGCAAATGAATGAGCATGCATTTCTTCCCTTTTTGAGCCTAAGTCTTAATGTGTTTTGGCCACTATTTTGAGATGTCTTAGGTCTGTCCATAGTTGGTTTGACCATTTGATGCATTGTAGTGCATGCCTCATGTGTAATACACTTCACTAGCTTTGATGCCTTAGCTTCTAAACATGCCATGCATGCATTGCTTATATGATAGATCCCCATGCATGCCGCTCTAGCATTGGTAGATAAGCATGTTGTTTGCATGTGTGATGCATTGCATGTGTTTGGATCGGACGTTAATCCAAACAAGAGAAACAAGGGACGTTTCATACTTGAAGTTATGAAACGTGCCTCATTTCTTAGTCGTCGTTCCCCTTGATTGTGCATGATAGGGTGGAGGCCCCTTGAGTCTTGCATGTTACTTGTGCATTCATAAACTTGTACAAACTTGGTTTCTCAACCATCGTGCATTGCGATGCTCAGTTGGTGGCCCGAGAGTCGAGTACCACACTCCTTTGAGCTTGAGAAATGATAAGGAGGGTGGTTGTACACACATACCCTGCTAATGCCTTGCTTTGCCCTTGTTGAACTCTATTTGCAGCAAAATGGAAGTGTGCAGAAGCAACTGGTCGACCGGCCAGAGGAAGTGGCCTACAACCTCCTTAAGTGGCCGACAAGTGTCCTACAGCCTCCCCTGGTGGCTGACAGTCCACCAGCTTGAAGATGGTTCAAAGTTCTTCTGGTTCTGAAGCAAAAACAACCTGAAGATTTGTTTGGTGTTCAGAATCAAAGCAAATGCAAACAGAGGCAACTGGTGGCAAGACGACGAGATTTCGGAAAGAAGCAACTGAGCATGCATGCATTCCTCGCTCTGAGGCTCCTTTTGACTGCTTTACTTAGCTAGTCAATTCGTTGGGTTCTGTACTTAAATAGTTAATGCGCTTAGCTATTCATTTGTGTTTCTAATTAGTTAACTAGTTAGTTAATGTCACGACCCAAACCCGCCCCTGTAGTTTTAGCATCGTAACCGGCCAGTAATCCTTGGATTACCAAAGGCCTCTTAACAGATAAGCATATAATAAGGGGCTGCGGAAGCAAACACATAAAATATAAATGGTCTAATGAGCTGTGTCGATACATATGGGACAGAATATTTCCAAAACTTGTTTATACATAAGAGTGACGGTTAACCGATGTCATAATTACAAAATATTCACAACAGTGTAATATCTAGGACCCAACTTTACATAACAGACTAATACAAGTACAAAAATAGCCATATAACTAGACTCCGATCGGAACCTCCTCGGGAGGCACAACGGTTGGCTGACAAAAACCAAAATGAAGGCCGTCAACTCTGGCCTTGATGACGTGCTGGCTCACCTACATACATAATATAAACTGTGAGCGAAAGCTTAGTGAACAATAACAAAGTAAAGGGGTTTTAATGAATGAGTCCGTACAAATTCAAAAATCATAATTCAGTTCCGAATCACAATCATAAGTTGTCCAGATCATATACAGAAATCAGAAGTCATACATAAGCATACGTGGTACATCCATTCACACTAACAGAGCAGATACAGAACAGAAACAGACACGTGGGGGTTATGAATAACCAGTTTTATAAAGGAACCTCCGGATATGGGTAATAGAGAATAAATATGCTGAGCCCCATGATGGAGCCTCCGGTACGGGTAAAAGAGTGCAGACATATTAAGTTCCATGATGGAACCTCCGATACCGGGTAACAACCAACACATATCACATGATGCTAAGGATGCCACGAATTCATATCAGAAATTGGACAATCATTCATTGTACAGAAATATAGCATTTTGGAAAACAGATCTTAATTCTTCACACGAAAGTAAATAAAGTCGAACATAACTTTACTAAGTTATTAGTCACAGTTAGTCTTGAGACAGATAGATGGAGCAGACTGATCAACGGTGTACGACACATGACCTACATAACACATAACAGATACACACCTGAAACACACGTTCGAATTGTACATAATTTGTTTGTTTGCTCTTAGTGTCTTTCTAACCCCTAATCCTCATTAAGGAGTCTTAATCATGGCCTAGGAATGCCTAGGATGGAATGAGGATGCAAGAATGCATTGGAAAACATTTCTTAAAACTTGCTGAAAATAAGGTCCACGCTCGAATGTGGCTTCCCCCGCTCGAGCAGACTGTAAACCTTGACAAAAGTACTAGATGCATGTTTTTTACGCTCGACGGACGCTCGACCCCCGCTCGAGCATGAGATTCAGACCATCGCTCGAGCGTGGAATCCCCCGCTCAAGCGGACTGCAAAACACATGAACTTCTGGGCATATGCATCTCACGCTCGAGCGTAAACCTCGATGCTCGAGCGGAAGTGCATGTACTCAGAGTGCACGCTCGAGTGTGAAGTTCCCCGCTCGAGCGTGGATCAAATTTTTGGAAATTCCAGATTTAATCTTCAAGCTCAAATCCAACTTTTGAACCTTCAAAACTCATTTTTCTGGGCCCAAAATTGAGGAAACACATGAAGACTCATAAAACAACATGTTTAAAGAATCATAACAGGAAATCATGGCCCAATGGTTTGCCAATTATGCAAAATTCAACTTGAAATTCAAAATTGACTTATGAACATAACATGCATGTGCATTTTTGAGCTAAGGCTCTCCAAATCATGATCAAATGCTACAAAATAACATGAAACTCATTGTGTTTCCAAAATTTAAGTGAACTCAATACATGCATGAGGGAATTCTTGAAAATCAACCTTCAAAGTGCTATGAAACATGCATGCATGGATGATTTGATCTATACTCACTCAATTTTTTGTGTCCACCCTATATTATTCAACTTAATCCTCAAGAATTCATGTCTTAATAACACAATTACATAATCTAGGTGTTGAATTCATACCTCAACCTCTCAATGAAGCTTCAAATTGGTGGGTTCTCTAAGGCTTCACTCTAATCTCCTTGAATTCCCTTACAATTCTTCATTCCTCTTGCTTTGATTTCAATCCTCTCTCTCTCTCTCTCTCTCTCTCTCTCTCTCTCTCTCTCTTTCACGTTTTCACTCTTTGGAGAAGGCTCAAAGTGTGTATATGAATGTATGAGTGTAAGGAGGTGGGTTAGTGGGGTGAAGATGGCTAAATGGACATTAATTTAACAAATTAAATCAAATGGCATTAATTAATTCTAATTTAATTGTTCTGAACCGAAATTTGATTAAACCTACCATAAAATTCTATAAATCCTAACTAACACATAACACAAGTCAATTTCTGATTCGGATGCCGACAAGGCTTTCATTTCGCAAACCGAAGCGAAAACGTAAACAGTTCTTTCTACACCGAACAGATAGAGACACAAAAATAATGCAATACACATGCAATTTACTTCCGAACCCCTCCTAAATTATTGTTAGGCATAATTAAGTACGGATTAACGTTAATCATGGGTCAAGGTTGTTACAGTTAATTAGTTATGATTTGTAATAGTTAGCTTAATTAGCGTAGCTAGTTAGCTATCATTTTATTCGGACCCTCCGTTGAAAGGGAAAATGTTGTAATAAGGGTACGTGTGTGTGTGCATGTCTTTCAACCCCCATTTCTTTCTCCCTTTTACTTATCATTGTTAGTTTAGGGCATATTTCAATTAGCATACCTCATGCTTGCATGCGTGCATCATTCATTTGTCTTATATGCACCGGGCTCAACACATCATTCAAACCGCATTGTATTTTCAATACATTTACTTGAATACGTGTTTCAAAGCATGTTATCAAGTGCTACATTCATATGCCATCTCAGATAGTCGAGCCTATTTTAGTTGCATTTTTGCATGTGTTACATTAGGCATCTTAACATAGCTAGGATCATGCATTGATTTCTAACTAGTTTTCTATTTTGGCTTGGAGTACACTGTAAGTGTTTACGCTTTAGCATCCTTACATGTGTGTAAGTGACTGCCATGATAGCATGCTTGCCATGAGGCTATTTGCTTAATTGATATAACTGCATGAATGCCTGTGGATGAAGGCTTCATTATTTGAATTGGAACAATTCATCGAAATGTGAGTTTTAAGCCCACTTGAGGGTGGCAAAATCATCATGTTTTAAATCCCACTTGAGGGTGGCAAATCCGCGTTTTAGCCTACTTGCGAGTAGCATCTTCAAACCATTTTCAAAAAACAAACATGAGATGTTTTGTTCCAAATCGAGCGATTTAGTCTATACTTGTATGCTATGCGCATCACGTAGTAAGTTAGATTAATAACCGGAACAAGAACACATGTGTTTTCAAAACAACATATACTGATTAGTAGAGGTCGATCCTTTGATCAGACGAGCGAGGGTGCTCATTTCAAAACCTTCCCCTATTGTATCCAAGTTCCCGAGCCGAGGCAACTTTGGTGATGATGGACACGTGGCCTTAGGCACAAGTCAGAGTTTCCTAAATTTCACAAAATAAAATATTTAGGTGGCAACTCTGAAATCTGGAAAAGCAGTCCATGTTTGGCGCTTTTTGATTAAAATCGATTTTCCAAAATGATTTGTCGAATTTGGACTCTTTGGTGATTTATCAGTCTTACATTGAATTTTGTGAGATTAGATTTAGAACCGTGACAGGAGTCCGAACTGTAGTAGCCATGAACCCAATTCGCACCCTCTCCGAAAGGGGGGTGTGCAGAGAGAGTTTCCGGCGGTCTACAATATACAGCTGGGTAAAAGTCCTCTGGCCCCGAGGTGGGTATTTTGCTGGTTGAGGGGTGGCACTAGATATGCCGGTGAAGGGTGTGGCTATTTTTGGTGTGGTGGTGGTGACCATGCCCACGTCAGAAGTCCTTGCAGCTGCAGCACTACTTGTACCTGCATTCGAACCACGGGTAAATGCCCTCTTGGGCTGCTCTCTCTCGTGGTCAATCAGACCTTACTTTATGGCATCCTCAATCTGTACCCCAATCTTGTGTAAGTTAGCAAAGGTGGGAAGGGGTAAGACGATCATTTTCTGCATGAGCTTTGGCTGAAGGTTGCGCACAACCATTCTTATCTAATCTTTCTCAAGTGGTCGAGTTGTCATCATGGAGGCCTTGGCCCTCCATCAAGTGACAAAGTCAGAAAAGCCCTCTTTCGGCTCTTGCCTGGTCGCCTCAAGATCATGGGTCGTGACCTCGATCTGGGTGTTGTATGAATATTGGGCGACAAAGGCCTTAGCCATCTCCTCCCAACTTCGTTTCACTGAATCCTCCAACTTGGCGTACCAGATGGCCGCGATACCCGATAGGGTCCGACCAAAAAGGGAGAGCTTCTGTAATCTTGTCAAGCCCATCGGGCGCAAAAAATCTAAAAACAGCCTCAGGTGGACCATGGGATCTCCTGACCCGTCAAAACGGTCGATGTGAGGCATCTTGAACCTGTCCGGCAATGTTACCGCCGAATTAGTATATCCATCCTTTATGTCCTGGATTGAGTTGACTCCCTGGGCTCGCTTAAACAGTTTCTTGAGCTTACAGACTTTCAGCGCGGTTGGATCCACCTCGAATTCGAACGGTATGTCCATAGGATTAGCCGATGCTTTAGACATCAGAGGTGGGATTGGCAGTGGGACTGGCCCTGTCAGAACATTCGTATTTTCCTGGACTTGAGCCGCCTCCCCAGGTGTTGGAACCATAGGTGGGGGTGGGGGTGGATGCGAAACAGACGCTCTGGCTTGTTGGGGTTGCTGCTGCTGTTGTTGAAGTCTGGCAATTAGTTCTACCTGTTCAGCCACAACTTCTGCATGATGGGCGGTAACCTCTGCCTGGCGGGCAGCATCCCGCTGCATGGCTTGCATGGTCTCTTGGAGTTGACGCATCATGTCCTCCATGCTGACTGTAAAACGCTGATCAAACTGAACAGTTGTGTATCCTCTCTCTGAGGTAGAAGCAGATATCTCAACCCAACTACGCACAAGTGAGGTGGATAATGACCGTTGACCTGGTAACCGCTATACTGATGATCTGTGCCTAGATGACCTTCGTCTCGTAACCGGGGGTAATGCAGCAAACACTGGTTGTCCGTCAACTAGATCCTCAGATCGATGAATTCTCATAATCCGGGTCCAAAGTGCTCGGGGGGTGTCTGCCTCGTCGGAAGCAATGATGCAATACTACCTTGAAAAAAGATAAATAAAGCAAAAGAAACAAAAAATCAGAAAAACGGGCAGCATTTTAGCTTAGATAAAGACAACACAAAGTTGACATCACAAGCTGAACAAACTACACTCAAACACTGATCTCTGTCCCTCAAATCAGTGCCTCAAATCTGATACCCCAGGTACTGAATGTCCTTAGACTGATACCCAGACTTGCAACTGATACATACAACCTATAGAGACACACTCTAACTGCACATATCAAGCAAGTAAGAGCAAAAACACCCCTATGGTATGGTAGGGTTTCCCTGTCCTATTTTGTCAGGAGCTAGGGTTTTACTATGCACACAGTGGTTTCAAACAACCTACATTCGGGTAAGCAACCTATCCTAGTTTGGAATGGTCTCTATGGCTTCCGAGAAGCAACTAGGTCGAATGGTCAAAAGGGGTGCCTTGGTAAAAATCGAGGTTTGTGTTTCCATTGTGGCAGAGCCCGTAACCGGTCAGCCTTATGGTACGCTTTTCAAAGCAAGCTGTAGACACCCCATTTTTGACCGTCCTCAAGACTTGGACGTCAGCATTTGAACACTCGATGATCATCCATGCTCGTGTTCGTTTTGAGTTCTAGGGGGTCTCGGTCGCGCGCCTTGCCTCAAGATCTCTCAACTTGTCTGTTTTGTGCTTGGTTGTGGACCAAGCACTTGTGTTTTGCTTCTGAGGGAAGATGGTGGCTTGTTGGCCATCCCCTCAATCCATCAGCCAAGGCATGATGCCATCGGCCTTGTTTCCTTACATCGGGCAAAAGTGGTGGTCGATCAGCACTACTTTTGGTCGGTCAGCCCTTATGTTGGTCGATCGGCCACATTTTCTGGCCGAACGTTGTTCTTCTACTTTTTGTAAATATTTTATGCCAGCTATCACAGCTGGCATGCACAATTCCCCCCTCCATACACGTGTATGGAGGGATTTGCCCCTTGGCTTAGCTTCTCCAAGAAGCTTAGGAATTGAATTCTATAAGAAGGGAGCCCCTCCTCTCTTCTCAGAGGTTCAGAAAATTTAGGGTTGAGTGATACATATAGTTTTGTATCTATATCTTCTTGTTTGTTCTTATTTTGTGCTTAAAAGTGTCATTTTGTCTTACTATTGTACACAAACACACACTAGAACACCATCCTCTTGGAGCTGAGGTCCCTTGAGGTTGATTTTAGTGTTCTTGGGCTGGTTTTGATCATAGAAGGCTACTGGAGCATTGTTCTTGAAGGTGGTCTTCAAGGGTGAGTTCCTTGCTTTTAAACCCCTATTCTTGTTTTAGCTTTTAGACCTACTTGCTTATTGTTTTAAGCTTAACTCTTAACTGATAAAAGTTCTTTTTTTACATGCTTTAAATCTTTGGTTAAGGTCACTTTTTGGCTGGGGGTCATCTCCTCCCTCCAAGGCCTTGTTTTAGGCCATCCCTTTTGGCCCTTGTTCTTAGCTTTGCATGACCTTTCTACCACTAAAATCCAGAGGATTTTCAGTGGTGGAAAGGTGGTTTAGAGGTCTTAAATAGGAGAGGGTCATCCCCTCTCCTTGTTGTTTTGTATGCTTGCATAAGTGGCTTGTATTGGTAGCATGTTGGCTTAGTTTGTTTTAGCTTCATTTCAGTATGTATTAGGCTTTGTTTTGCCATGATACAACACTGTTTTTGCTTGATTTTGTCACTCCATGCATGCCTAATACACTTGTAGTGTAAATCACACAAACTAGTCTTATATGCTTCATGTTTGAGCATGTCTTTCTAGCTTATGTTGACTCCATTTCAGTGGGTTTTTGGTGTTGTTTTAGCATGCCATGACTCTGTTTTGGGTGGGTTTGGTTGGCTCTTACATGCTTCATATACTTGTCTTGCAATCCTCTCATTTGCCTTAACATGCCTCATGCATTTAGACCATCATGCTTGCATGTTTTGGCTCAACTCAAGAAGCTTTTAGCCTTGTTTTAGCATGCTTAAGCTCTATTTTGTATTGATTTGATCATATATGCCATGCTTTGTATAGCCCTAAGGCATCCTAGCTTGTTAGCTTCAAGTGTCCAAGTCACTAGCATGCATTACTTGGCTCATTTTAATGATTTGGCATCATTTCAAATGTTATTTCAGTTCATGTTTCATGCTCATATACTTGCACTTATCACTCCTTTAATGCTTTAAAGAGTTGATGTCTTATGCCTCATGAATGGACCATTGTGTATGCCTCCATGCTTAGGTCTTTGGAATGCCATCTAAGTGAGTTTTTGGGCTTATTATGATATGCCATAATTCTGTTTTTCATTGGATAATTCATGCCATGTTTGGTTTTGATAGGTGTAGTGTAACACTCTTTGTAGCCTTGCATGCCTCATGCCTTTTGGAGTTGTATTCTAGCTTGTGTTGGCTAGTTTCGAGCATGTTTTTGGTCTTGTCTTGACCTTCCTTGGGACTGTTTTGAGTGCCCTTGGCCCTTTAGGGCTTGATTCTTGTGGCCATGGTTTGAGTCCCTTAGCTAGCCTTAAGCTTTGGGCTTTCTTGTATGTTTTGCTTGCTTTGTTTGGTTGGTTTGACACCTTTCCATGCATGATTTCAGAGCTTATAATGTTTGTCACATGTCCATATCTGTCCCCTTTTAAGTGCTCTTGAAAGTTGCCCTCCTATGCCTAGGTGTTGGACTATTTACATGTGCATGTTTGTTTTGAATTTTCATGCTTCCAATTCATAACTTTGGCCACTAATTTTGGGCATGGCTGAGGTCCATCCATCTTTAGTTTAAGTCCATTTACCATGTTGTTCAAAGTTGTTACTTTGCATCATGCTTACATGCTTGTTGCATGCTTGTCATATTCCATGTTATCACATGCTTGCTAATTGACATGTTGTTGCATGCTCATCCATCTTGCCTTGCATGTTGTCGCATGCTTATTACATATTTAGTATATTACATGTTGTTGCATATTAGTTCCATTGCATGTCGTTACATGTTTAGGTAGCATAGCATTGTGTGTGCATTGCCTTGCCTCTTGATCACAAATCATAGAGGTTAATGTCCCTTATGTGTTTTGTGCATTTCATTTGATATTGAATTGCACACTTGACTCTTTTGGCCATCATGCATTGAAATGTGTGATTGATGGTCCAAAGGTCGAGAACTACACTCCTTTGAGTCTTAAACATGATAAGGGGTGTAGTTGCAAACATTGTCTTGTAAATGCATTGCCATACTCTGTTTGTCCTCTGTTGCAGCAAAAGGAGCAGTCTGCAGGAATAGATGGCCGATCGGCTATCTTCAGTGCCGGTCTGCTATAAGTGTTTGGCCGATGGCTTCATATTTGGTCGATGACCTTTTATCTTAGCCGATGACCATGATTTTTGGCCAATGGCCTCCCACAGTGCCCATGGGGTGAATTAGAAGTGTGTTGGGAATTTTCACACTTTGCCGAGGTACAGAGCAGTTCAAACAGAGGCAACATGAGGCATGGCAACGGATTTCCGAGAGAAACCGACCAAGCATGCATTTGTACCTCTTCTCGAGGCCTCTTTACTATTTTTCCTAGCTTAATTAATTTGTTAATTATTTAAGTGTTGTAATAATTAGTTGTAGCTAGTTATTCATTTGATTGTGTAATAATTAATTAGCTTGTTAGTTAGTTAATTAGATGGTTTGTATTATTCTTTCGGTCTCTCCCTCGAGAGAGCTAATTGGTGTAATAAGCGTGCGTGTGTGTGATACATGTCTTTCAACCCCCATTTCTTTCTCCCTTTTACTTAATCGCTTATGATCGTTAGTTTTAGGGCATATTTCATTTAGCATACCTTATGCTTGCATGCGTGCATCATTCATCTGTATTGCATGCACCGGGCTCGGCGCATCATACTAACTGCATTGTACTTCATAATCCAAAACATGTACAATGTTTTTATAGCTCATAAACAAAGCCAAAATTCCGACATGCATTTAAACATCAATAAATAAGTCCGGATATTTTTCTCGGACTTCCAATTCATGCTCCCATGTTACTTCCTCAACCCCATGATGTTTCCACTGTACTTTGACCAAGGGAATTGTCTTGTCTCGCAAGACTTGGTCCCATCTATCCAAGACTCGCACCGGTCTCTCCTCATACGAGGCGTCCTCATCTACCCCTAAGTCGGTCTAATCCAACATGTGTGATGGATTCGGCTCATATTTCCGAAGTATACTAATATGGAACATGTCATGCACTCCGGAAAGTTGCGGAGGCAACGCTAAACGGTAAGCAACCTCTCCAATCCGCTCAAGAATCTTAAAAGGACCAATAAACTGAGGGATAACTTCACTCTTCCCAAACCTCATCAAACCCCGTCTATGTGATATTTTCAAAAAGACATGATCACCCATCTCAAATGACAAAGGTCTCCTACGGTTGGCATAACTCTTTTGGTGACTCTGGGCTATAACCAACCTCCTATGGATAAGTGCCACTTTCTCTGTAGTTTCCCGAACCAACTCTGGACCTAACAAAGGTGCATCACCCACCTCGGCCCAACACACTGGAGATTTACACGGTTGGCCATACAAGGCCTCAAACGGTGCCATGCCAATACTCGACTGGAAACTATTATTGTAGGCAAACTCCACTAAGGGTAGGTGTCTCTCCCACGACCCCTTAAAATCAAGGACACAGCCTCTAAGCATATCGTCAAGGATCTGAATGGTATGCTCGGACTGCCCGTCAGTCTGAGGATGGTAAGCCATGCTAAAAGTCAATCTAGGGCCAAGGCACTCTGCAAACTCTGCCACAACCGAGCAGTGAAACGCGGATCTCTATCCAAAACAATCATCACAGGGACCCCGTGTAACCTCACTATGTCCCTAATATACAGGTCGGCAAGATAATCTACCGAGTCAGTTACGCGCATGGGAATTAAATGCGTCGACTTAGTCAATCGGTCTGCGACCACCCAGATGGCATCAATACCCCGTTGAGTCCTCGGAAGACCCATAACAAAATCCATCGTGATATGTTCCCACTTCCACTCAGCTATAGGCAAGGGTTGCAACAAACCCGCTGGCCTCTGATGCTCGGCCTTCATTTGTTGACAAGTAAGGCACTTTGTTTAGCCACATCCTTTTTCATACCTCTCCCCCAAAACTGGCGACTAAGATCATGATAATATTTGTGCCTCCCGAATATACCGCAAGGTACGAATAGTGAAACTCTCGGAGTACTTCCTCTCGGCAAGACTCCGGTACAAAAAAACGGTCACGATATCTCACACTCAGGTCAGGATACACAGTCAAACCTCTTTCTACCTTCCCATTGGAAATCTTCTCTTGGAACGATTCCACCTCAAGGTCACCCTTTTGCGCTTCCAACACTCGATTCACAAGTGTAGGTTATGCAACTACCGATAACAAAGATGCAACTCAACAGACTCGCCCATATGCAAGTCAAACTCGTTAAGAGTACCCAACATTACCCATTCACGGATGGCGATAAAAGCTACATTGCTAACTGACTTCCTACTCAAAACGTCGGCCACAACGTTGGCCTTTCCCAGATGGTAATGTAACTCGAAATCATAATCCTCTATGAATTCCATCCACCTCCTCTGCCTCAAATTCAAGTCTTTCTGTGCAAATAGATATTTCAGACTCTTGTGATTAGAGAGCACTTCAAATTTCTCAACATACAAATAATGCCTCCAAATCTTCAAGGCAAAAATCACCGCTGCTAACTCTAAGTCATGAGTAGGGTAATTCCTCTCATACATTTTCAACTGCCGTGAGCCATATGCTACCACTTACCCTCTTGTATCAATACACAACCCAAACCTTCCCGTGAAGCATCACAATATACTAAATAACCCAAACCCCTCTTCGGTATAATCAATACTGGAGTAGTGGTGAGTCTAATCTTAAGTTCTCGGAACGACTTCTCACAAGTCTCACTCCACACGAATTTGATTTCTTTCCTCATCAACTTAGTCAAAGGTGAAGCTAGTCTAGAGAAATCTTTTACAAACCGACGATAATTCCCGGCCAGCCCCAAGAAACTACGAATCTCAAAAGCATTCTTAGGTTGTGCCCAATCCTGCACTACCTCTATCTTGAATGAATTTACAGTCACCCCTTCCCCGGATACCACATGGACTAAGAACTTAACTTCCCTTAGCCAGAATTCACATTTTCCAAACTTAGCATACAGTTTGTGGGCTTTAAGTAACTCAAGTACTACTCACAAATGTTCCCCGTGTTCCTCCTCAGAAGGTGAATAAATCAGAATGTCGTCCACAAAGAAAACCAAAAAAATGATCTAGGAGTTCTCGGAAGATTCGATTCATTAAATCCATAAACACCGCTGGTGCATTGGTTAGCCCAAAAGGCATCACGAAGAAACTCATAATGGCCATACCTCGTACGGAATGCCGTCTTCGGGATATCTTCTTCCTTTACTCTTAACTGGTGATAACCCGATCTCAGGTCTATCTTAGAGAAACAACAAGATCCTTTCAACTGATCAAACAGATCATCTATACAAGGCATTGGGTACTTATTCTTAATAGTAACCCGGTTCAACTTTCGGTAATCAATAAAAGTCGCAATGCTCCATCTTTCTTTTTGCCAAAGAGAGTTGGTGCTCCCCAAGGCGAAGTGCTAGGACGAATAAACCCTTATCTAGCAATTCCTAGAGTTGAATCTTCAACTCACTTAATTCAGCTGGTGCAAATCTATATGGAGCCATAAAAACTGGTGCTGTGCCAAGCACTAAATCAATAGAGAACTCGATCACTCGGTGAGGTGGTAAACGAGTAAGATCCTCAGGAAAAACATCTGAGTATTCGCAAACCACTCTTGGCAACTCAACCCGGACTTCATCACACTCACTACTTATAAAGCTAGCAAGAAGACAACTAAGTTCATTCTGCTCACATGGATCATACACCGATGATAAAACTCTATCCACACGGTCACCCAAGAAATAAAAGCAATCACCGCTCAAGGTACATACAGTAACCTTCTGACGGTAACAATCTATAACAGTCCGGTATGATGATAACCAGTCCATACCCAATATGACATCAAAACTATGCATGCCAAGCAATACAAATGCAAATGGTAATCGACGACCAGTAATCTCGATCTCACCACCAATTGGTGACTCTACACAGATAGGAGATGCTAATTGTGCCAACTCCAAACCCAAAACAGATGCAAATGTAGATGAACTAAAAGAATGGGATGCACCCGTATCAATCAACATATTAGCAACTGAATTGCAAAACAAAAAGGTACCTCTCACTACAGAAGGAGCATGTACTAGATCTGGCGCTGCAACCATGTACATACGCCCAGTAGGTCTCTGCTCAACCTGCTCACCTCTCAGAGCATAAGCCTGATGCACTGACTGAACTGAAGAAGCTCCCTGATTGGCCCTCGAGGCCTGTGCTGACTGTGCTAGCTGGTGAGTCTATGTCTGTCTCGAACTAGACGTACCAAGTGTGCCACTCAACTGTGGGCAAAACCTCTTCAGATGCCCTGCCTGCCCGCACTGGTAACAAGTGAGCGGCTGGGCTCTTCCTTGACTTTGGTTTTGAAAATGAGCCGAAGATGATGCTGCTTACTGCCCTCCCCCTCTCTGAGGACAAGCTGGAGACTTGTGGCCCAACTGACCACACTTAAAGCAAGTGAAATTTCCTTGGCCACCCCTCCTAGAACCCGAACTCAGTACTAAAAAAGTGGACCTCGATTGAAACCCCTGGGACTGTTGAGAGTTAGAACCCCTCTGCCTCTTATTGCTCCCCTGACTATTCTGACTCCTCATAGAGCCCCTCATTTCCTCATCTTCTTGCATAACAATCTTGAGATGGGTTGCTGCCTCCACAAGGCGCCTAAAATCTCTAAGCATGGACCCGACCACTCGAAGCTTGAGTCCGGTCCTCAATTGCTTCTCAAATTCCAAACAACGGCGCTCCTCAGTTGCCCCCAACTCCGATGCGAACCTAGACAAGCTAGTAAAGGTTGCCTCAAATTCAGCCACAGGTGTACTCAATTGCGCCAATTTAGAGAATTGATCTCTCAACCTCTCCCTAACTGTGGGAGGTAGAAACTTGTCTTGGAAAGCATTGACGAAGGCCTCCCAAGTCATCTCAATGCGCCCACGCGTGTACTTCCACCACTGACCCGCATCTCCCTTTAGCTGGAACGATGCCAAGGTCACCCCATAATGATCCTCCTCGATGCCAAGCATCTCAAATGTTTTGAACAACTGCTCTAGCCATTCATCTGCCTTCAATGGCTCCTTAGGATCACCCAAAAAATCATCTGGATTCGACCGGAAAAACTTCATCTTTAAGAAAGATGGCCCTGCTTCAGCTACTTGGGCCTGGACTTGATTCTCAACTCAGAGAATGTTCATAGACTCCCTAAATGCTCTGGCTATTTCGCGGGCTAAGGTGCTTATGGCCCGTTGATTAACCGGTTCGGCCACATTGGCTTGACCAACTCTTTCTTCCTGTGCCGGAATATCATCCGGTAAAGGCACCTCATGTCTCCTAGGCCTACCACGCCTATTACTACCACGTCCACGTCCTGACATCCTAATAAAGGTAACAACAGGATTAACACATTTATAAACGTGCTAAATTTAACTCACTCGCGGCCTAATACATTGGACAACAATAAATCATTCCATGTATGCACATAGTCACATAAACACATACGAATTTTATTCCCAGATAATGACCATCCCGCGACATTACTAAAGTTGCAAATAGAATTAGCAGTGATCAAGTGCTCTTTTAATAGGACTTCTAGAAAACCGTAGACTCAATCAACATCTTAGGAACCAAATCCCATACTCACATAAGTACATAAGCATGTTATCACGTAAGCATACAATACATGCTAATATCTCAATCAAGCGAGACAAACCCATTATGGTACTAACCACTTCCCACGTACCCAAAGTATTCAAACCCGGTATGCTCTGATACCAAGTTGTAATGCCCCCAAAATAATACAATAAAAATAACTCATATGCAGAATAAATATGAGAAACAACATGCTTTCATATATCAGAGTTCACTATTTAACAACCAGTTAAATGCCATGTAGGCTTACATCTTTCCAAGTCATTGCTTTATTACACAAATTGAGTCTCGCTCATTACATCTTAAGCCCTTGGCTTTACAAATAACAAACATACACGCATAAGACATAATTAAGAAGCTCTTGCTTGCCAAAAGTCTATCCACGCTATTGCTTTGGAGGAAACATCTCACCTACACCTGAAAATGGTATTCCCATATAGGGTGAGCCAACAGCCCAGTAAAGATAATCTAATACAATATATGAGGTTTAGCAAAGGTATAAATACTGTGTACATAAACAATACCGATACTAAAACATCCATAAGGCCTGCATATTCATATGCCACTAAGACCTAACCTGGTTCCATTTTCCTTCAATTCATTTCCAGTTCATATATGCTACTCAATTCATAAGTTAAATTCATTATTTTTCAACAACCAAAATGAGGCTACAACTCAATGGTTTTCCAACTATGAAAAACACACGTAAACACTTCAAACCTGTCATTTTATGGATATTTCGTCCGAAGGAATTGACACCCATTTATATATGAAATTTCGGGTCTTTTACCCAGGACACTCCAGCCAACTTGCTTTAAATAGAGTCCATCCCCTTTCTCCTTCCAAAAAAATATACATATGCAATGTATTTATAAACATAATCACATATGGAGTATATCTCCTTTCTCCTCCCAATAAACATACATATACAATGTATTTATAATATGGTCATATTCAATGACACCAACAATGGGCTAGCATTAAATCGTCTAATCCTCATATAATTTCTGCAACAATCATAGCTATCCTCCACCAATAGCCCAATGCAATTATTTCAAAAGAGATGTTCAATATCGAAATATATAGTTTATTCAAAACTTCCATAGGTGAGATAATATATATCCAATATGACCATTTATAACCACAACATTCGAATTTCACATTTTCAATGTTAATCCCAATTATTTATGCAAAATAATGATTTAATCAAACTAGGACAAAAATCCCCCTTTTTCCTTTATTGACCTAAACACCAAAATCAACTATTTTGACACACCAAGATCTCATATTTAAACCCCATACTCATTTATCTTTTATACATCAAAAACCCCTCTTTTCATTTCACAACCAAATCTTAGATTTGTCCAAAGCACAACCAAATCTCATTATCTATACATAGTAGCAAATAACTAAGCTAAAAACCATATTAGAGTGTAGAAAATCCCTACCTCAAATGTAGAGCTCAAGAGAAAGAAGGAGAAACTTGAAGATGCCCAAAACCCAAACTTCTTCGGATCAAAAGGAAGCTCACGCAAAACTCTATCTTTTTAACAAAGGGAGTAGGGTAGAGAGACCCAAGATCATAGAGTATTTGTAGAGAGAGGGTGTGCTTTTGAGAAAGAGACAGTCGGATTAGGGTTTTGGGGAAGAAATGGATCAAAAAGTGATGTAAAGCATCACTGCTGCGAACTGATATATGGGGTTTTCGCTCGAGCGAAGGAGTTGTTGCTCGAGCGACCAGACACAACAAGAGGCCTCACTCGAGTGTAGAATGCAAAGCTTCAGGTCTGCCATAGACGCAGATGCATGCTCGAGCGAAGAAACATTTTTCACAAGGCTCGCTCAAGCGCAAGAAGCCTCGCTCAAGCGAAGAAACATTTTTCACAAGGCTCGCTCAAGCGCAAGAAGCCTCGCTCAAGCGAAGAAACATTTTCACAAGGCTCGCTCGAGCACAAGAAGCCTCGCTTTAGCAAAGAGGCCAAATTCTGGGCAACAACCATTTGTACCAATAGACAACCAACCTGTTCCATTGCCCAACAAGTCCTAAAACTCAAATTCAAAGAGTTAAAGGGAGGAAACAAGACATAGATAACAATATACAATCACGGAACCCGAGTCTGGAACACAATAAAGGTCGGGGTAAAACCGGGATCGCTATAAAGTCTACTAAGTCACGAGGTACAATTTTACAGAGAAAACTACTCCTAAATTACAACAATACTCCTATACTCCTGAGTCTAAAAACTAAGTGATGTTAAGTTATTAATGCCCCTTCTGCAAATCTCTAGCTTTTATAGCTTTCCTTACTTCTCTAACGTATGACCCCATGATCCTCCAAGTCTGTAACTGCTACTGCATAACTACTATCAAGTTCCATTAAATGTTCAATTTTACCTGTCGAACGGCTCCCCCTACAAGATGCCACGTGTCCATCATCACTATTAGCCCTCCCTTGACAGAGAGAAACTCCCACTTTGTGCATGACTCCTCTTGCAAATTGCCCATTAAACCCACGACCTTCTACTAGTAACTGCTCCAGTACCTGGGACACGCCACACATAAGATCTTATTAGTGACACTTGCCCTCTGATTGATGCAAGATCCCCATTTTGACCTTGCCATATGCCATTACCTGATTGGTCTACCTGTTGACAGAATCCAACTAAAATAGGTGCAAGTACTTCTTCTTTTCTTCTTCTTATTCTTCTTATTCTTCTTCTCCTTCTTTATTTGTTTGATATTTGAACCTGTATTTGACAAGAACAAATAACATGAATAAAATGTCATTGAAAATTTCATAATTAGCTATTTAGTCACTTCCTCGGATGAACGATGGCAATTAAACGATGAGGTGTGTACATATGATTGTTATTGTGAATGCACATGTGTAGCAGCTAGTGCAACAAGCCCACCCATGGCCTGTTGAGACTCCAACTACTCTATTTGTACTTGTTGAGGTTGGATTGTGCCTTGCATCTGACTAAACATAGCATCCATCATCTCCTTCACTTACATCTCCGTTTGTACTTTATATTGGTTAGGTTTCTCTTGGACTTGTGTCTGGATAAGATGAGCTTGCTTTTGAGTCGCCTATATCCACCTCTAAAGACATTTGTCAGAGAAGGACCCAATCCATATGTTCGAACATGACCAGGATGCTTAGGCCCTAGAACCTATGTGAAGATCTCCTCATCTATAGCACTGGATTGCGCCCCCAAGCTCCTTTATTTGTGTCTACAATTGTTAATCAGTGCCACCAATAAAATTTATATTATCAAAATTGATGAAGAGTGTCAAGTCTGTGTGTTCAAGTGTCATGAAACACAACAATCACAGCCGAAGGACTAGCAGAAAACACAGTTGCAACACCAGCTGTAACCACAGCCTCTAAAGCCCAAGCAACTTATCCAAGGGCTGCAGCCACAGTACAGGAAAATGAAAATCATCTAAACCAATGCACTAGGAAAGTGAATGATCACAAATAACACTCTGCCAAGAAAGACAAATCAATAGGCAAATAGAGATAATCTTGGGACTATCTTTGTCTCTCTTGGAGAAGAGGAGGTATCATCTCTCCTGTTTGGCTGTTGAATTTTGTGTCAAGTTTTATCTGCATCCTACAGTCAATCTTAAGATTAGTAGTTGAATAATGCTATACAAATTATATATATATATATATATATATATAATAACTTTACAAAGACATATACACACTAGTTCAACCTAACATCTTCTTCCGAGCCATTTCAATTAAATTGCTATCGTGTCGTTAACTTTAGACCCCCCAAAAATGGTGTCTTTGAACAAGCAAAAAAAAAAAAAAAAGATGGTGTCTTTTGTAGCCTTCTATCCAACTTCTCAACCGATAATAAAAAAAAAGGACTTGATGCGCTGGATGGCAGAACCATCAGAATTTTCAGTTTGCTCCCCTATTCCCTAGCTGAATTGAATGGTGGTCAAGTGTTTCCCTCTTTAAAGTCCAATGTTTTGGATGGCTAGCTTGTCTTTGAAGAGTTAAAACCTCATAATGGCCTTTGACTAGCCAAAATTGGAGCATGATTTGAGCCTTTCACTAGCCAAAATTTTAATGGCTGATACTAACACACCCCTTAACGGCTTCGCTGTAGATGCTCTTAGAGATCTCAGAAATTTTACCAAATATTTGGCTAAATGTCTTACATGGGTGTAGGTTTCTCACTCATGTGAGATCTTGTGAGACCCACACTTATGTAAGATATTTGGTCAAATATTTGATGGTTTGTTTTATTGTCCTTAGCATAACTCTAACCTAAAAGACCACTGACAAGTTGTTTAATATAAAAAACTTCATCAAAAATCATTTTTCACGAAATATGTTAAAGTATGACACTTTTTTATTTATTGTAATACTGCTATGGAAAGTCTTTTTTTAATTATTGGAAAAAAAAATCTCTCTTTGAGAAAACGATATATATATATATAGGTGTTTTTAAGTCAAACTACTTAATGGCACAATTTTGAATAATAACATTAATAAACATTAGAATGATATTTAGAATTAAACATATTAAGTATTTGTAGTAATGATAAATATAATGAATGTACTTAATATAATATTATTTTTAGGGAAAGGATTATCTTTAGTTCACTTTGTGGATTGGATAATACTGTTGGGCTCGTGAGATTCACTATCAGTCCCATTTCGATAGTCCGAACCGTTTAATTTGTAGAGTTCGTTGAGTACTTCATTCCTACAAAAAAAATAAAAAATCATGTTGATCAGATATTGATAACTCATTGATTAGAATTTTTTTTATTAATAGTAAATAAGATTTTTAAAATAAATTGTCAATAAAAATGTATCCTGATCAAGGCACTATCAATATTCGATCAGCATGTGAAATAAAAGAAGGGCTCTACACATTGCACAGTTCGGATTATCAAAATGAGACCCGTAATGGGCCTCATGGGACCATCCCTTCCCTTATTTTTATTAAAATATTCTAACAAATGATACCAGGACAACTATTCTTTTGTGTGTGTCAAAGGATAGATGCAAGCTTGTGAGATATTAAACTTTGTCATTTCTTAGAGGACTCACTTTTAGCTGGGGACCTAGAACTTCTAATAATAGAGTTGCTCATTGCCATTGATTAGCAAAAACTGCCCTCTGTGATTGTTTGGGGCCAGACTGGTATCTAACCCTCCTACCCCTTTCCTTACTTTTATTGCTTTAGACCACCACCACCACCTTCTCCTTCTCATCTCCCTCTCTCATATGATTCAATGGTCTCCTCTATGCTCTCCATGATATCTCTCTCTATCTCTCTCTGACTGTGACTGTGACTCTTTCCCACATCATCCATTGTTGGTGGCTAGTAAGCATCAAAACAACAGAAAATTATTCTTTGCTCTAGGTGCAAGATGATATGGTGCTCTAACTTAGCTGTAATTGGTTGAATCAGTGGGACCCACCATATTTTTGTCTCTTTTTGGGGACAACGGAACACTTGTCCCTCAATGAATGGTGTGGGGCAATGCCCCCAAGACCAACCAATAACTTCTCCAAAATGATGGGTTGACAATTAAAAAAATAAATGAGAGAGAGAGAGAGAGAGAGAGAGAGAGAGAGAGAGAGAGAGAGTATTAAAATAAAAATAGAACTAAATTGCAAGCAAACAAGTTAAAGAAACTATGATAATAAAAATTGTTTACATAACTATCAAAAACAATCCACAAGAGTAAAGTTGAATATAGAAAATTGTTGGAACAATCTTCTGTGTAAAGAAATGAAACTGAAATAACAAAAATAAAATACTTATAGAAATATTCTTGTCTCGAATATTAGAATAAAAAACTTTTGATCAAGTCAAGTGTGTGAGACTATGTCCTTAAGACAAATTTGCTGCTGCACAGGTGTTCATGGTTTTATCTGCATCTATCTCCCAAGATACAATGATCACTCTTACAGATTGTAGTAGCACTACAAATAATCTGTCTTGTGAACCAAACCCGAGTTCTGCAATTCTCTGAAAATTCTATAAACTAATATGAAGAGTAAATGCAAGAAGGAAATGAAAGTTGAAAAGAAATGAATTAATGAATCTGTTGGAAAAGGTCTGTATTTATAGGCATTGTGGAGCCTGTTCGGAAGGGTAGAAAAACCCTCTTAACTGGTGCAAATTTGAACCGCTGGAAATGATGAAGAAAGGTGACCGGAGAGGCACTGGTTCGGATAGAAAATTTGAATTTGAATTTGAATTTTTGGGGCAAAAGTTGAATTAATTCGTTAGAAATTCAAATTTTTGAGCATGTGTGGTGGATTTGGGCCAACCCACTTTGTCCATAACTTACAAAACTTGGGGTGCCCCTTTGGGCCTATTTTAAGTATATCTACCTAGAGCTTATATACTCATACAAGCTTTCTTAATGTTTCAATGTGGGACAACCAAAATAAGGAAACCCACATTTAACTCTCTTAAGTTCTCATTTCATGAACCTGAAAATGACGTCAACATCATATTTACTCATAAATGGTTTTGATGAACGGTCTTCACCATGTGACTTGCCATGCAGTAAGGAATACATCACCACTTGGACCTACCCTAAAAAACGTGTGAGCCCCACTTAAATCTGGGTTCAAAGTTGCCCAAAATAAACCTATAAAACCATAATTTCCAACAAAAGTAACATCCACAAGAGTAAAACTGAATACAGAAAATAATAATTTTTTTTAAATAAAAAAGAAAAAAAAGGATATGATTTCATGATCCATAAGTAACAAAGAAAGAAACACATTAGAAAGAAAGCAAGTATAACTAAGGGATTCCCTTTGGAGTTTAGTGGTTTTCCTTGCTTTGATCTTCCAAGTGGTAAATACCCATGTCCTTCCCACCTCCTTGGCTGTCAACTTCGCCATGCAGTGCATACACCACCAAAAGCAACAAAATCTTTGAAGGAATCTACACGATTCGCAATCATAATAAAAAAAATCTGATAAAAGAAGACAGGACAGGAGTTTGTTTATTTATAATCTCACAATCTACCTAATTAGAACAGGAATAGGAATAGGAATAGGAATAGGAGTCGGCCCCAGTAAGGTTTGATTCTTAGGAGGCTTACCTCCGGTCCAACTGAAAGAGCCCAGTTTAGTCTTTTGAAAGCCCATTTTGATTTTGTGTTGTGATTTCAATCATTTAAATTTGAGTTATTTTGTTTGGTTTATTATTTTTGAGTGTATTTAGATTTTAAAATAATTAAAATATTTAAAAAGTTACTTTTTTTTATAAAAAAAAATGGATTGAAAATTTTAAAAAGCTGTTTTTAAAAATTCTAAACCAAACAGAAAATAGATTATTTATGTAAAAAAATTAGATTAATTGGATATTGGTAACAATATATTTAAATTATATTTTAAAAAAATGAACAAGTATAATATCGAGAATAGACCGTTTATTTTTTTAAGGTTAATATGATCCAAACATGAGATTACTAATATCCAATTAATTTGATTTTTCACATAAATATTGAGAAATACTAAAATTTGAACGATACAAATCACCATAATAAAGACCTAAAATGAACTTTCAAAAGATGAGTGCAAATTTATTTACACATATTTGAATAATATACAACACCTCATTGGTTGAACCAATAGGGTGATTCTACCAAAAGCTCAAAATCAATCAATTAAATATAATGTAGGGAAATTCTATTTACACACTACCAAACTTCTCAATAGACTATTTTCATAATTTTTTTTATAACACCTATATCCCTTCAAAAATTACTATTTTGGACTCTACCACCTACCGCCTACCTCCGCTTGCTTTCTTTTTCCGGCCATCGTCACTGGCACCCATCATTATGGCCATCCTCGCTGGTCGCCTCCCTAGTCCATGTTTCCTCTTCTTATTTGTCTCTCTCTCTCTCTCTCTCTCTCTCTCTCTCTCTCCTTTTTCTTCTTCTTCTTCTTCTTCTTCTTCTTCACCTCTTCTAAAACCCTAACCCTAGATCTAGGGTTTTCAGAGAGTAGTGGCAGTAGGTCACGATTTGGCGGCAAAGGTGGGAGGTGATGGCAACAATGATGGGTTGCGATTTGGCAATGGTGGTGGATCTAAAGTTTTGGAAGAAGAGAAGAAGAAGAAGAAGAAGGACAAAAAGGGAATAAAAATGAGAGAAATGGCAATAATTGGTGGTGGGCAGTGATGGCAGTGGCGGTGGCTGGTGGGCAGTGATGTGGGTTTGCGGGTGGTATATCTAGATCTAAGGTTAGGGTTTCAGGAGAACAAGAAGAAGAAGAAGAAGAAGAAGAAGAAGATGAAAAAGATGATGATAGGAAGAGAATGAGAGCGATGGTGCTACCTCTCTCTACTGCCGCTATTGCAACTCTCCTATCTGCCATTGGAAATTGCGAGGGTAGAGGCGATGACGAGAGGAGAAGAAAGACGATGATGAAGGCTAGAAAGGGTAGAAGAAAAACAATGAAGGCTAGAGAGAGTAGGGGTGACGATGAGAGGAGGCGAAGCGCAGGAAAGGAAGGGCAACAATTGAAAGAGGTGACGGTTGACAATGGTGGTGGTAGTTAGGGTTTGGGATAGAGAGTTGAAGAAGATGAGGATAATTTAGGATTTTTTTTATTAAAAAAAAAAAAAATAGACGGTGTGAAGTAAGATGAAATTAAAAATTGAAAATGTGTGTGGTGTGTATTGAAAAAATGATATATACTAAGAAATTTGGTGGTGTGTAAATAGAATTACTCTATTATATATTGTTTACATTGTATAAACAAATTCACACTCAAATAGTGGCAAAGCATTCATTGTTGATATTTTCAATGATACATCTCCAACGGTGCATAAATTTTTTCACCAAATTTGAGTAAAAGCTTCCTTTGATATCAAGTGCTCCAACAGAAGGTTTTGTAACTTCATCAAACCATCGGTCGACCAGGCGGTGTAATTTTTCACAAATTTTTACCTTGAGGTGGTCATCTAGGGGACATCCGGTGGTGAAAATCCAATGGCAATGAATAGTAATTTGATGAAAGATACATTGGTCCTCGGTTTGATTAAAGAAAAATGAAATCCTGAATTTGATGAACCGTTATTGGAGCAAAAAGTAACCTTTTTTTTTAATCAAATTTAAATTTAATAATAGATTTGCTGAACCATTGGAGATGGTCTAAATCCCAACCCTGCAAATAACAAACAAGAATTCATATTTCTTGTGTGTGTACACACATCATCATTTCCAAAATAAAAAATAAAAAAATTATTGCTTATTTTGACATATTTCTAAACAATAAAGGGAATTTTATTAAAAAAATAATCTTTCAAATACTTATATTTTAATTAGTCCATAAGACATTTTTATATTTCAACAAGTCTTATTATTTTGGGCATTTAATTCACTAAATTCTAATTCTCATATTTAAGGTATTTTATAAATAATTTTACCCTTAAAAATATTTTTTGAACCCTCACCAACCTGGTGATGTGAATATTCACATTAAATAAATTTGATAGTATGAATGTTTACATTGACAATGTGAATATTCACATTGACAGTGTGAATGTTCACATTATAGAACATTCACACTATCAATGTGAACATTAATGCGTGCTTTACCTTATTATTATTAGGGATATTTTGGTAACTATATCACCAATAAAATTTATTAGAATATAAGAAAATTATTTAGATTAAATAGAATATAAGTAAGTGAAGAGAGATTTATGAATAAATGGCCCAATAATAAACTTAATTATACATGATAACGTGTCAAAACAATTAGTCAGAATAATATATGAATAACGTAGTAGTGTTGGACATTTTGCACAATCAAAATATGTTTAAAAAGTTTCTCTATAATATAGAATGGAGAAAGTTTTAAGGTGGTTAAGTATTTCAGTCATGTTTAAGCATTGGTTTGGGAAGTTGGGTTGGAGTGGGTTGAGACTAAAATAATTATAAAAATCAAAATAGATTTTTTGAGTCTCAAGTTAAAAAATGTCACATCTAAATTATAATTATTTCATTTTTTTTTTTACAAAAGTAAAAAAAAATCAAAAAGTATATCCCAAACGAGGCTTTTTAGCACCAGGCTAAAATAACTAAAAAATAAAAAACGTATCCACATCCCAAACGAAACCTAAGTGTTCAAAAAAAAAAAAGTATTTGAGTCATGTTGATAAACTTTCTTTTTCAAGTTACAAAATTATTAAATAGGTTATGTGTGTGACATATAATATTTGAGGCAATTATATAAATCGAGTTAATCATAAGTTAATCGTCAGTGACATTTTGGTTAATTAATGACTAGAGACAACTTACTTTCTAAATAAAAACATAAAGGGATCTATAATATTTTCTTTATATATATATATATGATGTTAGTTGATTTTTTTTTTTCTTTTGATTTTTTGTTAGTTGGTTAGAAAGTTAAACAATTGATAATAATCATTTTCTATAATATTCCCTCTTTGTCAAACTCTAGACAAAAGTAACCGAGTTTGAATGGGAATGCATTAAAGAAGTAAACTAATTAGTTTGGGTAAATTATACTATCATTAATTTTTGTAATTTAGAATGTTACTTTAATCTAGTAATTTTTAATTTGAATAATTTTGTTCTTAGATTTTTTATTTTGTTACAATGTGGTCCTTACTTCTCTTACCACTAAAATTTAAAATGGAAAATGATTTTGTATAAAATTAGAGGGATTGAAGTAAAATTCAAAATGAATTATAGGGACCATCGGTATAATATATTCATTACACACGTGGACTTTATAATTTGTTTGGCCCCCTTAGTTTTGCATGCATGATTTTCTCTGTTTTGCATGTGATTTTTTCTGGTCTTTATAATTTGGAAGACCAAATTATTCAAATTAAAATTACGAGAATCAAAGTGAAATTTTTGCTCAAACTAGAAGGACTAATAATGTAATTTACACAATTAATTTTGATGATCTCATCTCATACGTGCCTTTGTTTTGCTTGACTGGATATGGGTTGCTGTTGTCATCGCAGACGACCACATACTAATAAACAATATATTTGACAGAGTCCAGGGTTGCACTGCACCAATCCAAAACAGATCAAGCTAAAATCTGTTGGAAATGGTTATAAATTCTGGGTAAAACCAGAATTTTATCCTAAGTTTGGTCTAATATTTAGGTGGGCCCCGTGCGTCGATTTACGCTGGTCAAAGTGGTAACGCGTTCTATGCCGCGTTGTGATTCACGTGGTATATTTGGTTGCTCAAAACCATTACCGAGTGAATGGGAAATTGAAGCCAAAGTGTGCTCCATGGAAATGGAGTTTTGGTGGAAAATCCTTAAAGGTTTGAATAAGGCTTGTCCCACATTGATTTGGTGGGAGGTTTTGAAGGGTTTATAAGGCATGGGTTTGGTACTTGGGGTGTGCCCCAAGGGGTACCCAAGTGTTTTAGAGGGAGAGGTTATGGGCAAAATGGGCTAGACCCATTGGACCCAAAAACACCACACACGCGCGCGCGCCGCGCTGGGCTGGCTGGCTCGGCGCGGGTGTGTGTGGTTGGGTTGGGCTTGTTCGGCCCAATACTAATCTTTTTGGGCCAAAACATTTGAATTTAATTTGTAAAATTAAATTCAAATTAAACTGGTTTGGTTTTTATGCATCCAAACAGGGCCCTTCCGTTTTAAATTAAACTGTTTGGTTTATTGTTCATCCAAACAGGGCCCTTCCCGTTTTTGAACCCAACAATTTAAATCTGTTTGAATTTCAAACCAAACAGTGCCTAACTGTTTGTATCTGTTTAATTCAAATTGAACAGGTACATACCTGTTTAATTCAAAACCAAGAGCCACCTTTACATCTATAAATAGACAGCCTCCCATTTGGATTTTACTCCAATTTTCGTCCTCATATTCTGCTAAATCTCTCATTTTGCTGCATTTTTTTTCTGAAAGAAAGAGTGTAAACACTTAGTGTGTTCGAGGCAAACAATTTGTAGTGCTGCTATTGTTGAGTAGATCATTTCATCCTGGGAGATAGACGTCCAAATTCTGAAAGCACCGTGGAGAGGACGAATCTGTCTTAAGGACACAGTGTTAAACACTGGACTTGATCAGATTATATTCAAAGAAATTAACCAAGTAAGTTGTTTAATTTTATTCTGTTTTATTATTTATTTAATCAGATTTTAATTTTGTTTTTGTAACAAAATAAAATCTGTTTTTATTTATTTATTTATTTATTTCGAGTTTGATTTTTGTAATCAAACAAATTCTCCTTTCTTTATTTCTTTAAATTCTATTGTTGTTTGTACACAACAGAATTAATTTTAAATACAGTGAAGATTGTCCAACAATCTTAAGACAGATATTTTTTGGTATCTTCATTGTATTTAATTTTCTGATTTCATAAAGACATATTCTGGTTGGAAAAACAAATAGTGTTTATGCTATTTGACAGATAGTAGTAATATACTGTCTCTTTTCTTTGACAACTAGTAGTAATATACTGGTGTCATTAACAATTGCAGAATATTAATTGTGTTACAGAAAATTATTGTGCTATTTTATTTTTCTAGTTTTAGTAACAAGAAAATAAAATTATTTTGTGTTATAATTTATTTTCTGGTTTTAGTAACTAGAAAATTAATTTGTGTTTTAATTTTTTCTGATTTTTGTAATCAGAGATTATGGCTACTACAACTGAAACTGCATCTGGCAGTGGTACTCCTATTGTTACACCAACATCGGTCCCTATCCAGAACCATGTTCATGTACCAATCAATCATGGAGAAAAACCGGAAAAATTTGGTACCGAGTTTAAGAGATGGCAGCAGAAGATGCTGTTCTATCTTACAACTCTTAATTTGGCCCGGTTTCTCCATGAAGAGGCTCCAGCACTTAAAGAGGGTGAAAGTGATCGGCAAGTTGTTGCCGCTGTAGATGCTTGGAAACATTCAGATTTCCTGTGCAGAAACTACATCCTCAATGGCCTTGACAACATGCTGTATAATGTATACAGTCCTCTGAAGTCAGCAAAAGAATTATGGGATTCTTTGGAGAAGAAATACAAGACAGAAGATGCCGGCACGAAGAAATTTGTCGTCGGTAAATTTCTGGATTTTGTTATGGTAGACTCCCAAACGGTAATATCTCAAGTTCAAAGTTTTCAGATAATTTTGCATGATATTCATTCAGAAGGTATGTCTCTTAGCGAATCTTTCCAAGTCGCTGCTTTGGTGGAAAAGTTACCACCGGCTTGGAAAGATTTCAAAAATTATTTAAAACATAAACGCAAAGAGATGACCATGGATGAGTTAATTGTAAGATTAAGAATTGAGGAAGATAACCGAAAGGCTGAAAAGAGGAATGGGAAAAATCCCATTGAGTCCAAGGCTAATGTGGTTGAACAAGTTCAAAAACCACATAACAAAAAGAGGAAGTTTACTGGAGATGGTCCTAAACAAGGCAACAACAATGGCAACAAGAAGTTCAAAGGAAAATGCTATAACTGTGGCAAGACTGGACATCGAGCTTCTGACTGCCGCCGTCCTAAGAAGGATCATGGAAGTACAAGTAAGAAGACCACCAATCAGGCCAATGTAACAGAATTGGATTACATCTCTGACGGAGTGAATGACATCAACCTCTCTGCTGTGGTGTCTGAGGCTAACTTGGTTGGAAATCCCAAAGAGTGGTGGGTTGACACTGGAGCAACTCGTCACATATGTGCGGACAAGAAGATGTTCACTACCTACAAGAGGCTGCAAATGGTGAACAACTTTTCATGGGAAATTCTTCTACTTCTACTGTGGCTGGACAAGGGAAAGTGATCTTGAAGATGACATCAGGGAAAGAACTGACCCTCAACAACGTACTGCATGTACCTGACATCCGGAAGAATTTAGTTTCTGGTTCTTTGTTAAGTAAAAATGGTTTTAGGCTTGTTTTTGAGTCTGATAAGTTTGTATTAACAAAGAGTGGTATGTATGTTGGTAAGGGATACATGAGTGATGGTCTCTTTAAACTAAATGTAATGACAGTTGTACCAAAAGTTGCTATGAATGAGAATAACACATCTTTTGCTTATATTCTTGAGTCGAATTTATGGCATGGTAGATTAGGTCATGTAAATTATGATGCTTTGCGTAGATTAATTGGTTTGGATTATATACCAAAGTTTGAAATTAATCCTAATCATAAATGTGAAGTTTGTGTAGAAGCAAAACTAACTAAGGCTCCATTTAAATCGGTTGAAAGGAAAACCGAACCTCTAGAATTAATTCATACTGATGTATGTGATCTAAAATTTATTCAAACTAGAGGAGGCAAAAAGTATTTCATAACATTTATCGATGATTGCACAAGATATTGTTATGTTTATTTACTTAGAAGTAAAGATGAAGCCTTAGAAATGTTTAAACTCTACAAAACAGAAGTTGAAAATCAACTTGGTAAAACCATTAAAATGGTTAGAAGTGATAGGGGTGGTGAATATGATGCACCATTAAATGAATTTTGTGCACAACATGGCATTATTCACCAAACTACAGCCCCTTATTCTCCACAGCAAAATGGAATTGCTGAAAGGAAGAATAGAACCTAAAAGAAATGATGAATGCCATGTTACTAAGTTCAGGCTTACCACAGAACTTGTGGGGGGAAGCAATATTGTCTGCTAATTATGTTCTTAATAGAATACCCCACAAGAAAACCAAAAGCATTCCTTATGAATTGTGGAAAGGTCGACCACCTTCCTACAAATACTTAAAAGTGTGGGGGTGTTTGGCAAAAGTGGAAGTTCCTGTTCCTAAAAAGACTAAGATTGGACCAAAAACAGTAGATTGTGTGTTTATTGGTTATGCTCAGAATAGTAGTGCATATCGGTTTCTGACTTATAAATCAGAAATACCTGATATAAATGTGAACACTATTATAGAGTCAAGGAATGCTGTGTTTTTTGAACATGTCTTTCCTTACAAGAAAGGACAGGAATTAAGTTCACAGAAAAGAACTTATGATTGTACACAAAGTCAAGAGACTAATGACAATCAAACACAAGAGACTAGTAATGGTCTCAACCAACAGGATTTAACTGATGATGAACCAAGAAGAAGTAAGAGAGCGAGAACATCAAAATCCTTTGGTCCAGATTTTCTGACATACTTGTTAGAAAATGAACCTCAAAGCTTTAAGGCAGCAATGACAGGTCCTGAAGCACCTTTGTGGAAAGAGGCTGTTAATAATGAAATTGAATCCATTATGCAAAATCATACTTGGGAATTGGTGGATCTTCCACCAGGTTCTAAACCTCTTGGATATAAATGGATATTCAAGAGAAAAATGAAAGCAGATGGTTCAATTGACAAGTATAAAGCAAGACTTGTAGTTAAAGGTTACAGACAAAAGGAAGGTCTGGACTATTTTGACACATATTCCCCTGTGACAAGAATAACATCCATTCGCATGCTTATTGCTATAGCAGCGTTGTTTAATTTAGAAATACATCAAATGGATGTTAAAACAGCTTTCTTAAACGGTGATCTAAATGAAGAGATCTATATGGAGCAACCCGAAGGGTTTGTAGTATCAGGGCAAGAAAAGAAAGTTTGTCGACTTGTAAAATCCCTTTATGGATTAAAACAAGCACCTAAGCAATGGCATGAAAAATTTGATCATGCAATGCTTACTAATGGGTTTAAGATAAACGAATGTGACAAATGCGTCTATGTTAAAAACACTGACCAAGGATATGTCATAGTTTGTCTTTATGTGGATGACATGCTTATCATTGGAAGCAGTCAAAACATGATCAAATCAACTAAGCAAATGCTTAACAAAAGATTTGATATGAAAGATATGGGGGTCGCAGATGTTATATTAGGAATGAAAATTACTAAAACATCTGACGGATATGCATTATCTCAATCTCATTATATTGAGAAAATTCTTGATAAATTTATCAAGGATGATTTGAATTTAGCTAGAACACCTGTAGACATCAGTCTTTATTTATCGAAAAATAAAGGTGATGCAGTGTCTCAGTTAAAATACTCCCAAATCATTGGAAGCCTAATGTACCTAATGAATTGTACTCGTCCTGATATAGCTTATGCTATCAGTAAATTGAGTAGGTACACTAGTAACCCCGGAGAAGACCATTGGAAAGCGATCATTCGGGTTCTTAGATATCTAAGATTCACCCGTGATCATGGTTTGAACTTTACTCGATATCCAGCAGTACTTGAAGGTTATTGTGATGCAAATTGGATATCGGATACTAAAGATTCAAAATCCACTAGTGGATATGTCTTTACTCTGGGAGGCGCTGCTGTTTCTTGGAAATCCACGAAACAAACTTGCATCGCACGATCCACAATGGAATCGGAGTTCATTGCTTTAGACAAAGCAGGAGAAGAAGCAAAATGGCTTCGTCACTTCTTAGAAGACATTCCAATGTGGCCAAAACCTGTGCCAGCTATTTGCATTCATTGTGATAGTCAATCTGCAATAGGCAGGGCACAGAATCATATGTATAACGATAAGTCCCGACACATTCGTCGTCGACATAATACCGTAAGGCAATTGTTGTAAAATCTAAAGAGAATATTGCGGATCCGTTAACAAAAGGTTTGACAAAAGAGCAAGTGTATAGTTCATCGAAGGGGATGAGATTAAAGCCTATTACATAAAAGTTATCATAATGGTAACCTTACTTATATGACTGGAGATCCCAAGAACTAAGTTCAAAGGGACAACTAAGTCATGTGTGGCTCGCCAGAAATCACCAAGGGATTAAAATTCCTTACCCATTCCTACGGTGAGAGTGATATCTGCAACATGTGTTGTCTGCAGGGGTATAAGGATAAGCTTTGCTTTTAATGATTACTTATATCTTGATTAAGGCATAAAATCAAGACGAGTATAAGGAGATACTCACAATAAGAATCACCTATATGAGTGTTGAACTGGGGCCGGTTCTATGAGAATGAAAAAGGCTAAATTCTCTAGAAACACTTATGAAAACCAGGAGCGTTCAAGGCCAAAATGAACACAACAGTGAGAACCACGATGTGTTAGAAGATATTTTGTGTGAAATCTATTGTCTTGGCTTACACAAACGGCTGAACAATTCAAGGCATCGCGTCCATTGGTTAGCCAGTAAGTCCGATAGGTTATCACTAGGGAAGGTTCAAGGCCGAAAACTACCTATCCTGATGCAAGATATTTTCGACTTATACTCTTTCGATAAGTCTGCATATTGTTGCATTTCCGTTGTCATCAAATTCCATTCATGTGGGGGATTGTTGGAAATGGTTATAAATTCTGGGTAAAACCAGAATTTTTTCCTAAGTTTGGTCTAATTTTTAGGTGGGCCCCGTGCATCGATTTACACGGGTCAAAGTGGTAACGCGTTCTATGCCGCGTTGTGATTCACGTGGTATATTTGGTTGCTCAAAACCATTACCGAGTGAATGGGAAATTGAAGCCAAAGTGTGCTCCATGGAAATGGAGTTTTGGTGGAAAATCCTTAAAGGTTTGAATAAGGCTTGTCCCACATTGATTTGGTGGGAGGTTTTGAAGGGTTTATAAGGCATGGGTTTGGTACTTGGGGTGTGCCCCAAGGGGTACCCAAGTGTTTTAGAGGGAGAGGTTATGGGCAAAATGGGCTAGACCCATTGGACCAAAAATCACCACACACGCGCGCGCGCCGCGTCGCCGTCCGTCGTCGGCGGGCTGGGCTGGGCTTGGGCGCGGGTGCGTGGTGTGGTTGGGTTGGGCTTGTTCGGCCCAATACTAATCTTTTTGGGCCAAAAACATTTGAATTTAATTTTATTTTGAAAATAAATTCAAATTAAACTGGTTTGGATTTTTGCATCCAAACAGGCCCTTCCCGAAATTAAACTATTGGTTTTATGTTCATCCAAACAGGGCCCTTCCCGTTTTTGTTTAAATCTGTTTGAATTTAAACCAACAGTCAAACTGTTTGTATCTGTTTAATTCAAAAACAGGTACATACCTGTTCAATTCAAAACCAAGAGCCACCTTTACATCTATAAATAGACTAGCCTCCCATTTGGATTTTACTCCAATTTTCGTACTCTATTCTGCAAATCTCTGCATTTTGCTGCATTTTTTCTTTCGAAAGAAAGAGTGTAAACACTTAGTGTGTTCGAGGCAAACAATTTGTAGTGCTGCTATTGTTTGTAGTTAGATCATTTCATCCTGGGAGATAGACGTCCAAATTCTGAAAGCACCGTGGAGAGGACGAATCTGTCTTAAGGACACAGTGTCAAACACTGGACTTGATCAAGTAAATATTCAAAGAAATTAATCAAGTAAGTTGTTTAATTTATTATTCTGTTTTATTTATTTAAATCAGATTTTAATTTTGTTTTTGTAACAAAATAAAATCTGTTTTTATTTATTTATTTATTTATTTCTAGTTTGATTTTTGTAATCAAACAAATTCTCTGCTTTCTTTTATTTCTTTTATTCTAGTTGTTGTTTAGTACACAACAGAATTTAATTTATTTAAATACAGTGAAGATTGTCCAACAAAATCAACTACCAAAACCAACTATAAATATCCTCCAAACCCATGCCCTCCACAGCATATACAAAGCCATCATTTTTACATTTCTGCAAATACCATATTCATATAAAATGGAACAAGCAAAGAGGTACTAATACCATATCTCATATGACAATGTTATTCACTCTTGTGAAGTCTTCAACTACATGTTTTGATTGATTCTTAATTTTCTTCACTTTCATATCTTTATTTTTTATTCATGATTGCTGTTGTTACTGGAGGAAACAAAGGAATTGGGCAAGAGATTTGCAGACAATTAGCTTCCAATGGGATAATGGTGTTTTTAACGGCAAGAGATGAGAAACGTGGTTTCGAAGCTGTGAAAAATCTCAAAGCTTGTGGGCTATCTCATATACTTTTTCACCAGCTTGAGGTGACAGACCAGGCTAGTATTGCTTCCATGGCTGATTTCATCAAAAATAAATTCGGGAAGCTTTTTGTATTGGTAAGATTTAGAGCCTATGTAACTTGTTTGGCTACATCTTTCATTTCTCATATGTTTTAGTGAGTGTCTCGTGCACTGAGTTGTAGTTTTTTAAATAATCCATTTAGAGTTTGGTTTTAATTTTTAGAAACTGTTTTTAGATAGATTTTCATTTATTTTTAGTGATTATATCTTTTCATATTTTAGTCATTTTTTTTAATTTATAACTTTTTAGATTCATCAAGACTAGATGCATTTAAAAAGTATAAAAAAAATTAACAAAAATATGAAAAAAAATTAATAAAACCAAACGAAAATCTAAATAAAAATGCACATATTTTTTTATTTGAATTTTCGTTGTTTTTAGCAATTTATTTTTATATTTTAGTCAATTTGTTTTCTTTTTTTGAAGCATCTAAATTAGGTGCATTTAAGAAGTCTAAAAAAATGACTAAATTGTGGGGGAAAAAATACTAAAAACAAATAAAAACTCATTTAAGAATAGTTTTTGAAATTTGAATCGAATCAGGTCTGGCTCTGGTCCAGACTAACACCTAAAACTGATTTAATTAGAAAGGGCCTACCTCGTGAAAATTGGGAAATACTGGCCTAACCCTCAAAATTGGTTTCTCACGATTTACACTAAGGGAGGCCATGTTTGTTTGGGTAGATATGACTTTGGAATTGAACTAACAATCTTGCAAAATGCATTATCTAACATTTGACTAAGGGAATTGAAATTTGGATTAATAGTTCATGCGGATATAATATCCTTCATATAGGGGGACTATTGAATCCCAATAGCAAAATGGAATACAAGGCATAAGTTTGGATAATTAAATTACAAAATTGATATAAGCCAATTCAAACGTCAATTGATGATCCTAAAACTAACAATCTTAAGCATGTTATTTTCATCTAATCTAGTTCATCGGAACAAACAAGGCCATTGGCCTATGGTGGTTGAGGCAATGATTATGTGAAATTTGATAGTTTCTATTAAATTTTAGAGTAAAATATAAATACACTTCTGAGATTTGCTTAAAATATGAATTATTTCTTATGGTTTTGAAAATGAGAAATACCCCGTTGTCAGAATTTTTCATTTAACAAAATTAATGGGAAAAATAAAATTTCTAACTACTCTCTTATGCACAATTAAATTACCTAAATTATTAATTGAAATATATCTTTAACATCATTAAAACTGTTAATTGACTTGATAATTTATTAATAAAATGAGACATTTGTTAATTTATTAATAAAATGTAATTTCCAAAACTATAAGAGGTAATTTGTATTTTAAGCAAATCTCAAATAGTATATTTATAATTTATCCTAAATTTTAATAGATGGACTCAACACACATCAAGCAACAATATTTAACATTTTTTTTTTTTCGCTTCTCTTTTTGTATACAACATGTTAAATTGAAATATAATTTTTTTTCTTCATATTTCCTCTCAATTTTGGAATAGCATATATAATTGAGTAAAAATTTGTGCAGGTGAATAATGCAGCAATTAGTGGAAGCATAATTGATGAGGAGGCTCAAAAGAGGCTAAACCTGGTTGATCTCCATCAACCAATGTTGTCTTATTTCAAGATATAGTGCATAATTTAAATATATATATATATATATATATAGTGTTTTGTTGCAAGTTAAAACATTTATCAATTTTATGGTTGAGTAATAATCCTTTTTTATTTAATCAATTTTACAAACTCTATGGAGTTTGGAGCCACATACAAATTCTGTTTATGAATCAATTTCTCTAAAAATAATTTGTTATTGCCAACTTTGATGTAGATTGTAAGTTCAAATCTTAAAGCAGAGAAATTTATTGAGCAAAGTTATGAGATGGAAGAAGCTTGTCTAGGAACAAACTATTATGGAGTGAAGCTAGTGACTAAAGAGCTTATTCCACTTCTTCAACTATCAGACTCTGCCAAAATAGTTAATGTCTCCTCTACCATGGGGCAATTGGAGGTACAAAAACTTTTTTTTTTTTTATCAGCAAAAGAAACTTTATTAATGAAGGAAGCAAAATATGCTAAAACTTACATCAATAAAGATGGAAAGTGCAAAACGCATCATCGCTAACCTTAATAATCCCAACTAGGTTGGCACCACTAAAGAAGCACAATCATATGCGAGCACTAAACCAAAGATTGGTGAGAAGCCAATCAAGAGGAACCAAAAACAGCCTACAACAGTAGCATACTGCTGGCATACAACTACAACTGCAATTCAACCCATAATACAACATACACCTACAACATAATCCAGCATACACACTAAGACATCAAACACTAGAAGCATACCCCCAACAAACTCCCCCAGAACTTATAAACAATACACCAACATGCAGACTGCTGTGGAGTCACCCTCTCTGGAATTTGCTACTGCAAGTTGCCCAAGCTACCAACAAAAGGATTAATCAAAGACTATACACCCCACAGCTATCATAAATCAGCCCAAACCACCAGACAGATTCATCCACAAAGCAGTAGCTGAGCATAACTTACAATAGCAGCCCAGAAACCTATTGTGGTTGCACCATTAGCTGAGCATAACATACTAGGACCTAAAACTCTGCCAACAAAACCATTCAGCAAGCAGTAGGTCATCACAGCAGCCATCAAAGGACCAAATCAGACAGCAGACAGATCATCCAAAGCCTCCATTCTCACATCAAACCAATGAAACCCCAGGCACACCATAACATACTTGACCAAAATACACAAGACAAACCATACATAATAGAACAGACAAACCAAAGAACCCCAGGCAACCCAAACAAACATGACCAAAAAACACCAGCAGAACCACAAGACTTGCAAGCAGCATCATCCCAGATTCAACCCAGAACTTGCAAGCAACAGACCAAAATATTCAGCCAACAGCACACTTGTATGGCTGAATCTGTCTGCTGTCCTCCATCAGTCCAAACAGCAGAGCAGACCATCACCAGATTAGGATCATGACAGAATACTCAGCATAACAGCCAGAATGGCATAGCATACCAACAACAAAACAGCATTTCAGGCCAACCCCTCAGATCATAATGCAGAAACTACACATACCGTAAAACATACCAGATCACATCATAACCCTCTGCAGCCCACTAAAACAGGTATAGCTTCAAGCTGACAGACTCCCCTGGGACACACCTTATCACACCTTTCTCGATAGCTCTCCAAGCAAAACTAACCACCAATCAACAAAAACACATCACCAGCAGCAGCCCACCTCCACCCTATCACACTTTCTCATTAAGACCCAAAACACTCCTAACTTGCTTAAAATTAAAAACACATCATTAACTGAGAATGATGTACCACTGAATGAGATCTTCATCCAAATTGCCACTCTCACCTTGATACACTCACACAGATCTTGAAGATTGGGCTGTACTGAATTGAACACACAATCATTCCTATATCTCCACACAGACCACATTATTGCAGGAGGTAAAACCTTCCAAATCTGTTTACTTTCTTCTTAAACTTCCAACCCATCCACCATAGTAGCAACTCTTCAATGGAACTGGGAATAGCCCACTGAAAACCCCACCAAAAAGCAATATGAGACCAAATTCTCCAAACAAAGGGGCAGTGAAGCATAATATGTTTAGTTGATTCACTTGACTCATGGTAAAAAATGCACCTCAAATCATCATCACCCACCAAAATGCCTAACCTGTGAAGGAGCCCTTTTGTTTTCAATCTACCTCTCCAAGCTAACCAAGAGAAGAATTTAGCTTTTGGAGGTGAGAAGTTATTCCAAATCAGTTCAACTGGTCTCTGAATGGGTCCATCATTAACTAAACCCCAAGCATAAACAAGATTAACCTTGAACACACCTGACTGTATAGGCTTCCAACACAAACGGTCAACAACATCACTTCTTAAAACAGGGCCAGATCCCAAAAAATTTTGTAATCTAACCAACTCATCCTCTTCCCAAGCCCGAAGTGATCTTCTGAAATTAAAAATCCACCCAGATTGGTGAGATCTTGTAGCTACCTGCAAACTCAAGGAAGACTCTTTATCCACAACCAGGTGAAACAAACGAGGAAATTGGCTTAATAAGTTTGTGGATCCCATCCAAGGATCCCTCCAGAAACTAATTCTGATTCCATTCCCTACTACAATCTCAACATTCTCCTTGTAGAACTGAAAGAGCCTAACATTCCTCTGGGCTACTAGTAAAATGTCTTTCCATACCTTAGATGTAGAACCAGAGGCAGCCAGAAAAGGATACCACCTTCCCCTTGTAGAGCCATACTTCTCACAAATTACCATCTTCCACAACGCATCCTCCTCTTGGCCATACCTCCACCACCACTTTACTAGCAAACTGTCATTTGCTAGCCTGATATTTTTGATTCCCAGCCCACCTTGTTTCACACTCTTAGATACCTCCTTCCAACTAACTAGATGGATCTTCCGATGATATTCTGAATCGCCCCATAAAAACGAAGCTTGAATCCTATCAATCTCTCTAGCCACACAGTCCGGCATTTTAAAAAGCGACATGTAATACACTGGCAAAGCAGACAGCACAGATTTTATGAGAGTAACTCTCCCAGCAAATGACAAAACTCTTCTCTTCCACCCAGATAACTTCTTCTTGAATTTCTCCACAACTGGTTTCCAAGTCAACCTCCTACTAGGATTGGCCCCCAATGGTAATCCTAGATATTTTAATGGTAACTTCTGGCTTAGACAGTTCAACTTTGCAGCAAACTCATCAACCACCGCATCGGCCATCCCCACTCCACACACAACACTTTTTGAAAAATTAATCCTTAAGCCTGAGATGACCTCAAAGCACCTAAGTATCCTTTTAATAGCCAAAATTTCAGACCATTCAGCCTCACAGAAAATCACTGTGTCATCAGCAAATTGCAAGTGAGAAACATTCAAACCATTAGCACCTACTGAGACACCTTTAAAAAGACCCATCTCCTTAGCTCTCGATATGAGTATGTTCAGTCCCTCAGCAACCACATTAAACAAAAAAGGGGATAACGGATCACCTTGCCTTAGACCTTTTTGAGGGCAGAACTCAGGAGATGGTGACCCATTAACCAAAATTGAGACTCTAGCAGAAGAGATGCAGCCCTTCATCCACTTGATCCAAGTAGATCCAAAACCAAAACTCTGCAGCATTAGATTGAGGTAGTTCCAGTTGACTGTGTCATAAGCTTTTTCAAAATCAAGCTTCAGGATTAACCCTTTCTATTTGCTTTCTTTCTTCCACCAATCCACAATCTCATTTGCTATAAGAACGCCGTCCATAATGTTCCTCCCACCTAGGAAGGCCGATTGAACTTTATCAATCACTGAGGGCAAAACTAATTTGAACCTGTTAGCAAGCACTTTTGACAACACTTTATAAATGGAATTAATGAGACTGATGGGTCTGAAATCTTTAATTGATTCAGGACACTCAGATTTGGGAATAAGGGTCACAAAAGAGCAGTTAATTCCATTGCCCAAAACACCATTATCATGAAACTCCTTCATGAACTTCCAGCCCTTTTGGAGACAAATCAAGTTAAACCCATCTGGCCCTGGAGCTTTGTTTCCATCACATTCCTTGACTGCTGCCCAAACTTCTGCTTCTGAGAAATCTTGCTCCAAACTTTGAATTTGGTCTTGCGCAATGCATCTGAAATCCCCCCCGAGACTTGGTCTCACTTTCCAATCTTCAGTAAACAAAGCTTTGAAATAAGCCCACATAGCTTGTTTTAACTCCAAGGGCTCCTCATAAAGAATATCATTGATCTTCATAGAATCAATGAGGTTCCTACTATGCCTTCTGGATGCCAAAATATGAAAGTATCTGGTGTTTTTATCCCCTTTTAAGGCCCAATTTAATCTAGATTTTTGCAACCAAATCCACTCCAATCTTTTTCTACTCTGCCAAACTACATTCCTTACTTCAATTCTTCTTCTACCTTCGACTTCTGTAAGTTCTCTCACTTCAGCAACTAAATCCCATGAATGTAACTCAGCTTCAGCTGCTTTAAGATTGGAGACCACATGACCAAAAACCTCCACATTCCAAATCTTCAGTGCCTGTTTGAGAGATCTCAGTTTGGCCATAATTCTAAAACCAGCCCAACCCTCTACTTGTGAATTAACCCAAACCTTTTTGACTTCCTGAATAAAGCTGGGATGTAACACCCAAGCATTTAAAAATTTGAAAGGCTTGGGGCCCCAATCCCGCTCATCTTCCTTCAATAAAATTGGACAATGGTCAGACAACGTTCTAGGAAGGCCCCATAACTTAAATCTAAACCATTCCAGCCACTCCGGATTTAATAGAAATCTATCAATTCTACTCCAGCAGACACCTGACTGTGAATTGCTCCGTGTGTATTTCCTTCCTAACATAGGTACATCCACCAATTCCAGATTATTAGCAAAATCATTAAACTCTTGCATCCCCCTATCACTTCTCACACAACCTTTCCTTTCCCTTATACTTTTGATTTCATTGAAATCACCCCCTACACACCATGGTTCTGGGAAAGATACTTTTAGATTAGCAAGAACCACCCAAAGATGCCTTCTTCCAGTACTATCATTAGGGGCATAAACATTGACAATGACACAGTCAAGACTGCGATAGACCAAACCTGATAACAAGATGAAATTTCTGGAACCGCAACAACCTTTAATCTGAAAGACCTCAGGATTCCACAAGCACAACAAGCCCCCTGCACTCCTGTCTGCATCAACCCTATATACCCCAGGTCATCTTCTGGCCATATAGTTCTAACAAAGCTCTCATCCATACATGACTTCTTTGTTTCTTGAATCAAAGCCATATCCACCCTTTTTCCTTTAAGAGATTTCTGAGACTCCTCCTTTTCTCAGGCTTACCCAGACCTCTAATATTCCATGAAATGACTTTCATTATGAAACTACTTTGACTCCTGAATCTCCTTGGATGCAAATTTAAGCACCACCAATGATGCCTTCTTGGGAACTCTGTCTTCGTCTTGCTTTTCCATTACCATAATTTTCTGAATGACACTCTCATCATTACCCCCAATTTCAATACCCAGAGCTTTCCCCAACTTTACAGTTTCTTGGGCTTCATTTCGGCTCAGAATCTGTCTGTATGCACCCGAGCTAACTGACATGGATGAAGAAATCGCTGATGCCGCTGCTCTAAATATTGCTCCTCGTTGGAAACCACTGCAAAATTGAGCAGCCCCTGTAATTTTGTTTTTCCTTTTTGGCCTTGACTCCTTGCCTTTGCTGGTTGAACCTTGAACAACATACTTCCCCATTACCTTGTTTTTCAGAAATTGTTGCTCACAAACTGTAACAACATGAGCTGTACTAACCTTCTTCCCTTTATCTCCTGTTTTTACTATGGTTGCTCAGATCCTGCGTTGTCTTGTCCTGCAACTACCCTATTTCCTTTTTCAGTTTTCTCCTGAGTTGGTTGTTGAAGATCATGATCATCAAGGGCTTGAAGACGTCCATTTAGTTGGGCTTCAGACACTTGGATACAAGAAGACACTAAAGCAAATGGACCAGGCTCCACCACATTCTGACATTCCAGGCCCATACCTGATCCATTACTTAACCCTCCAAATTGGGCTGGATTTAACACCACCTCCAAATTAATATTGGGCCTAATAGTTCCGTTTTCACTAAGGCTTTTCATAAAGCCAGATGACCCAAATTCTTCAACGACTTTACACTTTTCACTAATTGGCTCTTGAGGAATTTGCTTTGCATGCTCGTCTTGGTACCCGCAGCGCCTGCACCCACTTTTTGGTTTTCCAATTCTGTAGCCGTTTCCTCAACAAATGAAACTGTGGGAGAGTTACAGTGGCCACCTTGCATTAACACCTGCTCTTCCAAGTCACCCCATTGAGGCTTATCCACCTCACCTTGAGCTTCCATGTCATTACTTCGGAGATCCTTGTCAGCAACATCTTCCTCTTTGTCCATCTGTTTGAACACAAAACTCTGGTCCACCCTTCCATGGCTTCCATCACCAACCCATGATTTATTTGCATATGCACATTCAATAGAATGACTTCCATGTCTCTGTTCAATACACTCCATAACTCTTACTGGGTATGAAATACCCTTGCTCTCCATGTTAACCATTTTATCAATAACTTCCAACTGCGTCGTAATAACTTGTACCTTACCAAATTTCAGTGACGCCAAGCTCAATGTATCATCATGAATGGCCACCACTTCGCCCCAGAGCTCACCAATCTTTTTAAAATTATGAGCATTCCACAGATTTGGTGGAACTCCAATGCAATATAACCATGTCACCCTTTCGCAATCGACTACCATCCCTTTCTCCCATTCCGTTGACGTCTCACACCAATCGTCAACCCATTTGGTGAAGTCAGTACTTCTGTTCCTCATCGCTGAAACTGATTGGAAAGTTACAAATGCTAACTTCAACATTTTGTAGCCCTCTGTTCTGCAAATCCGCCTAAAATTCACCAAAAGAAAATTGAGCCCTCAGCTTAACCACCAAGCTGTTGAATAGCCATTCATTCCCATATTCCACTGCATGAAGTTTCAGTTCCGGATCCTTTTTCATCGCTCCCCTTTTTACCACCTCAGCATACGTGTGACTCCTCCTTGGTTCCTCTACCACTTTTCTGAGCATCTTCAATGGTTCCTTTGTTCCCTATATCACTTGCTCCTTGCCGAAATCAGCTTTCTTTACTTTCAAGATTTTATTTCCGCACCACGCCCCATTTGCTTTCTGGATTGCTACTCCTGCTGCTACTGGACATTCAAATCGCACAAAACCAAATCGAGATCTTGTTTCCCTTCTTCTTTTGGCTGGAATGAACACATCCTTTACCACCCCAAAGTTAGAGAAAAGAGAGAACAGTCCTTTTGGATTCATTTCTTCAGGTAGCTCATCCACAAAAACTGTATGAATACCAGGTTTTGTCCCCCGACTTCGAAAACTTCTCTTAAACACCGGTTGCCAACCTCCTCTGTTAACTTCATTTCTTCCCCCCCCCCCCCCCCCCTCATTGTCCTCCTTCTTCTAGATGCTACTCAATTTGTATAAAGTCCGTTGAGGTACAAAAACTTTTCCATCATATAGAGAGAAATATATATGTATAACATAATGATTTTTTTTTTTGGTTGACTACTTTTGTATAACAACATTTCAATTATATTTCAGCTTGTTTTAAATGAAAAGGCCAAGAAGGAGTTAAGCGATACTGATAGTCTTACAGAAGAGAAAGTGGAGGAGGTGCTTAAGAGGTATCTTGACGATTTGAAGGAGGATTTGCTGGAAACCAAAGGATGGCCTGTTAATTTTTCGGCTTACATAATGTCCAAGGCAGCTCTCAATGCATACACGAGAGTTTTGGCAAAGAAGTATCCTAATATTGCTATAAATGCAGTGAGTCCTGGTTTTGTCAAAACAGACCTCAACCATCATAGAGGGATCTTGACTGTTGAACAAGGTGCAAAAGGGCCCGTGATGCTGGCTTTGCTGCCTAACGGTGGGCCTTCTGGCTTGTTCTATGATCAGATGGAAGTATCAACTTTTTGAACAAGAGAAATTACATAACGGTGGGCCTTCTGGTAATGTATGTATGCATGAAAGAGAGAAGAATAGTATAGCTTCTCATCTTCTATGTTATAGATGTTTTGGCTAATAAAGGTGTGTGCGACTCCAATATCAATTTTGTACTTTTTTTTTTGGATTGGCAGTGGAATTAAAATTGTATTGATAATGTACAACCTAAATAGAGAGGACTCCCAATCCTTTAGTTGTGTTTGGTTGGAGGATTTGGGAAGGGATTTGCAAAGGAAAAGTGAAAATATAAATGAAATGAGAATAAAATAGACTTACATTTCACCTAGTTTCACACATCTTTTTCCTTTCAATTTCTAAATCCCTCTTCAAATCTCCCGACCAAACACACTATAAAAGATAGAAAAAATAAAAATAAAAATAATTCCATAAAAGAAGGGCATTACCTGGACCCCAAAAAAATAAACAAGATACTAATTAGCAATCTAATTTGGACACTCAGTTAAAAAATAATAATAATAAATAAAAATTAAAATAAAATTGCCAACACAACTCATTGACTTCAAAAACCAAAACTCATACCAAATATATATATATATACACTAACTAGGGCAAGCCCCATTAGATAACTAAAACAGAGGCTAGAAGCAAAGTTCATTTACAAAAATTAGAAAGGCAGACAGTCATCCGACAGTAATTTAAGGGATCATTGCTTTTGGGGTATCTTTTCAAGTAAAAACGCCCATTAATGATAATGGGATCCAAGAAGAATTTTGCTCAGAAGTTCTAACAAGCATGGAACTTGACTATTAAGTCATTAATTAATCTAAATTTTCTCAAAATTAGGGTATTTTATTCATCTCATAATTTTTCATTCATCTTTTAGCAAGATCGTGGCTTCTCTCAAGTTGTCATTTCAACTTGAGAGAGTGTTTGGACTTTGTAGGCCCATTTTGGAATCGATTTTAATGATCCGAACTATTCATTTTATTGGATTCGTTGAGTAGAATATTCATGCAAAAAATAAGATGATGGGCATGGGTAACTATACATTTGAATCATGTTTATTTTAAAAAAATAGATGATAAATATAATTTTAAAAATAATTATTTATTTTTTGTAATATAAATTTAATTCAAACATATAGTTACTTATGTCTGATCATTTTGATTTTTTACATGAATATTCTACTTAATGAGTCATAAAAAGTGAACGGTTTAGATTATCGAAACAAGACTGATGGTGGGCTCCAAGATCCCTCAAGTTCTCTCATGTTGAAATCTCAACCTGAGAGAAACCCAATGCTTTCAACAAATTGTTACTACAAGGGAATGACTCATCACCATCACACTATCCCTCACATTTCATTTTGTAGGTTTTATTTTGGGTCCATAACGATAATTCGAATTATTCATATCGTAAATCTCACAATGAAGACCATTTTTAAAAATTTAGAAAAAAAAAAAAAAAAACAAACCAGTTTGATCAGCTATCATGAATAGATGAACAAATTGTATTTTACTTTATAAAATGGACGGTTTAAATTTATAGACCATTCATGTCGTAAATCTCACAATGAAGATTATTTATGAAAAAATCAGTTTCACCGATTATCGATGCATAGATGAACAAATTCCATTTTATTTTATAAAATGGACGGTTTAAATTTAAATTTATAGGTATCGTTCATTTAAAAAAAAAAAAGAAAACTTGTTCATGTGTCTAACAATGTTTGATAAAATTATTTATTTGTTTTTTTTTAACATTATCACGAATATTATAACAATTAGTGTTAAATGGAGAGAAGAAGTGTGATATCAAGAAAATATAAAGTAAAATAAAAAAAATATTAAAGATAATTTTAAATCATGAAAAAATAATAAACATATGTTAAAAAATGAAGAATAATAATAATAAACATAATAGGGTCGGGGTGGAGTGGGTTGAATTATCCACCCCACCCAAACCCTGCGGATCTTATTCTCACCCCAACGGATCTTATTCTCACCCCAATTCCGATCCTATCTTATTGAAAAACTCCCAAACTCATTTTATTAGGGCTAGGGAGTATCGGGGACCTATTGGGTCAAAGTATTTTGCCATCTCTAGTGATGGCCTGTTTCTCCCCAGAGAATTGTATGTAGTTAGTAGTAATTGTTAGGCTTGGGCTTAGTGATTGATTATTAGGTTTGGTAATTATTAACTTTCTAGCTATTGTTAGGTTAGTGATCTATTTGATATAATATTTTTTATATCTGTAATTACTTTTTTATCAATTGCCAAAAAAAAGGAATTTTCCTAGAATATAAAATCCATGATTGAGGAGATTCATTCATGGATTGGGTCCACGACAAGAAGAATAATTTTATACCATCAATCTAAAATTTTGGGTCAGATTCTAATTTTTTTTTTTTTTTGATTCCTAAATTATGTTTGAATCATGGAGTTAGATAGTGATTTTTTTTTTAAACAGATTTAGATAATGATTTGGAATATATATGGCGGTGTTTGGCAAGATTTTTTTTTGGGTTTTTTTTTATTAATTTTTTCCACTAAAAGACAATTTTTTGCAAAATCAAAAAAAATAAATCCAAGCAAAATATCACATCCAACCCCACAATCATTTTACTTTTTCTTTCACAAACATCACATCCAAACACAAAAAAACCCAACTATCTTTCCAAACACCAAAAAAATTTTCTCCAATAATATCCTACAACCAAAAAAACCTACATAAAAACCCACTTTCCAAACACCCACTATATATATATCATTTTCCATTCCTTTCTATTCAAATAAATAAATTATTCAAATAGTAAAGCGATAGTCAATTTGCTGAGCTCATAGCATACGTAACAAGAAAGGTAAACATGGGTTGATGTTGTCATGGCAAACGATCAAGTTAACTGTTTATATTGACCTTTCTTTGCTCTGTCCATTTTACTATTGAAAATTCAAAACTAGAGCAAACAACTATAAATATATCCCCAAAACCATGCCCTTCTCTGCATACAATCCACCATCTACATTTTGCAGATACCATATTCATATAAAATGGAACAAGCAAAGAGGTACTAACAATACCATATCTCATATGACTATGTTATTCACTTCTTTTGAATCAAACAAAGTCTTCAATTACATGTTTTTATACATTCTGATTTCCCTTCACTCTCACTTCTTTATTATAATTATTATTATTATTTTTTTATAATTAGGATTGTTGTTGTTACTGGAGCCAATAAAGGAATTGGGTTAGAGATTTGCAGACAGTTGGCTTCTAATGGAATAACTGTGATATTAACCGCAAGAGATGAAAAACGCGGTCTCGAAGCTGTGGAAAATCTCAAAACTTGTGGGCTGTCTGATATAATTTTTCATCAGCTTGATGTTACAGATCAAACTAGTATTGCATCCTTGGCTGTTTTCATCAAAACTAAATTCAACAAGCTTGACATATTGGTAAGATTAAAAAGCCTATGCTTACTTATTTGCAAATTCGCACTTGTATCACTATAACATATAAGAGTTTTAGAGACCAAATATTTTGATGCTTAAAAGTGAAAATTTTGTTACAAAAGACATTTAGGGACCAATTTTCATTGTCATGAGGATAGTTGTTAAAAGGTCGTCCCGAAAAATAAAAAATAAGACTTTTAACGACAAAATTTTAAAAATGTCACTAATAAATGCACTCATGCTGCTACTGATTGAAGTATTTGGTGGTTGGTTTGTGTGCTGGTTCTGATCTGGGTGTTGGTTTTGTTTGAAGCTCTTGGCTGTTGAGACATGCACTGTTATGTTTGTTTGGTTGTGTAAGCATTTGGTTGTTAGTCTCATTTTCTTTGGGTGTCTTTGATTGGTTCCTCACCAATCCTGGGTCGAGAGTTAGCATATGATTGTGTTTTTTTTGCGGTGCTAACCTAGTTGGGATCGTTAAGTTAGTTATGATGCTTTCTGCTCTCCCCTGCTTTGTTGATGTATTTTTTTGCATGTATTATGCTTTTTTCATCAATAAAGTTCTTTTTTTGCTGATAAAAAAAAAGACTTTTAAAGATAAAATAAATTGATCTCAAAATGGTTTATTTTTTTAGACAAAAAATTTGGTCCCAAAAGAATAATAATTCATCACAAATGTCTAATTTTTGTTGCTAAAAATATAATAATAACACTTTTCGCAACAAAATTATTTGGTCTCTAAAAGCTTAATTTTTTGTAATGTATATTTAAGATTGTTACACTTTTTTATTTTTATTTTAAAGAATACTATATATCATTGATTTCACGGTTTTGTATCATCAGCTATGTAGATATTATGATTGGTACCTTATTCATTAAGGAAAATCAACACAAATAATGTATTACCATTTATTCAGTATAATAAAACCATGAAAAAAACAATTGATAATATGACATATAGCCATCTATGAAGTACAAGTACATGTACGAATACTGGTACTAATATAATATGATACGAGTATATCGAGATGGTAAAATTCAAAAAAAAATAAAAATAGAGTACGGGTTTGGTATGTTTGTATAAAAATATTTATTTTTAATTTGAAGTTATACAAAAATTGATTAAATGATTTAATCTGTTAAGATTCAACCTACAATTAACATTTAATGCCAAGAGTAAAGGTATAAACCAAAATTAAATGTCATTATATGAAATAACTTACAAACCGTAGCTTAATTTTTAAATCATGCTAAGTGTAAAACTAAAAAAAAAAAAGTGAAATGAATTTTATCTCTGTGATAGAAAAAAAATATTATTTCAACTGAAATATGGTACAGTTTTGGTATATACTAAGTACGTCTCGCTAAGCCAAAAAATAAAAAGAAAAAAATTTAGGCACGTATTTCATGTAGCTGATATATATACAGAAGTACCATACAAAATATCACATGCCTTTTCGAATGTGATCCTCATTTATTTCTTAAGCAAAATTCTTTTAGCGCCCTATAATTAAGGGCCCTAAGATTCAAAGACAGTCACAATCACTTAAAATTTTAGATAAAAAGCAATTGTTAATTTATTTATTTTTTTTATCCAAAAGTTAATGTCAAATTTTTATCAGAAAGACTAGTGCCCTTGATCTCATCTTCCTCCTCCAACTCATATGGTAATCCTAAATCAACCATTCTCATTCTAATGCGCCAACCACCTCCCCATCAACTCCCCACCACCACCTCCACTGCCCGAAATATATATAGAGAAATTTAGATTCCGAATTTGAAATGGAAATTCATAGTTAAAATTAAATGTTTGTAATGTGATAATTGGATTTTGAGCCATAATAATTTTGGGTGGGTACAGTGGGGAGGAAGATTTCGCTCGCTTTCTCTTTTTCTTTTTGTTTATCAATTTAAAACTCTAATATAGTGTTTGATTCATTGAGATAAAATGAAATGAGATGATCAAATCAAACCAAAACAAACTAAATCAAACTAAATCTTAAGTCTTATCAAATGGAGTCACTACATGAATTCTTTTTCTCTACTCGACTCTATCAACAATCATTTGGTTAGTCAAATTAATGAGGTTCATATCTTTATTATTCTATTCGCCCACGTCAATCTAGGTCTACCCCTTCTCTTAACACTTTTATCATCACTGTACCACATCTCTTCACTACTGTCTCTGTTGACTTCCGTTATATGACCAAACCATCTCAATCTATTTTCTCTCAACTTATTTTCTATCGGTATTACTCCTACTCATTCACAAATATACTTATTACTAATTCTGTCTTTTTTAGTCTTACCACACATTCACCTTAGCATCCTTATCTCAACAATACTCATCTTATCTACATATTGTTTCTTAGTTGCCTAATATTCAGCCATTCTATAGTGCGTATTCATTTATCACGCAATACTCTAGACACACTTCTCCAATTAAACTACCCTACCTTAATTATATACACAACATCCGTTCCAATCTCCCAAACTGTTGTGATAATCGATCTTAAATAACAAAAATGTTCACTCTTAGATAGTTCTTGGTTCTCAATCTTCACTTCTCGTCTACTTTCTTTATTACTGTTACTAAATTTATACTCAATGTTCTATCAAAAATGTTCACTCTGTTTATATTTGTCTTCTTTTATGCCAAAAATAAAAATTTGAAGATGGCATGTTTTGCTTCTAGACCTCTATGTCTGTTTCATCTCTTCTTCAACAAGTAAAATGCTTGTATCTAAAAAAAAAAAAAGTACAATGCTACTTGAAGCAAAGATTAGATTCCTTCTCCTTTGGGATGAATTTAAAAACCCAGTTTATTAGTTTATTTTAGTCATATTATTTCTCTACTTTTTTGTATATGTTTTCGTAATATGTAAAAAAGTCAGTTTATAAGTCATACTAAAAAAAGTCTATTTATAAGTCATACCCAAAAAAGTCAGCTTTTTTGTTATCGTGATGTCGTTGCATGTATAATGTTTAAATTCAATTAAAAAAAAAATAATTTTATAGCAGGTTAATGGGTTTTCTTTTTTGCTAAATTGAGATAACTTTTTTTTAATATTCTTGTGGGTATGGAAATCATATAATTGAGTAAATACTGGTACAGGTGAATAATGCAGGAATTTCTGGAATCACAATTGATGATGTAAGTCCTCTATAACCAATGTGGTCTTATTTGAAGATATATTATAAACTCTAGAGGCATATAAATAATTTACTAGTACCAATTTCAATGTAGATGTTACGTTCAGATGCTACATCAGTAACAGATGTTACCAATCAAAGTTATGAAGGGTCAGATGCTTGTTTGAGAACCAACTATTATGGAGCAAAGCAAGTAACTGAAAAGCTTATTCCACTTCTTCAACTATCAAACTCTTCTAGAATAGTTAATGTCTCCTCCACGTTGGGGCAATTGAAGGTACACAAATTTATCTATCCTATAGAGGAAAATACAAAAGTAATGAAAAGGAAATTGACACTGGATGGATTTCACTGTATTCCCATAGTTTCTAAATAATGTACATTAGTTGTATGGATATACATAAGCGGATAATTAATTGTAAAAATCACGCTATGATTTCACATATGCAATGATTGTGGAGGATATAGGGATTAGTAATGCTATAAACACTAAATGAAATACTGCATAAATGGGAATGGAGGGGTTATAATAATGTTTTGTATTTCAGTTTATTTCAAACGAAAAGGCCAAGAAGGAACTAAACGATATTGATGGCCTCACCCTGGAGAAAGTGGACGACGTGATTGAGAGATTTCTACAGGATTTAAAGGAGGATTTGCTGGAAACCAAAGGATGGCTGTACGGGGAACAAATATTCTTTGCTTTCCGTACTTCCTTGGACTCAAGCTTCGTGCAACGTCGCCTTGCCTGCAAACAAGAGGCGTGATCTGCTCGGCGGGGTGGTGCCGGAAAGCCCCTCCGACGATCAAGTTAGATCACTTGAGGAAGAAGATAATCAGAGAGAGTGTTTTTGGAGGAGTGAGTTCGCATACCTCCAACGCTCGTCTTTCTCCTCTATTTCTAGGCTGGCCATGCAGCCTCAAGATTGTGCACGCACTACCTCTGCTGTCCTTCCCTGGACAGGTGGCAGTGTGCGCCTCTCACCACCTTACGCGTGTAAAGGTTTTGTCCTCCCACCAGTACACACAGAGCTGTCCAACGGTATTGAGGCGTGCGTGGAGCAGATGTCCTCTCCCTCACGCCATTGGCCCAGGTGGCACCCTTAACCGGAGTACCACGACCGACCTATCGCTTGTAGAGAATGGTCACCACGAGCGCACAACCAAACAAGGGGTCGCCGGCCTGTACCTAGCCCAAAAGGTCAAAGGGTGATGCCCATGGCCGAGCTATTCGTGGCGGTCCTCCTGGCTGGCCGACCGTGTAGCACGCTGGACTTCCTCCGTTCTACATTCTTGATCACAAGAAAGTCGCCTATCTCGGCTGATCGGTTAGGCGCATGCCGGCGCTAACCGCGTCTCAAGTCTGGTCTGGGCTGCTCTTAGATCGGTCACCAGACACCGCTGTGCGTCAGGCCGCGTCACAGCTCGGCCAGGCATTGGTTCGAGTCTGGTCGGTCGACCTCTCCGGCCGCGCAAGAGGAGGGGTCTGCTCGGCGCCGTGCAGTTCCCCAATTGCCCCTTAATCCGCATTATCGTAGCTCGGCCGTACTACCGCGCAAATCTCCCTTCCCAATTGCCCCTTAATCCCGTCTGCGCTAGCGTGACTGGGATTACATTACAAGGTCGGGCTATACTTTTTGCTCGGTGATCCACTTTGCTCGGTTTAGGAACTCCAAGGCGAGCAAGGTCCGCTCCGTGACTTGCTTCTTGGTGAGCAAGATCAGCTCGGCAAGGAACTCCAAAGAAGGCAAGCAAGGTCCGCTTCGCGACTTCCTTCTTGGCGAGCAACATCTGCTCGGCAAGGAACTCCAAAGAAAGCGAGCAAGGTCCGCTCCGCAACTTTCTTCTTGGCGAGCAAGATCAGCTCGGCAAGGAACACCAAGGTCGGCGAGCAAGGTTCGCTTCGCGACTTTCTTCTTGGCGAGCAAGATCAGCTCGGCAAGGAACTCCAAGGTCGGCGAGCCAGGTCCGCTCGGCGACTTGCGTCTTGGCGAGCAAGATCAGCTCGTCAAGGAACACCAAGGTCCGCGAGCAAGGTCCGCTCGGTGACTTGTTTCTTGGCGAGCAAGACCAGCTCGGCAAGGAACTCCAAGGTCGGCGAGCAAGGTCCGCTCGGCACCTTGCTTCTTGGCGAGCAAGATCAGCTCGACAAGAAACTCCAAGGTCGGCGAGCTAGGTCCGCTCGGCGACTTTCTTCTCGGCGAGCAAGATCAGCTCGGCAAGGAACTCCAAAGTTGGCGAGCAAGGTCCGCTCGGCGCCTTGCTTCTTGGCGAGCAAGATCAACTCGGCAAGGAAGTCCAAGGTCGGCGAGCTAGGTCCGCTCGGCGACTTGCTTCTCGGCGAGCAAGATCAGCTCGACAAGGAACTCCAAGGTCGGCGAGCTAGGTCCGCTCGGCGACTTGCTTCTCGGCGAGCAAGATCAACTCGGCAAGGAAGTCCAAGGTCGGCGAGCTAGGTCCGTTCGGCAACTTTCTTCTCGGCGAGCAAGATCAGCTCGGCAAGGAACTCCAAGGTCGGCGAGCAAGGTTCGCTCGGCGCCTTGCTTCTTGGCGAGCAAGATCACCTCGGCAAGGAAGTCCAAGGTCGGGGAGCTAGGTCCGCTCGGCGCCTTGCTTCTTGGCGAGCAAGATCAACTCGGCAAGGAAGTCCAAGGTCGGCGAGCTAGATCCGCTCGGCGACTTTCTTCTCGGCGAGCAAGATCAGCTCGGCAAGGAACTCCAAGGTCGGCGAGCAAGGTCCGCTCGGCGCCTTGCTTCTTGGCAAGCGAGATCAACTCGGCAAGGAAGTCCAAGGTCGGCGAGCTAGGTCCGATCGGCGACTGGCTTCTCGGCGAGCAAGATCAGCTCGACAAGGAACTTCAAGGTCAGCGAGCTAGGTCCGCTCGGCGACTTGCGTCTTGGCGAGCAAGATCAGCTCGTCAAGGAACACCAAGGTCAGCGAGCAAGGTCCGCTCGGCGCCTTGCTTCTTGGCGAGCAAGATCAGCTCGGCAAGGACCTCTAAAGTTGATTAAAACCATCAACAAACCTCCTGCCGAGTAAAATCCATCTGACAAGGAATTTCAAAGTTGATAAAATCATCCACGAACCTCTTGCCGAGCAAAATCCGTTCGGCAAGGAATTTTGATCTTTCCATCAAAATGATCGTTAGTTGCCCCTAGGACCGCACTAATCCGCTTGGCGAGGCAAACATACAACAATTCTCAAGAAAATAGTTTACTTGTTTCATTGTGCCAATGGCAAAAAAGGGGTTACAGAAACAGAACTTAGAACAAAACTTTAGCTTGGCAGAGCTTGATATTCTAGAAATGGATCGGCCATTTACAAACTGCGATTTTTATGCCCCTTTTCCTCGGTCTTCTTACAGACTTCTTCCAAAAACCGAACTCCCTATATCTCTTCCATGGTGGTTAGCATGGCCATCATCTTGTTCTCTATTACCGAACTTGCTGTCACGGTAGCAGCGGCTGCATCGTCTTCAACTCGGATGTACTCATTAATGCGTTGCATGAGCAACTCCATGGTCGTCGGTTGATTCATTGTGAGCGAGTCTCGCAGCCTATGTCTGACTGGGAGACCACGCTTGTATTGGGTAATCGCCATATTGGTGGGGCAGTCGAGGATCTCATTGTAGGTTTCCCAGTACTTCGCATTGTATGCCTTCAAAGAACCTCCAGACTCCATCTTGATGCCTAGGAGATGGTCGACCTCCTTTGGTGTTCGAGTGTTGGTTTTGAATCTGGTGACGAAGGCTTCCGCTAGTTGTTGCCACCCCTCGATACTCCCCTCCGGGAGCCTTTCGAACCACTTCAAGCCCAGCTCTCCCAAGCTTGCTGGGAATATGAGGCACATCAAGGCATCGTTCCGACGGTGGCCAGCCATTACTTGCCGGTAATGACTCATATGCATGTACGGATCCGTCCTGCCGTCGTACAAAGTAAATTTTGGTTGGTGGAATCCGGCAGGGAGTGGGGTGCTCTCGATCTCTGGAGATAACGGCGTGGCTGTAAGTCTTGCCAACTCTTTGTCCACCAGCGTAGGGGCCATCACTCTGGGTGCCGGCATCACCACTTCTTCACTACAGTGAACTGGAACACTCAACCTCTGCAGCGCCGGCACCCTCTGAGCCTCTCGACGGCGCGCTCTCTCCTCCAACACATCCCTGAGATCCCTGGAACGGATGGAGGCAGAGTATCGCGACGTCGACGACGGGTGTGAGGGACGGTAGGTACTGTCGCGAGTGAGAGATTTGCCCACCTGTGGGTTGGAGTCCCCAACTCTATAACTCCGGGTGACACAGAGAGAGTGCAACCTTTCTTGGCGGCGACTGCCATAGTGAGGAGATGGGGTGCGCTCACTGAGGTTGCTCTCTCCAACAACACCCTTCCCCTTGATCTGGCATTTCAGCACCTCTATTTCAGTCGCTATCTTACGAATGAGGGCATCCTGGTCCTTGAGTTTATGCTTCAGGCGCTGTGCATGCGACTCCCCTCGCCGTCGACAGCCCTCTGGACTCTTCGAGTGATCAATACTCCTTGCGCGTTTGTCTCGCGCACCCCTCGAAGAGGTCTGTAGGCCAGCCATGGCTGGAATAGCAGGGGTGCCTTCTCTCCATCGAACAGACTCTGGCGTGACACCATCGACGACGAACAGCGGAGTTTCTTCGTTGTTTGCCATGGAAAAGGCCGGAAAAGCTTGAAGAGCAAGGTTTGTGTATCAAACTTCTTCCCACAGACGGCGCCAATTGTACGGGGAACAAATATTCTTTGCTTTCCGTACTTCCTTGGACTCAAGCTTCGTGCAACGTCGCCTTGCCTGCAAACAAAGAGGCGGTGATCTGCCCGGCGGGTGGTGCCGGAAAGCCCCTCCGACGATCAAGTTAGATCATTGAGGAGAAGATAATCAGAGAGAGGTTTTTGGAGAGTGAGTTCGCATACCTCCAACGCTCGTCTTTCTCCTCTATTATAGGCTGGCCATGCAGCCTATTGTGCACGCACTACCTCTGCTGTCCTTCCCTGGACAGGTGGCAGTGTGCGCCTCTCACCACCTTACGCGTGTAAAGGTTTTGTCCTCCCACCAGTACACACAGAGCTGTCCAACGGTATTCGTGCGTGGAGCAGATGTCCTCTCCCTCACGCCATTGGCCCAGGGGCACCCTTAACCGGAGTACCACGACCGACCTATCGCTTGTAAGAATGGTCACCACGAGCGCAAACCAAACAAGGTGTCGCCGGCCTATACCTAGGCAAAAAGGGTCAAAGGGTGATGCCCATGGCCGAGCTATTCGTGCCGGTCCCTCCTGGCTGGCCGACCGTGGTAGCACGCTGGACTTCCTCCTCCGTTCGAATTCTTGATCACAAGAAAGTCGCCTATCTCGGCTGATCGGATAGCGCATGCCGCTAACCGCGTCTCAGTCTGGTCTGGGCTGCTCTTAGATCGTCACCAGACACCGCTGTGCGTCAGGCCGCGTCACAGCTCGGCCAGGCATTGGTTCGAGTCTGGTCGGTCGACCTCGTCCGGCCGCGCAAGAGATCTGCTCGGGCCGTGCAGTTCCCCAATTGCCCCTTAATCCGCATTATCGTAGCTCGGAGCCGGCCGTACTACCGCGCAAATCTCCTCCCTTCCCAATGGCCTATTCGTCTCTTCTGCTTACAAGGTGTCCAAGGGCAGCTCTCAATGCATACACAAGAGTTTTGGAAAAGTATCGTAATATTGTCATCAACGCAGTAAGTCCTGGCATATCAAAACAGACTCAACCAAAATACTGGAACATTGACTGTTGAACATGGTGCTAAATGGCCCGTGAGGCGGCTTTGCTCTCTCATGTGGCCTTCTGGCTTATTTTATGATCAGATGGAAGTATCAACTTTTTGAACAAATGCATATTAATATAATTAGGAAGTTCAAATTGGCACATGGTGTATGCATGAAAGAGAGAAGAATATTATTACTTCTCATCTTCTATGTTATATATTTTTGAATAATAAGTGGTGCAATAATGATGTAATAATCAGATTTCTTTTATCATATTTTATTTATTATCTCATGTATAAACATTATATTAGAAATAAATATGAGTGGTATAGGACCTTGTGTCCTGTATCAATTGTGTGTTCCATCCAAGTAAATCTTATAAGTCTCTATTTATTTTTATTTGTTTGTTTTAAGTCTCTATCACCTCTCCAAATGTTTGAGCCTTTGGATGTGTTGGGTAAAAGTTTGGACTTGTTTGTCAATATTTGGAAATTGAATGTATGAATATAGCCATTTGGTGTAGTGGATAAGTACCAAATTCTTTGGGTTAGTCAACAATATTGCTTAACCTAAAAATAAGGCCCATATTAAAGTAGACAAAACATAATATATATATATATATATATATGAGGAACTAACTGAAAAGTCTTATTAAGAATATGGGTGAACCAATAAGCCCTAGAAACAACTTAGTGTCCTAGAAACAATCTGGAGTTTATTTCTTAGTGTCTGCTGGAAACTCTAGTTAGCTAGAAACATCTTCATCTTCAAAAACTGTCAAATTTATTGGATTAAACTCGTTGATGAAATCAAACTTCAAGTGGCTTTATTGGCAAAGATAAACTTGGATTCTCTGAGTCCTGATCCTTACTGCACTCTCTCTTATCTCCCTACTTATAATGATGGAGATGCACTATAGCATGATTTAACAATCCAGATCTAGAGATACTCAATTTTAAAAAAAAAAAAAAAAAAACTAGCTAGATCTAGACTGTTGGATCATCTTAGAGTGCATCTCTACCATTGCAAATAGGGAGGTAAGGAAAGAGTCCAAGTAGAGGATCCGAATTTGGATTCTCTGGCTTTTCTACTACGTACTTCATGCTCCACATTCAAGAGGTTCAAAAAATAAAATCCAAAAGAAGAAAGTGTTAATCATCTTCTACCCTGTTTTTGCTTTAACAGTTGGGGAGAAATGTTATATTTCGTGTTTTAGTTAGCTACTTCTTGTCTATTTTGTTATCTTGGGTTTGTTCAGCTTAGTTAGAATTCGGATGTCAACCTAATTGGGAAACAAACTTTGTGTACTTTTCCTATATTTCTTCAATTTATTTCAATCTTGCCAATAAAATAAAATAAAGTCCTCTTAACTTTTTGCATGAAAAAGTCATGTTCACTTTTAATTATTACCACAAAATCTTATTTTTATTTTTTTTAGCGGCATTTCTATAAAAAAAGTGTCACCGATTATTAACAATTGAAAAATTCATTACAGAAAAGCGGCACAAATTGTTAGTTTTTAGTGATTATTAAAAAATTCATCATAGAAAAACGTCACTAAGGCCTCGTTTGGAAACAAACTTTTTTAGTAATTTTTTGGCTTTTTAGCAAAAATGTGATGTAAAAAAAACTAGTATGTTTGGGATGACTTTTTGACTTTTTACGAAAAGATGTACAAAAAGTAGAGAGAAAATAGAATCTTTGACTTTTTGATATAGGTTGTTGGCTTTTTTATTTTTTTAGTGACTTTTTGACTTTTTGGCTAAAAAAACCACTTGCCAAACAAGGCCTAATTGTCATTTTTTAGTGACAGATTTAGAAAATCGTCCTACAACAATGTTATTAATTGTCAATTTTTAGCAACAGATTTAGAAAATTGTCACCGAAAAACGTCACTAACACTTGTGAGACTTTTTTATCTATACAAACACTTGTGGGACTTGATGGTGCATAGTTCTTCATAACAGAACCTGTGCGTAATCACCCGAAATATTGGAAATATTATAAGCTCCACAAAGGAGGACCCATAAAAGTATAAGTTGCATAAAAAAATTGTAAAGCCAAAGCATGGTCGACATGGCAGTATGGCATGCGCGCGTCCAGGGCTGCGGCCTGGTCAACATGGCAGCCTAGAATGCCCGTGGCCAGGGCTGTGGCCTAATACCTTAGCATGCGCGCGGCTTGTGCCACAGCCTTGGCGGCATGAGGTGCACTACAAAAGTTGAAGAAAAATTTGTCTAGTTGTAAAATTACTCTATTAAAAAATTCAAGTTGTTTGGGGTGCACTACAAAAGTGCACTTATTTATCTTTTTATCTTTTTTGGGTCATGTCATCTCTCTAGTTTTTTGTACATATTTTCGTAAATAGTCAAAAAGTTCACTTATTTAGATCATTTCAAACACTTTTTTTTTTTTTTGGTTATTAAATTATATCAATTAATAGGGGTGATGAACTGAACAAGCTGATAATTGTTCAAGCTTGGTTTGAAAATTTCAACGAGTTTCAAAATTTGTTGAACCTTTGTTCGTTCAACTTTTGAGTCTATCTCAAACAAACTTTTGTTGAGCCAAGCTTGAATAGTTTGGTATTTTTATCTAGTTTTAACGAGCCGAACTAGTAATTCACTGTTCAAGCTTAGTTTGAAATTTTTAACAAACTTGAAAATATGTTCAAGCTTGGCTTGTTTACTTAACGAACTAAGCTTGAACGGGTTTTTAATGAACCGAACACAAGTCGAGATCGAGCTATTTGGTTCATTTATCACCCCTATCAACCAATTAACGCCTCCGTTTGTTTGGGTGTAAAATATAATTTACAGAAAACTCTTTTCAGAAAATATTTCTTGAAGGAAACATTTTTCTATGTTTGATGGTGGTGGTAATGGGACAAAGGTAGGCGGATTCGAGCAGGTCAAGAGATTGTCCAAATCCAACCCAAGTTCTGCTGAGAGTTGCCCAATCCTGTCCAAGCCCAAATTGTAACTTGAGATTGTCTGCCCAAGCCCAACCCAAGTTAGACCCGAATCGCATATAAATTTGATTCCTTTTTGTGCAACTAAGTTAATTAATTTGGTAAAATTAGACTATATTTACATTTTTTAATATAAATTATTAATAATATCAAAACAAATAATAATATAATGTAAGAGAGGTAAGAATTGAAAAATCTATGTGCAGCTATAGTGATGTTTACAATTTCGGAGTCAGAAACGAAAAATGTAAAGTTTTGTATTGTGTTTCTTGTGTATATAATATATATTCAATATAATCTAACAATCTAAATTACTTTACCATTATCCAATAGCTAATCATTTATATGTATATTTAATATTTTTTATATATATTTATATATATAATTCAGATTTCAAATTACTTAGGTTGTTCGATACCTTTACCCAAATCCGTCCAAATTTAATTTAGGCTTCTGATTTTGTATCCAAACCTGCACTGAATTCAAAAATATTTTGCTTAAGCCTTAAAAAAAGTTGGGTTGGACTCAAGTTGCTTGGGTTAAGCCCACCAAAGTTGCACTCCTAGTGGAGATGGTGGTGTGGTGGTGGCCAATGGCGCGGGGAAAGAAGGCCTAGGGGGGTGGTTGCTACCGCCTCAGTTTTGATTTTTTTTTTGTTTTTGGTGTGTTGTCATATACAAAATGTATTTTTTTTTTCTTAACATATTTTTTGGCTAAGAGTTTATTGTGTTATTCACAACAAGTAGTTATTTGATACTTTGAGAGCACTATGTGGTATTATTTATGTAGTGGTTTAAACCAGTAATATAGCGAAAAATCTTATAGATTAGATATAATGAACTCATTATTTTCAGACATACTACTTAGTTTGATTTGTGATTTCCCATGTTTTTAGCATCACGTAGGCAATGCTATATGGTATTCTAAGACTATTTAATAATTTTCATTCAAAACACATCATTTATAAGCAATCTCATCTCTTTAATATTTTTCTGTCAAATAAAAATTAAATAGATTTTATAATAATTTGTGCTATAAAGGAAGTGTTTTTATTTTCTAAAATTAGGAATTTTGATCCATAATTTTTGTGCTAAAATTGCAAACTTTCATCACCATCCCGCGCCTAGTTATTTTACACTATTATACAATTTTAATTTGTTGCTATTAATAATGAATATGTAATTTTTTATGCTTAAATTTAGCTCATAAAATTATTATTATCTTAATGCTGATCATGATTTTTATTTTAAATAAAAAAAATTATAATTAATAATGCCCCCTCTAACTTAATTTCCTACCTTCGCCACTGGTGGTGGCGGTGGCGGTGGTGATGGTGATGGCGATGATGATGGGTGGTGGTGGCCATGGTGATGGCCATGGTGATAGTAGTATGGTAGTGGAGGTGATAGTGTAATGATATTGATAAGACTTTAGTCCGTAAAAAATTTTTTACCTTTTAAAAATAGAAAATATTTTTGACTAAATAAAGATGATGGAATACTTGAAGTTGTGAATTTGCGATTTGTAAGATAATATTTGTCTCACTAGATTTGTTAATTTGGTATGTTCTAGGTTACTGCTAAATTCACCTCCAAAACGAAGCACATAATATATTTGTGTTGCTTGACAGTACTCTGATAATCCGATTATTTTGTATACTATTTCAACAATCAAAAACAATTGTTGGAGCTGCCTATGGAAATTTCAAATGAGAATGATGTCACGGCTTACGCAGGAGGACCATGTTGTCACAGCATACGTATCACACATAAATATTAGGGTAAACTACCAATAGGTCTTAATAGTCGGACTTAATTCTTATCAAGTCCTACTGAAAATAAGTCTTGGTAAAATTGTCGCTAAAAATTGACAATTAGTGACTTTTTTGTCATGATTTTTATAAATTGTCACTAAAACTTACAATTAGTGACTTTTTTTATGACAAAATTTTCCCATAAACCTATTAGACAATAAGTCCACTTATTAAGACCTACACGCAAGTACTCCTAAATATTAGGCTGACACAAAATAAATAGAAAAAATAACAATTCACTTTAAGTTCTTAAAAAAAAAAAATTCAGATTCCTAATATAGTTAAAAAATTTTAATAATTAAATTTTCAACTTTTTCATAATTTTATAATTATTTTGAGGAGAAATTACTAAATTATAATTTTTCCAAATAAATAGCATGTTCACCATGGAAAATAATCACATTCCATAACAATTAAAGAAATCTATAAATCTGCGCACAGATCATCCTCATCAATAACATCCCCTACATTCAGAAATGGAGGGAACAGTCACCACAGCAGCACCAAAAAGGCACATCCTCTCTCTCTCTCTCTCTCTCTTCTTGATTTCATTTTATATATCGGATAAAATAAATTTATGATTCTAAAAAGTATATATTCTATGTCATTTTGGCCATTCAAATTTTAATTTTGTCAATTTGCCCTTCAAAATTTTCAATTGGAGTCAAATTAGTCTAATTTCAAACTATTGTTTAAATCGTTAACTGAATGATTATAAATTTCAACTATGATCCGTAAAGGCATACATTTTGTGTTCTTTTAGTTTCTAAAGTTTTAATTTTGTCTATCTCACCCCTCAATATTATAAGTTTATACGGTTGATATTATTTATCAATGTTTCGGAACCAAACTAACAAAATAAAATAAAAAATTAAGAACCAAAGTAATATGGAACACATACTTTAGGGACTATATAAGCATTTTACTATCATTTCGTCAACTATTTAGATGGTCCATTTGAAATTATATCAAATTAAATTGGAAACTGTAAGAACAAAATTGACAAAATTTAAACTTGACGGGTCAAAGTGACATAAAATGCATATTTTAAAAACTATAAATGTAATTTATCCTAATCTCTAACTGACACCTTAGTTTTGTTGTGTGTTGGTGTAGCACTTGTGTCCTTCAAAGTTTTTGGGAAGTGTATTTGAATCCTTTATTTTATTTTGGGAATCTTTAGTGTTGTTGTATCTTAGTTTTGGAGGAGTACAAATTGATTTAAACTTGTTGGGATTGCTCGTTCACGCTTTACGTTGAAAAGTTGTTTGGGAACTTAAAAATCTTGTTCTGGGGTCGACACCAGTCTAGGAAGGGTCGACCCTTTGTTTTCTGAAATTGCTTGCTGGAATTTGGTGTCGACCCCAATTGGGGGGAGGGGGGGTCGACCCCCTTTGCATGCTGTCAAACATAAGTGTTCCAGCTTTTCTTCATAAGGGTTGACCCCTGTGTTGCAAGGGTCGACCCCTGTGGACCTTTTTTCCAGATTTCAGTCCGGTTTTGGGCCCAACTTTTGGGGATTTTGACTTGATCTTTTGGGTTGACTTTGGGACTTTATTTCATTGTGACCTAGTACTATAAATAGGTCCCTCACTTAACATTTTCTTTACTTTTTCTTCTCTTTTTCTTTCTCCAAGCCGTGAGACTCTTTCATCCTCCCTAAAATCACTTTTTGCTCAAAGATCTTTAGATCTACTCTCTTGGAAGGATCTCCTTGCCTTGCTCCTTTGAGATTAAGTTTAAATCTTGTCAAGAGCTTCGTTTTGATCCAAGTAGAAGTTGGTTTCGACATCTTTGGAGTTTCACCTTGTTTTGCTCGCCTTCTCTTCTAAGCTTGAGGTAGGGATTTTCTTTGAGTTATATATATATATATATTTGCAAGATCTAGTTGATTTTCGAAATCATCCTTTGATTAGTTTTGAAAATTGATTGTTGATTCAAGAAGATGAGTGATGTTGAAAGTGGGTTTACTTTCTTTTTCCTTCAAAAAATAGAAATTGAGGGTTTTGAACTATAATGATTGATGAAAGTTGTTTTTGGGGAGATTTCTTCAAATATCTTGGAGATGGTTGGTTTTGGTGAGAAAACCTTGAAGTCGAGTTTTAAAAAGATGTTGAGATTTCATAAGATAAAATAGCCATATTTTTCGTTGGATGTCAAAATGAAGAAATGTTTTGGAAAAGCTGATTTATATTTATACAAACGATGGGTTTCATGAAATGTGAAGAATTTGATTTTGGAAGTTGTTGTTCAAAATGTTGTTGTAGTCTTGAAATGACTAAATTATTGAGAATGCTCTAAATGTGGAAATTATGTTATTTCTTGGATGAATTGGAAATCAAAGTTTATATATTTATCTTGTGATATTATTGTTTTGAAAATAGAAATGAGAGATTTGTTCACAATGGAATTATTGTGTGGAAGTATTGTAAATGGAAGAAATGTTGTATTGCATTTAATCATTACATGGGCATATCAATTCATTTGATTATGTTGAGCTTTGAACGTTGATTTGAAAATCTTGTATTGAGAAAAGAATGTTGGGAAAACGAGTTTTCATGAAATGGTTTGGGGGTAAATATAGTGGTAAGTCTTGAAAGGTGGTGTAGATGAAATTGATAAGTTGGCCTGTGTGTCCGAGGTGAAAGACCAAAAAACTCGTGCGGATAGGTGTCGAGCCTTCCGGTTAATACTGGTAAAAATGACAAATTGGTAGTAATTGTATAATCTACTTGCAGACACTGACCTAGGGATTACCAGAGTTGTATTTACCGCGCCTTGAATTAAATTGTTAACTTTTGAACAATGGAAATTGCATGACATCATTGAGCATGATGGTTTACAAAAGATAAAGATGTGTTTTTCTTTCAAAAAGGGTATAGCATGGCATATGCACTTCATCACTTGAGACTTGTATAAAATGTATATATTTTGTTAAGGATTTCCTATTGGACTTTATGTTCACCCTACGGGATTTTTGTGCAGGAAGGATGTGGTGATTCCCTAACTAAGGGCGTGGAAGTGTATGTGAAGGGAGCACAATGCTCTCATTTTGCGTGACTCTATTTTGTAAGCCAAAGGCTATATTTGTGTGGGTTTGAGTAACCGATTTGTGTAACCGGGCCTAAGCCTTGGAAACTTGTAAACCCATGAGGGTATTTATTTGTTTATGTTATCTTGATTTGAAGTGAATGTATTATCGCATGAGGACTACTTGTATCATGTATTGCAAGTGTGAAGATTTACTTTCGGTTTTACTTTAAAGAACCATGATTATTATATTATCATTTGGGTATGAAAATTGGGGCTTTACAACTTGGTATCAGAGTTATCAAGTTCGAAAACTTGGAGCTCATGGGAAGTAGTTGTTTTATCACAATGGGTTCATGTTGCATGATAGGAAGGTGTTATACATTTTGTGACGATGTGATAACATGCTTATGTGACTATATGGATATGGGATTGAACTTTTGAGATATTATTTGCGCCTGTTAAATTCCTTGAGGTCTTCTTAGAAGGGTACTTGATCAATACTCATTTTACTAAGAATTCTTTTTTCGTGGGACAAATTCCATCATAAAAGGGTAATCCATATGTGTTTACATGGCTAAGTGCTTATGTGGAGTGAAATTGAAATGTGTATGTAGTAGAGAAATATATAAATTTTTTGTGATTAAAACGTGTGAGGCAAATTGCGGGCACATATGGGTTAGCGTGCTAAATTATTTCTATTGTCCTTTATAGGATGTCAGGAAGAGGTCAAACCCACGATGGTAGAGGCGGGAGACGTGGTAGGCCTCGTCAGGGTGTACATGAGGTACCAGCCCAAGAGGTTCCGGTGCAAGAGGAAGAGTCAGACCAAGCTAATGTGGCCGAACAAGTAGATCAAACGGGTCAAACTGCAATGAAGACCCTAGCCTGAGAAATAGCAGAGGCTATGAATTTGTTGAGGGTAGAGAACCAAGCCCGAGAGAACACCGTTGAGGCAAGGTCTAGTTTCCTTGCTTGAGAATTTTTGCGGGCCACACCGGATGAGTTCCTTGGTGGTCCCGAGCCCAAGAAAGCAGATGAGTGGCTCAAACAAACAGTGAAGACATTCGAGATGCTTCACATTGAGGATAGTGAACTAAGGGTGACCCTAGCTAGTTACTACCTAAAAAGGGATGCAGGGAAATGGTGGAAGTACGCCAAAGGTAGCGTAGAGCCGACATGGGAAGCATTTGTGATTGCTTTCTGTAGACGTCCTCGAACACCCCGGGAGGGTTAAGTCCCGTTCCGTTCATATTAGGGTCACTACAGCTGAAGGACTCAAATGTCACGGTTCTTAATCTTGAACCAAAGAGTCCAAATCCGGCAAATCGATTTTGAAAACAGATTTTTTTGAAAAGAAGTGCCAAACATGGACTGCTTTGCCAGATACAGAGTCGCCACCTAAATGTTTTTTAATGGGAAATTTAGGAAACCCTGACTCGGTGCCAAAGGCCACGTGTCCGTCATCACCAAAGTTGCCTCGGCTCGGGAACTTGGGTATGATTGGGGAAGGTCACTTTGTGAGCACCCCCGCTCGCCCGGTCAAAGACCGGCCTCTACTAACCATCATATCTATTTTTGAAAACATTGTGTGTTCTTATTCCGGTTATTAGCCTAGATTTACTATGTGATGCGCACAGCATACAAGTATAGACTGGATCGCCTGAATTGGAACAAAACATTTTATGCTTGTTTGTTTGAAAATGGTTTGATGGTGCTACTCGCAAGTAGGCTAAGACGTGGATTTGCCACCCTCGGGTGGGCTTAAGAAAACATGATTTTGCCACTATCTAGTGGGCTTTAAAACAAACATTTGATGAATTGTTCCAATCCAAATAACCCAACCTCCACCCACAGGCATTCAAGTAGTTATATCACATAAGCAAATAGCCTCATGGTAAGCATGCTATCATGGCAGTCACTCACACGCATGCAAGGATGCTAAAGCATAAAACTCACCGAGTACTCCAAGCCAAAACAGAAACTCATTAGAAATCATGCATGATCCTAAATATACAGGATTGCCTAATGCAACACATGCAAAAATGCAACTATAGCAGGCTCGGCTATCCTAAACATGACATATGGAATGCTACAGCTATCATGTATTCAACTTGAAATTGAAATACAAATGCAGTTAGTATGATGCGTCGAGCCCGGTGCATGTAAAACAGATGAATGAATGCAAACATGCTATCATACTGTATGCTAATTGAAATATGCCCTAATCTAACCATCATAAGCAGGTAAATAAAAGGGAAGAAAGACGTGGGATTGGAAGACATACATCACACTCACCCACACTTATTACAATTTTGCCCTCGCACAGAGGGTTCGAATAAATATACAGTCCCGAATAAAACAATAGTACAGTCCAAATAATACAGTCCAAATAATGTACAAATTCCTAATTAATTAACAAATTAACTAAGAAAGCTGTAAAACTGGCATGCAAGCCAGGGACTGCCTTGATTCCGCTCCGGGTGATGAATGATGCATGTTCGGGTTGACTTTGTGCGGAAATCCATGACGATGCCCCAATTAGCCTCTGTTTGCACCTGTTCTTGAAATGCGTGCCAAGCTCTGAAAAGTTGCTGATTCTTCATTTTGCTGCAACAGAGAGCAGGAAAGGGGCATGGCAATGTATTTTCACAAATGTATGCATGTCTCGATCCTCGTGCCACCAATCACGCATATCGATGCATGATGGCCGAGGAGTCGAATTGCACAACTCAATATGAAATGAATGCATATGAAAATACAACAAAACCTAACTCCATCATGGATAATCCGAAGTGTCGGTGACTGGGGAATTGAGACACGTTCCGTCATTCGGAGTATGGAACGTACCTCGTTTCCCATGCTCAGGCTAACTCCTATCCTGAACACGATGCAATATGCATGATATGCATGAAATGCAACTAAGATACAACCTAACATGCGAAAGGCTATGAAATGGCATACACGATGCACGAGGAAACATGGCATACACAATGCGCTAATATACGGCCTAGCATACGCAATGCTATGGAATGAAATGGCATACACAATGCAATATGGGCTTACACCAACACAAGTGGACATCAGCCACACTCACATAGGAGGCCATAATGATGAAAATGAGACAACTCGGGATACGTGCACACGTGCACGCAAACCGATGACCGACCCTAAGGCACGGAAATGCCACTCTAACAAGACATGGCAAGACATGGGATATGATATGCAAACATGCAAATTTCAGTAGCAAAATGAGATGCGAAACAGCCCCGAAGCATGGCAAAAATGCACCCGATGCACGAAATCAATCCCGAAATGCAAGATTAAGCACATGAAATGACTTGTAGCTATACAAAGAATGCATAATTTGAACATGAAGTGTAAATACAGAAGCAAGGAAACCCCAAAACAAGCATGTTTACAGTTTAAAGCATGGCCAAAAAGTGAGCACAAGTGGGACTAAATTAGCATGCAAAAATGGCTCCGCAAGGGAGGTAATGAAGCAAGTCACAAATTATGGCCCCAAACAGAGAAGGGGCCTTCTACAATATTGAAGAGTGGCCAAAAATATGATGTTTTACAGTTTATTACAGGTCCCAAAAACAGATACAAGTATGCCAAAGATCTCATGCAAGAAATGAGCCAACAAAGGGGCAAAGAAGCAAGTAGTGGCTGGAGGTCTCAAACAAGTGAGGGCCCTTCAACAATGTTGAAGAGGGACCCAAAATATGGCTTTTTACAGTTTAGCACCAGCCCCAAAACAGTATACAAGTATGCTCAAAATATCATGCAAAATGAGGCCACCAAGAGGGCTATAACATGAAGTATACAAAGAGTGTCTCAAACAGCCATAGACCCTTAATGAAACATGAAGAGGGGGTCAAAATAAGGCAATTTTAAGTTCATACCAAAGTCCAAAAACAGAGACACAATAGGCTAATAAATCATGCAAAAATGGGGACCAAAGAGGGGTTCAATGGAAAGTGACACATGGAGGTCCCAAAAAGTGATGAGCCCTTCTTAAATGTTGAATAAGGGCTCAAAATAAGCTACTTCACAGTTTATGACAGAGCTCAAAACAGATTATATATAGGCCAAAAATATCATGCAAAAATATGGCATCCAAGAGGGGTAATGAAGAAAGTGGTGGCTGGAGGTCTCAAACAGGGTAAGACCCTTCAACAAACATGACAAATGGCTCAAATAAGCCTAGTTCCAGTTAGGGTCGGATCCCAAAAAAGCAAGCAAGCAAGGCTTAGAAATGAACCAAGAAAAGGCTAGAAAAGAGAAGAAGTGTGCTTACCCTTGTAGACCAATCTTTCAGCTGCCTTTTGGACCAAATTCTGAGCCTTTAACCTCTTCAAAACAGTCCCAATGTGCTGGAATGGAGAATGGAAGGGTGGGGCTAGGTGGTGTAGTGTAAATGATGCAAAGGCCCTAAGGTTTGGAGGCTTAGAAGGGAGGGAAATGGAGAGTGTATGCAAGAGAGCTCTCTGGCAATTTTTGTAACCCTAAAAACCAGACCTGGGGTGTTGGTTATATAGGCAAAAAGAGGGGGAAAATGGAGGGAAAAAAGGGGGGGAAAACAAACTAAGTTTCCCCCCAAAATGGCCAAACCCTCGGACATGGTGTAGTGGAAAAAACAAAATATATGGCTAGAACACACTTGGAGGGGGATTAATGGCCGGCTAGTTTAAAAAGCAAAAAAAAATCATTTTTTTTAGATAAGTGGCCGGCCGGCTAGTTTTTCTGGGTTTTCTGGCCGGCCAGCTACTTTTCCTGGCTTTTCTGGCCGGCTAGCTACTTTCAGGACAGAAAAAGTGGGCTGCCGGAAATAAAAGTGGCCGGTGGGTGATTGGGAAGTCCAAATGTGGCCGTTCAAGTGTCAAAATTGAAGCCCCGGAAGTTAGCTTTCCAATGGCGCAAACCTTGAATCAAAATTCCTCCTGTGGAAAAAGTTATGCCCGTTTCCGTGAAGCCGCGCAGATTCGGTCCCAACCGGAGTGATACCCTACTTCAATCAACGATATCTCCCCTATCCGGAATTGGATTTAGGAGATTCTTGAGTGCAAAATGAAGCCTCGGGAGTAAGCTTTCCAACGGTGGTGGCCTCATAGCTTGATTCTCATAGCTTGATTCCAAGTATCCAAATGAATAGGCCCGATTCGGCGAGGGCTGCTCGACTCTCTCTTAACGGTTCATGCCCATTTTCTCCCCCGACTGGATTTCTTCCCTCTTCTCTTCTTTTCTTCAACTTCAAACCCCTAAGTAAGGTGTTTTGAAAGATTTTTCAAAGATTTCATCTCTCTTTCGTTCATTTCCACTTTGGCCGAAAAACGCGACGTTTGACAAAAGACGAGCCTCGGAACATCGCAGAAACTTTATTTCAAAAATGTTTTGAAAGAGAGGGTTTTATGGTCTAAAAACCATTCAAAATAGCTTTGGTCCAAAATGGGGCATGAAGTTGGGATTTGTTCCTCTCTCTTTGCCGAAGAAATTGCACCTTTCCCCTGCACAACTTTCTCCACCATGTAAACCATCAGTCGCGTCGAAGTCTTATGGACGGTCAAAAATGGGGTGTCTACAGTTGCCCCTCTTTGACAGAACTCGGAAGTCAAGAAGTGACGGGAGTGAATGTCAAAGCCTAGAGACGACCCATTTTTGGCAAGGCCGAAGACTTGGACAAACAAACAGAATATAGATAAATAAATGGTTGTGCCGCAGGCTGTCTACGTATCCCTTTGCAAGGAATCAAACTAGCGTAGTTCAGGGGCAGGATGCAAAATGATATGCAGGAAGATTTTGATAATTGGACTTATACGCTACGCGAAGCCAATTTGAAAATTGGACTTATACGCTACGCGAAGCCGTTTTGAAGATTGGACTTATACGCTACGCGAAGCCGGTTTGAAAATTGGACTTATACGCTACGCGAAGCCGGTTTGAAGATTGGACTTATACGCTACGCGAAGCCGGTTTGAAGATTGGACTTACACGCTACGCGAAGCCGGTTTGAAATTGGACTTACACGCTACGCGAAGCCGGTTTGAAGATTGGACTTACACGCTACGCGAAGCCGGTTTGATAATTGGACTTATACGCTACGCGAAGCCGGTTTGAAGATTGGACTTATACGCTACGCGAAGCCGGTTTAATAATTGGGCTTATACGCTACGCGAAGCCGGTTTGAAGATTGGACTTACACGCTACGCGAAGCCGGTTTGATAATTGGACTTATACGCTACGCGAAGCCGGTTTGAAGATTGGACTTATACGCTACGCGAAGCCGGTTTGATAATTGGACTTATACGCTACGCGAAGCCGGTTTGAAGATTGGACTTACACGCTACGCGAAGCCGGTTTGAAAATTGAGGATTCATGCAATGCACTGTAATGTAGTGGCTAAAATGCAATGTGATAGCTAGGAAAATGGAGGTACCTTACAGGGGCAATTGGCAATGACTTACCTCGGCAATGTCCTACCTTATGCTGATGTGAGAATCTTCCGCTTCTTCTTGGTTGAACCACAGGTACTACTTTTCTCCCTGACTATGGTCACAACTTTCCCTATTCTCCAACAGGGTGACAGACTAGGTTGATTCAGTATCCAGAATTGAGGCGCATACACATGCTATCTCAATCTATGGGGCTGCCATACAGATTTCAAGCCGAGGATATACCCCTGGGTATTTAAACCAGACTTTAGTCTCGGAAATCCCGAACCTTTGCGTTCTAGGCATAAGCCATTCGAACTCTAGTTTCCACCGTCTCAGTTGGTCTCTGTAGACACCCCATTTTTGACCATCCTCAAGACTTGGACGTCACCGTTGGAATGCTCGGTGATTATCCATGTTTGTGTTTGTTTTGAGTTCCCGGAGGTCCCGGCTACGTGTCGTGCCTCAGGACCTCTCAACCGGCTTGTTCTGTGCTTGGTTTTACACCAAGACTTGTGTGTTTTTGCATTTGAGGGTAGGGGGAGGCTTGTTAGCCATCCCTGAAGCCCACCGGCTGCCCCCACACCACACCGGCACTCCATTTTGGCCATCGGCACTGTTTTCTCAAACACTTTGACCGGTCGGCACTGTATGTTGCCGACCGGCACTTTTTTGTGCCGGTGACTGTTTTGGCCGGCCGGCATGCACCCTTTGAACCCCTGGGACATGGTGCATGCCAGCTGTGCCAGCTGGAATGCACCATCACACTCCCCCGTGCATATATGTGGCTATTTTGCACCCTTTTGCACCTTTGAACCCCCTAAAGCTTCTAGAAGCTTGAACCCTTTGGCCAAGCTTCTTGGGGAAGCTTGGCCAGTTGTATTAGCTTCCTCTAGAAGCCTAGAACCCTTTGCACCCTTTGCCCCTTTTGGCATAGCTTCTTGGAGAAGCTTGGAGCACTTTTTGTTGCCTATATAAGCACCCCTCCTCTTCCTTTGTGTGGGTTGGAGATTTTGAGCAAGAAAACCAGAAGATATACTGATATATCTGATATATACACATATATCCCACCTCTCTCTCTATATCTATCTTATCCAAGCCTCCAAACACCTTTGTTCTTGCACCATTTGCCCTACAACACCTAGCACAACACCTCCATCCTCCATTCCAGCACTTGGGAGGCCATTTGCAGAGCTTAGGAGCACCTAAACTTTGTCCAAGAGGTGCTGGTTTGCAGTTCTTCAAGGGTAAGCATCCATTTCCCGTAAACTTGCATTTTTTAGCTTCATTGGTTAGCCTTATTTACAAGTATTTTTGGGCTTCGATGTAAAATGTAAAGAGGCTTTTTTTGAGCCCTTCTTAAACATTGAAGAAGGGCTCAACACTGTTGGGGACCTCCATGTATGACTTGCTTCATTACCCCTCTTTGGTCCCCATTTTTGCATGTTTGTTTAGCTTATCTTTCTTCTGTTTTTTGGCCATTATAGAACTGAGAGTGGCCATATTTTGACCCCCTTGTCATGTTTCATTAAGGGTCTTTGCTCTTTGATGAATTTTTTGTATACTTCATGTTATAGCCCTTTGTTGGCCTATTTCTTGCATAGCATCTTTGGCATATTTGTATACTGATTTGGGGGTTTTCATCTACTGAAAGTAGTCATATTTTGGTCCCTCTTCAGTGTTTTAGAAGGGTCTTTTTCTGTTTGGGCTTTGCATCTTACACTTGCTTTGTATGCTCTACTTTGTCTAGAAATGTGTCATGGGTTTAGCCTTGTATATCCTCATGTTTTGACTTGACTTATTGAAGCTTTTGGCCATGATTTGTCTTGTTTTAGGTCTGTTGGCCACTGGTTTTACCATTTTTGGCATGCTTAATGTAGTTGCTTTGCATTGTTGCTTGTAAGCCTTGAGGATGTGATCCATGTATATGCGTTGGATAGGTTATTTAGATGATTTGGAATCATTTAATATGTTATTTCAGTCCCTATACCAGGTTTATATGTCTCCATTTGTCATGCCTTTCATGCTTTGAAGTATTGGTCTCTTATGCTTTAAAAAGGGTGTTGTGCATGCTTGCATGTTTAGAGCATTTTGGGGCTGTCATACCAAGGTTTTTGGGTGTATTTATGCATGATGGAACTCTGTTTTTGCTTACATAATTCATGTCATGAGTGGTCTTGGTAATGGTGGAGGAGTGTTCCCTTTTGGTGCCCTAGACTTGGCCCCATTTGGTTTGCATATTAGCATGTACATTGGTCACAATCTTGGGTGTTTTGCCACTGTTTTGGGTTGGTTTGAGGGCTGCCCATTGTAGTTAAATCCACCATTGCATGCTTGCCTCATGTTTGTTGCTTAATTGATTCATTAAGTGTTGCTACATGTTAGTCCTATCGCCTAAATTGCCCATGTTTGCATTGCATTTGCACCTTGCATGTTGCATTACATTTGGCATGTTAGCATTTTAGTATTAGGTTGCATCATGGAGCCATGTTTGCATAACATGCATTGCATTACTTGGTTTGGGGTGTCGAACCAAGTGTAAGGGTTGAGATGAGTTCATACTACAAGTGATGCAACTTGTCTCAACTCATGGTCACTAAGGCCCTTGATCTTGACTGAAATGCAATCTTGGTTCCTTAGGCTATCATGCACCAAGATGCATAATTGATGGCCCAAGAACCAAGGGTCATGCTCCCTTGAGTCCCAAACATGATAGGGAAGCATTGGCCATGCTTACATATGCCTAAAAATTCATGCCATGCACTGCTTGTCTGCTGCTGCTGTCAAAACTGTCTCCTGCAGGTATTTTGTGCCGACCGGCATTATATAGTGCCGACCGGCACTATATGGGTGGCCGATAACATCATTGACAGCCGGTGACTATTGTCGGCCGGTGGCCATCCCTCCCAGCCAATGATGTTCTGCAATGCTCATAGAAGGTTCTCTGGGACTTTGACAGTTTTTAGAGAAGAAAAGGCAGTAAAACAGAGGCAACAGTGGCATGGTGCGGACTTTCCGGGCGAGTCGGATTCGAGCATGCATCATTTGCATATCCCGAGGCAGGGCTGAGGCCCCCTTCTTTTTACATTTGATTTAATTTGATAATTAGAAATTTCTGTAATAATTTATTTATTCTGTATTCGGACTGTATTATTTTTGGACTGTATATTCTTTTGGTCCCTCCGAGAGTGGGCATAATTGTAATAAGTGTGGGTGAGTGTGTGTATGTCTTCCAACCCCCATTTCTTTCTTCCCTTTTATTTACCTGCTTATGATGGTAGATTAGGGCATATTTAAAATTAGCATACCTTATGCAATGCATGCGTGCATCCATGCATTTGTTGACATGCATCGGGCTCGGTACATCATACAAACTGCATTGTATTTCAAATCTAACTTGAATACGTGCTACTCGTGCATTTCACATGCCATGTTTAGGATAGCCGAGCCTGCCTAATTGCACTCTGTATGCGTTGCATTAGTCATCTTAACATGAGCTAGGTCATGCATATTTTGCTAACTAGTTTATTGTTTTGGCACGAGGACTAGGTGAGTTTTTACGCTTTAGCATTTCGCATGCGTGTGAATGTAAACATGATAGTAGGCTTACCATGCGGCTAGTTGCTTATGTGATAAAACTGTTTTGAATGCTGTGGGTGGAGGTTGGATTGCTTGAGTTGGAAAAACTCGTTGAAATCCGTGTTTTAGCCTACTTGCGAGTAGCAAATTCCGAACACTTTCAAAACGAACGGATATGCAATGTTTATTTCCAAATTAGGCAATCTAGTCTATACTTGTTTGCTGTGCGCATCACATAGTAATTCTAGGTATAACTGGAATAAGAACACATAACGTTTTCAAAATTGGATATCATGTAGTAGAGGCCGGTTTTCGGACGGGCGAGAGGGGGTGCTCATAGGCTGACCTTCCCCAATCGTACCCAAGTTCCTGAGCTGAGGAACTTTGGTGATGACGGACACGTGGCCTTTGGCACCGAGTCAGGGTTTCCTAAATTTTCCAAAAATAAAATATTTAGGTGGCGACTCTGTATCTGGCAAAGCAGTCCATGTTTGGCACTTTTTTCAAAAATTGTTTTCTCAAACGATTTGCCAAAGTTGGACTCTTTGGTTCAGATTAGAACCGCAACAAACAAAAACGGGGGAGTCCGAACTGTAGAGTGAGGCCCACGAGCGCGTCTACAGTCTCCTAGGAACTCACCGCTAACATAGGCAGGTGGCTATACCAGACCACTGGAAGTCGTTCGGACACGACAAACACCAAAGGAATTGCACCTTTAGAGGATTTCAGGTCTCATAGACCAGGCAATAAAATAGATATGATGCAATGGATGTGATAGATATGATGCAATAGATAATAGATGCGATGCAACAGAGAGTATAATAGATGCAAAATGGTGACATACTCCAACGCGCTTGAGAGGAGAGAGAACAAAGAAAACCAATCAGGCGCATTCCACGCAACCTAAGATAAATTCCAGGACACGCTGAAAATCGTGAGGAAGGGGAACTCAAAACACGCTGATATCGTGAGAGGAGGTCCAAAACAGCCCCCAGCGCGTCTACAATGCAACCTGGGATAAATTCCAAACACGCTAAATCGTGTGAGGAAAAGAACACTCTAACCACGCTGAAATCGTGAGAAGAGGTCCCAAAACAACGCCCGCAGCGTCTACAACGCAACCTGGGATAAAATCCAAACACGCTGAACATCGTGTGAGGAAAAGAACACTCTAACCACGCTGAAATCGTGAGAAGAGGTCGAAGACAACCGCCCAGGTGCATACACAACACAACCTGAGAGAGATTCAAACACGCTGAAATCGCGTAAGGAACGGGACACTCAAACCAGCTGAAATCGTGAGAGGTCCAAAAATAACCGCCCAGGTGCATACATAACACAACCTGAGATAGATTCCACACGCTGAAATACGCGTAAGGAAAGGGACACTCAAACCACGCTGAAATCGTGAGAGGAGGTCCAAAAAACAACCGCCAGGTGCATACACAACACAACCTGAGATAATTCCAAACATGTGAAATCGTGTGAGGAAAAGAACACTCTACCACGCTGAAATCGTGAGAAGAGGTCCAAAAACAATCCGCCCAGGTGCATACACAACACAACCTGAGAATAGATTCCAAACACGCTGAAATCGAGTGAGAGAACCAAACTCTAACCATGCTGAAATCGTGAAAAGAGGTCAAAACAACCGCCCAGTGCGTACACAACGCAACCTGAGATAGATTAACAGCTGAAATCGCGTAAGGAAAGAACAAAACTCTAACCACGCTGAAATCGTGAAAAAGGTCAAACAACCGCCCAGGTGCGTACACAACGCAACCTGAGATAGATTCCAAACACGCTGAAATCGCGTAAGGAAAGAACCAAACTCTAAACCACGCTGAAATCGTGAAAAGAGGTCAAAACAACCGCCCAGGTGCATACACAACGAACCTGAGATAGATTCCAAACACGCTGAAATCGCGTAAGGAAAGAACCAAACTCTAACCACGCTGAAATCGTGAAAAGAGGTCAAAACAACGCCCAGGTGCGTACACAAGCAACCTGAGATAGATTCCAAACACGCTAAAATCGCGTAAGGAACAGGACACTCAAACCTCGCTGAAATCGTGAGAGGAGATCCAAAAACAACCGCCCAGGTGCATACACAACACAACCTGAGATAGATTCCAAACACGCTGAAATCGCGTAAGGAACAGGACACTCAAACCACGCTGAAATCGTGAAAGGAGGTCCAAAAACAGCCCGCCCAGCGCGTCTACAACGCAACCTGGGATAAATTCCAAACACGCTGAAATCGTGTGAGGAAAAGAACACTCTAACCAAGCTGAAATCGTGAGAAGAGGTCAAACAACTCGGGAGCGTGTTCACACACAACTAAGTTAAGTCCCAAGGGACAACGATCCTAAACGCTGCTCAGCGTAAAGGAGAACAATAAGAGATAACACAAGATGCAAAATAAATGCAATAAGTGCGATGAAACGCGTGTACAATGTAAGACTTGGCACAGCTTACGACATAGCATTCCATTCATTTGGCAACAGCTCAACACGACACTCTGTTCGTAGGCGCGCAACTCGAACACAAAATTCTGTTCAATCTGGGCACACAACTCTTTTGGGGCACACACGCATTTCGGGCACGCAGCTCATCTTGCACACAGCGCATCTTGGGCACACAGCATCTCGGGCACACAGCTCATTTGGGCACATAGTATATTTCGGGTACACAGCTCGTTTTTTGGGCGCAGCTCATTTTGAACATACATGATGCAATGACGGAACTTGCAAAAGTGAAACAATCTCAGATGCCCAACATTTTCCCTCTTTTCTTTTGCTTTGCAGCCTGGAACTTTCACAGCTTCAGATAGGTCCTGGTTTTACTGTTCTCACATGACCTGGGTTGAACCCTGCAGTTTTATAAAAGAACAAATTCTGTTTTGCACAAATGTGGAGAACGGCACGGCACGGCACTCGGAGCACAAAACGATTTTATTTTTGAAATTGAGAGATGAGTTTTCAATCAGGTATTGAGCCTACGACTGACACAGAAAACGACTCAACACGGAAATAAAAGGCACACAACCTAGACACATCGAGTAACACTTGAAACGACTCAAAACAAGAATCGAGATAAAAAAGACACGACACTCAGACGTGCACCGGGAGCCTATTTCACCGGGTAGTGTTTCCCACCCTTTCTCATTTGTGGTTCTCACATCACTCGGCCCTCAAGCTCTGTTTTTCTGAAAAAGCCCTTTTCTCACTTTTTCTCTCATCGCACATCTCTCTATTCTTCAATCTCTCATTTTTCAATCCCTCCCCTGGGTGGTTGATGGAAAACAGCAAGTTGAAGGCTCTCGCCCTAGCACTCAGCTAGATTCTTCTTTCTTTCGCTCATAGCTAGTGAATTCCTCCCACAGAGGGGTTGCGCTACAACTGGGTGTGTAGCAAATCTGCAGCTAGCATCAGTTGATGATGCTTTGCTGGGGAGTTTGGACGTGATAAGATCTGTCCAGATGATGGAGTGGAATATCTTGCCTCATTCCAGTTCGTGCTTCGCACTTGGCTCGACACTCGTTGCTTGGAGGATACGAGAGCTTTCAGTCCTTTGTCGTTAACTTCAATTGCGCCCTTCTTGGCAGGTAGAGTGCCCTTCTTGGCGAGTAGGGTGCCCTTTCTGGCGAGTATGTTGACAATGGGAAAAAGACAGAACACCTGACTCAACTGTGCCCCTAGTTCATTATTTCGACCATTTTTTGTTTTTGCTTTCCACTAAAACAGTTTTGACCAAAATGAGAGTTAGATCAACATGCTTGTTCGATTTTTGATTTAAAATCATGCAAGTTAGGCTATGAGCACTAAAATTTTTCCTTTTTTTGGTCCATGAAAAGGGTCCAGTTTTGGAAAAGATAGAATGATTTTTGAGAAAATAGTCATCCTCAGTAAAAATTCTCAAAAGCTGTTTTTGCAATCGGCCACTGCTCAACGAGCATAGAACCACTCTCGAGAGCACAAACCTTAGATCGAAAGGAAAATTGCCCCTTGCTTGAAGAGAGCTGCATGGCAACGGAAAGTTGCCCCTTGTTTGAACGGCACCGCGGCGCATTGAATGGCAACGGAAAGTTGCCCCTTGTTTGATGGCGCCGCAGCACACTGAATGGCAACGGAAAGTTGCCCCTTGTTTGGATAGCACCGCAGCGCATTGTAGTCAGTCCTCAAGTGACGAACACAACCAAATCCTCAGATACAGAGAAGACAAAGATGACCAGAACCATCGCATGGACACAATCAAATTGAAGTGTTTTACGGCTGGACTTCAGAATGAAGTTGCCTACGTATCCCAAAATGGGAATCAAGCCTTACGTAGTTCGGGGTTAAGGTACACTCGGGTATTTAACCTCTCCTTTTTATGCTCTAACTTTTGCCAAGGCGCCTGTTGCAGGTTTTCAACCTTGCGAGCTTTGTTTTTCTTTTCTTTTTCATTTCTTTTTTTTTTCTTTTTTTCTTTTCTTTCCTTTTTTTTCTTTTTCTTTTCTTTTTTTTTTTTTTTTCTTGCTCTAACTTTTGCCTGGGTCGCCCTTCCGGGTTTTCGGCCCAGCGAGCCTCTCAAAGGGTAAAAGTGTAGCTTGGTCCATGCCAAATGGTTGTAGGATTGAAGCCATCCGTATCCAGGAGAGTGGCTGTTGATTTGCAGAGGATCATCTTCGGCTCTTCGAGCACATCTGACATTTTGCCCCTAGTTCGAAGGGTACTTCTGTTCTAGCTTTGCAAGCTTCTTCTGATCTGATCTTCTTGATCTGACTTTGGCCTCTTGTTCGAGGGCTGCTTCAAATCTGGCCACACAGGCCTCACATTGTAGTTGACCGTTGAACATTCTGAATTCAAGTTCAAGGTTTGGAAGCAAAGGGGTTGAGTCTCGAGGCTGAGAGCGATCCTAGGCTGCACAATCTCAAGAGCGATTCCACACAGGTCTTCGCAGGACGCGCAAAACATTTTGTTTTTGAAATTTTTAAGAAAGCGACAAATCGCTCGCGCTGAAGACAGTGTGAAACCATCTGGATCAAGCCAGGGTCCTTCTCAGTACTCACTAACAAGCATGATTTCATTCATTAAGGGCTTAGCACGCCTCTCTTTCTCTCAGTTTGATCAAAGTTTTGCAAATCCCGAGGAATTCCTCCCTCTTTGTTTTCACCGCAGTGTTCAAAAAGGTTTTGAAAAACTCAGGTCATTACAATGACTTCAAGGCACAAGAGAGCAGGTGGAATGCACTGCCATTTCATTCAAATCCCGGCACAACTAGCACAGGCAGAAGCAAATGTGAGAGCGTGAAAATCACTGTTTCATTCAAAATCTGTTGGCATAACTGGCTCCCTGGCAGAAACAGACTCAAAACAAAACAAAAAGACAAACGCAAAACAAAATGGTGACGCCCGAGGTAACCCCCCGGAATCACCCGACTCCTATACAACAGGACTGACTCGATACAACAAGACAGACCCAAAACAAAAAGACTGACTCAAAACAAAAGACAGACTCAAAACAAAACAACAAGACTGACCCAATACCCAAGTCAGAAGCAAATTAACAGCACTTGTACATTGCTCAAAACAGTGCATGCCATCCACCACAGCTGGAGTAATCTGAGCGCCATCCGCAGGTGGTTCATCCCCGATCACATAATCACATTATCCCCCAAGTTCACTGACCCAGTGCCGATAGACTTTGCAGAGCTTCGGCACAATGACCCCGTTGTCAAATCAAATCTGACTTCATGGCGAAGACGGAAGCATTGTCAGTAATGCCAGTTTGCTGATGGAGGCAGTACTGGGTAGCATCATGTGTAGCCGGAAGAGGGTTCGGGAGAGGCCGAGGCTCAAGGGGTTTGAGATGGCCTTGTCCAACAAGGATTTGGAAAGCTTTGGACAAAGGCATGTGGAGGGCATGGAAGACCCTTGACTCGGGGTTGGTACTTCAAGGTTTGTGGATTTTTGCTGGGCGCACCGCAAAGGGATTGGCAGGTGCTGGCCTGGTTTGCTGATCTCTTCTGAGTGGAGGATTAGAGCTAACAGGATCGTATCTGGTATGACGGCCCTTCTCCCGGTTTTCCTTTGATTCAAACTGCCCCAACTTGAGTAGCGAAAGTGTCATCCACAGTTTTTGCAACAACTGCGAGGACTTGCTCTTTGTTCAGTCCCTCGGCTTTCAAAGCCTAACAGCAACAGAAGATGTTCATGGGGATCCATGCCCGCCCCTCTTGTTCTTTCCACTCGCCTCCACTTTGCCAAGGGATTGGCCTTCCTCAAATGCAGCCCGTCCCAAGACTGGGGAGCCTTTTGACATGAAATTCCCAATGTGGTGTGGTCGATGATGGAGCCAATGTCCCGGAGGCCAGATCTGTCACAGTTCTTTGAAGATCTTATCATTCCCATCAACTCAGAAGTAGTGGGTTCTCGGGTTTGAGATGATTGGGGTTCAGGTGCACCCATCATGCATAAGTCCATGCTTTCTGGGATAAACACCTCAGGTTTGGGTAGATGGGCCGGGGTGATGTATATGCTGGGGTCATAGGTGGATGGCAGTATATGGATGAGATTGAGGTAGGCAGGAGATGTTTGGTCATTGGGGTCTGAAGGTGGAGCTATCGTCCGGTTGTCGATGAGATTTTGGACCTCATGACGAAGGCGGTAGCAACGGTCGGTGCCATGACCGCGCTGCTGATGGTACATACAGTACTTGGCGGGGTTATGTCTGGCTGGGAGTGGGTCGGGAAGAGGTTGAGGATCGAGGGGTTTGAGACCTCTTTCCATCAGGACTTTTAGTGCGCTAGTCAGGCTCATATAGAGGGGGGTGAAAGTTCTGCCCTGAGCTCGGGCTGGGCGGTTGTTTGTAGGCTTGGTTTGGCAAAAGGGTTGGCTGTGGACTGTATTGATTTCAGTGGGTTCGGGAATAGTGCTACTTCCGGCATTGGTACCCTGCAATCGCCCTCCTTGTCGGTTCACTTGTTCTGGGAATGATCCCGCTGTTGAACGCATTCTCGACCTGAACCCCCAGTTCATGCAAACTTTTGAAAGTGAATAGCGGAGCACTATCAATTTTGCAACATATCATGCTCGAGGTTCGCACCATCATCTGCACTTGATCCCTCTCAGAAGGGCGGCGATCTGTCATCTGTGCTGCCTTTGCTCTCCACCTCGCAACAAATTTCACAAAAGGCTCTTTTGGGTTTTGGCGGGTTGCTTCAAGCTCTTGGATGGTCATTTCAACTTGGGTATTGTAGGAATACTGATCGACAAAGGCCTCAGCCAATTCTTCCCAGTTTTGCTTCACTTTGTCCTCCAACTTAGCGTACCAAGTGGCTGCTACACCGGACAGAGTTCTTCCATACAGAGAGAGTTTCTGTGGCTTAGTCAGACCCATCGGCTTTAGGACATCCAAGAAAAGTCGGATATGTACCATTGGATCCCAGACCCGTCGAAACGGTCAATATGTGGCATTTTGAATCTGTCTGGGAGCCGACGCAGACTCAGTGTGCCCATCCTCAATGTCGGGAATGGAGTTAAGGCCCTGTGCCTTTTTGAATTGCTTCTCAAGGTTCGCAATTTTCACTGCGGTCAGATCGAGGTCATTAGCATCAAGGGGATAACGCCTCTCATTAGGCTGCACCAGGGGTCTGAAAACTCGGGCTTGAGCCAACCCTTCTCGAGGATCGGACCTGCAAATCTTCACTGGCGGAAGTGGGTCAAAGTTCGGCTGGGGTCCCAAAGCTGGATGTGAGGCAGATGCCCCAGATGGGCGCTGCGTTTCAATACTGGTCTCAGCCTGCATGGCAGTTCCCTGATTTAGCGCTGCTATCACGGCCACAAATTCTTCCGAACCCTGTGCCATCACGGTCTACTGATGATGTGACTGGTGACTGACGGATCAGATGAACCAATGAGCCCTGTCTGGCCTTCTTTGCCTTGCCTCAGCGAAAGAACACTGGTTGCCCTTGAATTGAATCTCTGACCTAACAAAGTCTATCAGCACTAGTCCAATGTACCCGGGGGATTTCGGAGCCTTCTGAAGCTATGGTTCCAGGACTACCTAGCAAAAGGAAAACATGCAGCATCTCAGCCTAACTTCACCAAAACAGATATGAGCATAACAGGATGACTGTGCCCTCTACTGAATTCTGCCCCAAAATTCTGCCTGTAAATTGATACCCTCAGGTAAACTGATTCCAAAATACTGAACTGGTGCCCGCAGGCCTGATGCCCAAACTTGCAAACTGATACATGCATTCCTGTAGAGACGCACTCTAAAAGCACATAACAGCAAGTGAGAGCCAAAACACCCCTATGTTGGGGTAGGGTTTCCCTGTCCTATTTTGTCAGGAGCTAGGGTTTCACTACGCACGCAGCGGTTTCAAACAACCTATATCGGGTAAGCAACCTGTCCTAGTTTGGAATGGTCACTATGGATCCGAATATGCACTAGGTCGAATGGTCAAAAAGGGTGCCCCGGTAAAACCGGGGTTTGTGTTCCCATACTGGCAGAGCCCACAACCGGTCAGCCTTATGGTCATGCCTTGACAAGACAAGCCTCCGGCAAACCGTTCAGGAATAGCAGATGGCAAACACGGTGTCCTAGGCGCACCAATGCAAATGCAATGCAAAGAAACACACAAGTGTAGTCAAAACCAGATATCATGAGTTCGAGTCAAGTTCTCTAAATCCCCAGCAGAGTCGCCAGAAACTGTAGACGTCCCGAACGCCCGGGAGGGAGTCCCGTTCGTTCTATTGGGTCACTACAGTTCAAGGACTCAAATGTCACGGTTCTTAATCTTGAACCAAAGAGTCCAAATCCGGCAAATCGTTTTGAAAACAGTTTTTTGAAAGAAGTGCCAAACATGGACTGCTTTGCCAGATACAGAGTCGCCACCTAAATTTTTTATGGGAAATTTAGGAAACCCTGACTCGGTGCCAAAGGCCACGTGTCCGTCATCACCAAAGTTGCCTCGGCTCGGGAACTTGGGTACGATTGGGGAAGGTCACTTCGTGAGCACCCCCGCTCGCCCGGTCAAAGACCGGCCTCTACTAACCATGATATTATTTTGAAAACATTGTGTGTTCTTATTCCGGTTATTAGCCTAGATTTACTATGTGATGCGCACAGCATACAAGTATAGACTGGATCGCCTGAATTGGAACAAAACATTTCATGTTTGTTTGTTTGAAAATGGTTTGATGGTGCTACCCGCAGGTAGGCTAAGACGTGGATTTGCCACCCTCGGGTGGGCTTAGAAAACATGATTTTGCCACTATCTAGTGGGCTTAAAACAAACATTTGATGAATTGTTCCAATCCAATAACCCAACCTCCACCCACAGGCATTCAAGGCAGTTATATCACATAAGCAATAGCCTCATGGTAAGCATGCTATTCATGGCAGTCACTCACACGCATGCAAGGATGCTAAAGCATAAAACTCACCGAGTACTCCAAGCCAAAACAGAAACTCATTAGAAATCATGCATGATCCTAATATACAGAAATGCCTAATGCAACACATGCAAAATGCAACTATAGCATAGGCTCGGCTATTCTAAACATGGCATATGGAATGCTACAGCTAACACGTATTCAATTTGGAATTGAAATACAAATGCAGTTGTATGATGCGCCGAGCCCGGTGCGCAAAACAGATGAATGAATGCAAACATGCTATCATACTGTATGCTAATTGAAATATGCCCTAATCTAACCATCATAAGCAGGTAAATAAAAGGGAAGAAAGACGTGGGGTTGGAAGACATACATCACACTCACCCACACTTATTACAATTATGCCCTCGCGCAGAGGGTCCGAATAAATATACAGTCCCAAATAAAAGAATAGTACAGTCCAAATAATACAGTCCAAATAATGTACAAATTCTTAATTAATTAACAAATTAACTAAGAAAGCTGTAAACTGGCATGCAAGCCAGGGACTGCCTTGATTCCGCTCTGATGAATGATGCATGTTGGGTTGCCTTGCGCGGAAATCCACTGGGATGCCCCAATTAGCCTCTGTTTGCAATGTTCTTGAAATGCGCCAAGCTCGAAAAGTTGCTGATTCTTGATTTTGCTGCAACAGAGAGCAGGAAAGGGGCATAGCAATGTATTTTCACAAATGTATGCATGCCTCGATCCTCGTGCCACCAATCACGCATATCGATGCATGATGGCCGAGGAGTCGAATTGCACAACTCAATATAATGAATGCATATGAAATACAACAAAACCTAACTCCATCATGGATAATCCGGAGTGTCGGTGACTGGGAATTGAGACACGTTCCGTCACTCGGAGTACGGAACGTACCTCGTTTCCCGTGCCGGGCTAACTCCTATCCCGAACACGATGCAATATGCATGATATGCATGAAATGCAACTAAGATACAACCTAACATGCAAACATTATGAAATGGCATACACGATGCACGAGGAAACATGGCATACACAATGCGCTAATATACCCTAGCATACGCAATGCTATGGAATGAAATGGCATACACAATGCAATATGGCTTACACCAACACAGTGGACCTCAGCCACACTCACATAGGAGGCCATAATGATGAAAATGAGACAACTCGGGATACGTGCACACGTGCACGCAAACCGAGGACCGACCCTAAGGCACGGAAATGCCACTCTAACAAGACATGGCAAGACATGGATATGATATGCAAACATGCAAATTTCAGTAGCAAAATGAGATGCAAAACAGCCCCGAAAGCATGGCAAAAATGCACCCGATGCGAAATCAATCCCGAAATGCAAGATTAAGCACATGAAATGATTGTAGCTATACAAAGCATGCATAATTTGAACATGAAGTGTAAAGACAGAAGCAAGGAAGCCCCAAAACAAGCATGTTTACAGTTTAAAGCATGGCCAAACAGTGAGCACAAGTGGGACTAAATTAGCATGCAAAAATGGCTCCGCAAGGGAGGTAATGAAGCAAGTCACAAATTATGGCCCCAAACAGAGAAGGGGCCTTCTACAATATTGAAGAGGGGCCAAAAATATGATGTTTTACAGTTTATGACAGGTCCCAAAAACAGATACAAGTATGCCAAAGATCTCATGCAAGAAATGAGCCAACAAAGGGGCAAAGAAGCAAGTAGTGGCTGGAGGTCTCAAACAAGTGAGGGCCCTTCAACAATGTTGAAGAGGGACCCAAAATATGGCTTTTTACAGTTTAGCACCACCCAAAACAGTATACAAGTATGCTCAAAATATCATGCAAAATGAGGCCACCAAGAGGGCTATAACATGAAGTATACAAAGGGTGTCTCAAACAGCCATAGACCCTTAATGAAACATGAAGAGGGGGTAAATAGGGCCATTTTCAGTTCGGACCAAAGTCCAAAAACAGAGACACAATAGGCTAATAAATCATGCAAAAATGGGGACCAAAGAGGGGTTCAATGGCAAGTGACACATGGTCCCAAACAGTGATGAGCCCTTCTTCAATGTTGAAGAAGGCTCAAAATAAGCTATTCACAGTTTAACAGAGCTCAAAACAGATTATATATAGGCCAAAAATATCATGCAAAAATATGGCATCCAAGAGGGGTAATGAAGAAAGTGGTGGCTGGAGGTCTCAAACAGGGTAAGACCCTTCAAGAAACATGACAAATGGCTCAAAATAAGCCTAGTTCCAGTTAGGGTTGGAGCCCAAAAAACAAGCAAGCAAGGCTTAGAAATGAACCAAGAAAAGGCTAGAAAAGAGAAGAAGTGTGCTTACCCTTTTAGACCAATCTTTCAGCTGCCTTTTGGACCAAATTCTGAGCCTTTAACTGTTCAAAACAGTCCCAATGTGCTGGAATGGAGAATGGAAGGGTGGGGTGGTGGGTGGTGTGTGTAGTGTAAATGATGCAAAGGCCCTAAGGTTTGGAGGCTTAGAAGGGAGGGAAATGGAGAGTGTATGCAAGAGAGCTCTCTAGCAATTTTGTAACCCTAAAAACCAGACCTGGGGTGTTGGTTATATAGGCAAAAAGAGGGGGAAAATGGGGGAAAAAGGGGGGGAAAACAACCAAGTTTCCCCCCAAAATGGCCAAACCCTCGGACATGGGTGTAGTGGAAAACAAAATATATGGCTAGAACACACTTGGGAGGGGGATAATGGCCGGCTAGTTTAAAAAGCAAAAAAAAAAAATCATTTTTTTTAGATAAGTGGCCGGCCGGCTAGTTTTTCTGGGTTTTCTGGCCGGCCAGCTACTTTTCCTGGCTTTTCTGGCCGGAGCTATTTCCTGGCTTTTCTGGCGGCCAGCTACTTTCAGGACAGAAAAAGTGGGCTCCGAAAGAAAAGTGGCGGTGGGTGATTGGGAAGTCCAAATGTGGCCGTTCAAGTGTCCAAATTGAAGCCCCGGAAGTTATCTTTCCAATGGCGCAAACCTTGCATCAAAATTCCTCCTGTGGAAAAAGTTATGCCCGTTTCCGTGAAGCCGTGCAGATTCGGTCCCAACCGGAGTGATACCCTACTTCAATCAACGATATCTCCCCTATCCGGAATTGGATTTAGGAGATTCTTGAGTGCAAAATGAAGCCCGGGAGTAAGCTTTCCAAACGGTGGTGGCCTCTAGCATAGCTTGATTCCAAGTATCCAATGAATAGGCCCGATTCGGAGAGGGCTGCGACTCTCTTAACGGTTCATGCCCATTTTCTCCCCGACTGGATTTTTCCCTCTTCTCTTCTTTTCTTCAACTTCAAACCCCTAAGTAAGGTGTTTTGAAAGATTTTTCAAAGATTTCATCTCTCTTTCGTTCATTTCCACTTTGTCCTTGCTCGGTTTACCGAAAAACGCGACGTTTGACAAAAGGCGAGCCTCGGAACATCGCAGAAACTTTATTTCAAAAATGTTTGAAAGAGAGGGTTTTAAGGTCTAAAAACCATTCAAAATAGCTTTGGTCCAAAATGGGGCGTGAAGTTGGGATTTGTTCCTCTCTCTTTGCCGAAGAAATTGCACCTTTCCCCTGCACAACTTTCTCCACCATGTAAACCATCAGTCGCGTCGAAGTCTTATGGATGGTCAAAAATGGGGTGTCTACACTTTCCAAGATAAGTACTTACTCCCACTGCTAGGAAGAGATTGAGACAAGAGTTTTAGACCTCAAGCAACATAACATGTCCGTGGCTGAGTTTGAGGCGGCCTTTTCTAGTCTATCCGGTTTGCACCGGAGTTGGTAGCAACGGAAGAGAGTCGTTGTATCGAGTTTGAGAAGAAGTTTGAGAACCAAGATCTTGTTCAAAGTTGTCGGAAACATGATTGGAATATGCTCGTCTTGTGGAGGAGGCGGTGGCACATGTAGAGACTACAGTGCAAGTTGAGGAGAAGAGACACCGGGGGTTCAAGGTCTCAGGGGTTACGAACTACAGGGAGACTAGGCAGAGAATAGAGGAGCAGGGGCAAATTTTCATCCTAGTCCCAACCACAAGTCTAGATCTACCTTTCCTTTGCCTAGTTCAGGCCCGGGAAAGAGTACACAGAGTGGCTTTTCTTGTTTCAAGTGGTGGCCAATCGGGTCACAAATCCTTTGCATGCCAACAGAAGAGAGGAGGGCAGTTGGTGTTACCACCACCACCACCTACCGATCCCAGAGTCAGTCCCAGAATAGGGGACAAGGGTTTAATTGTTTTCAGTGTGGTTAGCTGGGACACATGAAAATGACTTGTCCATAGTTGGGAGGCGCATCTGGCACATCAGAGTCAAGGCAGACTCAGAGCCACTAGCAAGCTTATTCTGTTCAGACTTCACGAGTTAACCAAGGAGCCACTTCGGCTTAGTCAGTGCACCAAGCCTATGCTCCGAGGAAGGAGCAAGTTAATTAAGGGCCACAAGGGCGTGTGTGTGCAGCTACCGCGCGAGAGTAGCTATCGGGAACCTCAATTGTGAGAGGTATTTTTGTTGTGTGTATACTTTGGCTAGTGTGTTGATAGACACGGGTGCGTCTCATTCATTTATATCTACTGCATTGGTTTCTGCATTGGGGTTAGAAGTGGCACAGTTAGTGACTCCGCTCAAAGTAGAGTCACTTGTTGGGGGTATAATTGATTTAGACCGGGGGTGTCATGATTGTGAGATAGAAGTCGTCAGGCGTCGACTTCCATTTGCTTTTGTGTTGCTAGACATGTCGAGTTTTGATGTCATTTTAGGCATGGACTGGTTATGTTCTTACTGAGATGTGATTGATTGTTATCATCAGAGAGTTACAGTTTTCACCTCGAGTAGTGATTGTTTTTACTTTCTGGGAAACCGAGTTGATAGGGTCTTGTCACTAGTCTTTGACCCTCGTAGTAGGAGCAAGCTTAGTGGCCTTCTTGCAACTCTCTTGAATAGTGAAAGTGATAGGGCTCGTGTTGAATTGCCAAGGGTAGTTTGTGAATACTCGGATGTTTTTCCCGAGGATCTTACCAGTTTGCCACCCCATCGGGAGATAGAGTTCTTCATTGACTTAGTGCCAGGCACGACATCAATTTCCCTGGCACCATATAGATTTGCACCAGCTGAATTGCACGAGTTGAAGATTCAACTCCAAGAGCTTTTAGACAAGGGCTTTATTCGCCCTAGTACATCGCCTTGGGGAGCGCCGACTCTCTTTGTAAAGAAGAATGATGGGTCATTGCGGTTGTGTATTGATTACTGCAAGTTGAATAGAGTTACCATTAAGAACAAGTACCCTCTACCCAGAATAGATGATTTGTTTGACTAACTTAGAGGGTCTCGCTACTTCTCAAAGATAGATTTGAGGTCGGGGTATCATCAGTTGAGAGTCCGGGAGGAGGATATATAGAAAATGGCCTTTCGTACTCGTTATGGCCACTATGAGTTCCGTGTAATGCCTTTTGGGTTGACTAATGCACCGGCTTCCTTTATGATTTGATGAACCAAATTTTTTGAGAATACTTGGACCTTTTTGTGGTCGTCTTTGTGGATGACATCTTAATTTATTCAGCCTCCGAGGAAGAACATGAGGCTCACTTGCGAGTAGTGCTTGAATTGCTTAAGGAGCACAGTTTGTATGCCAAATTTGATAAGTGCGAGTTTTGGCTCACTGAGGTGAAGTTTTTGGGGCATGTAGTGTCTAGTGAGGGAGTAACTGTAGACTCTTCAAAGATAGACGATGTACAGGATTGGGAACAACCCAAGAATGTTTTTGAGATCCAGAGTTTCTTGGGGTTAGCAGGGTATTATCGACGTTTCGTAAGAGATTTCTCTAGACTAGCTGCACCTTTGACTAGGTTGATCAAGAAAGGTGTCTAGTTTGTGTGGAATGAGACTTGTGAAAAGTCTTTCCAGGAGCTTAAGACTAGGTTGGCTACCGCACCGGTTTTGATAATTCCGGAAAGGGATTTAGATTACACTGTCTATTGTGATGCGTCCGGTGATGGACTTGGTTGTGTCTTGATGCAAGAGGGAAAAGTTGTGGCCTACGGTTCATGATAATTGAAAACACATGAGAAAAACTACCCCACCCATGATCTAGAACTAGCAGCGGTAATTTTTGCCTTGAAAATTTGGAGGCATTACTTGTATAGTAAGAAGTTTGAGGTTTTCTCCGATCATAAGAGTCTAAAGTATTTATTTTCTCAAAAAGACTTGAATCTATGTCAACGGAGATGGATGAAATTTATGGAGGATTATGACTTTGAATTACACTATCATCCGGGGAAAGCCAATGTAGTGGCTGATGCTTTGAGTCGGAAATCTGTGAGTAGTTTAACAAGTGTGGCCATTCGGGAATGGAATATGCTAGGTGTTATTGGCAAGTTTGATTTGCACTTGGGTGAGTCCAATAAGAGTGCTACCTTGTTCACAATGAGTGCTCAACCTACCTTGATTAGTAAGGTCGTAGAGGCACAACAAGGAAACTGTGATGTGGAATCAATTCGTGTTAAGATTTTCAATGGGAAGGAGGAGAAAGGTTGAACGTCCACTCGGATCTGAGTGTACGTTACCTAGACCGTTTGTTTAAACCAGAACTTATAGAGAGAAGTACTCCGGGTTCCATCACTCACGCCTTGCGGTACATCTGAGAGGCACTAAAATGTATCATGATCTCAGTCGTCAGTTTTGGTGGAGAGGTATGAAGTGGGATGTCGCTTTATTTGTATCAAAGTGCCTTACTTGTCAACAAGTGAAGGCTGAACATCAAAGGCCAGCGGGTTTGTTACAACCCTCACCGATAGCCGATTGGAAATGAGAGCGTGTTACCATGGATTTTGCAGTTGGGCTTCCTAGAACACAGTGAGGCAATGACGCCGTTTGGGTGATTGTTGATAGGTTGACTAAGTCTACCCACTTTATTCCAATGTGTACCGGCGACTCAGTTGAACCTTTGGCAGAGTTGTACATTAGAGAGATAGTCTGATTTCATGGAGTCCCTGTGACTATTGTGTCGGATAGGGATTCTCGTTTTACTGCCTAGTTATGACAAAGCCTTCAAGAGGCGTTGGGAACAAAGTTGATCTTTACCACTGTTTACCATCCTCAAACCGATGGGCAATTGGAGCGTACCATTCAGATTTTGGAGGACATGCTTAGAGCTTGTGTCCTTGATTTCAAAGGGTCGTGGGAGAGGCACTTACCATTGGTTGAGTTCGCTTATAACAATAGTTATCTAGCTAGCATTGGGATGGCACCATTTGAGGCCTTGTATGGCCGACCTTGTAGATCACCGGTTTGTTGGGCCGAGGTGGGTGATACACCGTTGTTAGGTCCAAAAATTGTTAGAGAGACAACCGAGAAAATTGTTCTCATTCAGAAGAGGTTAGCTACATCCCAAAGCCGACAAAAGAGTTATGTCGATAAAAGGAGACGACCTTTATCTTTTGAAGTTAGTGATCATGTGTTTCTAAAAATCTCACCAAGGCGGGATTTGATGAGATTTGGTAAGAGTGGGAAATTATCTCCAAGGTTCATTGGACCTTTTGAGATCTTAGAACGAATTGGGGAAGTGGCATACCGATTAGCTTTACCACCACAGTTTTCGGGGGTTCACAATGTATTTCATGTATCAATGCTTAGGAAGTATGAACTCGACTCTTCACATATGCTTGATTGGGTTGATTTGGAGGTAGATGAGGATGCCTCTTATGAAGAGCAACTGGTTCAGATATTAGATACCCGGGAGAAAGTGCTACAGGGTAAAATTATACCGTTGTAAAGGTGTTGTGGAGACACCATGGTGTTGATGAGGCAACGTGGGAACGGGAGGCGGAAGTCTGCTCCAAGTATCCAAATTTGTTTGAAGATGCTTAGGTTGCTTTTCCTTATAATATTCCCTAGTGTTTGAGGGAAATGTATTAAAATTGTTGACCACATGTTGTTTTAAGCATGAGGATGTGAGAGTTGTCATTACTTTTGGGAAACTTCATGTTTATGAATATTTGGAAGCATTGTATATGCTATATGGGTTTTGAAAACTCGGACTTGATTTAAACATTATAAATGTTTTGGGATGAACTTGTAAGAATAACATGGTTGTGAATAGTTCAATTATGTTTTAGAGTCTAATTTATAATTTCGGGGACGAAATTCCCTGAGGTGGGGAGGTTGTAGCACTTGTGTCCTTCAAAGCTTTTGGGAAGTGTATTTGTATCCTTTATTTTATTTTGGGAATCTTTAGTGTTGTTGTATCTTAGTTTTGGAGGAGTACAAATTGATTTAAACTTGTTAGGATTGCTCGTTTACGCTTTATGTTGAAATGTTGTTTGGGAACTTAAAAATCTTGTTCTGGGGTCGACACCAATCTGGGAAGGGTCGACCCTTTTATTTCTGAAATTGTTTGCTGGAATTTGGTGTCGACCCCAATCCGGGGGAGGGGGGGTCGACCCCCTTTGCATGCTGTCAAACATAAGTGTTCCAGCTTTTCTTCATAAGGGTCGACCCCTGTGTTGCAAGGGTCGACCCTGTGGGACCTTTTTTCCAGATTTCAATCCGGTTTTGGGCCCAACTTTTGGGGATTTTGACTTGACCTTTTGGGTTGACTTTGGGACTTTATTTCATTGTGACCTAGTACTATAAATAGGTCCCTCACTTAACCTTTTCTTTACTTTTTCTTCTCTTTTTCCTTCTCCAAGCCGTGAAACTCTTTCATCCTCCCCAAAATCACTTTTTGCTCAAAGATCTTTAGATCTACTCTCTTGGAAGCATCTCCTTACCTTGCTCCTTTGAGATTAAGTGTAAACTCTCTTGGAAGCATCTCCTTGCCTTGCTCCTTTGAGATTAAGTGTAAATCTTGTCAAGAGCTTCGCTTTGATCCAAGTAGAAGTTGGTTTCAACATCTTTGGAGTTTTAACCTTGTTTTGCTCGCCTTCTCTTCTAAACTTGAGGTAGGGATTTTCTTTGAGTTATATATATATTTTTGCAAGATCTAGTTGATTTTCGAAATCATCCTTTGATTAGTTTTGAAAATTGATTGTTGATTCAAGAAGATGAGTGATGTTGAAAGTGGGTTTACTTTCTTTTTCCTTCAAAAAATAGAAATTGAGGGTTTTGAACTATAATGATGGATGAAAGTTGTTTTTGGGGAGATTTCTTCAAATATCTTGGAGATGGTTGTTTTGGTAAGAAAACCTTGAAGTCGAGTTTTAAAAAGATGTTGAGATTTCATAAGATAAAATAGCCATATTTTTCGTTAGATGTCAAAATGAAGAAATGTTTTGGAAAAGCTTGATTTATATTTATACAAACGACAGGTTTCATGAAATGTGAAGAATTTGATTTTGGAAGTTGTTGTTCAAAATGTTGTTGTAGTCTTGAAATGACTAAATTATTGAGAATGCTCTAAATGTGGAAATTATGTTATTTCTTGGATGAATTGGAAATCAAAGTTTATATATTTATCTTGTGATATTATTGTTTTGAAAATAGAAATGGAGATTTGTTCACAATGGAATTAATTGTGTGAAAGTGTTGAAAATGGAATAAATGTTGTATTGCATTTAATCATTACATGGGCATATCATATCAATTCATTTGATTATGTTGAGCTTTGAAACGTGATTTGAAAACCTTGCATTGAGAAAAGAATGTTGGAAAAACGAGTTTTCATGAAATGGTTTGGGGGTAAATACGGTGGTAAGTCTTGAAAGGTGGTGTAGATGAAATTGATAAGTTGGCCTGAGTGTCTGTAGACCCGACTTTCTTCGCGCGCCCCCCTTTCGGAGAGGGCACAAATTGGTCTTACTACAGTTCGGACTCCTGTCACGGTTCTAAATCTAATCTCACAAAGTGCAATGTGAGACTGATAAACACCAAAGAGCCCAAATCCGGCAAATCGTTTGGAAAATCGATTTTGAATAGAAAGCGCCAAACATGGACTGCTTTGCCAGATTACAGAGTCGCCACCTAAATATTTTATTTTTGGAAAATTTAAGAAACCTGGACTCGTGCCAAAGGCCACGTGTCCGTCATCACAAAAGTTGCCTCGGCTCGGAAACTTGGGTACGAGAGGGGAAGGTCCTGAAATGAGCACCCCCGCTCACCCGATCAAAGGATCGACCTCTACTTCCATGATATGTTGTTTTTAAACACATGTTTTCTTATTCTGATTATTAGTTAACTTCACTATGTGGTGCACACATACAAGTATAGACTCAATCGCGAGAATTGGAACAAAATAACTCATGTTTGTTTTTGAAAATGGTTTGAAAGTGCTACTCGCAAGTAGGCTAAAGCGCGGATTTGCGACTCTCAAGTGGGCTTGAAAACATGATTTTGCCACTTCGCAAAGTGGGCTTAAAACTCACAATCACCGAGTTGTTCCAATTCAGGAAATCAAGCCTTCACCCACAGGCATACATGTAGTTAAGCATTTAAGCAAATAGCCTCATGGCAAGCATGCTATCATGGCAACACTCACACTCATGCAAGTATGCTAAAACGTAAAACTTACAGTGTACTCCAAGCCAAAACAAAAGCTAGTTAGAAAACAATGCATGATCCTAACTATGCAAAATGCCTAATGCAACACATGCAATATGTAACCAAATAGGCTCGGCTATCTAAGATGGCATATGAATGCAACAGTTTAATACATGTATTCAAATAGGTATTGAAATACGATGCAGTTTGAATGATGCGCCGAGCCCGGTGCATGCAATACAAATGAATGGATGCAAACATGTAAGCATAAGGTATGCTAATTGAAAAATGCCCTAAACTAACCATTGAAAGCGGATAAATAAAAGGGAGAAAGAAGTGGGGTTTGAAGACATGCACACACACACGCCCTTATTACAACATTGCGCCCTCTCGAAGGAGGGTCCGAATAAATGAGCTAAGCTAATCTAAGCTAAGCTAAATAACTAATCTAATTAAGCTAATTAGACTAATTATTACAAACCAAATCGAATAACTAGCAAACTACTTACTAATTATTATAACACTTAACTAATTAACAAATTAATTAAATTACAAAACCAATGTATGCTAACTAAACATGTAAAATGCTAACTCCACTACCTCAGCTCTGCTTGGAAATTAGAAGATGCATGCATTCTGTTTCTCACCTCAAAAAGCCTTCCGGTTTGCTCTTGAGAGGCTCTGTTTGCAGGGTGTCTCCAAGAACTTTCTGTACCATTTTACCAAATCACTGCTGGGGAGTGCACTAGTGGCCTGCTGGCCATGAGAAGATGTTGCCGGCCACCTGCTGGCCAAGGATGTGCACTGCCGGCCAAGGATGAAGCAGTGTCGGCCACCAGTGAAGCACTGCCGGCCACTGGTGTGCTGCATCACCATTCTGCAACAGAGCTCAAACAGAGAAAAAGGAAGGGTCTCCCAAGGGTATGTTTGTATTGCACCTTCTCCTTATCATTTCAAAACATCAAGAGAGAAGAGCTATTGGATCCAAGACCACCAATCAAGCATTTTGAATGCATGATGGCCAAAGATCCAACTTGTACGCATTCAATCAATGCACAAAATAAAGACTCAAGGACCACTCTCCTATCATGCATGATCAAAGGCAATGGAGACAAATGAAGGTTGGCTCATTTTCATTACTTTGAGTATGAAATGGACCAATCTACCTTGTGTTCAATATAACGTCCGATTGAACACAATGCAATGCAAACAAAAATGCTTATCTTGGTATGTTTTACTTGATTCAATTCTTGTTTACACATTTTAAGTTACCAAGCCATTCATTAATTGATTTGTCCAAATGTGAAAGTCCTGTAATAAGGGAGAGGTCAATCAAAAGAGGACTTAAGACATGAAAGACACCATGCCTTTGACAAGGAGGAACCCTCAAAAGAGAGTTAAGAGAAACTTAAACACAACTTAAACACAAGCCTCAATCCCAAGCTTAAACACAACTTTAAGAGCAACCAACCCTCAAAACAAATCAAAAGTGAAGAAATGAGGGAGATGGCAGATATTTCAGTGCTGATATGGCATGAAAAACAAGACTCTAACATGCAAACAACTCATGTACAACATGTTAGGAGACTTAAGCATTAAAACTAGTGAAGAGCTTTACATTAGAACCATGCAATACCAAACTCAAATGGCCAAACCAACTCTGGACAGACCTCAAACATGCCAAAATAATGGCTAAAATGTGCTGAGATGATAGCTCAAAAGACTAAGAGAACATGCACACATGTTAGTCCATAAGCAAGGCACAATACACAACCCTCAAAGGCAATGAAGAAGTGAAGTATGTGAGAGTATATTAGAGGTATATGCATTGAAATCACATACTAAAGGATGCTATATCATGCAATCATCTCATGCAAAACATGTTAGAAGCCTTTAAACAAAAGTAGTGAAGGCACTTACTATAGCTATGCAAAACATGAGCCATATGACCAAGACCACTCAAAACAGAGTTAAAGCATGACAAAACATGAGTAAAAATGCTGAGATGGAGCTAACACAAGCTAAAATGATACACTAACTCATTAAGCATGTTAGGCTAATGAGCAAAATTACACGACAAGTGCAAGAAGCAAACAAGAGGTGCTCCAACCAGCCAAAACAGAGCTGAAGTAGGTCAAAAAAGTCACAAAAACATGCTGAGATCAAGCCATGAGATGGTAGAAAAACATGCTCAACTAGTAGGCCATCAACACATACAAACAAGATATGAGGAGGGGAGGACCACCCCCTCCTATTTTGGTCCTCAAAAAACCAACTTTCTACCACTAAAAAATCTCTGAGTTTTAGTGGTAGAAAGACCAAACAAAGGGTGTTACAAAAGCTTAGAAAGGTGGCTCAAAAGGCTTTACAAGCTAAAGAGCCAAGAGAGGGAACTACCTCCTAACCAAACAAAGCTCAAACCAACATTTTAAGACCTTAAAAACAAAACTTTTTAGAGGCTAAAGCCAGCTTCAAAGTAACATACAAAGGTGGCAAAGCAATGAACTAGAACAAAGCTTAAAAGGAGTAAATCCTTACCCTTGAAGCACAACAAAAAAACAGCAATAAAACAGCCAAACTTCTGAGCCAAAACCACTTCAAGGAGCTCAAACAAGGCCTTCAAGATCCTCAACTCTAAGGTGAAGTGTTTTGCTAAGGGTGCTAGTGCAAATATGTGGAGAAAGCTCACTTTGAAGCACAAAATATAGAGTGAGAGAGAGAGAAATATAGCTCAGCTTAAACTTTGTAACCCTTTGCAGGCATATAGATGAGCTCTATATATATAAGATACAAAAGCCCCTTGAAGAGATCCAGCCATCCACGTGCAAGCAGATGGGCTCATTTGTGCAAACAACTGTCAAAATATCTGCAAAAATATCTACTGATGCATTGGTGGCCGGCAGTGGCTCATTGATGGCCGGTAGGCCTCATCAATGGCTGGCAGGCCAAGATGCATGGCTGGCAGAGCCCAATCATGGCCGGCAATGCACCATAAACAACAAGATGGAAGGACCAAGACATGGTCCAAAAATGAGAAAGAATGGATGTAGGGTTTGGAAAGCTCAAACCTGTGGCGCTCCGCTACGGATTTCGAGTGCTCAATGAGCAATCACACTTGTCACTAAATGTACCTGTGAGAACATCCAATTCTTGAGGACGGTCAAAAAATGGGGTGTCTACAGTGTTCGAGGTGAAAGACCGAAAAACTCGTGCGGATAGGTGTCGAGCCTTCCGGTTAATACCGGTAAAAATGACAAATTGATAGTACTTGTATAATCTACTTACAGACACCGACCTAGGGATTACCAGAGTTGTATTTACCGCCCCTCGAATTAAATTGTTAAGTTTTGAACAATAGAAATTGCATGACATCATTGAGCATGATGGTTTACAAAAAATGAAGATGTGTTTTTCTTTCAAAAAAGGCATAGCATGGCATATGCACTTCATCACTTGAGACTTGTATAAAATGTATATACTTTGTTAAGGATTTCCTACTGGGCTTTATGCTTACCCTACGGGATTTTTGTGCAGGAAAGGATGTGGTGATTCCGCCTAACTAAGGGCGTGGAAGTGTATGTGAAAGGAGCACAATGCTCTCATTTTGCGTGACTCTGTTTATAAGCCAAGGGCTATATTTGTGTGGGTTTGAATAACCAATTTGTGTAACCGGGCCTAAGCCTTAGAAACTTGTAAACCCATGAGAGAATTTATTTGTTTATGTTATCTTGATTTGAAGTGAATGTATTATCGCATGAGGACTACTTGTATCATGTATTGCAAGTGTGAAGATTTACTTTCAGTTTTACTTTAAAGAACCATGATTATTGTATTATCATTTGGGTATGAAAATTGGGACGTTACAGTTGGTTAATTGATTTTCAGGATTACAGTAGTAACAGGGGGCAATAAAGGAATTGGATTAGAGATATGTAGACAGTTAGCTTTGGTGGTTTTAACCGCTAGAGATGAGAAGAGAGGCACTGAAGTTGTTGAAAATCTCAAAATTTGTGGGCTATCTGATATTGTTTTTCACCAACTTGATGTTTCAGACTCTGCTAGTATTGCTTCTTTGGCAAATTGCATCAAAAATAAATTCGGAAAGCTCGACATATTGGTAAGATTATTGGAAGTTTCTAATTGATAATGGTTGTGAAAGAGTCATAACAACATATATTTCTTTCACAGTCAAAAACAGTTAAAAATATATTTTAAAATTCAAATTGAATTGCAACCTTAGATATTGGAATGGAGATCTTCATTCCAATAATGTAATGAAAATTATCTAAATTTGCTCTTATGATGAAATGGGTAAATGTTACAAAATAAAGAAAATGAACTAAGATGGTTGAATATTGTTGGCAGGTGAACAATGCAGGGATCAATGGCGTCATAGTTGATGCTGTGGCTTTTGCTAGTCTAAACTTGAAAGATGGCGAGGTAAGTCTTTTAACAGATGATGATGTCGTAGGAGTTGCCATGGTCTGATGGGAAATTGTATTTCCACACATCTAGTTAGCTTAGGGCATACACTTAATGAAATATTAATTTAATAACAATTATATCCTAAATAAAAAATGACCATAATAGATATCCAGCAACATCTATAATAGTATCTGAAAAAATTCTCTGTACACATCTTTTAAGAACAAAAAAAAACTCAATGTATACTTTTTGAGTTTAAAAAAAGTAAATCCTAATTTTTCCATTGTTGTCACATTACTTGTTACACACTCTATACTCCTCTATTACTTGTAAAACAAAACTCTCAAAACATCTATCATATTGCTTTAATATCTAGGTTTATACTCTATTATTTATATCGTTTTCGCATTAGTTCCACAATTTTAACTTGATTTTGATATGGAAGAGTTGCAAACCAATGAAAGTTCAAACTCAAGCAAGAAATAAACAACTCAACATTTGGATTCAGAAAAATTATGAATGCACCCATTCGGATTTGAGCATTGCTGCAGACCCCCAGTAGAGGGTGACCCCCACCACCCCCACATACACGTGGGGGGTAAAGAGAGAAGGAAAAAAATAATAATAATAATAATAATAACAATTCAACCAATCAGCACCCACTAGGGTGCTGGGGGTCTCCCCCATTTTCCATTCGGATTTATCTATGTAAAATAAACACTCGAGATAGATTTCACAAAATAGCATAGAAATTCTTAAAGACCTAAAAAAAAAAAAAATTACAAAAATAATACCTAAAATTCTCTGTATTTTTATTTTAATTTTTTTTCTATCTTTTTTAATAGAATCCCTTCCTCAATCTGCATTCTTCAATTATTTTTTTCTTTTACTCACTGTTCTTTATTTTTTCTTCACCCCTCTATTTCTTTTTCCTTTTCTTTTCTTTTTTTCATGTACTCTTCTCTTACTTTTTTTTTTGTTCCCCTTTTAATTAACCTTGAGTGACCTTTTTTTTCTTTTTTTCTTTCCCCTGGAATGCCCACAATGAATGCCTCTTTTCTCTTTTTATCATGCAAAGAAAGAGGGCAAGTGGGTGGTTTAAAATCCCTTTTTCTTGCAAACCATAAAACCATTTTTAGCAAATTTTCATATCTTTTGGGAATGTCACATTAATTGTGTCTTCCTTTCCAACATTTTTTCCCCCAACGATCATTCAACGATTTATCTAAAAACCACAGCTAATAGTAATGATCATTCAATGGAGTCTCTTTAATGGTGTTGTCAATGGAGGTCTTCAATGGAGTCTTTAATAGAATGGAGGTCTTCAATAAAGAGAAGTTTTCACTGTGGGTCTTCACACTATTGTAGCACTGTGAGTCTACAAATTTCCAAACCGTAGCAGTGTGTGTAGAAGGAGGGACAAGTGTGTGGAAGGATGGTTGAAGGAGTGTGTGTACAACGGTATGAGTGAAAGGTATAATTGATACATTTAGTGTGTGTTTGAGAAAATTAATTAATAATTAAATTATAAAGTGTGTGTACTGAGAAATGAAGTGGATTGAGACAATTAAGTGTGTAGAAATAGAATTTCCCTGGTCTCATGGGCCGCTCAACTTGATATTTTTAAGATTTCAAAATAAAGTAAATTACCAATAAGTCCTAATAGTTTGACTTAATTTGCATTAAGTCTTATTGAAAATAAGTCTTAATAAAATCATCGCTAAAAATAACTTTTTGTAATCATTTTTTGCATGTCGTTAAAAATTGACAATTAATGACTTTTTTTTTATTACGATTTTTATAAATTGTCACTAAAACTTATAATTAGTAACTTTTTTTGTGACAAATTTTTCAAACAATCGCTAAAAGTTGAAAAGTAGTGATCTTTTTTTATGACGATTTTCTTAAACTGTCACTAAAATTTATAATTATTGATATTTTTTATGATAAAATTTTCAAACTATCGCTGAAAATTAACAATTACTGACATTTTTAATAGTGTTTGCTAAAAAAAAGCCATTAATTATCATAGGACCTATTAGACAATAAGTCCACTTATTAGGACCTACATGTAAGTCCTCCCAAAACTATTTAGTTTATAGGATTAGATTGGGCTGAGATTTTGCACCCAAATATATTCGTTGGCCTTGGGATAAGAAGTTTTAACCCGGCCCGTTATGAAATTACTCAAGAAATATAGTATTGTTGTTAGGTTTTTATTATTGACAATCTCGTTTGACAAAACTCCTTTCAGTTATAATTTTGTTCGTTCTTTTATTTCAGTGAGGCTATGAGTTTTAGATGTCAATCCAACCCGAATTGTACCTTGCAGAGAAGTTTGTGAAGTTAATTCTTTCATGTTTGCCACTTCGCTAACTATGTCGGGGATCGAGCTACCTGGTTAGCTAGTGGGGGTCCAGGGGGCAGCGCCCCTTGGCGGGTCCGGGGCAGCACCCAGGCGGGAACGAGCCCGAAGCAAAAAGCAAAATTGCAGTCGAAGTTGTTTTTCCACTCGAGCGGCCATTCTTGTACTTGAGCGAAAATAGCAGATCTGTTTTCTATAAATATGTGTTTTAGTCCGATTTTAGGGTACGGCTTCCAAATCTTCTTCTTGGGTGTTAGGGTTTTCATCTGGAGCTTCTTTATTTGTTTCCTTTGATATCTGTGAGAGTTTAATCATGAATTGAGTGGATTATATCAAAGGGTTTGTTTAGTTTGATTTATTCAAAAAAGAGAGAGTTGTTCTTCGGTGGGTTTTGTAGAACTTGAGCCTGAAGTTTTGGTGGATTCTGGAATGATTCATCGTCGTGGATTCGACATCAACGTTGTGGATTCAACGTTGGGCAAAACAATTCCAAGGTGAAGACGGGGCTAGAAGAGGCAGATAGGGGTTTGTTCGATTCAGGCGTGGATTCGCTAGGTAATTGAGAGTACACTTGTGTAATTCCTTTTTGTCTTTTTAGTGAATTGTTTGGTGGCTTTTGCCCGTGGTTTTTTATCACAACTGGAGGCGCTCCAATTGTGATTTTTCCACATAAAATCGTTGTGTTGATTTGTCTTGATTGTTTGATTGGGATTGTTATTTACTGCTTAAAATTGATATATAATCACAAATCAATATCTAGGGGATTTCTAGAATTTTTCAATTATAATTATTAAGAAAAATCAATTATGATTGACTTACTAATACAATAATTTAAAATTGGATTTCTCACTTAAAATTTTAATTGATTTCCATAGAGAAAAAAATAGTATGGTGTTTATATATACAATAAATTTTGTGTCGGTACAAATAAAAAATAATAATAAATTGAAGATTGTTATAATTTTACCAATATATATTTTAAAATATATATAAGAGCTAGACCCTCATTTTCTGTGTTCATCTTGGACCCCTCAAAAAGTCAAGGCCGGCCTGCTTCTCCGTATCTGACAACCCTTGTCACTGTAGACGCGCCCTTGGGGCCTCACTCTACAGTTCGGACTCCTCTGTTTTGTTTTGTTGCGGTTCGTAATCTAAACCAAAGAGTCCAACTCTGGCAAATCGTGTTAAAGGAAAAAAACAGATTTTTGAAAAGTAGTGCCAAACATGGACTGCTTTGCCAGATACAGAGTCGCCACCTAAATATTTTTTAAAATGGGAAATTTAGGAAACCCTGACTCGGTGCCGAAGGCCACGTGTTCGTCATCACCAAAGTTGTCTTGGCTTGGGAGCTTGGGTACGATCGGGGAAGGTCAGCTATGAGCACCCCCTTTCGCCCGGTCCGAAGACCGGCCTCTACTAACCATGATATCCAATTTTGAAAACGTCATGTGTTCTTATTCCGGTTATTAGCTTAGAATTACTATGTTATGCGCACAGCAAACAAGTATAGACTAGATTGCCAAACTTGGAAATAAGAATTGCATATCCGTTCGTTTTGAAAAGGGGTTTGGAATTTGCTACTCGCAAGTAGGTTAAAACACGGATTTCAACGAGTTTTTCCGACTCAAGCAATCCAACCTCCACCCACAGACATTCAAACAGTTTATCTCATATAAGCATTTAGCCACATGGTAAGCCTACTGTCATTTAACATTCACACGCATGCGAGATGCTAAAGCGTGAAAAAAAAAACTTACATCGTACTCCGTGCCAAACAACAAACTAGTTAGCACACATGCATGCCCTAGTTCATGTTAAGTGGCTAATGCAACACATACAGAGATGCATTTTAGAGCAGGCTCGGCTATCCTAAGCATGATATGTGAAATGCTACATGTAACAAGTATTCAATTTGGAAATTGAAACAATGCGGTTAGCGTGATGTACCGAGCCCGGTGCATGTCAACAAATGCATGGATGCACGCATGCATTGCATAAGGTATGCTAAAATAAAACGTGCCCTAATCTACCATCGTAAGCAGGTAAATAAAAGGGAAGAAAGAAGTGGGGGTGGGAAGACATACACACCACTCACGCACACTTATTACAGATTTGCTCTCACACGGAGAGACCGAAGAATATACAGATTAATTAACTACGCAAGCTAATTAAATATTACAAATTGCCTAATTAATTAACAAATTAACTATGCTAAGAAAACAGTAAACCGCCTCGGGCGAGGGCAATGCATGCGCGCTCGGATTCCGCTCGGAATTGCACTGCCATGCCTAGCCTGCCTCTGTTTCCCTGCTTTGCCCTTCTGAAAATTGCCAAAGTCCCAAGGATGCCTCTCTGGATACTGGGAATCATCACCGGCCAAGTAAATGATCACCGGCAGTGAATTTGTGGTCACCGGCACAAAATGAATCCATCGGCTGTCTATTGACTGCCGGTCGGCACTAAATATTGCCGGCCGGCAATAAGTTCTTGCAGAACCTGCAACTCACAGCAGCAGAGGGCAAAACTTGCATGGCAGCCCAATTCAAGCAATGTATGCACCAAACACATCCCTTATCATGTTTGTGATTCAAAGGAGGATGTGCCTCGGTTCTCGGGCCACCAATCACGCATTTCCACGCATGATGGCCCAAAGAACCAAGTGTGCACTTCCATGTCAAATGAAATGCAATGCAAACAATCAAACCAAAGGGTCCTAACCTCTATCACCTCACTTCAAGAGGCCAAGCATGCACAATGCAATGCAATCCTAGACATGTTTGGCTAGCATGTAATATGGACAATGCAAGACACTTATACAAACATACAAGCAAGCATGCAAGGCAAGCATGCAAACCCAAAATAAAAGAGGGATTTAAACATGAATTAGGCAACTCTAAATAGGCCTAAAATCAGTGGCTAAAACAAGAAGTGAAGGCCAAAATGCACACACACATGCAAGCATTCATGGTCTAATTACTTGAGGCAAATGGGGCAACTTTAACACATTTAAAAGGGCAACAAAAGACGATTAGCATGCAACACAAGCTACACATTCACATACTTGAGGCGTATAAGCCCGGCAAGCCACAAATGCAAAGGAGCTACTACTAAGCATGCCAAAATCGATCCAAACCAACTATGGACAGACCTAAAGCATGGCAAAATAAGCATAAGAACTTCACAAATCTAAACCTAAAACATGCTAAAAACAAAGGCACACAACCTAAGGCATGTTAAGGGATTAAGGAGGCATTACATGGCAACTATACTAAACAGGCATGGAGTGCCAAAACCAACTTAATATAAAGTTATAACATGGCAATATAAGTATAAAATACGGCCATGGCATGCTCAACACACACTTGAACAAAGACGTCCTTAAGAGACCAAAAATGGTCCCTTTCAAGGACAACAAGGAGAGGGGGTGGCCCTTCCCTTTTAGAGACTTCAAGGCACCATCTCCACCACTGAAATCCCTCAAGATTTCAGTGGTGAAGAGGCCCAAACACCAAAGTCTCGAAACTTGCACAAAATAGCACAAAACGAGGCCTTACAAGGCCTAATAGGGGTCAAACTTCCCCAAACCACAAAACACCCTTAATAAACTATCAAGAGGACCTAAAAATAGAACTTTTTTGTATTAAACACTAAGCACGAAAACAGCTCTAAGATAGGTAGAAATAGGATGCAAAAATGGGGGAAAAAGGACTAGTTTCTTACCCTTGTTGACCTTCTTCACAAATGTTGATATTGTTGCTTCTTTGAGCTCAAATCCAACCAAGGACCTCAAGAACAAGCTCTGGTCCTTGAAGAACCAAGAAAAAGTGAAAGACTAGGTGTTTGTGTGCAATAGTAAGACCAAAGCACTAGACACACACAAGGGAGATATAGAGATAGGATATGAATGGAACTCAAACCCTAAAACCAAAGCTTGCTCTGAGTTGTTTTCTCACTAAAAAGCCAACCCTAAAGCCAAGGGGGAAGGCTCCTCTTATAGAGGAGCCAAACTTGTAAAGCTTGTCAAGTAAGCTAACAAGAGGTCCATCCCTCCATACACGTGTATGGAGGGGAAGCCAATGCAAGACAGCTGCCTTAAAATATCTCAAAAACGATGAACAGTAGTCGGCTAGCCAAAAATGTCATTTTTGACAAAAATGACTGCCGACCGGCAACAAAGAGTGCCGACCGGCAATATATATTGCCGGTGGCAACAAAAACCAGCCGGTGACCTCTAGCTAGTGCCGGTGGTGTGTGGGGATACCTCACAGGCATTCATTCCCTGCCCCTCCAAGGAAAAACACAAGTGTTTGGTGCAAAACCAGACACAAAAAAAATCGAGTTCGGAGATCCTGAGACAAGGCGTGTAGCCGAGAACTCCGGGAACTCCAAACAAACACAAACATGGATAATCACCGAGTGTTCAAGCGGTGACGTCCAAGTCTTGAGGACGGTCAAAAATGGGGTGTCTACAGTTGCCCCTCTTTGACAGAACTCGAAAGTCATAACAATGACGGGAGTGAATGTCAAAGCCCAGAGATGACCCATTTTTGACAAGGCCGAAGACTTGGACAAACATGCAAGACAAACAAGGTATGCGCCCGAAGGCAGGGGCAAAATGCAACTGAAAATGCAAAAAGCCAAGCATAACTTATGATCATGCAAAGAGAGCTGTAATGAAGCACGCATGCAACAGTTATAAGCTAGCATACACCAGACTACACTACAATGCAGAAAGGATGTAAGAGAATTATGCAATTCTCTATACGTCTCACTCGGAGGATACAATACCTGTGCGACTTGTCCGGTTGTACCGGCCTCAAATGAGCCGTACATACAATATCGTGCCTGAAAAGAAAGAAAACTTAACAGGTACAATGTTGTTAGTCAACATGCATGACAATGCAATGATGAAATGCAAAATGATATGCAATATATACAAAAACTAAGTATAAACAATGCAAATGATAATGCAATGCAATTGAAACTATGCAAACTAAATGCAGAGCAATTGAATCATGATTCAATCATGAGCGGTTCGAAACTACACATATGTCAAATAGATTGATGGAAGTAACAAGTCCGTCTACCATAGAACGATGTCTGAACTATGAGTGATGTAGACGGACACAAGAACGAGAATTGGATGGAACGACATAAGTGGGGTAACGACCCGCTGGGGAAAGAATAATGATCCTAAAGCCGGATGCAACGATTACACTACAATGCAATATATATACAGTCGATATGGCATGCAGCAAAACCAAATCTTGCTTAGGAAGGGGATGCACGCATACAAGCCGCATCTAATCACAGAACTGTACGCGTGCAGAACTGTGCTTTGACGTGAGAAGTATGGACACATACCAGACCAAGCTCAACAAGGAAAGGCGCGAGCCATAAATGGGGGGGAATGCAGTGGATGTATGCAACTAAAATGCGATATATGCAATATGCAATGGAATGGATATTAACAATGGATAAGTGAAGGCGAAACATGCGTATCGACGCAAGTGAAGAATGCACGACAATGCGGGTGGAAGCGAAACATGCGCGTCAACGCAAGTGAAGAATGCACGACAGTGCGGGTGGATAATGCAGTGGGTGCATGCAAACTAAAATGCAATATAGATGGATGTTTACAGAAAATGCATGACATATGCACCATATTACAACGAAATACATGACATATGCATGTTTTTTTTTTTTTTGGTATGCATGACATATGCAGGATTTATTTACAATGATGCATGACATATGCAAGCTTATTTACAATGATGCATGACATATGCGATATTATAATGATGCATGACATATGCAGTATGATGCAATGGCTGCGATTGCAGTTTTCCCTATTCTCCCAACAGGGCGATATACTAGGTTGGTTCAGTATCCAGAACTGAGGCGTAGACACGCCGCCTTAACCTATGAGGCTTCCATACAGATTTCAAGCCGAGGGTACACCCTCTGGGTATTTAAACCAGACTTTAGTCTCGGAAATCCCGAACCTTTGCGTTCTAGGCATGAGCCGTTCAAACTCTAGTTTTCACCGTCCCCATTGGTCTCCTAGGAACTCACCGCAAACACAGGCTAGTGGCTTTACCAGACCACCGGAAGTCGTTCGGGCACGACAAACACCAAAGAAATTGCACCTTCAAAGGATTCAAGGTCTCCTAGACCGGGATGCAATGCATGACAATGCATGTTTTCTTTTTGTTTTTTTTTGAATGCGAATGATGCATGATGTTTTTGAAATGCGCGCCAACGCGCGGCTTTTGAGATGCATGCCAAATGCAACGAGGTGTGCACCTTAATGCACCGAAGGTCTTGCACCTCCTGAGGATTTAAGGTCTCCTAGACCGTGCGTGTTTAAGGTCTCGCCAGACCAAAGAGCGAACAAAACGATGCGATGTATAATGCAAGTGAGACACGCATGCCATGAAGGAATGGAAAATGATATGTAGATGAGACACGCATGCCTCAAAGGTGCAAGACAATGCACATGAGACACGCGTGCCTCAAAGGAATGGAAAATGAAATGCAAGTGAGACACGCATGCCTCAAGAAAGGGAAAACGAAATGCAAATGAGACACGCATGCCTCAAGGATTTGAGGCACGCGTACCCCAAGGTTTGAACTGAAATGTAGATCGAAAGATGCATGACAAGGCGAATGAACTAAAATGCGTGACAACGCACATCTTTTGAAGTGCACGACAATGCTCGTGACAAATGCATGACAATGCAAGTGAGCCATGCACACCAATGCACCGAAGGTCTTGCACTTTCCAAGGATTTAAGGTCTCCTAGACCGTGCATGTTTAAGGTCTCGCCAGACCGGTGTGGGGCATGGAGATGTAAAATGATGCAAGTGAGGTACGCGTGCCTCACGGAGATGTAAAATAATGCAAGTGTGACACGCATGCCATACGAAATGCAAAACAATGCAAATGAACTCGAGTGCGCGACACCGCGCGCTTTTTCTTTTTGAAATGCGTGATAATGCAAAACAAGGAGATGCACGACAACACGAATGATGTGCAAGGCAACGACAACACGAATGATGTGCGAGGCGACGCATGTATTGAGGTGCATGACAATGCATGACAACGCTTGTAATAAAATGCATGACAATGCATGAGGGGTGTACATGACGGCGCGACATAACGCACCGGACAACATGATGAATGCATGCAACGCACGAGGGGCAACTTTTGAATCTTGTAAAAGGCAAAAGGATACAAAAGGATACAACATTGCATGAATTTGAGTGCTACGCACAAAAGACACGGTCCGAGGTCAAAACGGAGGCCGGTTGAGCATCGGAGATACACTTTCTTGCACTTTCTTGAGATATGAAGACCAAAAACTACTCATATGGCCTAAACAAGGCTGTGGGAACACCACCGGCCAGGAGGGGAAGCCACCGGCTGTCCACCGGCTACAAAATAATTCCATCGGCACAATATTATGCCGGCCGGCACAAAATGTTGCCGACCGGCAAAAAGTTGCTGAATCGGGGCAGATTCGACTTTTCGCTTCGGGTGTTTTAAAATAGGGTTTCTAAACCCTATTTTCTTATCTCCCTTCCGCCGAAAACCATCTTTCTCTCTCTCTAGAGCCTCTTTCTCTCCTCATTTCCTCATTTCTTCGCGTTCTCGCGCCTTTTTCGTCGTTCGATTCGCGAAGTTCATCGCGTTTCGAACATTTTGGACCGATTGAAACTTCGTTTTGACGCTCCTTTTGCTATTTCCACCTTTTTGGGACTTGTTCCCCTCGATTTCCTCTTCATTTCCGTGCCTTTTCACATCCCGGCCTTTCCGGCCATTTTTCACCCTCCCGGGGGTTGACTTTTCAGTTGACTCTTCGTATTCCGACCCGATTTTCATCCCTCGACCATTCTCTCATCATTCTTGATATGGCCGATGACATTCCACGTGGTGGGACTCCCTCGGATCACGAGATGGATCCCGAGGTCGAGCTCCTCCCGTTGAGCGAGCGCCCGTTTGACCCGGCGACCTACCGGCCGGCGATTCACGTTCTACCACCCGACGGACTATGCCAGTTCAGGAGCTTCGACATGGCGTTGGACCCTGAGCTCTTGCTGCGCGAGCCTGCCTCCCATCTATCCTCCGGCGCTTCCGAGGTAACCTTCTTTCTCTGCTTTACTTTCTGCAATGTAGAAATCTTTAATTGTTAACTGCCATAGCTAGTTGCATTCTTTAACTGCTTAGTTCCGATACACTGAGATACTGTAAGTTGTAATTGATCACAAACACGTTTGCAACCGATTATTTGTTTAAGACTCACACGCGCACACACTGCACTTAGCCTTGAACCACTCAAACCACGGCACACACCGTACTTCACTGCAAACACCTATACCCGATACCTATTTAAATCTGAAAATATGCACGCATGCCACGTTTGCACTGAACCACCCAAACACGTTGACACATCATATGTTGTAGTTCACTGTAAGCACACCGGCACCCGGTATCTGTTTGAATCTGAAAAAAACTTGCACGCATGCCACATTTGCACTGAACCACCCAAACACGTTGACGCATCACACGTTGTAATTCACTGTAAACACATCGGCACTCGGTATCTGTTTGAATCTGAAAACACGCACACATGCTACATTTGCACTGAATCACTGTTTCTTCAAAACTGTACATTTTATATTACTTCATAACCATTTGTTTGAAAACAGGGAGATTCCCATACCATCCGCGGGTATGGGAATACCATCGCTTGTGCGTGGTATGCTGAGCTTCCTGATGTAGTCCGCCGCATCGTAGACCAGGCTGGCTTTGGCGCATTTTCATGGGGACTATCCCAGCTCACTGCAGACCTCTCCTTGCCGCTCTGGTGGAGAGGTGGTGGATACCACCGATTCGTTTCACTTGTCTGCGACCGGACATGGACATGACAACGCCCTACGATTTCTCGATGCTCACCGGCATCGGGGTAGGGGGTGATCCGATCCCTTTGACATAGACATGGATGAGTGGACCGCAGCTCAGGTCTATTGCTTGGCGCGGTACACCGCCTCTCTCGCGCGTCCCGGCTTCGTCTGGTACTCCTGGTTCGAGGTGCAGTTCCGGGTCCAGCCCCTCCTCGTTGATGCAGCTCTGATGACCCCAGAGGCTGTAGAGAGATATGCCTGCGGCTTCCTCATGTTCCTATTTGGGACGACCATCTTCGCCGATCGGGCGAACACAGTGCCTCTCTGCCTTCTAAGTGCACTGGTGGATGTCAGAGACATTTTGCTTTATGACTGGGGTGGTGCCGCTCTGGCCACCCTTTATGGATATATGAGCTCAGCCTTCCGCGGCAGTGGACAGTTTGCTCGGGGGTTACTGGCGTGCTTGGGAGGTACATTTCTTTTTCTGCTGCCTATTTTCGTTCTTTATTTTCTGTACTCTGCACACTGCCACACTATAGTCTGCTTTACACTTGCTGTATACTGTACACACGGCACACACATACTCTGCTTCACACTGACTGTACACTGCTCACACTGTACACTCTGCACAATACACTACACAACACACGGCTCTGCTATTTCTGCCTTTTATTCTGTACTCTGCTCTATCTGATAAATGCACTGGTATTTATCTTGCAGTTGTGGGTTTACGCCTACTTTCCTAGGCTCGCTCCTGTACCCGATGCAGAGACCCCTCTGGTCGTCCCTTTTTCACGCCGCTTTGACGGAGTGCACCCGGAGGCCACGGGAGACATTCGGCTTCTTCCGCCGCTACTTTCGACACCATCACCCCCGCAGAGGTATGTTTTACTTGCAGTTCATTTAAGCTTCGCCTTTCCACTGCATATTTGCGATATCCGTAGATAACAAACTGTATTTATTTCAGATCACCTGGCAGTCGTGGGCTCCACTGCCATGTGATGAGGGATCGGTTTGCCGGTGCCGATGAGACCTCACGTTACCGGATTCTGCTCGAGGCCCGGTCTGTCGGGCTTGGTACCTGGGTGAGCGTTTCTTGCGCGTCAGACCCTAGGCCTACCTGAGCAGATAGTCCGGTGCACCCTCCTGAGCACATGCGGGATACCGAGAGGTTCACTGCTGAGCTGATGGCGGACTACACCATTGGCTGGGAGGCAGACGACTTCAGAGGCGAGGGCGATTACTCGGTACGTCCGGACCTTCATTATACGACCTCTGAGCGGCGGCCCGCCGAGTAAGAGAGAGGGACCAGCGGCGCCAGCGGCTGGAGCAGGAGCTGGAGGGGGAGCGCCGAGGAGGGCTCGAGTCCGTGGCAGGGGTGGAGTTCAGCGAGGGCGAGGGACCGGTTGGCCTGCTCTGCCCGCTGTTTGACTTTCCGAGGACAGGGTGGGGCGACCTATCAGATCCCCTTTGCTCCTCCACCGCTGACCACGAGTTTGTCGGTGTCCCCGACTTGCCTCCGGTATGTATTACTGCATTCTTCATCTTGCACTGTTATTTCATTTCAGTTTATTTGATATTCCACAGAATATTGATGCATCTGATACTTTTGCAGGCGTCTTCTGAGTACACCCGGCAGTCATTGGAGATGAATGCCTCCATGATGGGGATGCTACAGCGGACATTCGACCTCCTAGCCCTCTACAGCATTCCGGTATGTTCTTTCTGACACACGCCTCAAACCATACACAAACTGCTTTACATAATCTGATGCACAACACAACATCTGATAAACTGCTCACGGCATCTGATACACTGTACTCACACTGCACTGCACTGAACTTACTGTTCACAGCATACATACACTGTACTCATACACTGCATTCTGCACTGATTTACTGCTCACGGCATTCACACACTGTACTCATACACTGATTCATTATCTGTACTGATTTACTGCTCACAGTATTCTGATGCATTTGCCTTTCATGCTTTTTCAGCCTCCCTTCCAGATTCCTCCGGTGGGCGGCGTCCAGCTGGACCTCCCATTTCTACTCGGGATGGCAGAGCATATCCCGCACCAGAGGGGGGCGCACTCATGTCGGGAGCAGCTCGCGGGCTCCAGTTCCGGATGATGAGTCTGAGGCAGAGACAGAGGCGGAGGAGACCGTGATGGCTCGGACTCGAGCTCAGACGGCGATGCCCCTAGGTGCCCCTGTTGATGACGCTCCTGGACCTCGTCCAGGAAGAGGACCAGGACAGATTGACGGCCCCGGAGCCATTTTGACATTTGATACAGATTTTTACTGTTTTTCTTCTCTTTTTTTGCATTTTCCCCTTTTGTCAGTAGTTAGGGTACTTTGTACTGCGCAGGCAGATTTTGTTTCCAAAATTATGTACTTGAAAGATGATATGAAATGAAACAAACTTTTTGTCTGAAAAGAGTGTTTACATTTGTGTATATTCATACCTTGCACTGTATTGCATCATATTACACCTCAAATGTAAATGATCTTATCTGTTGTCTGAAAAGTGAATACTTGTAATTGAGCACTTGCACTATGATAATCGGATAACCAACCAACTAACAGCAAACAACTCATACAAACCACTACTCAAACTGAATAATACAGCCCATACTCTACTGGGGATTGATCTGCATACAGCCCATAACACAGCACTCGGTTCATTCTGCACACAGCAAACCCTGAACAAATCCCAATCTGACAAGACGGACCAAAAAGCTGACACGGTTGCAGTTGAAACACACTCGGATGTCCCAAATTTTCCCTTTCCTTCTCTTGCTTCGCACGAATGTAGAGAATGGCACAGCATTCTGAGCACAAACGATTTTTTGAAATAAAGAAGGGTTTCAACCGGGGTATCGAGCCTACCACAGAACACAGCGGAGACTCAAACAAAAACAAAAGGCACGCGACCTGAACACAACGAGACACACTCGGAAAAGACTCAAAGCCAAAATCGAGACCGACAAATCAAAAGACACGACACACGGACATGTTTACACAAGGAGAGACCTCGAATCTCGGGAGCCAGTTCCTCCGGGTATTCCCACCCTTTCTGATTTGTGATACTCACATCACTCGGCCCTCAGGCTCGGTTTTTCTCTCAAAACCCTCTTCTCACTTTCTTCTCCGCTTACACCTCTCTATTCTTTATTCTCTCATTTTTTATCCCTCCCCAGGGTGATTAATGGATGAATAGGAAGTCGCAGGTTCAGTCCGCACTGTTAGCTCACGGCTATTCCTCCCGTGGATAGAGTGCCTTTCCGGCGAGTATGTTGACGGGGGAAAGACAGAAGACCTGACTCAACTGTGCCCCTAGTTCGTCACTTTGACCATTTTTTGTTTTCTAAAACAGTTTGATCAAGAATGAGAGTCGGATTAACACACTTATTCGATTTTTGATTTGAAAATCATGCGAATCAGGCTGTGAGCACTGAAAATTCTCCTTTTGGGTCCAAACATGGTCCAATTTTGAAAATGAAATAGTTTTCGAGAAAATAGTCAACCTCAGTAAAATTTTCAAAAACTATTTTTGCAAACAGTCAACGCTCAACGAGCGCGGAACTTACCCTCGAGATATGCAACCTCGGATCGGAGGCAATGGAAAATTGCCCCTGGCTTAAAAGGGGGAATACGGCAATGGAAAGTTGCCCCTGGTTTGGACAACAACTCAGGGCAACTTATGGCAATGTATGGCAACGGAAAGTTGCCCCTTGTTTGGATGATGCCGCGGCATTCTATAAGCCAGTCCTTGGTGATGACGATCGGATCCTCGGACGCGGAGGAGACGAAGACGGTTTGAATCAATATATGGACACAGTCACCTGGAAGGTGTTGGTGGTTGGACTTCAAGAGGAAGTTGGTCACATAGTTCCCGGTTGCTGCAATCGAGACATTAGATTTGGAGGAGGCAAAAGTGATCAAAACCATGACATGGACTAAGACGCTATGGAAGCGTTGGGGGCTGGACTTCAAGATGAAGTTGCCTACGTATCCCAATCATGGGAATCAAGCCTTACGTAGTTCCGGTTAAGGTACACTCGGGTATTTTAACCTTCACTTTTAGGCTCTAACTTTTGCCAAGGCGCCCAATGCGGGTTTTCGACCTTGCGAGCTATGTTTTTCTTCTTCTTTTTCTTTTCTTTTCTTTTCTTTTGCATATATTATTTTACTTTTTTTTTCTTTTCTTTTCTTTTTTCTTTTGTATTTTTCTTTTCTTTTTTTGCTTCTTTTGTATTTTTCTTTTTCTCTTTTTTTTTTTTCTTTGCTCTAACTTTTGCCTGGGCCGCCCTTCCGGGTTTTCGGCCCAGCGAGCCTCTCAAAGGGTAAAAGTGTAGCAAGCCCATGCCAAATGGTTTTGAGATTGAAGCCTTTCCGTGTCCAGGAGAATGATGTGTGTTGATTTGCAGAAAGTTCATCACGGCTGCTTCACGAGCCTTGCCGGGTGGGATCTGATCTCCTTGATCTGACTTTGATGCCTCTTGCTCGAGGGCTGCCTCAAAATGGGCCACACAGGCGTTTCACGACACTGTTGAACGTTTTGAACGGATTCCAGGCTTGAAACAGAGAAATTGAATCTTGAGGCTGAGAGCGATCCTGGGCTGCACAATCTCAAGAGCGATTCCACACAAGTCTTCACAAGACCACGCAAAACATTTTGTTTTCAAGAGTTTTTAAGAAAGCGACAAATCGCTCGCGCTGAAGATAGTGTGGAACCAGTCTGGATCAAACCAGGGTCCTTCTCAGTACTCACGCTGACAGGCATGATTTCATTCATAAAAAGGCTTAGTATACCTATCTTTCTCTCAAAGTGATCAAAATTTTACAAAACCCGAGGAGTTACTTCCTCTTCGTTTTCATTACCGCAGTGTTCAAAAAGGGTTTTTATGAAAAGCTTAGGTCATTACGACGATGTTTAAGGCACAAGAGAGTAGGCAGTATGTACTGTCGTTCCATTCGCATCCTCTGGCACGGCTGACTCAAATAGCAACAAGTACGGAATGTGATAGCCACGGCTGTTTCATTCAGATTTCTCAGATGCAACTGGCTCCTCAACCGAGACAGATTCAAAAGGAAAAACAAAAGGATGATTACAAAACGGCGCTCGAGGCAACAACCCCGGAATCACCTGGTATACTATACAAGAGGGACTGACTCATTACAACAAGACAGGCCCTGTAAGCAAAAAGACTGACTCAATACAGAGAGACAGACTCAAGACAAAACAAAAGGACTGACTCGACACCCAAGTCAGAATTTACAAAATTTAACAGATGCCCAAAAATGCGTGCCAAACGCCACATCCAAAAATGCGCCAGGCACTGCCCGCAGGCGGTTCACCTTCTGATTACATACTCGCAGTATCTGTGTCCTCAAAATCCAAGAACTCTGTAGTGACTGACTTGGCCAAGGTAGGTGGGAGGATAACCTCGTTGTCAATCAGATCCTGCACCTCATGACGGAGGCGAAAGCAATTGTCAGTAGGGTGGCCTGTCTGCTGGTGGTACGCACAGTACTGAGCAGGATCATGCGTAGCAGGGAGATTCTTCGGGAGGGGTCGGGGCTCAAGAGGTGTAAGATGCCCCTTTTTGGCCAAAATCAAAAGTGCCCTAGACAAAGGCATGTAAAGAGGATGGAAAACCCTGCGCCCTCGAGGCAGGTACTTTGGAGCCTGAGCACTCTTGCTAGATGCACTAGCGAACGGATCGGCGGGGGCGGCCTTGGATTTCCGATCCTTTTCGGATGCAAGGTTAGGAGGAGGAAGAACTGTTTTGGCATGACGGGGCCTGTCCCGGTTTTCTGATTGACTGGAACTGCCCTCAGGCGGAGTGGGAAAAGCATCTTCCACAGTTTTTGTCACAACTGCAGATATTTGTTGCTTGTTCATCCCTGCGGCTTTCAAAGCCTCTACTGCCCACAGCAGTTGTTCGATAGGGTCGGCATCTGCCTTCATTTTACCTTTGTCTCGGGCCTCAGCCTGATCTAGGATTTGAGTTGGTGTTGACATGTCATTGTTATAACTGGAGGCCATCTCTGATTGACTAAGTTCAATAACAATCCGGCCCAACAGCGGGGGCTCCTGGGGTACAAAGCTCCCGACGTATGGTGCGGCCGGTGGCGAAACAGACATTCCATAGGCGAGATCCGCCACGGATCTTTGAAGATCACCTATCATTCCCATTAGTTCAAATGTAGTAGGCTCGCGAGCCTGATATAGTTGAGGGGCCCAAACTGGGTGTGCGGCCGGCGATCTGGGCGGATGGGCATGTCAATAGTAGTCTCATGTGTAGGGTGACTCCTTGATCCAACGCGGCCGTCATGACCACGATCTCTTCTGAATTCTGTGTCATGCTCAGTCCTGCCTCAGCAAGGAGAATACTAACTATCTGAGTCAATTCTCTGAATCTCTGAACTGAAACGGAAAAACAAGCAGTATTTCAGCCCCAAACAGATCAAACACGGGTGTAGCCGAACAACACTCTACTCTACTACTGATCACTGTTCTCAGAATCACTGTTCAAAACTGAACTGATACCCGCAGACACTGATTCTAACAACAACACTGATACTAGTGCCCTCGGGCCTGATGCTCAAACTTTGCAAACTGATATGTGCGTTCCCTGCAGAGATACATTCTAAAAGCACGTAGCAGGTAAAAGAGAGCCAAACACCCCTATGTTGGGGTAGGGTTTCCCTGTCCTATTTTGTCAGGAGCTAGGGTTTCACTACGCACGCAGCGGCTTCAAACAACCTATATCGGGTAAGCAACCTGTCCTAGTTTGGAATGGTCACTATGGATCCGAATATGCACTAGGTCGAATGGTCAAAAAGGGTGCCCTGGTAAAACCGGGGTTTGTGTTCCCATACTGGCAGAGCCCGCAACCGGTCAGCCTTATGGTCATGCCTTGACAAGGCAAGCCTCCAGGAAACCGCTCAGGAATAGCAGATGGCCAACACGGTGTCCTAGGCGCACCAATGCACATGCAATGCAAAGAGACATATAAATGAAATCAAAACAGGATATCACGAGTTCAAGTCAAGCTCTCTAAACTCCCCAGCGGAGTCGCCAGAAACTGTAGACGCGCCCTTGGGGCCTCACTCTACAGTTCGGACTCCCCTGTTTTGTTTTGTTGCGGTTCGTAATCTGAACCAAAGAGTCCAACTCTGGCAAATCGTGTTAAAGGAAAAAAAACAGATTTTTGAAAAGTAGTGCCAAACATGGACTGCTTTGCCAGATACAGAGTCGCCACCTAAATATTTTTTAAAATGGGAAATTTAGGAAACCCTGACTCGGTGTAGACACCCCATTTTTGACCGTCCTCAAGACCTGGACGTCACCGCTTGAACACTCGGTGATTATCCATGTTCGTGTTCGTTTGGAGTTCCCGGAGTTCTCGGCTACGCGCCTTGCCTCAGGACCTCCGAACTTGACCGTTTTGTGTCTGGTTTTGCACCAAACACTTGTGCTTTGCCTTGGAGGGGCAGAGAATGCCTTGTGAGGCATCCCCACACACCACCTGCAGTGGCTAGAGGCCACTGGCTGGTTGGTGTTTCCATCGGCACTATATTGTGCCGGTCGGCAGTCAATTTTGGCAAAATGACCATTTTGCCCTGCCGACTACTTTACAGCTATTTTTGGAGATATTTTCAGACAGCTTTATAGCATTTGTTTCCCCTCCATACACGTGTATGGAGGGATGGGCCTCTTGGTTAGCTTAACTTGTAAGTTTAGTTGCCTATAAGAGGACCCTTCCTCCTCTTGGCTAAAGGTTGGAAGAAGTTTGGATTTTTTAGACATTTTAGATAGAGAAGAAGCTCTGGTTTTAGGTTAGAAGTTTTGTATCTATCCTATCTCTCTTCTTCCCTCTTATTTGTACACTAGGTGTTTGTGACTTACTATTGCTCATCAACACCTAGTGTTTCACCTTCCTTTGGTTACTGAGGTTCCAAGGGCTGGTTCTTGGAGTTTTTGACTGGTTTGGAGCTCAAGGAGGCAACAAAACCACCATTGTTGAAGAAAGGCTTCAAGGGTAAGAAACTAGTCTTTTATTCCCCATTCTTGCACTCCATTTTTACATAGCTTAGAACTGTTTTTGTGCTTGGTGATCAACACATAAAAGTTCTGTTTTTTGGTCTTCTTCATTGTTGGTTAAGAGTGTTTTGTGCTTTGGGAGGGTTTGACCACCCTTAGGCCTTGAAAATGCCTCATTTTGTGCTATTTTGTGAGAGCTCTGGGATTTTGGTGTTGGGGTCTCTTCACCACTGAAATCTTGAGGGATTTCAGTGGTGAAGATGATGCTTTGAAGTCCCAAGAAGGAGGGGCCACCCCCTCTCCTTGATGTCCTTGAAAAGGGCAAGTTTTGCCTCTTGAGGGAGCATTGTGCTTGAGTGTGTGTTGAGTATGTGTGGACTGTTATTCATGCTTAGGATATCATGATTTAACATTGCTATGTGTCGGTTTTGGTCCCTTATGCATGCTTAGCATAGTTGCCATGTAATGCCACTTTGATGCCTTAATATGCTTTAGGATGTAAGCCCTTGTTCAAGCATGTTTTGGCCTTGACTTTGTGAAGATTTCGTGCTTATCTTGACATGTTTTAGGTCTGTCCATAAGTGTTTGGGTTGGTCTTGGCACGCTTAGTATAGCCTCTTTGCATTCTAGGCTTGTTAGCCTTGAGCATGAATATGTAGCATGCCTTGTTTGCATCATTTCAATGGTTTGAGACCATTCGCCATGTTTTCAGTCCATTTAACATGCTCATATGTTTGCCTTGCATGCCTCTTTGAAACTTTGAAAGTGCATGTTGTGTGCTTCATGTTTTGGCCTTTGTATGTGCCTTTATGTTTGGACCATTTAGATGCCATCTAGGTGTTCCTTGGGCGTTGTTTAGGTCTGCCCTTGACCTGTTTTGAGTCCCCTTGGCCTTGTGAGGCTTGGTGGGTTTGACCTTGGTTTAAGCCCCTTGGCTTGCCTTAAGTGCTTGGACCTTTAATTGCATGTTTAGTTTGCTTTGTTGCTTGGTTTGGCACCATGTTAAGCATGAATTTCAGAGCTTTATATTGCATGCTAGTTGTCCACACTTAGCCTCTTTTAAGTGCGCTTGAAAGTTGCTTGCTTAATACTTAGGTTTATGCCTTGACATGTGCATGTATGTATGTGTGTTTGGTCTCATTTCCTTTGCATTTTGGCCATTGTTTTAGGCCTATTTAGAGTCGCCTAGATCATGTTTAAAGCCATCATTTGCTTGGTTTGTTTTGCCTTATGTTTGCTTGCATGCTTACATAAATGTCTTGCCATGATCATGTTGCATATTAGCTAACATGGCTAGGTTGCATTGCACCTTGCATACATGTCTTGTTCCTTGACTTGGTGATAGGAATTGGGCCTGTTTGTTTGTTTGGTTTGCATGCATTTGACATAAAAGTTGCATACTTGGTTCTTTGGGCCATCATGCATGGAAATGCGTGATTGGTGGCCCGAGAATCGAGGCACGTGTCCCTTTGAGTCACAAATATGATAAGGGGCATGATTGGTGCACAAATTGCTTGAATTGCATTGCCATGTAAGTTTTTGCCCTCTACTGCTGTGAGTTGCAGGTTCTGCAGACATTCAGTGCCGGCCGGCAGTATTTGGTGCCGACCGGCAGTCTATTTATGGCCGATGGATGAATTCAGTGCCGGTGGCCACATACTTCAGCCGGTGGTGTTTCCCCTCAGCCGGTGGTGATCCCCATGATTCAAGGAAGCAATCCTGAGACTTTGGCAGTCCTCAGAGGAGGGAAGCAGGGAAAAACAGAGGCAGACTTTGCATGGTAGCGCGATTCCGAGCAATCCCGAACACGCGCCGCATCCGGCCCTCTCCCCGAGGGGTTTACTGCTTTAATTAGATTAATTAATCTGCTTAATTAATTTAATGGATTTGTAATTTAATTAGCTTGCGTAGTTAATTATTTATATTATTCTTTCGATCCCTCCGAGCGAGGGCAAATTTGTAATAAGTGTGGGTGAGTGTGTGTATGTCTTCCAACCCCCATTTCTTTCTTCCCTTTTACTTACCTGCTTTGATGGTAGATTAGGGCACGTTTATTTTAGCATACCTTATGCAACGCATGCGTGCATCCATGCATTTGTCTAAACATGCACCGAGCTCGGTACATCATACAAACTGCATCGTATTTTCAATTTCAACTTGAATACGTGCATCAAAATAAAGTGCACTTCACATGCCATTTTTTAGGGTTAGCCGACCTATCCTAATTACATGCTGTATGTGTTGCATTAGTCACTTAACATGAACTAGGGCATGCATGTTTGCTAACTAGTTTATTTTTTGGCACGGAGTACGATGTAAGTTTTTACGCTTTAGCATCCACATGCGTGTGAATGTTGCCATAACAGTATCTTACCATGCAGCTAAGTGCTTATGTGAGTTAAACTGTTTTGAATGCCTGTGGGTGGAGGTTGGGTTGCTTGAGTTGGAAAACTCGTTGAAATCCGTGTTTTAGCCTACTTGCGAGTAGCAAATTCTAAAGCGCATTTCAAAACAAACGGATATGCAACGTTTGTTTCCAAATTAGGCGATCTAGTCTATACTTGTTTGCTGCGCGCATAACATAGTAATTCTAGGCTAATAATTGGAATAAGAACATATAATGTTTTCAAAATCGGATATCACGATTAGTAGAGGCCGGTCTTTCGGACCGGGCGAAAGGGGGTGCTCATAGCTGACCTTCCCGATCGTACCCAAGCTCCCGAGCCGAGACATTTGGTGATGACGGACATGTGGCCTTCGGCACCGAGTCAGGTTTCCTAAATTCCCCCATTTTAAAATATTTAGGTGGCGACTCTGTAATCTGGCAAAGCAGTCCATGTTTGGCACTACTTTTCAAAAAACTGTTTTTCTTCAAAACGATTTGCCAGAGTTGGACTCTTTGCCTCAGATTTAGAACCGTGACAATTGAGTCCGAACTGTAGTAGCCCCCAACATGAACGGAACGGGACTTAACCCTCCCGGGGCGTTCGGGGACGTCTACACTCGGTGCCGAAGGCCACGTGTCCGTCATCACCAAAGTTGTCTTGGCTCGGGAGCTTGGGTACGATCGGGGAAGGTCAGCTATGAGCACCCCCTTTCGCCCGGTCCGAAGACCGGCCTCTACTAACTATGATATCCAATTTTGAAAACGTTATGTGTTCTTATTCCGGTTATTAGCTTCGAATTACTATGTTATGCGCACAGCAAACAAGTATAGACTAGATTGCCAAACTTGGAAATAAGCATTGCATATCCGTTCGTTTTGAAAAGGGGTTTGGAATTTGCTACTCGCAAGTAGGCTAAAACACGGATTTCAACGAGTTTTTCCGACTCAAGCAATCCAACCTCCACCCACAGGCATTCAAACAGTTTATCTCATATAAGCATTTAGCCACATGGTAAGCCTACTGTCATGTTAACATTCACAGGCATGCGAGATGCTAAAGCGTGAAAAAAAAACTTACATCGTACTCCGTGCCAAAACAACAAACTAGTTAGCACACATGCATGCCCTAGTTCATGTTAAGTGGCTAATGCAACACATACAGAGATGCATTTTAGAGCAGGCTCGGCTATCCTAAGTATGACATGTGAAATGCTACATGTAACAAGTATTCAATTTGGAAATTGAAATACAATGCGGTTAGCGTGATGTACTGAGCCCGGTGCATGTCAACAAATGCATGGATGCACGCATGCATTGCATAAGGTATGCTAAAATAAACGTGCCCTAATCTACCATCGTAAGCAGGTAAATAAAAGGGAAGAAAGAAGTGGGGGTGGGAAGACATACACACCACTCACGCACACTTATTACAGATTTGCTCTCACACGGAGAGACCGAAAGAATATACAGATTAATTAACTACGCAAGCTAATTAAATATTACAAATTGCCTAATTAATTAACAAATTAACTATGCTAAGAAAAACAGTAAACCGCCTCGGGGCGAGGGCTCAATGCATGCGCGCTCGGATTCCGCTCGGAATTGCACTGCCATGCCTAGCCTGCCTCTGTTTTCCCTGCTTTGCCCTTCTGAAAATTGCCAAAGTCCCAAGGATGCCTCTCTGGATACTGGGAATCATCACCGGCCAAGTAGAATGATCACCGGCAGTGAATTTGTGGTCACCGGCACAAAATGAATCCATCGGCTGTCTATTGACTGCCGGTCGGCACTAAATATTGCCGGCCGGCAATAAGTTCCTGCAGAACCTGCAACTCATAGCAGCAGAGGGCAAAACTTGCATGGCAGCCCAATTCAAGCAATGTATGCACCAAACACATCCCTTATCATGTTTGTGATTCAAAGGAGGATGTGCCCCGGTTCTCGGGCCACCAATCACACATTTCCACGCATGATGGCCCAAAGAACCAAGTGTGCACTTCCATGTCAAATGAAATGCAATGCAAACAATCAAACCAAAGGGTCCTAACCTCTATCACACTCACTTCAAGAGGCCAAGCATGCACAATGCAATGCAATCCTAGACATGTTGGCTAGCATGTAATATGGACAATGCAAGACACTTATACAAACATACAAGCAAGCATGCAAGGCAAGCATGCAAACCCAAATAAAAGAGGGATTTAAACATGAATTAGGCAACTCTAAATAGGCCTAAAACCAGTGGCTAAAAACAAGGAAGTGAAAGCCAAAATGCACACACACATGCAAGCATTCATGGTCTAATTACTTGAGGCATAATGGGGCAACTTTTAAACACATTTAAAAGGGCAAACAAAAGACGATTAGCATGCAACACAAGCTACACATTCACATACTTGAGGCGTATAAGCCCGGCAAGCCACAAATGCAAAGGAGCTATACTAAGCATGCCAAAATCGATCCAAACAACTATGGACAGACCTAAAGCATGGCAAAATAAGCATAAGAACTTCACAAATCTAAACCTAAACACATGCTAAAACAAAGGCACAAACCTAAGGCATGTTAAGGGATTAAGGAGGCATTACATGGCAACTATACTAAACAGGCATGGAGTGCCAAAACCAACTTAATATAAAGTTATAACATGGCAATATAAGCATAAAATACAGCCATGGCATGCTCACACACTTGAACAAAGACGTCCTTAAGAGACCAAAAATGGTCCCTTTCAAGGACAACAAGGAGAGGGGGTGGCCCTTCCCTTTTAGAGACTTCAAGGCACCATCTCCACCACTGAAATCCCTCAAGATTTCAGTGGTGAAGAGGCCCAAACACCAAAGTCTCGAAACTTGCACAAAATAGCACAAAACGATGGCCTTACAAGGCCTAAGAGGGTCAAACTTCCCCAAACCACAAAACACCCTTAATAAACTATCAAGAGGACCTAAAAACAGAACTTTTTGTATTAAACACTAAGCACGAAAACAGCTCTAAGATAGGTAGAAATAGGATGCAAAAATGGGGGAAAAAGGACTAGTTTCTTACCCTTGTTGACCTTCTTCACAAATGTTGATATTGTTGCTTCTTTGAGCTCAATCCAACCAAGTACCTCAAGAACAAGCTCTGGTCCTTGAAGAAACCAAGAAAAAGTGAAAGACTAGGTGTTTGTGTGCAATAGTAAGACACAAAGCACCTAGAACACACACAAGGGAGATATAGAGATAGGATATGAATGGAACTCAAACCCTAAAACCAGAGCTTGCTCTGAGTTGTTTTCTCACTAAAAGCCAACCCTAAAGCCAAGGGGGAAGGGCTCCTCTTATAGAGGAGCCAAACTTGTAAAGCTTGTCAAGTAAGCTAACAAGAGGTCCATCCCTCCATACACGTGTATGGAGAGGAAGCCAATGCAAGACAGCTGCCTTAAAATATCTCAAAAAGCAGATGAACAGTAGTCGGCTAGCCAAAAATGTCATTTTGACAAAAATGACTGCCGACCGGCAATATATATTGCCGGTGGAAACAAAAACCAGCCGGTGACCTCTAGCTAGTGCCGGTGGTGTGTGGGGATACCTCACAAGGCATTCCCTGCCCCTCCAAGGCAAAACACAAGTGTTTGGTGCAAAACCAGACACAAAACAATCGAGTTCGGAGATCCTGAGACAAGGTGCGTAGCCGAGAACTCCGGGAACTCCAAACAAACACAAACATGGATAATCACCGAGTGTTCAAGCGGTGACGTCCAAGTCTTGAGGACGGTCAAAAATGGGGTGTCTACAGTCACCCTTCAAGGACACAAATAGATTTGAGATATTGACAAATTTCAAAAAATGTTAATTAGGTCTCACGAGATAAAATGTTATGTAAATAGAAACTCTTGACATACATGCATACATACATTTAGATATATATTATATACTCATTATCATCTCAATGATTTAAATATGCTGGAATTGATATATATACAGGTTATGGGTGCAAAGGCCCATTTGGCTAAGAAAGCTATGAACAGCAGAAGGGTGTCTACGAACAAATTACTATGGACCTAAATAGCTGACTTAAGCTCTTTTGTCCCTTCTTTAGCTATCCTATTCAGCAAGAATAGTTAATGTCTCCTCTACTTTGGGTCAGCTAAAGGTACAATTTTGAACTTCAACTCCCTTATATGATGTGTTCAAATTATAGATTTGAGTAGAGATTTTAAAAGAAAAGGAGAAAATTTGTGTGAAATGTGAATGAAATAGAACTAACTATATTTTACTCACCTTTTCCGTTTTTCTTTTCAAATTCCTACCAAAATCTATCATCCAAATGCAGCCTTAAGGGCTGGTTAACTATTGTTCCTCTCTTGCAAAGTATGTGCTACAAATATAGAGGATTAATTACATTTACCACTCCCATTAAAAAAAAAAATTACATTTATCACTCGTACACATTATCGTTAAAATTTTGTTTTGATTAATTCATTTTTAATTGTAACAAGTAATTTCTTACCTTTTAAATCAAACTCATTTTCAATTATAACACTTTGTGCACCAAATCTTATTTTGCTCCTTAATTTTTATAAAATTTCCACTTTTGTTTCTTCACTTTTAATTATGCCCTCAAAACAATGTAAATGAACGGAAGAGTGACATTACAACTTGACTTAAAGAATAAAAAATTAAAAATCACGATTGAAAACGAATGAATTAAAGTGAAATTTCCTGAAAAAATACAACACTTTAAAGTGTAATTAACCCAATTAGGGGTTTTGACCAAATCAAACTCATCATGATCATGTCAAATATAAAAAATAAAAAAATAAAAATAACAAGGTTCTTTTCTTCATTATTCATGCTAAATTTGAAACGTTTCGATGTAGAATATTGCAAATGAAAGGGCGAAAAAGGTACTAAGCGAAGGTGATGAACTTGCAGAAGAGAAAGTAGATGAGGTAGTAAATCAGTTTTTAAAGGATGTTAAAGAGGACATTTTGGAGACCAAAGGATGGCCTATCAATCCCACTGCAGAAGTATATTTCTCTCTGCCATAAAATGTTTTCTGGTACCAAATATATAGCAAAATTGGCCCATGTGTAAGTACGAAGATACCCCATTCAAAATAATTAAACCATTTATTTTCCCGCCTTTGCTTTATGTCACTCGTTCTGACAGCATCTTATCTTTACAACCATGCAAACCACCAGAAACGTGACACGTGTATAGCATTATTGGCAAGGGAATCAAAAGTACTAACACCACTCACACCGGGGTGTGACTTCCTTTTTACCTCATCCATACACGTGTCCCACAGTACATCAATGAACGGCCCAGATCAACGCCAAGGGGGGGGCGCTGGTAACATTAATACAGCGCCCCCCCAAGTCACACCACTCACACCATTCACACCAGGTTTTTTAACTAATAGAGAGGCCTTGTACGGTTGGTGTGTGTGTGTACGGCCAGTGTGAGTTCACTATTCTCCATTACAAAATGCCTCGCCAAGCCTCTTTCTGTTTCTATGCCAATAATGTTTTCCTCACCTACCCACAATGCCCATGCCCAAAAGAACAACTCTTAGAACTCCTCCAATCCCTTCTCCAACTAGCCTGTCAGCCATACTACATACTTGTTGCAAGGAAGCTCCACGAAGATGGAAACCCTCACCTTCATGCCATGGTTCAATGCACAGCAAGTTCAATACAACTAAAATCACTTGCTGAAACACTTTCAACAACACCAGTTTTTATATCGTCCACCTCCATTAACCTGAACATTACAAATAAAAATACATAAAATTACAATTCTAAATAGTCTTAAAGTACATTTGACTCCTTAAAGTAATTTTGCATTTTTTTCCACTAACAGTAGCAGCCACTAAATATATGGCGCCCTTTTGAATACTTCCAATGTTTCCCAACAACGTATCTTTGTAGTCCGTCCAAACATCAACTGGGAAGAACCGGTCCACAACTTCTATTCTGTGACGAACGTACTCTTTGTCCTTACCCCCATTGAGCTTGAATCTCATTTTCTTTAGCATCCGAAACTGGTTAGACTGGTCAGGATCAACAATCCAGGTCTTAGGATTACCCTCGCCAACTCCAATAAATATCTTGTCACGTGTGGGGACGGAATCTGACGGACTATTATCACTTATGACGAAAAACAAAACGTGGTGGACCACAACTTCATTTTTAGCGTATTGTCCCAATTGAATATTCCTAATTAATTTTATACCCTTAACCATGATCTTGTCTGATTGGCGGTCACATCTTTTATTACCCAACTCAATACCATTAAGCAATCTCGCCACACCTTTATTATCAAATTTAACGTCCCTTAATTGTTCATCATACAGCTGTAACTTCCTTATTCCCTCTCTTAGTCTTCTTAATATATTGGGTAATATTTTGAACGTATCGTTGGCGAACATATGCCGCTTTAAAAGGTGCATGACCTCGGTAACTCCACTTATATCCACTGGTTGCCGGTGTCCTTGACATCCGGTACGCAAGGGGGGTCCGATATTGGCTGCTTCCTATTCCTTCCATTTTTTATAAAACACTCCAAATCCTTTATCTTACAAATTCTGTAGATTCTCTTACCTCTTATAACCCTTCTGTTCAGACACCTTAGCTTTGATACTTTTGCTCTCTGCTCCTCGTACACTGGAACAAACTTTGCTGGAGCTGACCGCCGACTCTCTTCCTATAGTCCTATTTGCCACATCAAAAAGCGATCTACACACATTTGAATGAACTGCCCGTAATTCTCGGGATACTCTTCTAACGAGTACAACATTGTATACCAAATAAATCAACAAAAAAGGCAAAAAGAAAAGGAGGGACAAAACAAGGTACCAGAAAACAATGTCACCACAATAGCTATCCCACTGCAAAAGCATATTCCTCTCTGCCATAAAATGTTTTCTGGTACCAAATATATAGCAAAATTAGCCTGTGTGTAAGTACGAAGATACCCCATTCAAAATAATTCAAACACAGTTATTTTCCCACCTTTGCTTTATGTCACTCGTTCTGACAGGATCTTATCTTTACAACCACGCAAACCACTAGAAATGTGCCACGTGTATAGCACTATCTAGCAAGGGAATCAAAAGTACTCACTCTACTCACACCTGGGCCCGGGTGTGACTTCCTTTTTACCTCATCCATACACGTGTCCCAAAATACATCAATGGACGGCCCAGATCAGCACAAGGGGGGGGGGGGCGCTGGTAATATTAATACAGCGCCCCCCAAGTCACACCACTCACACCATTCACACCAGTTTTTTTAACTAATATAGAGGCCTTGTACGGCTGGTGTGAGTGTACGGCCGGTGTGAGTTCACTATTCTCCATTACAAAATGCCTCGCTAAGCCTCTTTTCATTTCTATACCAAGAATGTTTTCCTCACCTGCCCATAATGCCCATGCCCAAAAGAACAACTCTTAGAACTCCTCCAATTCCTTCTCCAACTAGCCTGTCAGCCATACTACATACTTGTCGCAAGGGAGCTCCACGAAGATGGAAACCCTCACCTTCATGCCATGGTTCAATGCACAAAGAAAATCCAAACCTCCAACCCGAGATTTTGTGATCTCACAGGAACCAATGGCAGAATCTACCATCCCATATAGAAAAACTTCACTCGCCAACAGCAAGTCGACAGTATATACAGAAATGGTGAGTTCGTCGAATGGGGAGAATTTTCATCTAAGGGGAAAAGTCCTTCAAAGAACATAGACGAACTCTGGAGGGGAATACTTGCAGAAGAAAAAACGGAGGAACAATTCTTTGCACTCTGCAAAGAAAGATGTCCCACCGATTATGTCACAAAATACTCCCAATTAAAAACATTTTCGAGGGATCATTACAAAAGAGAGAGGCCCCCATATACTAGCCCCTTTAATTCATTTCCTTTCTTAAATGAAGAAGTAAAAAAATGGGCAGAAAATAATATTTTGTTTGTAAGTCAAAATTTTGTACAATATGAGTTATGTTGAAATTGTTGTCTCTCCGTTTGGAGGGAAGACGACTGGACTAGATTAGGAATACGCAAAAATAATATCAACAATTTATATACTGACGAAGAACTCTCCTCCTCCTTTGATAACAGGAACCAGAACAGCGGCCCATCCGCGCAATCTTCCTCTACCTCGACTACTCAAGTATTTTGGCAACAAAATTTTCCAATTTTCGAGTAAATTGTGTTAGTCCTGGTTTTGTTAAAACTGACATGAACTGTAATAATGGAGAGTTTGATGTTGAAGAAGGCGCGAAAGGCCCTGTAGCCCTAGCTTTGACACCTGCCGGTGGCCCTTCTGGATTGTTCTTTGATCGGATGGAAATATCAAGCTTTTGATATCTGCTTTGTATATTGAATACCAACCATGGGAGAGAGATAGAATTCGCTATCAGTGAATTCCTCTCACGTCTCATACCAATGGTAGGCTTGAACCCATACATAGACCACGGAAAACATCCAAGAGTGTCCTTGTTTTCTTATGAAGAGACATAGAGCTCTATATTGTGAATTTTAAAAATCTCCATCAACCATTTTTAATTTACAGTAAAGATTTGTTGAGTTTTAGCAGTAGAGCTTTGTTTTTGCACTTTCAGATCGATAGAAGTAACAATAGGTACTTCTCTAAAACCTTACAATCTTGCTTGCTATGGACCCATCTTTGCCCAAGAAGATCATTTTGTTTTTCTTATGTTTTGAAATTTTCTCTAAAATCACAAAATGCTTACTAGTTCTTCATTTTCAATAGGATTTAAATGAAACTTAACGAAATTGGAAAGCATTTTCAAAATACAAATGATTGTTCTTGTCCAATCTTAAAAACCAATGACTTTTTGCTTAAATTATTACATGAAGAATTAAACCTTTTTAGGGGTATAAAACTCACTTTTAAAGTCAATTTTGGTGATTCTATTTACACCACAAAATCTCACATCCCAATTTTTTAAAATAAAATTACCAAAAAGTACTCAGATTAGAAAATTTTAAATCCTAATTCCTCATTGCACTCACCACTTTATCTCCACTAGTCTACCACCACTATCGCCACTCACCGATGTCCCTTTCCACCCCGTGACAGTCGTCGACACCCCTAACCTCTCCCCTCTACTTCCATCCATTCTTCTTCTTCTTCTTCTTCTTCTTCCATAAACCCTAGATTTGAAGGGGGGGCACAATGGGTGAAAGGGGCTAGGTAGGAGGTCATGGTGAGGGGATTGGATTACAGAGGAGATAGCGGTCACGGTAGGTAAGGAAGTTGGGTAAGCTAGTAGGGAAGCTAGGAAAGAGGTTGGGTCACAATGGAAGAGGGTTGGGATTGATGGTTGGAGTGGAAGAGATGCCAACTATAGTGGCCGGAGGTGGTAGTTGGAAATGGTGTAGAGTAAGAGTGTACAAATGGCCCGTAGGCCCGGGCTCGAGCCTAGCCCGAGACCCTAGGTTTGGGTTTGGGTAGTCATTTTGAAGCTCGACCCACCTAGCTTAGCCCATCATCCAGCTCAAGGCCCACTCAAAGCCCGGTCCGAGGCCTGGCCTGTGCAGCCCGTCCAAGGCCCAGTGTCATTTTTAGTAGAAAAATTTTTTAAAAAAAATTAAAAAAATATTCAAGCCCGCCGATCCAGCCCAAGTCCCGAATACCTTCTAGGCCTAGGCCTGGGCCTGGGCCTAATTTTCTGGCTTGTGAGCCAACCTAGCCCGAATTTTGGTGAGAGCCCGAATGGGCCAACATGTTCCTTGCCCAATTTACACCCCTAGTGTAGAGTTCTAATTTCAGAGGTAAAAGGTGTAAATGTGACGATATGTGGTATTATAGTGGGTGTGAGAGACACAAATTAAAATTTTAAATTTAGTGGTGTAATTAGAAATTAAATATAATACATTCCCAAAAAAATTTCGTACAAAAGCACCATGTCATAGACTCTGACCATAAGAGTATTCACTTACTCTATAACGCTAAACTCTTACTAGTCAGAGTCTATGAAATAGTTACTTTTGAAAGAGATTTTCATGGAAATAAATCATTTTCCTATAATGAAATAGGTCTAACAACCTCCCTGGAAGACATGTCAAGGTTCAAAAGTGGGGTATTGAGAAGTTATCAAATTATTGGGCCTATTTGGTACAATTTATTAAAGTTAAAAGTTAATTATTAAAAAGTAAAGCCAAAAATATTTTTCCCTTAGCTTTTAGACAATTAGTTTTTTTCAACACATTTAAATTATTTCTGTCTAATAAATTGTAAGTTAAAACTGCATATAGTATGATACAGACTCCCAAAAAAAAATTATAAACAATTTAGATAAGTTGTACTAAACAGTCCCATTCTCTCAAGCAAGCAAGGGTTCAAATTTGTTCACACAATGCAAATTTGTTTACACACATGTGAACAATACAAACTTTCTCTCCGAAGAATAACTTCACCCAAAACTGCTTATTTGGAATGAACCACAGTGAACTTCCCTCACGACAATGTTCTCCAACGATGTCACCTAGGCAAAAGGGGTCACCAATCTCATTTTTTCTTCAATCGTTCCGATCAGGAGAAGTGGGTTGGTTTATTTCCTTCTATCTACGCAATTCTCTGTCTTCGTTCATGATCATGTTGGGTGAAAAGTAGTGGTAGAGGAGCAGCAGCTGTGGAACAGCCATTCCCCCTTTCATGGTGCAAGATCAATTTATGTAACAAAATAATGCCAAGGTATAGAACAAAAATAAGGAAGTGGTGCTTAAAAGAAATTTGTAGTATAAAAATTGTTAAATTTGAACTATTTATTATTTCTATTGTGTAATAGCCATTGTAGATTTCTGTGATTGATTTTTTATTTGAAAAAATTATAATGCAACAAAAAGATTAGTTTTGTGAATTTTAAAATCAAAAATATTATTATCTTATCACATTTTTTGTCAAGTCAATGTAATTTTTTTACCTTTTTTTCTATGAAATTCTATCAAAACATAATCTGTCATAAACTCTCCAATCCAGAATAATAATATACCTGGCAACTAATTAATGAGACAGATGTTTACATATTATTATTTATCTTTCATTAGGACCTACTTATGAGGTAGTAGCTTGCTAGCTTGAGAGACCTCTGCTACTTCGCTAGCTAATGGCTCCGTTTGGTAGAGATGTGGGAAAGTGACTATGGGTCTGTTTGGTAAAACTTATAAGCTACTTATTTTAGCTTTTGACTTAATTTAAGCTATAATGTTGTGTTTGGTAGCTTTAAAAAAGCTATTTTTAGCTCAAATGGAGAAGCTGCTTGGGTGATGCTTACAAATTATAGCTTAAGCGCGCAGCCCATCCTTGAGGTGAGTAATGACTTAAATGCCCCTCAGATATTCCAACTATTACCAAAAACCCACTATATAAGCCTTGTTCCCAGCACTGTTCACTTGTGAGAGATGAGACAGAGGCGATTTCTGGCAAGGGCGATTTCCGGTGAGGGCGATTTCCAGCGACTCAACATTGTTCTCAACTCTCTCTCTCTCTTCACTCACACACACACGATTTCCGGCAAGAGCTCTCCCTCTCTTTCCCTCTTCCTCTCCCTTTCCATCGCGATCTCGGAGCTATGGCCGTAGTGATGATCGAAGATGTTTCAATTTTCCTTCAATAGAGACCATTTCTACAAGCTTTCGAAGGTTTCTCTGTGTTTTTTTACGGTTTAGGTGTGGCCGTTTATGCATTGGAAGGAATCTGAATGGTTTTACCACTATAATTAGAGATCAAAGAGAAAGACAAGTTTGGAAAAATTCTGGGTTTATCATCGCGATCTGAACATTTCAACCATCGCGATTGATAGCGTGAACCCTAGCTCTCTCTCCCTCTTTGCGATCGACGCCGGTCTGACAACGGCTCTCTCTCTGTAGATTAATCTGAAACCCTAGCGCCAGAGCTAGGGTTTTCAGATTGGTTTTTTTGTGTGTGTGTGTGTGTGTGTGTGTGTGTGTGTGTGGAGGTTCAGTGTTTTTTTAATTAAAAATAATAATAATTAATGAATAAAATGAAAAAAATTATACTAATTGATACTATTAATAATTTTAGTATTAATTGATGCTAATTAAGCCATTAATTGACACTAATTAATTTATAATGAATTTTTTTTATACTAATTGATACTATTAATAATTTTACTATTAATTGATGCTAATTAGGCCATTAATTGACACTAATTAATTTATAATGAAAAAATGAAATATTTTTACTAAAAATGAAAAAATGAAATATCACTAAAAAAATGATATAAATTGAAAAAAATGAAAGGATTTGTCAAATGAATAAATGAATTACTAAAAATGAAAAAATGAAATATCACTAATAATAATGAATAATAATAATAATAATAATAATAATAATAATAAAGAAAATAAATACAGATATAAATAATTAAAATGGATATATAAAAAATAATGTAATGAAATCACAACATTAATATAAATTAGAACATGAATATTAATTTTAATGAATTAATAATTAAACAAAATTAACAAACAAAGAAGAGAAGAAAAAAAAATTAAAAAAGAAAAGAAAATAAGGTGAAAAAAAAGAAAATAAAAAAAATGAAAAAAAAAATGTATTATAAATGAAATCACAAATTTTATATCTTATAAGGCAAAATGACAATTATATAGCAAAATGCTATTTTACAGCTTATTTACCAAACACTAGTCTACTGCTTAAATCCATAATCTCACAGATCTCCATTAGCTTCTCTTCACTCCCAACAAATATGGAAGGCAGAGAAGCTGTAAGCTCTGAGTATGTGGAAGTAGGCCTTGCTAGCTCAAACTGAGACCTGAAATCCATGTCCACTATCAACCTTACTGTTTCATCACCACCACCATTGTTGTCCTTCATGAAAACATCTATATATTCATAATCACCTGTAAAGTCAAACACTTCATGAACACAACACAACACACACATATCAGAAATGGGTCCTTACCAAAATCCATAGAGAGAGAGAGAGATGAGAGAGAGAAAGAGACCTGAAGGGCGACCAATGGTAGCAGGCCAGGAAGTTCTACAGAGAGAGGCTTCAAAACCATCCCTAATAAGCCTCAGGACAATCCACTTCTTTAGAGAGGTGTGGTCACTTGCTGACTGTTTTTTCAGTTATAATTTTCCCTTTGCATAATAATGTATATATATATATATATATACAGCAATGCTAGGTATCATGAAAAGTCTTTCATGAAAATGGTCATGAAAGATTTGTGACCTTTGGATTACACTTACAATAAAGCACCACACACTAATCAAGGTAATCTATGGTCACAAATTTTTCATGATCATTTTCATGAAAAAAATTTCATGATCCCTAACATTTCTCTATATATATATATGGAAGTTTCAAGTGGATGGCAGTGGAAGTTTCAAGTGACTCGAAAAAAAACTTCAAATATGACTATCACTATTAGAAAAGAGAATAAAAAGATATGTAAACATTTGTTTATATCAACTTCAATGAAATAATTATCTGTCACTATTGGATGGATTGGAAACAAAGGTTGAATGCCATTATGATACAATGAAATTCTTATCAACTAAGAAAAGAAACAAAAAATGAAGTCTAACATTTGTGAGTCTAACCTACATCATTATTAGACTAATTTATATGCCCACACTCAGGATCGTTTAACTTGAACATACTTTACTAAGCAATTGGTGTATTGGACATAGTGGTAATATGAGAGCTATTTTAAAGCAAATGCCATGGTTTAGAAGCAACCATGGGAGCTATTTTAAATAAATAATTGTTTCTGAAATCCTTTGGATTGTGTTTAGAAGTATGAAACCAAAAGTGAACAATAGTATTCCTCAATAATTAATCTGTAAATTACCTTGAAGCTACAAGAAGAGAAGATGCAATCACAGCACAACATTTTCTCATCATCATTCTAAATTCAGTAAAGCTCTAAACTTAAAAAAATAAAAAAAAAAATTGAATCAGAAATTTATCTGAAAAGATGATAGATGGCACATACATATTATGAATTTCCATTTTCTCCAAAAATCCAATCTTCATTAGGATCAGAGGATTACTGCAACATGTGTTTAAGAAAATCTACTGCATTATCAATTCAATTCAATTCATTTCCTTCTATTCTAATACAAAAACTAGCAGAAAACTAAATGCTGATTCAAGATTTTGTGAACATTTAAACTGATTGGGCCAAACTTTAAATATATATATATAAAATTATAAAAAAAAAACCAAAAACAAAACAACAAACAAGAAGATAATAAATTAGCATTTTTTTTTTAAGTGAAAACAACTCAAAAATAATTGCATTTCATAGATGTACAAATGAGAATTGTGTACATACCACTACTTTCATCTCTATGAAAGTCACAATTATTTTGAATTTTCTCACTGAAACACAATTTATCTTAATTTCAAAATGTTGAAACAATATCAGGACATTTGTCTCTTGTTATATAGATATCAAAAGGAAACCTATACATAAACACTGAACCAAAAGTGATTTTGATTTAACAGTACAGCAAAAAAGTGAACAAGAATTGAGCAGAAATTGAGCAAAAATTTAACAAGAACACTGAAAATTGAGCAGAAGAATCTTACCTGAATACTCAGGTGTAGGACTTGTCCAATGGCTGCGAAAAAAAAACTAAACAAAAAGGATGATGAAAATCGGAGAAGAAGAAGAAAGCGGAGAGAGGAACAGAGAGTGTGATCTGATCTCTGTCTATGGAAACCCTAACTCGATGTGTGTATATATATATATATATATCACAAACAAAAGGCATGAACTCTTACCTTTTTGGTGTAGATCAACAGCAAGAGAGAGGAAAGTAGTTCGATTGGCTGATCTTGGAGATGTGAAGGAGTTCAATCAGTTGATCTTGGAGATGTGAAGGATCGTCTTCCAGTCGCCAAGAGAGGAAATGAGAAGAGGAGTGTGAGGAGAGGAGCGGCTAGGGCAACAAAAAGAGGGTTTATATAGTGGCAATTCCGTAATTTTTGAAGTTTTGGAGGGGCATTTAAGTCATTTCATCACCTTCCCATCAGCTGCGCGCTTAAGCTATAATTCATAAGCATCCCCCGAGCAGCTTCATGATTTGAGCTGAAAATAACTTTTTTAAAGGTATAATTTGATGATTTAAGTTGTACCAAACACAACATTGTAATCTAAATTAAGTCAAAAGCTAAAATAAGTAGCTTTTAAGTTCTACTAAACAGGTCCAATATTAGATATAAGACCTAAAACAAGTCTCAACCTATGACCCACCCATCCAATGCTCTTCCCCACGCTCTCATCACCATCAACAACATCTCTCTCTTTCTCTCTCTCTCTCTCTCTCTCCTCCGCTTCGACTCTAACTCCACTTCCCTCATCTCTCCTCAACCCACCACCACAACCCCATCTAATTACACCTCTCCCCACTTCCTCTCTGTTCCGGATAGACCCATCAATCTCTCCGGGTCCCCATTTCGTGTCTCGGATTCTTCATGTTCTCGCATCTCTGTTCTCAAACATGTCTATATCCAAATCTCCCAAATTGCAGTCACTGTCCATGGGATTGCAAGCTCATTAATCTCTCCGGGTCCCATTGTTTGGTGTTTTGTTTTTGTAATAGACTTTGAGAAGAGCCCTTAATGGAGGTAAAGATCTTGGGATGCCGGATGGTAACTCTACTTGTCCTTGACGGCATTGACTATGAAACAATTCATGTCCACCCAGATGAGTCTTTTTAAAGACATATATATTGTTTGTGAAGAAAATCTACTAGAAATTATATAGATATATTATTTTCCTCACGAAATGATTGGAAGACAACTTTTTGTTCCAAGGCTACCAAATAACATCTCTTAATCAATGGTGGCCAAAAATTGAATCTCACTTGAATGGCAGAACTGCTAATCTCTCCATTTCATCTTGGTCTTCTTCATGTATATTTGTTTGATGATTCTCTATTTGATTAATTATATCTTCTACTTTAATTTTATTCTGATCATAATTTATTAAATTTTATTGTAATATAATAACAAAGTACTAAATTCTCTCTAGTATGTTAAAATAGACTAGACTATACAGACTAATGTGAGGCCAACCATGGACCACACTTATTTTTTTAACCAAAAAAATAAGTTTTAATATAGAATTTTCGCATCCTCATCATTATTAGAAATTATGTACATAGATGTGACTCTAATAGTTGTTTTCGAAATGATGTCTAAATCTATTTTCTAAATCTAATGGTATGTCAACAAAATGATGAGTTGATAATTAAAAAATAAAGGATAAGTTACAAATACACTCCCTGAGGTTTGTTTAAAATACGAATTGCTCCATGTGGTTTGAAAAATTAAAAATACCTCATTGTCAGAATTTTTTATTTAACAGAATTAATTGAAAAAGTGAAATTTCTAACTGTTCACCTATACAATAATAAAATTATCTGAATTATTAATTGAAATAAAATTTTAACATTATTAAAAACGGTTGATTAACTTGATGATTTATAATAAAAAGAACTATTTGTTATGAAATTAGAAACCTTAGGGGCATAATGTAATTTCTAGAACCACATGAGTAATTTGTAATTTAATAAATCTCAGGGAGTGTGTTTGTAATTTACCCAAAAATTAAATGAGAGAGAGAGTTGCTAATATGGCTCCTGTGTAGTGTGGTGTGGACTACTATTTTCAATGGTCATGACAGAGACAGATAGAGAATAGATCTGTATAAATAAATCTAGTTTGTAATTTAATGTGGTGTATACTAATAAAATCGTATTTAAAATGCGGAAATTTATTTTAAGGTACTTAATATTAAGATTTTAAAAGAGTAAACGACATACAATATTTTCATAAGTAGTTGGGGTCTCTTAACATTTTTCTAGAGAAATTTCGATCATGAGAAATTTCTTTGGTTTGTTCAATTTCTCTGATTTTCTCTGCGTTTTCAAATTTTCTATTTTGGAATTTCTCTGGTTTGAATTTTTTCTGATTTGCTTACAAATTTATCTATAATTTGCTCACAATTTTATCTGTGTTTTGACCAAACCATAAAAAATTGTGTTTTGGCTTAACTAGAGAATGGAGCATACAAATAAGAAAGAAATTAGATGATGCCATTGATAAACCCTAGATTGATCAATCCCTTTTCAATTCAACAAAGCTTCAATTCAAATAAAAAATTAAGTCTGAAAAACAAAAACCCATTAAAATTAGAAGTGCTCACGGATTGGTTCTATGTGGTTCGGGTTGTGGGTTGGACCTGCTCGATGGGATACGGGTTGGGAAAAAATGGAACCGCATCCGCCCGCGGTGCAAGTTGCGGGTTGCACGGGTGGGTCATGCAGTTGTGAGGGCGGTTACGAGTGGTTTGTGAATCAAGCTTTTTTTTTAGAAATTTTATTCTTGGGCATTGCTTTAGGGCCTTCCTCCTTTTCTGAGATATTCTTTTGGGCCATAAAAAACAAACATAATAATTTTTATGCAATTTGAATATATATATAATAACAAACAAAGAAACAAAAAAACAAGAGAAGCAATTTTTTTATTATTATTAATCAACCTAGCTTTAATACATACTGACATGGGTAAGCCCATTAAGGATATGGCCCACCACTTAAGGCCCAATCCATGACTGAAATACTAAAGCTCAACATCCTTGGAACCCAACGCTACACCAAGCGCCAATGACATCTAAACACTTGGCAAGTGCAGAACCAGCCACATCAGCAAACAAAGATCCTGCAAAGTTATTGTACCACACATCAGCCATTAATGGGCTCCCCTGCAGCATTTATTGCGATAACCTTTCACGTTGAACCGAACAGCTTCACCATGAACAAGGCAAGCTAGAGCATAGACTTTCGGCCAACATGACGGCTCAGAATGGACAAGGAAATGATGAGCAAAGGATATAAGCAAGTCTCTGAGACTAGAAAAAGGTTAAGTTCTCTATCACCATTCTATCTCTACATTCCATCATCCTCTCCCTTCTCTAACTTGATCGTTGGAGGGTTCACTGGGGGACTCCCTGTTCCCCGTTGAACTCTTGTGCAGGTCTTTCTGTGGGTATGACCCTCGGGCGACGGTTTGAGAAGCGTGGATCAATCAGACCTGTTCCATCCGGAGCACTCAGTATCATCAGTTGGCGCCGTCTGTGGGAAACCTTTTTGCTCCGTGTGGCAATTGTGCTCATTGGCGCCGGAGACCCATCCCCGATAACCCTATCTGCCACCCACCAAGGTGGATGGTCACAACTAGATCCATGGCCTCTCAACACAATGTTGCCGACCCTCAAGCCGACCCTCCTAACCCAAACAACCCACCGCAGTATTTCACAGAAGTCACCAACAGTATTAACCGCTTAGCCGAACAAAACTAGCTCCTGATCAATGCTTTGCTTCAAAGAGACCTTCCCATTCCTCCTCCACCACCTCAAGATATCCCACCCAACCGAGAACGAGCCCCGAGCCATCCTATCCAACAATCCCACCCATCCAACTTGGAAGGCTTGCGACCCCCTCCTCCAGATATGAACCCGCCACCTCGGGCCCCACATCCATCGGTCCAGGCACCCACCCCCGAGGGAGAGGCCAGTAGTATCCAGCCTCCGCTGCATTCCGGTGGTGACAACGTTCCTCTTTGGGATGCAGAACTTTGAGCCATGAAACTCCAACTTCAAGGAGTCATGCAGAACATACAGAATAAACCCTTCATCACAGCCAACTCACCATTTGTTGCCTCCATTAGGGACAAACCCCTACCTCCTAAGTTCAAAATGCCCTTGATCGACTCTTTCGACGGTATAACGGACCCAGTTGACCATTTGGAGACTTACAGGACCTTCATGGTCCTCCATGCATTCCCTGATGAGATCACGTGTCGGGCATTCCTCGTAACACTTAAGGGGTCGGCCCGACTCTAGTTTAGTCAGCTATCAACAGACTCTGTCTCTACTTTTCAGCACCTAAGTGACTCCTTTCTCAACCACGTCATCGGTGCCCAATGCCAACGGCGTCCGACAACCCAACTCCTCAACATCCATCAGACAGAAGGGGAGTCCTTGTGCAGCTTCGTCACCCGCTTCAACACCGAAGCCTTGCAGGTGGCGGAAAACGATGATAAGGTCATTCTCATAGCTTTCATGGCCGGTCTACGATCATCCGATTTCCTTTTCTCCCTCTCCAAAAACCCTCCAACCTCCATGGCAACTCTCCTCTCCAAAGCCCAAAAATACATGAACGCCGAAGATTCCCTAGCCGCCCAACAAGATTCTGTGAACAAAAACTTGACCCCCAAGGAGAAGAGAAAGGACCCTGAAACCAGAAGCACCCAGTACACACAGCAAACACCTCAGTATACCGACTGACCTGCTCGAGCCGATCGGTCGGCACCTATCCGACTGCCTGGCCGGTTCGAGCGATACACACCCCTCAATTCCCCAATGGAACAAGTCTTGAACTAGATCCAACGAGATTATCCCTTGAAATGGCCCCAACCGTCGCGGTCTCCTTCCAACAGTCGAGACCAGTCCAAATATTGTCGTTTCCATCAGGACCACGGTCACAATACTGAGGAGTGTGTTAACCTTAAAGACCAGGTTGAGGGCTTGATACGCCAGGGACGTCTCAGTCGGTTTACGGTAACCCGCCCTCAGCAACGGCCAAGGACCGAACCCACCAGAAACAATCACCGACGCACCCCTCCTCGACAACCCGCATAACCTAACCAAGGCCATGATCGGCCCCCACAGCAACCCCTGGCGCAAGGCAACCCTGCCCCCCTGGTTGGAGAGATCAGAGTTATTGCTGGCGGGCTTGCTTGTGGAGGACCATCCCGTTCGGCTCAGCGAGCAGAACTCAGAAAAATAAGGCAGGGCTCAAATAAAGAAGTTACAACATTGGACCGCCCCTTCAAACACCCCAAGTAATGGATGGAGCCCATCACCTTTACGGAGGCCGATTGCATAGGCATCCGTTACCCCCATGACGACCCCCTATAGACCGCCCGAAACTCTCTCCGCGGGCCCCCCTTTCGGAGAGGGCGCGAATTGGGTTCCAGTTACTACAGTTCGGACTCTCGTCACGGTTCTACATCTAATCTCACAAAGTGCAATGTAGGACTGATAAATCACTAAAGAGTCCAAATCCGGCAATTGGTTTTGAAAAATCAATTTTGAATCAAAAGCACCAAACATGGACTGCTTTGCAGATTTCAGAGTCGCCACCTAAATATTTTGTTTTGGGAAATTTAGAAAACCGTGACTCGTGCCTAAGGCCACATGTCCGTCATCACCAAAGTTGCCTCAGCTCGGGAACTTGGGTACGAGAGGGGAAGATCCTGAAATGAGCACCCCCGCTCGCCCGATCAAAGATCGGCCTCTACTAAACATGATATGTTAGTTTTGAAAACACATGTGTTCTTGTTTGATTATTAGCTAACTTACTATGTGATGCGCACAACACACAAGTATAGACTAAATCGCTCGATTTGGAACAAAACATCTCATGTTTGTTTTTCGAAAATGGTTTGAAGATGTTACTCGCAAGTAGGCTAAAACACGGATTTGCCACCCTCAAGTGGGCTTAAAACTCACAGTTTGATGAATTGTTCCAATTCAAGCAATGAAGCATTCATCCACAAGCATTCATGCAGTTAATCATTTAAGCAAATAGCCTCATGGCAAGCATGATATCATGACAGTCATTTACACACATGGAAGGATGCTAAAGCATAAACACTTACAGTGTACTCCGAGCCAAAACAGAAGCTAGTTAGAAATCATACATGATCCTAACTATGTCAACAATGCTTAATGTAACACATGTAAAATGCAGCTAAAATAGGCTCGGCTATCTAAAATGGCATATGAATGCAACACTTGATAACATGCTTTGAAACACGTATTGAAGAAAGCGTATTGAAATACAATGCAGTTTGAATGATGCACCGAGCCCGGTGCATGCAAGACGAATGAATGATGCACACATGCAAGCATAAGATATGCTAATCGAAATCTGCCCCAATCTAACCACTGAAAGCGGGCAAATAAAAGGGAGAAAGATGTGGGGTTGGAAGACATTCACACACACACGCACACTTATTACAACATTTGCCCTCTCGACGGAGGGTCAGAATGAAAGCTAAGCTAATTTAAGCTAAGCTAATCAACTAATCTAATTAAGCTAATTAGACTAATTATTACAAACCAATCAAATAACTAGTATACTTACTAATCATTACAATACCTTAACTAACTAACAAATTAATTGAAGCACAAATTCAAATGTCAACTAACAAATAAAACTTTAAACTATGATGCCTCAGCTCTGTTGAAGAAGTTCAACATGCATGCTCGCATTTGGTTTCTCGCCCCGAAAAGCTCTCCAGTTTGCTCTCTTGAGGCTCTGTCTGCAGGGTGTCTTTAAGATCTTGCTGCTGAAACTTACCAAAACAGTGCTGGGGAGTGCACCAGTGGCCTGCCAGCCATAAAAGGTGGCTGCTGGCCAAGAGTGGGCCTCTGCCGGCCAAGGATGGAAGGGTGCCGGCCACTGGTGTGCTGTGACACCATTCTGCAACAGAGCACAAAAACAGAGGAAATGGAGGATCTCCCTAGGGCATATGTGTACTATGCCCCTCCTTATCACCTCAAAACATCAAAGGAGTTGCATGATTGAATCCAAGACCACCGATCAAGCATGCAATGCATGATGGCCAAAGATCCAATCATGTACACATTCAATAAATGCAATGCCAACATGACTCTAAGACCATGGCCTTATCATGAGAGGTCAAAGGCAATGGAGACAAAGGGGATTGGCTCACTTTCATCACTTTGAGTATGAAGTGGACCAATCCACCTTGTGTTCAACATAACGTCCGGTTGAACACGATGCAATGCAAACAACATGCTATGCAAACAACATGTTAATCTTGGCATGAAATGCAAGACTCTAACACACAAACAACGCATGCACAACATGTTAAGAGACTTAAGCATTAAAGCTAGTGAAGGATACGACACTAGGACCATGAAATACAATGCTTAATGGACTAAACCAACCCCAAACAGACCTCATGCATGCCAAAACAGTAGCCAAGATGATCTGAAATGATAGCATGAAAGGCAAGAGAATGATGTTCATGCATTGGCTCACAAATAAGGCATAATGCATATCTCTCAAAAGCATTGAAAGAGTGGAACATATAAGAGTGTGACTACACCATATACACTGAAATCATGTGAGAAAAGAGGCTAAGGCATGCAATCATCACATACAAAGCATGCTGGGGACTTTGAAACTCAAAGCTAGTCAAAGGCCTTTACACTATAGCTATACAAAGCAAGGCATGCATGGCCAAAACCACTTAAAACAGAGCTTAAGTGGCAAAACATGAGTAAAAGCTTGCAAGCTAGAATGGTGGGTTAAAGCATCAAGCATGTTAGGCCAATTAGCAAAATTACACCACAAGTGTAAGAAGCATGCAAGCAATAGCCAAACCAGCCTAAAACAGAGTTATGGCAGGTCTAAAAGGTCACAAAAGAATGCTTGAACAAAGCCACAAAGAAGTAGAAACACATGCTCATTTGGTAGGCCAACAACACAAGCAAGCAAGGCAAGAGGAGAGGGGACCACCCCCTCCCATTTTGGACCTCAAAACCACCTTTTCACCACTGAAATTCCTCTGAGTTTCAGTGGTAGAAAGGCCATGCAAAGGCAATTACAAAAGCTTCAAAGGATGGCTCAAAAGCTTAACAAATAAGGCATACAAGGGGGTGAAACACCCCCAACTCCCACAAGGCCTCAAACAACCACTTTTAACACTTAAAAATAAAGTTTTTTGTAGTTGAAAGCTAGGCCTAAAACAGCATGCAAAGATGGCTAATATGGTATACAAACATAAGCTTAAAAGGGGAATATACTCACCCTTGAAGCACAGCAGCAAGAGGACAACTTCTGAGCCCAAAAACCAGCCTTTTGAACTCCAAACAAACCTTCAAGGACCTCAGCTCCAAGGTAGTGGTGTTTGACTAGATGTTTCTTTGCAAAAATGTAAAGAAAACACACTTTAATGCACTATTGAGCACAATATATAGAGAGAGAGTGAGGATTCTAGAGAGAGAGAGATTTTGGTCTCTAAACTTTCTGAACCCTTGGAGAAGGAGAGGGGTCTCCCCTTGTATAAGCAATGCAAGCAAAAGCTTGCTTGACAAGCTTGAAACTTGCCTTCATCCCTCCGTACACGTGTATGGAGGATGGCTCAGTGAGCCACAGCTGGCTCAAAATATCTAAAATATATCTGTTGAAATAATGGTAGCCGGCCGGCCATCAGTGGTGGCCGGCAATGCCTCATTGATGGCCGGTAGGGCAAATACCATGGCCGGCAGCCCTTGATCATGGCCGACAGTGCACTAAAACAAGCACTAGGAAGGGACCAAAGCATGGTCCAAAAATGGGGTAGAAATGAAACAGGGTTTGGAAAGCTCAAACCTGTGACATTCCGCTGCGAAATTCGAGTGCTCGGCGAACAATCAAACTTGTTGCTGGATGTACCTGCAGACATATGCAAGTCTTGAGGACGGTAAAAAATGGGGTGTCTACAGTTGCCCCTCTTTGACAGAACCTGAAGTCATGAAATGACGGGAGTGAGTGTCAATGCCCAGAGACGACCCATTTTTGACAAGGCCAAAGACTTAGACAATCATTCAATATAGCAATATAGATGGGCCCGCAGGCTGGGGAAAAATGCAAATGACATGCACGATACCGAACATAACTCATGATTATGCAAAGAGAGCTGTAATGAAGCATTTATGCAAAATAAATACAACAATTTAAGCAACCCTACAAGTTACAACAGTCTCACACATTTCAAAAGAAAGGATGTAAGAAAATTATGCAATCATCACCGCGCCTCATACAAGAAAGGCCAAAAATGACTGTCAGGAGAACCCGAAGTCTCAAAGAAAACACCTCTCAGTGTATCACACGCGACAGAGGGAAATGCATCACCTCTCAGCGTATCACACGCGAGATAGGGAAAGGCAAGCACCTCTCAGCGTATTACACGTGAGAGGTGAAAAGGACGCACTCGTAGCATATCACACGCGAGAGGTGAAAATGACGCACCTCGTAACGTATCACACGCGAGAGGTGAAAAGGACGCACCTCATAGCGTATCACACGCGAGAGGTGAAAAGGACTCACCTCGTAGCGTATCACACGCGAGAGCTGAAAAGGACGCACCTCGTAGCGTATCACACATGAGAGGTGAAAAGGACGCAAACATCAGGCATACAACCCAAACATTTTCAACAGGGTGTCAGTGTAAACATCGGGCGTACCCGGGTGCTTCTAACCAATGGAATGTTAGTGTAGACATCGGGCGTACCCGAATATCTCTAACCAACGGAATGTCAGTGTAGACATTGGGCGTACCCGAATGTCTCTAACCAACGGGATGAGGGAGAGGAATGGTTTTACCCAGAATTCCTCTGAATGAACCGTACATACAATATCGTGCATGTATGAGAAAGAAACTTGAAAGGTACAATGCAATACAATGCATATCTCATGCGAGACGAAGGATCGCAACACGATGCCAAGGCATGCTCAATGCTCAACATGCAAGAAATGGAACCGAGCATGTTCTATGCGAGATAGTCAACGATGCATATTCAATGCAAGATAATCAACGATGCATAATCCATGCAAAATAATGATGCACGTTCAATGCAACTATTCAAAATACATACTCCATGCATCAATAAAAACGATGTTCTTTCTATGCCACAACAAAAGCATATAATAGAAACATTTCAAAGGCAACTCCCGATTTACCACTCGGAGAGTTGCACCATGCTAAAAGGATACACCTTGTGTGGGTTGAAGGGTGATGACCCTCGTGCACTGCGAATGTGATTCTGGGCTTCCGCGAAGGCATTTTGAATCAAATTTTGCATATTTACCTCATTTCAATTATGATGTATCGAATACTAATCCCTTCAATGAACTTACAGGCACCCATTGAGTACACAAGGCAAGCCCTTAAGCTCGTGGCTTCCTTGACAGACATGGTGCAGACGAGCCTGGATCTGCTTAGCCTTTACCGGATCCCGGTAATTTTTCAATTTGCATTTCATGCCATAAAGTTTTTTTGCTAACACATGAGCAGTGCAACTGCTCCAAGCTTCACTGATCTGGCACATTACACCAAACACTACATCGATACACTGTTCCCACACACTGCGCACGGCATACATACACTGGAATCATCCATTGCTCACAACAAATACACTGCAATCATCCACTGTTCACAGCACATCATTTGTAATCATTTACTGTTCACTGCATATATGCCTCGACTAATGCATTTTCATAAATTGTCTTTTTCAGATTCCTTTCGAGATGCTAGCCCCGTCATATGCCCCAACAGGAGCAGAGGCAGGACCTTCAGCGCCTCTCCCAGCAGCAGAGAGGAAAGGGAGACAAGCTTAGACACGCGGCCAAGGTAGAGCTAGAGGCACCCGTAGCGAGAGTGGCCTTTCAGAGCCCGTTCTAGGCGATGATGATGACGAGACGAGCGAGGAGGCTGAGGTGGTGAGTGCACATTCAGAGTCCTCTGGAGATGGAGATGGTGATGCCGGCTCAGGTTCAGCTGGAGGCGAGGCTGGAGAGATGAGGAGGGCTCCAATTCAGCTTCAGACAGCGGAGTCGATGGCACAGTGCTCCAAGGCCACTCGACCGAAGAAGAGGACGAAGAGGGCCTCTCGATCTTGAGATAGATGACACCAGTTCAGACATTTTTGCTTTGTTTTCTTTTTGCTTGTAGTTTTTGCACATTGTATAGCCTTAGGCAGTTTTATTTTCTTAAAACTTGCACTCTTTTGCAAAGAGAAACCATGATAGGAATGAAGCTTTTTGGTTAAAAAAGTGTTGTATTTTTACATTCTAAGCATTGCATCACATCGCATCGCACGCTATGAAAATGAGATTGATCTTTGTTTGAAAACTGCACATTTAAAATGCATTGCACTTAATCAGGTAGTGAACCGACTAACAACTAAAAAGAACAAAACAACTCGATAAACAAAACAAATGCAACTCGATAAGCAAATTACAATAACTCGATAAGCAAACTACATACAGCTCGATAAGCAAAGTGCATACAACTCGATAAGCAAACTACACACAACTCAAACAGATGTGTTCAAGCCTCAAAAGAACCAAAACAAGACCCGAAAGGTACCGATGACAGAATTCAACTTTTGAAAGCATCTGAATCTTCACACAGGAGATCATTGAATATGAAGGAAGGTTGTCGGTCATGGGGAATGGCCTGCCGGCCATCACTCTCCTCTGTCGGCCATCAATATGCCCCTACCGGCGATTAATGAGCCACTGCCGGCCATTCATGTGCTGCTACCGACCATCGATGGCAGAACCTCCGAAACGTCGACATCTGTCCTCCACTCACTTCCTTATCTTCTATTAAAGTTCCAGCTTCGTGGTTTCTTCATTTCAACTCCATTTTTGCCCCAAATGGAAGCATTTCTTGCCCAAAAACTCTCCGATTGGCTTGCAGCTTTGGATGGCTTGGAAAAGTTGAATTTTCGGGGTTTCGGGATAAATGCACTATTCACGTTTTCCGTTCCTCCATGCCTCGGCTAGGTGCTGGAATCCGGTAACTCATGTTTTTAGCTTTGGCGGGTAAGAGATATGCCCTACTTTTGAAGACTTCCAAGCTTTGATGTAATCTCAGCGCGATGAAGAGATCTTGCCCCAATTCCGCTTTGGCCACATTCAGGCTTTAGGGCGGATGTGTGGGCTTACTTTGCATAACGCTCGGTCTTTGATCCATGATGGAGAGATGGATATTCCGAGCTTGATTCATCGGTTTTCCGACGCTGGTGACCGCGGCAATCATCATTGGTAGGGTTTTCGGCGACACGCCCTTTGCCTGTGCATGTTATCTCATTTCTTGCTTGCCCCAGGCTTCGGAGGGTCTAGCGTCCGTTTGATTGAGGTTGCCCAAGGCTTAAAAGAGGGCAAGAGTTGCATTAGCATGACACTAGCTGAGACTCTGGGAGATGACTAGGTTCGCAGGGAGTCCACTACTCTTACAAGTAATGTTTCCCACCCTTCTCACATGTGTATTTCTCACATCACTCGATCCTCAGGCTCTGTTTTTTTCTCAAAACCCTTTCTCACTTTTCTCTCTACGTACACCTCTCTATTCCTTAATCTCTTTTATCTTTCATCCCTCCCCAGATATGGTTGATGGACAAGTTGAAAGTAGTGGACTCATGCCCAGCATATTCAGCACGTGGCTATTTCTTCCGGCAATGACTAGTTGATGCCCCAGATGAGGGATGGTGGTGCGAATGGATGTGCAGCCTATCTGCTGTCAACATTGCTTGGCGCTGCCCCTAGCTTAATCTACCGGCGATGAGCTACAGCATATCTCGGCAGCCTGGGATTCAGTTGATCGGCCTAACATACTGTGTCTTTTACTTTCCATTTCGATTTCGGCGTCAGTTCGGCCACGACCAGACTTTCCTGGAAGAGGGGATAGAGTACCCAGCTTCATATCTGATCAAAGGTTCACATCTAGCTCGGTATGCCACAGCATGGAGGACGAGAGAACTTCTGGCCCCCGCTCCCACTTTCAGTTGTGCCCTTTCTGGCGAGTGCATAGCTTGGCTTGATGAAGAGGCACAGACCGAGCCTACTTTGGCATCAGAGGCTTCCACAAGCTCTGGGAGGGGGTGCAGGAACACCTGACTTGACTATACCCCGAGTTTATTGTTTTAATCTATACTTTTAAGTTTTCTTTATGAATGTAATAAAAAGCAACTTCAATTTGTATTCAAGAGTAGGAGAACTCTGTACTGAAATTAATGAAATTGAAGGTTGTGGGTACTGAAAATTTTTCGTTTGGTCCAAAAATGGTCTAAGTTGTAAAAAGATTAATTTGAACAAAATCAACTTTTATTAAAACTTTTCAAAACCATTTTCGATATGGATCACAACTGGACACGCCTGAAATCTATCCTTGAGATGCACAACCCCGAATCCCAACAACTGGAAAGTTGCCCCTAGTCTGAATAGCACTGCACTGGAGATCACAACCGAGCTCTTAAATGCAGAATAGACAAAGATGACCAACATGATCACATGGACAAAGTTGATGTGGAAGTGTTTATGGCTGGACTTCAGAATGAAGTTGCCTATGTATCCCAAAGATGGGAATCAAGCCTTACATAATTCGGTTCAGGTTCACTCGGTATTAACACTCTCCTTCTTTTTGCGCTCTAACTTTTGCCAAGGCCGCCCTTTCTAGGTTTTCAACCTTGCGAGCTCAGTTTTATTTTTTCAAATTTTCTGTGCTCTAACTTTTGCCTAGGTTGCCCTTTCGGGTTTTCAGCCTAGCGAGCCACTTAGGGATAGTATTTCTTCAACTTGTCCATGTTGATCGGCTGGGAAAACTCTAGGCCATCTAGGTCCATTAGAACGACAGCTCCACCCGACTAGATTGACTTGATGATGTAAGGACTAGTCCAATTAGGTTTGAACTTGCCCCTAGGGTCGTGGATGGGAGCTCGGTTGTCTTTAAGCACCAAATCCCCTTCTTTTAAATTCTTGGATTTAACCTTCTTGTTGAAAGCCCTGGCAATTCTTCGTTGATAACCCTGGATGTGATACAGTGCTTTCAATCTTCTCTCGTCAAACAGCATGAGTTCTTCGAACCTGCTCTGCTGCTAATCTACCTTAGCTATCTGGCATTCAGCCATAGCCCGCAATGACGAAACCTCAACTTCGATAGGCAGAACAGCCTCCATCTCATAGACCAAGAAGTACGGAGTTGCCACAGTAGAAGTTCGAATTGAAGTCCGGTAGCCCCAAAGAGCAAATGGTAGCTTATCTGGCTAGTCTCTGTAGGTTTCCACCACCTTCTGCAGGATGTGCTTGATGTTCTTGTTGGCGGCCTCAATAGCTCCGTTGGTTTGCAACCGGTATGTGGATGACTTATGAAAAGCCACGTTGTACTTCCCCAACAAGTCGATCACCTCCTTCTTGAAGTGGGAGATGATGTTGTTCCTAATGAACTTAGCAACATGCGATGCCTTCAACACAGCATAGGATTGGGCCTCAACCCACTTCGTGAAGTAGTTATTGCTACCAGAATGTACTCATGCCCATTCGACCCCTTCGGAGTGACTGCCCCAATCACATCAATCCCCAGATGAAAATGGCCATGGCGAAGTCATGTTGTAGCTTCGACGGTGGAATGTTCATGCGGTTTGCATGGATCTGGCATTTGTGGCATCGCCGAACAAAGCCAATACAATCCTCCTCCATGGTTGACCAATAACAACCCTGCCTGAGAATCTTCTGAGCTAGCATCACCCTGCTCATATGCGCTCCGCACTCTCCTCCGTAGATGGCCTCCATCAGGTGCTTGGACTCTTCAGCATCAACACACAGTTTGTGCATTCCCAGATGACCCTGCTTGTACAGTTTACCCCCGCAAACGATAAACTGAGCAGCCATTCTTCGTATTGCCCTGTTATCTTTGGCATTTGCCCCTAGTGGATAAGCTTCTTTTCCAAGAAGTTCCAAATGTCATAATACTAGGGGTTCTGATCTTGTACTTCGTCTATGGCAGCAATCAGCTCGTAGGCCGACACGAATTTTTGTTCAATGATGATCGGACGCACCCGGACTCCAAAAGGATGTCTATCATAGAAGATAGAGTTGCTAATGAATCAGCGAACCTGTTGTTCTCTCTTAACAGATGAGCGAAGTTTAGTTTCTCAAACCGAGGAATCAGCATGTCCAAGGTCTGGTGATAGATTTTCATCCTTTTTTTTAACTTTCCAATCTCCTTTAGCTTGAGATACAACAAGGTTTGAGTCCCGATGACATCCAACCGTTTTGCCCCTAGTTCCAGGGCGGCTTCCAATCCAGCAATACATGCCTCATACTCTACTCATTGTTGATACTTTGAACCGGAGTTTGAATGCTAAAGGTATACGGGAATTGTCGGGTGTTATCAGCAACACCCATATCCCATACCCGTATTGGTTTGACGCTCCGTCAAAGTACATAGTCCAAGTTTCTTCTTCAACATGCAGAATGGCTTTATCTGGGAACAGATATTCAACTGCTTCATCTCCCTCTACTGGGTGATCGGCTAGGAACTCCGCTACCGCTCTCTCTTTCACTGACTTGCGCGTCATGTACTTCAAATTGAATTCGGAGAGAAGAAGCAACCAACGAGCTAGCCTACCTGTAAGTGCTGGTTTCTCGAAAAGATATTTGATGGGATCTAATCTCGAAACCAGTATTACAGAGTGAGCTAACAGGTAGTGCCTCAACTTCCTGGTAGCCCATACCAAGGCCAGACAAGCCTTCTCCAACGGAGTGTAGTGGGTCTCGTAATCCAGTATTTTCTTACTCAGGTAGTAGATAGCCTTCTCCACTTTATCTTTAGATTCCTGCGTAAGCATGCAGCCCATCGTCATTTCGGTCACTGATAGGTACAGAATCAACGGTTTTCCCGGCTCTGGCGGCGACAACACAGGTGGGTTCTGTAAATATTGCTTGATCTGCTCGAAAGCAACTTGGCATCGGTCATCCCATTGGAACTTCTTTCCTTTCTTCAGGAGACCAAACAGTGGTTCACAAGTCAAGGTTAATTTTACAATAAACCGTCTTATGAATTGCACTTTACCCAGAAAGCCTCGCACATCCTTTTCAGTCCTTGGTGGTGGCATTTCTAGGATGGCCTTGATTTTGGAAGGATCGACCTCGATGCCCTCTTGTGTGATCAGGAACCCCAGCATTTTCCCTGCTGTAACACCAAAAGTACATTTCTGAGGATTCAGCCGCAACCGATACTCTCTGATCCGTTGGAAAAATTTCTTCAAGGCGGTGTAGTGGCCCTCTCTTTTCTTAGACTTGATAATCATGTCGTCCACGTACACCTCAACCTCTTTGTGGATCATATCATGCAAAATCGTGGTTGCAGCCTGTTGATATATAGCCCCTGTATTCTTCAAACCGAACAGCATCACCCTATAACAGTAGGTTCCCCACGAGGTAGTGAAAACAGTTTTCTCCCTGTCTTCGGGCGCCATCAAAATCTGATTGTAGCCTGAAAACCCATCCATAAACGAGAGCAGCGCATGCCCAGCAGTGAAGTCCACTAATTCGTTGATATGTTGGAAAGAAAAGTCGTCTTTTGGACTGGCTTTGTTCAGATCTCTGAAGTCCACACAAACCCGAATTCTGCCATCATTCTTCGGCACCAGAACTGTATTAGCCAACCAAGTTGGATACTCAGATACTAACAGGAACCCTGCGTCGATCTGCTTGGTGACCTCTTCTTTTATTTTCAGAGCCTAATCCGGGCGGATCCTTCGAAGCTTCTGCTTGACAGGTCGGGCCGCTGGGTTAAGAGGGATCCGGTGCTGTACAATCTCAGGATCAATTCCAGGCATGTCTTCGTAGGACCACGCGAAAACATCTTTGAAATCTTTTAATAAAGCGACTAAGCGCTCACGCTCCTTCGAAAACAACGTGGACCCGATCTGGACCAGCCGCGAGTCCTTCTCAGTACCAACATTAATTGAGGTGATTTCATCAACCAAAGGTTTTACAAACCTCTCATGATCTTGATCAAGCAAATGTTTCAAACCCAGAGGAATTTCGTCCTCGTCGTTTTCATCAAAGTTTTGAAAGTCCTGATTAATGCAATAAACTAAAGGCACGAAAAAGTACTCAGAAGCTATAGCAGCACCATTCTCATTAACAACATCCAGTTTATCTGATCCTTCGGTTACAACAGACTTAAAGGAAAATGAAAAAGACGACCTGGACAGGACAGTGGCATCCGGGTTATCACCCCCAGGAATACCGGACTCGGACTCAGACTCAGAAGAGTTGGAATCTAATTCCGACTCCATAGACTCTGTGGAATCAGATTCCGGCTCACTACCTGACCCGGAACTGCTTGACAAAAAGCCTTCCTCGTATTGCCAAATGAGGGAAGGTGTGATGGATGCATCGAGAATGCCAGAAGATGGGCCCGCAGCCGCTTGATTCCCGATCATGGAAACTGAGAAGTTATCCCCAAGCACTCCGGTACGATCTGAGGATCTGAGAGGAGACAAGCCAGTGCTACCCCCATCTCAATATCTGTGCTTTCGGACTCATCCTCCTTGTACTGCTCAGCCTCAGCTGGTGGGTCTGTCTGCTCTTCCAACTTCATCCCCTAACAACTGAAGGTCAAAAAAGATCTCGAAGCCGGGCAAATGCTGCTTCTCTGAATTCAGCCATGGCTCCGAAAAGTCGCAAAACGGAAGCCTTCTCCCTCCCGGACAAAGCGTCTGTTTAGGGTCCCTTGGATAGGTCTATGTACCAACTCGTAGTGCTTCCCGACTTGCTTTGCCTTGGCTCTTCCGGCCATTTCCTTTCATTTCCTGGCCCAATCCTCTTTGGTAGGCAGATAACCTAAACCAAAGGTATGTGGGTTGTGTGGCACTTCGGCCAATGTAGTGACACCTTTCCGGCCACTTCGTCCTAGTCCCATCTCGGGCATGTGTTGAAGCTTGTTCATGAGGTAGACAGACTGTGCACTGACGTATAGTCCCTTATCAATAGCTAGCATATCCTGTACAACCCGAGCCTCAGCCAAGGTGAATCCTGACAAGAACACATCCTCCACGTCGTGCTCAATCTCCAGAACTGGTGTAGAAACCTCTGGCGGCGGATGTATCGAAGAGTTCCCAAAAACAATTGCCACCCCCTTCCCGTGGGGGTACTTTAGCATCTAGTGTAAGGTGGAAGAGACAACTCTCACCTGGTGTAACCAAGGTCACCCAAAGAGTAGATTGAAGGTGGCTGGAACATCCAAGACATGGAACTCAATGTCATGCTGCCCCGGGCCAATCTTAGTCTTGATCCATACGGTCCCCATCACCTCCCGACTAGTGTTATCATAGGCCCGAATTACCTAGGTTGTTGGCGCGAAATCTGCGGGCTTCAACCCGATAGCATATGCCGTTCTCGATGGACATACATTGATTGCAGATCCTGTGTCGACCAGGACCACCGATATCCATTTTTCTCTACACTCCACAGAGAAATACAATGGCTTGTTGTGATCGGAGCCCTCAGGCGGTAGTTCCTTGTCGTTGAAGGTCAAGGTCAGGGAAGCTCCACCCGGGAAAACCAACCCTACCAACTGCTTGAGTGTTGTATTAATTGAAAGCTTAGCCCTGTCCATGGCTGTAAGGACGGCTTGTCTGTGAACCCTCGAGGCCATAAGCAGTCCCCAGTTGGAGATGTTTGCTTGAATTTTCTTTAGCTGTTTCAGCACAGCTTCCTCCTCCAGCAGTTTTTCTTTCTGCCTCTCTGCTTATTTGTCTTTCCCAGATGACTTCGGCTGGTCCAAATGTGGGAGGCTTGAAGTACCGCCCACTCTTGGTCATATGGTCAACCCCTTTGATATACCAGGTATCATCCTGTTGATTCTGCCCCCAGTCTTCGTCGGTGTGGGCAAGACGCAATTCATCGTCTTCCCACCACCTCCCATCGGCAACCAACAGGCAGTTATCCGGTTTCGCTACAGCTGTTCTTGTGTTTTCAACACACTCGGCCCCCTCAGGTGCCTTGGCTTTTCTAGCCATGTTGTCATTCTCGATCCTTTCTTGTTCAAGCCGCTTCAATGCAGCCTCCTGCCCCGTGTCTGCTGTAGACAAACTACCGAAATTCTAAGCAAAATTCTTCGCACCGGTGCTCTCCGGCGATTCTTCTCGATTCTCGGCCATTCCGGCCACTGTAGATGTTCCCGTTCTTGACGGTCCCCGTTCTGGCTGAGGCACCTCAGCAACATCTGGCTTATCACTGAGCCATCTGGTGGTATCTGCTGATCCATTCAGGTCGAACCAATTGGTGCTCACATTCCCCGAATCTTGCTCATTAAAGAACTTCAGATTGGCAATGTCCTCCAATTCTACCAAATCAACCAACCCCTGACTAGGTCCATCCTCCCGGACCACACTGATCTCTGCTCCAGTTGGTAATTCTACCCTCAACTTAGCCTGATCTGTTGGCACAATAAAACCACACAGGCTGTATGCTTTCTCAGTAAAGCTCCCAGATCCCTCAGGTTCTGAATCAATATCCCCATTCTCTTTCTCGGTCACCCCGGTTCTGTCTTCGACAGTCACCACCACTAGCTCAGGCTGGGTTAGGGAGGTGCTCAACATGCACAAGTCTGTGCTTTCCGGGATGTACACCTCAGGCTTAGGTAGATGGGAGGGTGTGATGTATATGCTAGGGTCATACGGGATGGCTGTAGTTTGGATCAGGTTTATCTGCCTGGGTGGAGGAGGGTTGTTGTTATGTGGTGGGAGAGGGTTAGTGGCGACGTTTGGCTTGTTGGGGGCACAATCACCTTGTTGTCAATGAGATCTTGAATCTCATGATGTAGTCTGAAGCAAAGGTAGGTGTCGTGACCATGCTGCTGGTGAAAGGCACAGTATTTGGCCAGGTTATGTGTTGGAGGGAGGTTATTTGGTAGTGGGCGCGGTTCCAGGGGCTTCAGATGCTTCTTTCTGATTAAAACCCCCAGGGCCTTGGACAAAGGCATATAAAGCGAGGTAAAAGTGCTCTGGCCCCGATGTGGGTATTTTGCTAGTTGAGGGGTGGCACTAGATGTGCTGGTGAAGGGTGTGGCTGTTTTTGGTGTGGTGGTGGTGACTATGCCCACGTCAGAAGTCCTTGCGGCTACAGCACTACTCGTACTTGCATTCGAACCGTGGGTAAACGCCCTCTTGGGCTACTCTCTCTCGTGGTCAATCAGACCTTGCTTTATGTCATCCTTAATCTGAACCCCAATCTCGTGTAAGTCAGCAAAGGTGGGAAGGGGTAAGACGATCATTTTCTGCATGAGCTTTGGCTGAAGGTTGCGTACAACCATTCATATCTGATCTTTCTCGAGTGGCCGAGTTGTCATCATGGAGGCCTTAGCCCTCCATCGATTGACAAAGTCAAAAAAGCCCTCTTTCAGCTCTTGCCTAGTCGCCTCAAGATCACGGGTCGTGACCCCGATCTGGGTGTTTTATGAATATTGCGCGACAACTTCGTTTCACTGAATCCTCCAACTTGGCGTACCAGATGGCCGCGATACCCGACAGGGTCCGACCAAAAAGGGAGAGCTTCTGTAATTTTGTCAAGCCCATCGGGCGCAAAACATCTGAAAACAACCTTAGGTGGACCATGGGATCTCCCGACCCGTCAAAACGGTCAATGTGAGGCATCTTGAACGTGTCTGACAATGTCACCGCCGAATCAGTATATCCATCCTCTATGTCCGGGATTGAGTTGACTCCTTAGGCACGCTTAAATAGCTTCTCGAGCTTACTGACTTTCAGAGCAGTTGGATCCACCTCGAATTCGAACGGTGTGTCCACAAGATTAGCCAGTGCTTTAGACATCTGAGGTGGGATTGGCAGTGGGACTGGCCCTGTCGGAACGTCCGTATTTTCCTGGACGTGAGCCGCCTCCCCGGGTGTTGGAACCATAGGTGGGGGTGGGGGTGGGGGTGGATGCGAAGTAGACGCTCCGGCTTGTTGAGGTTGCTGCTGCTGCTGTTGAAGTCTGGCAATTAGTTCTGCCTGTTGAGCCACAACTTCCACCTGACGGGCGGTAACCTCTGCCTGGCGGGCAGCATCCCGCTGCATGGCCTGCATGGTCTCTTGGAGTTGACGCATCATGTCCTCCATGCTGACTGTAAAACGCTGATCAGACTGAACATGTGTGTATCCTCTCTCTGAGGTAGAAGCAGATATCTTAGCCCAACTACACACAGGTGAGGTGGATAATGACCGCTAATCTGGTAACCACTGTACTGATGATCTGTGCCTAGATGACTGTAGACTGCCCGAACTCGCTCCGCGTGCGAGGGCGCGAATTGGGTTCTTAGCTACTACAGTTCGGACTCCTGTCACGGTTCTGAATCTAATCTCACAAAGTGCAATGTAAGAATGATAAATCACCAAAGATTCCAAATCTGGCAAATCATTTTGGAAAATCAATTTTAATCAAAAAGCGCCAAACATGGACTGCTTTGCCAGATTTCAGAGTCGCCACCTAAATATTTTGTTTTGGGAATTAGAAAACCCTGACTTGTGCCTAAGGCCACGTGTCCGTCATCACCAAAGTTGCCTCAGCTCGGGAACTTGGGTACGAGAGGGGAAGGTCCTGAAATGAGCACCCCCGCTCGCCCGATCAAAGGATCGGCCTCTACTAACATGATATGTTGTTTTTGAAAACACATGTGTTCTTATTCCGGTTTATTAATCTAACTTACTATGTGATGCGCACAGCATACAAGTATAGACTAAATCACTCAATTTGGAACAAAACATCTCATGTTTGTTTTTCGAAAATGGTTTGAAAGTGCTACTCGCAAGTAGGCTAAAGCGCGGATTTGCCACCAAACAAGGTGGGCTTAAAACATGATGATTTGCCACTTCAAGTGGGCTTAAAACTCACATTTTGATGAATTGTTCCAATTCAAGCAATGAAGCCTTCATCCACAGGCATTCATGCAGTTATAGCAGTTAAGCAAATAGCCTCATAGCAAGCATGCTAACATGCCAACATACACACTTATGCAGTATGCTAAAGCGTAAACACTCACAGTGTACTCTGAGCCACAATAGAAGCTAGTTGGAAATCATGCATGATCTTAGCTATGTTAAGATGCCTAATGCAACACATGCAAAAATGCAACTAAAGTAGGCTCGGCTATCTAGAATGGCATATGAATGCAACACCCGATAACATGCTTTGAAACACGTATTCAAGTAAGTATTGAATTTCAATGCGGTTTGAATGATGCACGCATGCAAAGCATAAGTATGCTAATTGAAACATGCCCTAAAACTAACCATTAAAAGCTGGTAAATAAAAGGGAGAAAGACGTGGGGTTAGAAGACATTCACACACACATGCACACTTATTACAACATTTGCCCTCTCGACGGAGGGTCCGAATAAATAAGAGCTAAGCTAATCTACTTATTACAAATAAACTAATTAACTATGCTAAGCTAATTAATTACAAACTGGATTGAAAATAGCTATTCTAAGCTAATTAGAATATTACAAAGATGAATTAAATTAGCTAAGCACATTAACTAATTAATTACAAAACCGGCAAATTAACTATCTAAGCAAAGCAATTAAAAAAATGGCCTCGAGGGGAGGGCGACATGCATGCTCGGTTTGCTTCATCCGGAAAATGCATTGCCTTGCCATAAGTTGTCTCTATTTGCACTCATAGTGACCTCAAAACATTAAACGCACTTTTAGGTTGCATCTGCCTCAAAACAAGAGCATTCTGGACAAATTTGCTGCAAGTGGTCGGCCGGCCACTTCAACTGGTCGGCAGGCTACCTCAATTGGCTGGCCGGCCGGCCACTTCAAGTGGTCGGCAGGCTAGTGCAAGTGGCCAGCCGGCCACTTCCTTTTCCAGAACCTCAACTTTGCTGCAACAGAGATCAACAAAGGCACAACAATGCATTTACAAGGAAATGTGCGTGCAACTACTCTCCTTATCATTTCTCAAGCTCAAAGGAGCGTAGCACTCAACTCTCAAGCCACCAATCACGCATCTCAATGCATGATGGCCAAAGAGTCAAGCCCGCACAATATTGATGAATGCACAAACAACACAAAGAGCCTCCACCTCTATCATGCATAATCAAGAGGGTTGGCGACCAAGAAATGTGACATGTTTCATCACTTGGAGTATGAAACACTCCACATTTCTCGTGTTTGGATTAACGTCCGATTTAAACACATGCAATGCAACACAAACATGTTATCTTGGCATGTTTTACTTCAATTCATTTTGTTTACTCATTTTAGATTACTGATAAGTCTTTTAACCGGTTAAGTCCAAAAGTGAGAGTCCTCTAATTTTGAAAGAAGATCTAAGCCACAAGCACCTTGAGCGTGGAAGAAGCTTCATGCCGTTGGTTAGTAGAAACCCTCAAGAGAAGGCTAAAACCATTAGGCATGAGCCTCAATTCCATGTTCAAGCCGACAAGGGGCTTAAGATTACTTTCAAAGCAAATAAGAGAGTGTAATAATGGGATGTAATGGCACATATTTCAGCACTGAAATAGCATGCTAAATGACATCAAAGCATGAAAATGATGCATGCAAAGCATACTTGGAGTCGAAAGCATTGAAGCTAGCAAAGAGCATAACACTATAGGCATACAATACTAAGCCTAAATGACCAAACCAATCCCGGACAGAGGTTAAACATGCCAAAACAGTGGCCTAAACATGCTGAAATGGAAGCTCAAAAAGCAAGAGAAGCATGCACACATGTTGGCCTATAAGCAAGGCATAATGTTCAACTTCTCAAAAGCATTGAAAGAGTGATTTAAGTGGAAGTAAGGCAAAGATATAAGCTCTGAAATTACATACCAAATGATGCCATATCATGCACACATCACAAATAGCATGCCTAAGTGCCTCAAAACTCAAGACTAGTGAAGGCACTTGCACTATAGCTATACAAAGCATGGCTCATATGACCAAGACCACTCAAAATAGTCCTAAAGCATGTCAAAACATTATAAAAAATGTGCTGGAATGGAGCCAATACATGCTAAAATAATAGGCTACGACATCAAGCATGTTAAGCTAGTAAGCACGGTTTGCACTACAAGTACAAAATGCAAGCAAGAAGTGGCCAAGCCAGCCAAAAACAAAGTTTAAGCATGCTAAAACAAGAGTAAAAGCATATGGGAGCATAGCCAAAATAAGCTAGAATGATGAGCCAAAGTAGCAAGCATGTAAGGCTAAATGGCAAGATTACACTACAAGTGTAAAAAGCATGTAAGAGGTGACTCAACCAAGCCAAAACAGAGTTATGCCATGCTGAAATAAGCCAAAAAATAAGCTAAGAACAAGCCAACACATGCTAGAAAAACATGCTCAATAATTAGGCCAACATGGCATGCAACCAAGAAGCAAGGAGGGGAGGCCACCCCCTCCTACTTTAGACCTCAAAACATGGTTTCTATCACTGAAATTCCTTTGGAATTTAGTGGTTAAAAGGCCAAAACAAGATAGTTTCAAAAGCTTTGGAAGTTGGCTCAAAAGGCTTCACAAGCCAAAGAGCAAAAGAGCGGAAACACCCCCTAGCCAAACAAGGCTTAAACCACCATTTTAAGGATTGAAAAACAGAGTTTTTTTCAGTTGAAAACCAGCTCAAAAATAGTCCAAAACAATGGAAAAATGATGGTGAAGCAAGTGTGCAAAACAAGCTTACAAGTTTAGACTTTTACCTCTTGAAGCACAGCATAAGAACAGCCACTTTCTTGGCTCCAATGACCTTCCAACAGCCCAAAAATAGGTTCCAAGGGACCTCAGCCCAATGATATGCAACTTTGATGAATGATGCCTAGGCAAACTAGAAGTATATCTCCAAGTATATCTCTTGTATGCACATAAGGGCAAGAGGGAGAGAGCAAACTAGAGAGAAAGGCTGAAATTTAGCTCTAAAATTTCTAGAGAGAGAAGACTTTTTAGAGAGAGAGGCTCCCAAAATTGCTTCAATTGTTCTTCTTTTGCAAAATGAGTAATATGGCTCCATATATAGCAAAAATGGAGCTTTGGTCGAAATATCTAAGTTTGGAAATATCTGGAGCAATGTACAACAGCTGGAGAGAAAAGATCTGCAAAAAAAAGGAAATTTTTGAAAAAGTGGTATGCAGGCTACTTTAACTGGCCGGCAGGCTGTAGACGTCCCCGAACGTCCCGGGAGGGAATCCCGTTTGGTTCATTTGGGGTCACTACAGTTCGGACTCAAATGTCACGGTTCTTAATCTGATCTCGCAAAGTGCAATATGAGATTGATAAATCACCAAAGAGTCCAAATCCGGCAAATCGTTTTGAAAAACTGATTTTTAGAAAGAAGTGCCAAACATGGACTACTTTGCCAGATACAGAGTCGCCACCTAAATATTTTATTTTGGGGGAATTTAGGAAACCCTGACTCGTGCCTAAGGCCACGTGTCCGTCATCACCAAAGTTGCCTTGGCTCGGGAACTTGGGTACGATTGGGGAAGGTCATGCAATGAGCACCCACACTCGCCCGATTAAAGATCGGCCACTACTAAAGATGGTATCGAGTTTTTGAAAAGACATGTGCTCTTATTCCGGTTTATTAGCCTAGAATTACTATGTGATGCACACAGCATACAAGTATAGACTGGATTGCCTAAGTTGGAACAAAGCATCGCATATCCGTTTGTTTTGAAAATGGATTGAAGTTTGCTACTCGCAAGTAGGCTAAAACATGGGTTTCGACGAATTATTCCAATTCAAGCAATGCAACCTTCACCCATAGGCATTCAGGCAGTTATGTCACATAAGTAGTTAGCCTCATGGCAAGCATGCTATCATGGCAGTCACTCACACACATGCAAGGATGCTAAAGCATAAACACTCACCGAGTACTCCAAGCCAAAACAGAAACTAGTTAGTAATCAATGCATGATCCTAGTTAATGTTAAGATGGCTAATGCAACACATGCAGGATGCAACTAAGATAGGCTCGGCTATTCTAAGAATGGCATGTGAAATGCGGCAACTCGATACACGTATTCAAGTTGGAATCAAAATACTATGCAACTTAGTATGATGCGCCGAGCTCGGTGCATGCAGTACAAATGAATGAATGCAAACATGCATAGTATAAGGTATGCTAAATCAAATATGCCCTAAAACTAACCATCGTAAGTGGTTAAATAAAAGGGAGAAAGAAGTGGGGGTTGGAAGACATGCATCGCACACACGCACGCTTATTACACAATTGCGCCCTCTTGAGGGAGGGACCGAAAGAATAATACAAATTAATTAACTAACAAGCTAATTAAATATTACACAATACTTAATTAATTAAACAAATTAACTAAGCTACTAACGTAGTAAAGAGGCCTCGAGAAGAGGGGCAGATGCATACGTGCTCGACTCTGCTCAAAAACCCATCACCATACTCAGGCTGCCTCTGTTTACACTGCTTTGTACTTCTGAAAACTTCTCAAGTCCCAAGGAAGCTTCAGAATCGCTCCCTGAGCACTGTGGGATGTCACCGACCAAGAGGTGAGGCCACCGGCCATGGGAACTGGTCATCGACCATAAGTGGGGCCATCGGCCAACAATACATAGCCGGCCGGCACTGAAGATGGCCGACCGGCCATCTCTTCCTGCAGAACCCTGTTTTGCTGCAGAAGAGGACAGACAAGGCATGGCAATGCATTTTCAAAGCAATGTTTGCACGACCACCCTCCTTATCATGTTTGAGACTCAAAGGAGTATGGTTCTCGACTCTCAGGCCACCAATTACGTATTTCAATGCATGATGGCCAAAGGTGTCAAGTGTGCAATTTGATATCAAATGGAATGCACACAAACACACAATAGATCCTAATCCTCTATCATAATTGATCAAGAGGCAAGGAATGCGAATATGCAAGCAATACTATGCAACCTAGACATGCAAGTAAACTAATGCAATGTGAGCATGTGAACAAGCATGCAAACATGCAAGCATGTGACAACATATCAAACACATGACAAAATGCAAACTAACAAGCATGCTAAATGCAATTTAAGCATACAACAATATGCAATGGGCCAAGTATGCAACAACATACAAGGCAAGCATGCTACAACATGCAAAGGATGGACTTACACCAAGATGGACAGCTCTCTAATAGGTCCAAAACAGTGGCCAATATGCTAAGGGATAAGGGACAAAATCACATACAAACATGCATGCTAATGGACCCAACACTCAAGCATCAAAGGGTAATTTTTAAGAACACTTAAAAGGGATGGAAAGTATGCAAATGTGACAACATTACATGCTCTGAAACGGTGCTAAGAGTGATGCCAAATCACATAGACAAGCCAAGCATGCGTGATTAAGGCTTAAGGCTTAAAATTAGGCAAGGGAATTGAACCAATGCTACATAAAACAAAGAGCATATGGCAAGCATAACTCGAAATAGTCCTAAATCATGGCAAAGTAAGCCTAAAACATGCAATGACCGAAGCTAGAACAAGCCAAAACAAAGGGGCAAAATCATGAGGCATGCAAGGCCATCAAAGAGGTGCTACACTACACCTAATACAACCAAACATGGCATGATTTAAGCGACCCAAAACAGAGTTATGGCATACCAAAATGAGCCCATAAACCCACTTAGATGGCATCCCAATGACCTAAGCATGATGGCATACGCAGTGACACATTCATGAGGCATAAAACACAAACTATCCAAGGCATGGAATAGTTGATAAATGCAAGTATTCAAGCATACTATATGGATTGAAATGACATTCTAGGTGATGCCAAACCACTGAAGTGATGCCAAACCACTGAAATGATGCAAGTAGAGCATGCTAGAGGATTCAACACTCAAAGCCTACAAGCTAGATTACATGGTAACTATACAAAGCAAGTCATAGATGACGCCAAACACCCAAAATCAGACTTCAAGCATACCAAAAACATGGATAAAAGTTTCTTGAAGTCGAGGCAAATCATGCTAGAAAGACATGTTACAACATGATGCATGTTAAGGCCAAAACATGGGATTACAAGACAAGTGTATGAAGCATACATGGCATGTCTAAACCAACTCAAAACAGAGTTGTATCATGGCAAAACAACCACAAATACCAGCTAAGACATGGTCAACATGAACTTAATAAAGGTGCTCACATATGAGGCAAATATGACAAGTATTGAAGACAACAAAGAGAGGGGATGGCCCTCTCCTTCTTAGGACCTCAAACACCATCCCCCCACTGAAATCCCTCTGGATTTCAGTGGTGAGAAGGCCAATACAAGGTGGTCCCGGAGCTCACAAAGAAGGGCACAAAAGAGGCCAAACAAGGCCTAAGAGGGGGTAAACAAACCCAAACCACAAGTGATCTGAAACAACTATTTTAAAGCACTTAAAAACAGAACTTTTATCAGTTATAAGTTAAGCTTAAAACAGATGCAAGATAGGCTAAAAGCTTGTGCAAAAAATGGGGAATAAAGAGGGTAGTTTCTCACCTTTGAAGAACCTCTACAAGAACACCACTCCAGCACCTCCCTTGGATCAAAACCAGCCCAAGAACTCTGAAAACAACTCCTTAGAGCCTCAGCAACCAAGGATGGTGTAATGCTAGGTGTTTGTGTGCAATAGTGTGAACAAAAGTCACTTTAGAGCACAAAATACACACACAAAGGCAAAGAGAAGGGAACTATAGAGATAGATAGATACAAACTTCCTAACCCTAATTTTCAAAAACCTCTGGAAAGGGAGGGGAGGTCCTCCTCTTATAGGAATTCAATTCCTAAGCTTCTTGGAGAAGCTAACATAAGGGAGCAAATCCCTCTATACACGTGTATGGAGGGAGTGTAATGTGGATGCCAGCTACAGTTGGCATGAAATATCTGCCAAAAGCAGATGGAAAGGGGTCAGCTAGAAAATATGGCCGATTGACCGATAAAAATGGCCGGCCGACCAAAACCATTGCCGACCGGCCAACACCTTTGGCCGGTAGCAAGAAAACAGGGCTGGTGGCCTCAAGCCAAGGTCGGTGTGGTGTGGGGATGGCAAACAAGCCATTCCCTGCCCTCAGAAGCAAAAACACAAGTGTTTGGTGCATAACCAAGCACAAAGCAAACCAGTTGAGAGGTCTTGAGGCAAGGCGCGCGACCAAAACCTCCGAGAACTCAAGACGAACACGAACATGGATGATCACCAAGTGTTCAAACGGTGACGTCCAAGTTTTGAGGACGGTCAAAAATGGGGTGTCTACACCGGCCACCTCAACTGGCCAACAGCAAAAATCTGCTCTACAGGTCAAACTTCAAATAGGCATATCTCCTTCATCTGGACTCCTTTTCAGGTCAGTCTTGTGTCCAAATTGAAGCCCCGGAAGTACGCTTTCCAATGGTGGAAGCTTCACATCAAAATTCTAACTGTGAAAAAAGTTATGCCTGTTTTGGTGAAGCCGCTCAGTTTCGATCCTTCCCGGATTCATGCCGAACTTCTCCCAAACTAGTTTTGTTCTCTCCTCTCCTCTTTTCTTCAACTCCAAACCCCTAAATAAGGTGTTTTGAAAGATTTTTAAGATATTTCACCTCTCTTTCATTCATTCCCACTTTGTCCTTGCTCGGTTTACCGAAAATTGCAACATTCAACAAAATGCGAGCGTCGGAACATCATAGAATCATTTTTCAAAAACTATTTTGAAATAGATGGTTTCAAGGCCTAAAATCTTTTGGTCAAGATCATTTTAGTCCAAAAGGGGTATGAAGTTGGGATTTGACTCTCCTCTTGCCGAGAAATCGAACCTTTACATTGCACAACTTCCATTACCAAGTAAACCATCAGTAGTGCCCAAGTCTTAAGGGGGGTCAAAAATGGGGTGTCTACAATGACCTCCATCTCGTAACCGGGGGTAATGCAACAAACACTGGTTGTCCGTCAACTAGATCCTCAGATCGATGAATTCTCCCAATCCGGGTCCAAAGTGCTCAAGGAGTATCTGCCTCGTCGGAAGCAATGATGCAATATACCTTGCAAAAAAATAAATAAAGCAAAAGAAACAAAAATCAGAAAATGGACAGCATTTTGGCTTAGATAAAGACAACACACAGTTGACATCACAAGCTGAACAGACTGCACTCAAACACTGATCTCTGTCCCCAAATCATTGCCTCAAATCTGATACCCTCAGGTAGTAAATCTCCTCAGACTGATACCCAGACTTGCAACTGATACATACAACCTGTAGAGACACACTCTAACTGCACATATCAAGCAAGTAAGAGCCAAAACACCCCTATGGTGGGGTAGGGTTTCCCTGTCGTATTTTGTCAGGAGCTAGGGTTTTACTATGCACATAGCGGTTTCAAACAACCTACATTCGGGTAAGCAACCTGTCCTGGTTTCGAATGGTCTCTATGGCTTCCGAGATGCAACTAGGTCAAATGGTAAAAAGGGGTGCCTCGGTAAAAATCGAGGTTTGTGTTTCCATCGTGGCAGAGCCCGTAGCCGGTCAGCCTTATGGCACACTTTTCCAAGCAAGCCTCTGGCGAACCGTTCAGGAATAGCAGATGGCAAACACTGTGACTTAAACGCACCAATGCAAATGCAATGCAAAAGAAACACATAAGTGTAGACAAAACGACATATCATGAGTTCGAGTCAAGTTCTCTAAATCCCCAGCGGAGTCACCAGAAACTGTAGACCGCCCGAAACTCTCTCCGCAGGCCCCCTTTTCGGAGAGGGCACGAATTGGGTTCCAACTACTACAGTTCGGACTCCTGTCACGGTTTTGTATCTAATCTCACAAAGTGCAATGTAAGACTGATAAATCACCAAAGAGTCCAAATCCGGCAAATCATTTTGGAAAATCGATTTTAATCAAAAAGCGCCAAACATGGACTGCTTTGCCAGATTTCAGAGTCGCCACCTAAATATTTTGTTTTAGAAAATTTAGGAAACCCTGACTCGTGCCTAAGGCCACGTGTCCGTCATCACCAAAGTTGCCTCGGCTCAGGAACTTGGATACGAGAGGGGAAGGTCTGAAATGAGCACCCCCGTTCGCTCGATCAAAGATCGGCCTCTACTAAACATGATATGTTATTTTTGAAAACACATGTGTTCTTGTTTGATTAGCTAATTTACTATGTGATGCGCACAACACACAAGTATAGACTAAATCGCTCGATTTGGAACAAAACATCTCATGTTTGTTTTTCGAAAATGGTTTGAAGATGCTACTCGCAAGTAGGCTAAAACGCGGATTTGCCACCCTCAAGTGGGCTTAAAACATGATGATTTTGCCACCCTCAAGTGGGCTTAAAACTCACAGTTTGATGAATTGTTCCAATTCAAGTAATGAAGCCTTCATCCACAGGCATTCATACAGTTAATCATTTAAGCAAATAGCCTCATGGAAAGCATGCTATCATGGCAGTCATTTACACACATGCAAGGATGCTAAAGCGTAAACACTTACAATGTACTCCGAGCCAAAACAGAAGCTAGTTAGAAATGAAGCATGATTCAAACTATGTCAACAATGCCTAATGCAACACATGCAAAATGCAGCTAAAATAGGCTCGGCTATCTAAAATGGCATATGAATGCAACACTTGATAACATGCTTTGAAACACGTATTCAAGAAAGTGTATTGAAATATAATGCAGTTTGAATGATGCGCCGAGCCCGGCGCATGCAAGATGAATGAATGATGCACACATGCAAGCATAAGGTATGCTAATCGAAATATGCCCTAATCTAACCACTGAAAGCGGGTAAATAAAAGAGAGAAAGATGTGGGGTTGGAAGACATTCACACACACACACACACACACACACACACACACACACTTATTACAACATTTTCCCTCTCGATGGAGGGTCCGAATAAAAGCTAAGCTAATCTAAGCTAAGCTAATCAACTAATCTAATTAAGCTAATTAGACTAATTATTACAACACCTTAACTAACTAACAAATTAATTAAAGCACAAATTCATATGTTAACTAACAAATAAAACTTTAAACTATGCTGCCTCAGCTCTATTGAAAAAGTTGAACATGCATGCTCACATTTGGTTTCTCGCCCCAAAAAGCTCTCCGGTTTGCTCTCTTGAGGCTCTGTCTGCGGGGTGTCTTCAAGATCTTGCTGCTGAAACTTACCAAAACAGTGCTGGGGAGTGCACCAGTGGCCTGCCGGCCATAAAAGGTGGCTGCCGGCCACCTGCCGGCCAAGAGTGGGCCTCTGCCGGCCAAGGATGGAAGGGTGCCGGCCATCAATGTGGCACTGCCGGCCACTAGTGTGTTGTGACACCATTCTGTAACAGAGCACAAAAACAGAGGAAAATGAGGGTCTCCCTTGGGTATATGTGTACTATGCCCCTCCTTATCACCTCAAAACATCAAAGGAGTTGCATGATTGAATCCAAGCCACCAATCAAGCATGCAATACATGATGGCCAAAGATCCAATCATGTACACATTCAATAAATGCAATGCTAACAAGACTCTAAGACCATGGCCTTATCATGAGAGGTCAAAGGAAATGGAGACAAAGGGGACTGGCTCACTTTCATCACTCTGAGTATGAAATGGACCAATCCACCTTGTGTTCAACATAACGTCCGGTTGAACACGATGCAATGCAAACAACATGCTATGCAAACAACATGTTAATCTTGGCATGAAATGCATGACTCTAATTGTAGACACCCCATTTTTGACCGTCCTCAAGACTTGGACGTCACCGCTTGAACACCCGGTGATTATCCATGTTTGTGTTTGTTTGGAGTTCCCGGAGTTCTCGGCTACGCGCCTTGCCTCAGGATCTCCGAACTCGACTCTTTCGTGTCTGGTTTTGCACCAAACACTTGTGCTTTGCCTTGGAGGGGGAGGGAATGCCTTTTGAGGCATCCCCACACACCACCGGCAGTGGCTAGAGGCCACCGGCTGGTTGGTGTTGCCACCGGCACTATATTGTGCCGGCTGGCTCTCTTTTGTGCCGGTCGGCAGTCAATTTTGTCAAAATGACAATTTTGCCCTGCCGACTACTGTGCAGCTGCTTTTTGAGATATTTTTAAGCAGCTGTCTACCACTTTCTTCCCCTCCATACACGTGTATGGAGGGATGAGCCTCTTGTTTGCTTGGTTGCTAAGCTTACAAGATTGCCTCCTCTATAAGAGGAGGCCTTGTCTTCTTGGCTAAGGGTTAGCCATTTGAAGAGATCAAAAACCAGAGCTTATACATTCTCTCTCTCTATATCTCACTCTCTCTCATCCTTGTGTGTGTGTTTTGTGGCCAAATAGTGCACTTTTACCTTACTTTTGCACCATTACACACACTATTACACTTTATTTCAAGATTGAGGGGCTTGGAGGGCTTGATCTTGAGTTTTTGGACTGGTTTTGATCACAAGAAGGTGGCTGGAGTGGTTGTTCTTCAAAGTGTTCTTCAAGGGTGAGTTAGTTGCTTTATATTCCCCAATCTTGTACTAGCTTTTAGCCTGTCTTGTAGTCTGTTCTGGAGCATCATGTAAACTAAAAATAGACTCATTTTGAGCCCTTCTTCAACATTGAAGAAGGGCTCAACACTGTTGGGGACCTCCATGTATGACTTGCTTCATTACCCCTCTTTGGTCCCCATTTTTGCATGTTTGTTTAGCTTATCTTTCTTCTGTTTTTTGGCCATTATCAAAACTAAGAGTGGCCATATTTTGACGCCCTCTCCATGTTTCATTAAGGGTCTTTGGCTTTTTGATGAATGTTTTGTATACTTCATGTTATAGCCCTTTGTTGGCCTATTTCTTGCATAATATCTTTGGCATATTTGTATACTGATTTGGGGGTTGTCATCTACTGAAAGTAGTCATATTTTTGGTCCCTCTTCAGTGTTGTAGAAGGGTCTTTTTCTATTTGGGCTTTGCATCTCATACCTGCTTTGTACTGCTCTACGTTGTCTAGAAATGTGTCATGGGTTTAGCCTTGTATATCCTCATGTTTTGACTTGACTTACTGAAGCTTTTGGCCATGATTTGTCTTGTTTTAGGTCTGTTAGCCCCTGGTTTTACCATTGTTGGCATGCTTAATGTAGTTGCCTTGCATTGTTGCTTGTAAGCCTTGAGGAGGTGATCCATGTATATGCGTTGCATAGGTTATTTAGATGATTTGGAATCATTTAGTATGTTATTTCAGTCCCTATACCAGGTTCATATGTCTCCATTTATCATCTCTTTCATGCTTTGAAGTGTTGTAATTTTGTGCCTTAAAGGGTGGTCTTTGGGCATGCTTGTATGTTTAGGCATTTGGATTGCCATACCATTGGATTTTGGGTTGTGTTTTAGTGCCGTGAAGCTCTGTTTTTTTGACCTAATAATTCATGCCATGAGTGGTCTTGATAATGGTGGCGGAGTACCCTCTTTTGTGCCTTAGCTTTAGGCTCATAAACTTGCATGCTTGCATAGCATTTTGCCCATGGTTTTGAGCACTTTTGGCCACTGTTTTGGGGTGGATTGAGGTCTGCCCCTTTATGGTTTAAGTCCACCATTGTATGCTTGCGTCATGTTTGTTACATACTTGTTTCATTAAGTGTTATAGCATGATGAGCCTATGCTTGATTTGTCCATGCTTACATTGCATTTGCACCTTGCATGTTGCATTACATTTAGCATGTTGGCATTCTAGCATTGGATCGTGTTATGGAGTTATGTTTGCATAACATGCATTGCATTACTTGGTTTGGGGGTTTGGGGTTGTCAAACCAAGCATAAGGGTTGAGGGAAGTTCACACTGCAAGTGGTGCAACTTGTTTCGACTCTCGGTCACCAAGACCTTTGATCCATACATGACAAGGTTTTGGTCTCATTTGTGTGTTGCATGCATTACCATTAAAATGCAACCTTGGTTCCTTAGGCCATCATGCATCAACATGCATAATTGATGGCCCAAGAACCAAGGGTCATGCTTCCTTGAGTTCCCAAACATGATAGGAGGCAATGGCCGTGCATACATATGCCTAAAAGCCCATGCCATGCATTGCTAGTCTGCTGCTGCTGTCAAACTGTCCCCTGCAGGAACTTTCTGCCGACCGGCAGTATAATGTGCCGGCCGGCACTATATTTTCAGCCGATAGCCTTCATTTCAGCCGGTGGTCAATTTAAGCAGCCGGTGGTCATTCCCTCTAGCCGGTGGTGTACTTCAGTTCATTTGGAGCATGTCCTGAGGCCTTGGCAGTTTTCAGAAAGGCAGGGCAGTTGGAAACAGAAGTAGCAGTGGTGCGGTGCAGACTTTCCGGGTGAGTCGGATTCGAGCATGCATCATTCGCATATCCCGAGGCAGGGCTGAGGCCCCCTTCTTTTTACATTTGATTTAATTTGATAATTAGAAATTTCTGTAATAATTTATTTATTCTGTATTCGGACTGTATTATTTTTGGACTGTATATTCTTTTGGTCCCTCCGTGTGAGGGCATAACTGTAATAAGTGTGGGTGAGTGTGGTGTATGTCTTCCAACCCCCATTTCTTTCTTCCCTTTTATTTACCTGCGTATGATGGTAGATTAGGGCACGTTTATTTTTAGCATACCTTATGCAATGCATGCGTGCATCCATGCATTTGTTAACATGCACCGGGCTCGGTACATCATACAAACTGCATTGTATTTCAATTTCTAAATTGAATACGTGTTACTCGTGCATTTCACATGCCATTTTTAGGGTTAGCCGAGCCTACTCTAAATTGCATCCTTGCCTGCGTTGCATTAGTCATCTTAACATGATCTAGGGACATGCATGTCTGCTAACTAGTTCTTGTTTTGGCACGGAGTACGATGTAAGTATTTTACGCTTTAGCATACCACATGCGTGTGGATGTTGCCATGACAGTATACTTACCATGCGGCTAAGTGCTTATGTGAGATAAACTGTTTGAATGCCTGTGGGTGAAGGTTGGATTGTCTGAGTTGGGAAAACTCATTGAAATCCGCATTTTAGCCTACTTACGAGTAGCAATTTCAAACTGTTTTCAAAACAAACGGATATGCAATGCTTATTTCCAAATTAGGCAATCTAGTCTATACTTGTTCTGCTGTGCGCATAACGTAGTAAAACTAGGCTAATAACCGGTATAAGAGCATGTAATGTCTTCAAAATCGGATATCACGGTTAGTAGAGGCCGGTCTTCGAACCGGGCGAAAGGGGGTGCTCATAGTTGACCTTCCCCGATCGTACCCAAGCTCCCGAGCCAAGACATTTGGTGATGACGGACACGTGGCCTTCGGCACCGAGTCAGGGTTTCCTAAATTTCCCATTTTAAAAATATTTAGGTGGCGACTCTGTAATCTGGCAAAGCAGTCCATGTTTGGCACTACTTTTCAAAAATCTGTTTTTCTTCAAAACGATTTGCCAGAGTTGGACTCTTTGGTTCAAGATTTAGAATCGCAACTTCAAAAAGAGAGTCCGAGCTGTAGCGAGGTCCCACGCGGGCGTTGTTACACTAATACACAAACAACGCATGCACAACATGTTAAGAGACTTAAGCATTAAAGCTAGTGAAGGATATGGCACTAGGACCATGCAATACAATGCTCAATAGACTAAACCAACCCCAAACAGACCTCATGCATGCCAAAACAGTGGCTAAGATGATCTGAAATGATAGCATGAACGGCAAGAGAATGATGTTCATGCATTGGCTCACAAACAAGGCATAATGTATATCTCTCAAAAGCATTGAAAGAGTGGAACATGTGAGAGTGTGACTACACCATACACACTGAAATCATGTAAGAAAAGAGGCTAAGGCATGCAATCATCACATACAAAGCATGCTGGGGACTTTGAAACTCAAAGCTAGTTAAAGGCCTTTACACTATAGCTATACAAAGCAAGGCATACATGACCAAAACCACTTAAAACAGAGCTTAAGTATGGCAAAACATGAGTAAAAGCTTGCTGGAGTATAGCCAAAATAAGCTAGAATGGTGGGTTAAAGCATCAAGCATGTTAGGCCAATTAGCAAAATTACACCACAAGTGTAAGAAGCATGCAAGAAATAGCCAAACCAGCCTAAAACAGAGTTATGGCAGGTCTAAAAGGTCACAAAAGAATGCTTGAACAAAGCCACACAAAAGTAGAAACACATGCTCATTTGGTAGGCCAACAACACAAGCAAGCAAGGTAAGAGGAAAGGGGACCACCCCCTCTCATTTTGGACCTCAAAACCACATTTCCACCACTGAAATTCCTCTGAGTTTCAGTGGTAGAAAGGCCATGCAAAGGAAATTACAAAAGCTTCAAAGGATGGCTCAAAAGCTTAACAAATAAGGCATACAAGGGGGTGAAACACCCCCAACTCCCACAAGGCCTCAAACAACCATTTTTAACACTTAAAAATAAAGCTTTTTGCAGTTGAAAGCTAGGCCTAAAACAACATGCAAAGGTGGCTAATATGGTATACAAACATAAGCTTAAAAGGGGAATATACTCACCCTTGAAGCACAGCAGCAAGAGGACAACTTCTGAGCCCAAAAACCAGCCTTTTGAACTCCAAACAAACCTTCAAGGACCTCAGCTCCAAGGTAGTGGTGTTTGACTAGGTGTTCCTTTGCAAAAATGTGAAGAAAACACACTTTAAGGCACTATTGAGCACAATATATAGAGAGAAAGAGAGAAATTTTGGTCTCTAAACTTTCTGAACCCCTGGAGACGGAGAGGGGTCTCTCCTTATATAAGCAATGTAAGCAAAAGCTTGCTTGACAAGCTTGAAACTTGCCTTCATCCCTCCATACACGTGTATGGAGGATGGCACCATGAGCCACAGCTGGCTCAAAATATCTAAAACATATCTGTTAAAATAATGTTGACCGGCCGGCCATCAGTGGTGGCCGGCAGTGCCTCATTGATGGCCGGCAGGGCAGATACCATGGCCGGCAGCCCTTGATCATGGCCGGCTGTGCACTAAAACAAGCACTAGGGAGGGACCAAAGCATGGTCCAAAAATGGGGTAGAAATGAAACATGGTTTGGAAAGTTCAAACCTGTGACGTTCCGTTGCGAAATTCGAGTGATCAGCGAACAGTCAAACTTGTTGCTGGATGTACCTGCAGGCACATCCAAGTCTTGAGGACGGTCAAAAATGGGGTGTCTACACCCCCTCGTCATCTCTGCTCTCCTCCCCAATTACAAAGTCAGACGGGTGCTTGTCGACAATGGTAGCTCTTCAGACATCATCTTTCTAAATGCCTTTCGCCAGCTCAAGGTCGGGGAAGAAAGTTTGTCCCATCTCCAAACCCCACTGGTTGGTTTCACTAGAGACCGGGTGACCTCCATAGGCTCCATCGATCTTTCCATCACCATTGGAGAATATCCACGGCAGACCACTAAGTTGCTCACTTTTCTCATCGTCGACTGTCCCTCTGCTTATGACATCATCCTCGGTCGCACCGCCCGTAATGCTTTTCAAGCTGTCACGTCCACGTGCCATCTAGCCATGAAATTTCCTACCGACCTCGGAGTCGGCACCGCAAGGGGAGAGCAGACTGTGGCCAGAGAATGCTACGTCGCTTCACTCAAAGAGGTCAAGCTAAAGGAGACCATGATCATCGAAGGACTCGACGGTAGAGACGAAGACGAGTTAGTCAGAGGGGAACTAGTGGAAGAACTTGTTGAAGTCCCCATCGATCCCACCAACCCAGCAAAAACAGCCAAGATCGGCAGCCAACTATCCCTCAATCCAAGGCCGATCTTACAGCCTTCCTGATCGAGCACAATGATGTGTTCGCCTGGACCCATTCCGACATGCCGGGTATCGATCCTTCCTTCATCACTCATCGTTTGAGCATCGAACCCCATTTCTGACCCTTCGCCAGAAGCAGCGCATCTTCCACCCGGAACGCAACGCTCTTATTGCTTTTGAGGTAGATAAGCTACTGGAGGCACAGTTTGTCAAGAACGTGGACTACCTAGATGGCTGTCAAATGTGGTCTTGGTCCGTAAAAACAACGGTAAATGGTGACTTTGCGTTGACTACTCCAATCTCAATCGAGCTTGCCCCAAAGATAGTTATCCCCTTCCTCGCATAGATCTGCTTGTCGACGTCACGGCCGGCCATCAAATGCTCAGTTTCATGGACGCCTTCTCTGGCTACAATCAAATTCTGATGCACCCGTTTGACTAGGAACACACCTCCTTCATCACTGACCGGGGAACCTACCACTATCGTGTCATGCCATTTGGCTTGAAAAATACCGGAGCAACTTACCAATGGCTGGTCAATGCCGTTTTTCATCACCAGATAGGTCGGAACATAGAAGTGTACGTCGATGACATGCTAGTCAAGAGCAAACTCTCCTCTGATCATCTGGAAGACCTGCGGGAGACCTTCGGCATCCTACGTAAGTATCAAATGAAGCTCAATCCGGAGAAATGAGCCTTCGGCGTAGAATCTGGGAAGTTCTTGGGTTTCATGGTCAGTCAGCGGGGTATCAAGGCCAACCCCGAAAAGATTAAGGCCCTGATAGAAATGCAGTCTCCTAAAACGGTTAAGGAGGTTCATAGGCTTACTGGCAGAGTCGCCGCCCTCAACCGCTTCATTTCCCGCGCAACGGATAAGTGCCTCCCATTTTTTAAAGTCCTTCGACAGGCTTTTGAGTGGACGACCAAATCCGAAGAGGCCTTCCAACAATTGAAGCAGTGCATGGCCAACCCCCCTTACTATCTCAGGCGCTCACGGGTGAGCCCCTTTTTCTTACTTAGCCGTATCAAGCACCGCAGTCAGTGCGGCCCTCATCAGGGAGGACGGCTCAGTACAGCGTCCGGTTTATTACATTAGTTGGGCTCTCAGGGGAGTAGAACAGAACTACCCATTGCTAGAAAAAATGGCTTTGGCCTTGGTCATAGCCTCAAGATGACTCCGACCTTATTTCCAAGCTCACTCCATAGTGGTCCTTACTGACCAACCTTTGAAGAAGATAATGCAACAACCAGAGCTGTCCGGCAAACTTATGCAATGGTCAGTTGAGCTCAGCCAGTTTGAAATCTCTTACCGACCTCAAACAGCGATCAAAGGACAGGCTGTCACTGATTTTATCTTGGAATTCACTAATCCCACTCCAACAACGGCACCCCCGCCCAAGCAATTCAACACTGAGGCAGATGATCCCCACTCTTGGACCCTTAATGTCGATGGATCATCCCGCAAAGAAGGCAGTGGGGCTGGTCTTATCCTCACCGCCCCCGAGGGTGGTTATTTCAAGTGTGCTCTCCATTTCCTGTTTGACGCAAGCAATAATGAGGTTGAGTATGAGGCCCTGATAGCAGGTCTTTGCCTGGCCAGAGACATTAGTGTGAGCCATATCCGAGTGTTCAGTGATTCCCAATTGATCGTCGGACAAATCACGGGGGAATTCGACGCCAAGGACGACACAATGCGAGCCTATAGGGATATTGCACTCCCCCTTGTTCGCCTTTTCAACACTTTCCATATCAAACACATCCCTCGGTCAAAAAACTCCAAGGCAGATGAAATGGCCCAATTAGCCTCGGCTGACCAGTCCGACCTCAGCCACGGAGTTCGTCTTGAATACCTGGCCCACCCGGCCACTTCGCCAACTCAGCTGGAGGTCCACTTCCTCCAAGATGAACCTATCCCATGGGCAGCGGACATCCTTCTATTCTTGACAAATGGGGAGTTACCAGAAGACAAACAACAGGCCGCTAAAGTCAGAGTCCGGTCGTCCAATTACATCCTCATCAGCGGCCTCCTGTACAAACGAGGATTTTCACACCCATACCTCAGGTGCCTCAGCCCTTCCCAAGCGACCTATGTGATGAGGGAAGTTCACGAGGGTGTATGTGGTAACCATTCCGGTGCGAGGTCGCTGGCCCATAAAATACTCCGCACCGGTTACTTCTGGCCTACTCTCAACCAAGATGTCACCGAGTTCGTGCTTAAGTGCGACAAGTGTCAGCGCTTCGCCAACATCCCCCATGCCCCGCCGACAGAACTGATTACGCTTAGCAGCCCCTACCTCTTCGCCAAGTGGGGCATAGACTTAGTTGGTCCATTGCCCACGGGTAAGGGCCAAACCAAGTTTGCCGTGGTAGCCATTGATTACTTCACCAAATGGATGGAAGCGGAACCCCTCGCCACAATCACCGAACGGAACACAACTAGATTCATCTGGCAGTCGACCGTTTGCCGATTTGGAATCCCCCAAGCCATCATCTCCGACAACGGCAAGCAATTCGACAATGCCAAGTTCAGGAAATTTTGTGCAGAGCTTCACATTCAGCCGTGCTTCTCTTTCCCAGGCCATCCCCAAGCCAACGGGCAAGTCGAGGCCACCAACCGCTCTCTCTTGAAGATCATCAAAACTAAGTTGGAAGCCACCAAGGGACTCTGGGCTGAGGAATTACCAAACGTACTCTGGGCCTATCGCACTACCGCCCGAACCCCTACTGGGGAGACCCCATTTCGCTTAACATACGGCGCTGAGGCGGTCATCCCAGTTGAAATCGGCCTGCCAACCTCGAGGGTTCTATACCCAGATCTAGAACTCACCGAAGACTTGCGTCGGGCTGATTTAGACCTGATTGAAGAGCTCAAGAGATAGCTGCTGTCAGACGGGCCTCATATCAACAAAAAATGAGAACACCCTACAACCGCAAAGTTTGACCGAGAGAATTCGTAGTTGGGGACCTAGTTTTGCGCGAGGCGACTCTCGCCACCAAAAATCCCGCCGAAGGCAAGCTTGCCGCCAAATGGGAAGGGCCTTACGTCGTTAAAGCCAGACCTCGCCTAGGCACCTACCGACTCCAAGACATGGAAGGCAGAGACCTCCCTCATCCATGGAACGCCGAGCACTTGAAGCGTTACTTCCAGTAAAATAGCATCTTCTACTTTTGTATTGCTCAATTGTTGTATGTTCTTTTTGACGATCTACATGCTTGATCGTTTTTGTCCTTTCTATACGTGGTGTAAGACTTGTGATCAGTAGTGCAAAATGACTTTATATCTCCATTACCTGCATAATGACTTGTTAATCAATGTACGAAGAGCTCAGCCAGACTGAGTCAACTAAAGCCTCAGCAAGACTGAGCAAGAAGAGCTCAACGAGACTGAGCAAGAAGAGCTCAGCCAGACTGAGTGAACTAAAGCCTCAGCCAGACTGAGCATGAAGAGCTCAGCCAGACTGAGTGAACTAAAGCCTCAGCCAGACTGAGCACGAAGCGCTCAGCCAGACTGAGTCAACTAAAGCCTCAGCTAGACTGAGCACGAAGAGCTCAGCCAAACTGCGTGAACTAAAGCCTCAGCCAGACTGAGTACGAAGAGCTCAGCCAGACTGAGTCAACTAAAGCCTCAGCCAGACTGAGCACGAAGAGCTCAGCCAGACCGAGTTAATTAAAGACTCAGCCAGATTGAGCACGACGAGCTCAGCCAGATTGAGTCAACTAAAGCTTTACCATGGTAGATCTTTCCAAGTCTTAGCCAAAACTCCAGTAGAGCTTTCACACGTTGGCATACTTACTCAACATCCAAGTCCATGTTACGACATTTCTTAACTCATTTTTTACATACAGACCAAACTCTCATTTTTAACATTTTCATGTCTGCCCATCCTTAACATTTTTACTTCATACTTTTACCATAAGTTAACTCGGTTAGCCATTTTTAAACTTTTTACGTCACAATTTACCAGCTATTTTCATTATTCCAAAACGTCTTACTTTCACACCCACTTTTCATTGAATTCTGCTCAGCCATTCTCATTATTCCAAACCTACAACTCAAAAGAAATAAGGACAGCAATGATACAAAAGAAAACTCGTTTTATTTACAAAACTTACAGTTACATACAACTTGTTACAGAAATTACATATTAAAAAAAAAAAAACAAACAAACAAACCAAACCAAACAAAAGCAAAATTTTTACATAGATCATTCCTCCTCACTAGAGGCCAGATCCTCCTCCTTAACCCCCTCGTCCAGGGGGGGTCTGGGCAACGTCGTCTTCGCTTATCTCCACGTGACTAAAGTCCACGTCTGGAAACAGCTCTTCCGCTTTATGTTTGAAGGTCTTCCAGCCGCGTCCAGAACTCAGCCATTTCAACTTATAAAAATCTGATCGCTGGAAGCTCTGGATAACTTCCTTTCTCTTCTGCCTCCAGCAGCCGCTCCCGATGGCCCAGCCCCCTGACTACCCTCATTTGCCAGGCTGCTCGCGATCGCGGCATCTATGGCTATCTGGAAGTCGGCGGACCCCTTGAATTGCTCCACCGCCGCCATATACAGGTCGGGGTACGCCGCCCTCTCATATGCCAACTTTGCCATTTCCTCTGCCAGTTCCTTCTCCAATGCCGCAATCCGATTATCGGCCTCTTCCTTGACCTTAACCAGATCTTCATTACTGGACATGGCCTCCTCTCATCTCTCGTGGGCAATGGTACAGGCTCTCTGGGCCTCCTCTAGTTTCCTCTTCTCACCTGCCAACTCGAACTCTAGCGATATCACCTTGCGGCGCTCCGCCTCCAGCTCTGACTTGGTTGCAAAGAGCTCGGCATTAGCTCGGTCCACTGAGTAGCCCTTCACCAGCGCCAACACCTCCATGCTTTTCGCCCTTTGCGCCTGTTCTAGCCCCTTGGCACATGCACTCTGAGCGGCCTTCCTCCACCCCGCCGTCTCCACCCTCAGATTGTGCAGCTGTACCTTTGCCTCTCCCAGCTGGGCCCTCAGCGGCTCTATATCCATCTTCGAGCGCGCTGCTTTGTTCATCAGGGCAGTCGCCAGGGTCGCTGCCTCCATCTGGGCTGAGTAGCACTCCTTCAGGAGGTCGGCCTCTATCAATTGCGCCAGTGATCATACAGTCGCATATTCCATTGCTCCAACCAAACGATCGGCTGCAACCTTGGTCTCCTCCCCTTCTGCCGAGCGACCTACCAATGCACGCACGTGATATAATGCGGTCGCCAGTGTGCCACTCATCTTTTGCTTGCCGATCCCAGCCTTCCCTTCACTGAGACTAGGGTTTCCTTCTAGTGCAGATACCACTGTCATTGCCATAGGGGCAGTTGGGCCCAAGTGTTCTTTTGGTACTTGGGCACTCGAACCCTCATCTTTCTTCGCCACTTGGGCGGTCCCCCTCGCCTCCTCTGGCGCCGCCTTTACCCTTCCCTCCTTCATCTCTCCCACCGAAGAGGCACCCTCACCCTCGCCCCCAACCTTCAACTTTTTCAAGGCAGGGGCCTCTTTCCCCCCTCAACACCCCCCCTCTTCTTCCTTGGCTTCTTCACAACCGCCTTCACCTCCTGCTTACCCCTCTCCTTCAACTGGTCTACTGGGGGCGTCAGCGAGGCAAAGCCAGCTAAGTTTTTGTCGCCCAACAGCTTAGGATGCAGTCGGACCTGCTCCCTCATCACCAGCTTTGGGGCAAGCCCCAATTGTGCCTCATTGTATTTGTCCGCTCTGGCGAACAATCTCCTCTCCTCCTCCTCCTCCGCCTTCCTACATACCTCCAGTTCCTCCCTCGCCGGATCCTCCTTCGACGGCTGCGGTCCCAAGTTCAGGGCAAACAATGTCGAAGGAAGGACCAACTCGTCCCACCTCAACCCCTTCTCCTCCCTCCACTCCCTCACCTTCTTCACCCAGTCTTCAGCCGCCACATCCAACTTTGGCTCAACTAATTTTGTGGGGACCTTCCATGTTGTGCGAACTCCCCTTCCACTGTTTACTGACACGAAGAACCATCTCGGTCTCCACCCCTTCACCGAAGACGGCAAGCCTGCCACTAGACCCTCGCCCGCCACAGCTGCAAGGTCACCCATGTCTCCTGTTGACCGGAAGCCTTGTAGCACGAGAAGAACTCCTCTACTGTCATGGCCGCCCCTCCAGTCGCCTGTGCCCAGGTGCTCGCTCAGGCCATGACTATCTTCCAGGCATTCGGCATCAGCTACCCGGGTGCCACTTCTAATCTGTTAAGCACGTCCACCACAATTTGGGGGAGGGGTAGCCTCAGACCCCCCCGCAGCGCCTCCTCGTATAGGCTGAACTCGTCCGACCGTACATCCGATGCCCTCTCTTTGGACGTGGGCAGCATCAACCCTACTTCCGCGAGAATATGGTACTTCCTCCGTACTTTCTCTAACTCCTCCGCCGTAAATGTGGATTTGTCTGGCTTGGTGTGCTAGTGGTTCGACTCCACTTGGCTAATGGGCCTCGTGGCCGCAATCATCGTCATTGGGCGAGACCACACCGCTTGACCAGCTCCCCTCCCGTCCCTTCGCTCCACCCGGTACTGTTCCGCCAATTCCACCACGTCGCCATCACCCAACGAGTCAAGCCTGGCGGCTGGCACTTCCTCTCAGGCCATTTCTCCTACGTATCTACATATTGCTTTGGACGCCGGCACAAGAAAGTTCGCAAAGTGTTGCAGAGGTGTGTCACACGAGATAAAGGAGTTCACCTCAGGGATGTGTTGGTTTTTGGCGATAAGATAGGTAAAACGAATAACTCCAAATGCCCACGGTTTTCCTATATTCTCAAGGGTCAAGATTCAATTTCGCCAGTTTGAAAAATTTTGAAAAACTCTGTCCCTGCTTTTTATTGCCCTATATTACCATGTCCCTTACTTCTTACCAACGCGTCACCCCCATTAAAGGATTACGCCATGTGTGCGCCCACGATCCACTACTCCCTTCTCCTTCCCTGTCCATTCCATTTCACTTCACCACGTACCCCGCCGCTCCTCGAGCCCCGCGCGCCGCCACTTCCCCCTTCAGTCGGCCACCCTTCGCGGTCTGCTCTCCCCATGGTCGGTCCCCTCCACTCGGCCACCCTTCGCGGTCTGCTCTCCCCATGGTCGGTTCCCTCCACTCGGCCACCCTTCGCAGTCAACCCCCCATGGTCGGTCCCCCTACTCGGCCACCCTTTGCGATCGGCCCTCCCCATGGTCGGTCCCTCCACTCGGCCACCCTTCATGGTCGCTCTCTTCACTTGGCCACACTTCGCGGTCGGCCCTCCCCATGGTCGGTTCCTCCACTCGGCCACCCTTCGCGGTCGGCCCTCTCCATGGTTAGTCCCTCCACCCGACCACCCTTCGCGGTCGGCCCACCCCATGGTCGGTTCCTCCATTCGGCCACCCTTCGCGGTCGGCCCTCCCCATGGTCAGTCCCTCCACCCGACCACCCTTCGTGGTCGGCCTTCCGCATGGTCGACGCCTCTACTCGGCCACCTCTCGCGGTTGGCCCTCCTCACAGTCAGTCCCTCTACTCGGCCACCCTCACAACCCTTGTTTTCTTCCTTATTCCCTTCGTTGGGCTGAAGCTGCACTTGGGAATGAGGGACTACTGACATGGGTATGCCCATTAAGGATATGGCCCACCACTTAAGGCCCAATCCATGACTAAAATACTAAAGCTCAACATCCTTGGAACCCAATGCTACACCAAGCGCCAATGACATCTAAACACCTGGCAAGTGCAGAACCAGCCACATCAGCAGACAAAGATCCTGCAAAGTTATTGCACCACACATCAGCCATTAATGGGCTCCCCTGCAGCATTTATTGCGATAACCCTTCACGTTGGAACAGAACAGCTTCACCATGAACAAGGCAAGCTAGAGCATAGACTTTCGGCCAACATGACGGCTCGAAGTGGACAAGGAAATGATGAGCAAAGGATATAAGCAGGTCTCTGAGACGAGAAAAAGGTTAAGTTCTCTATCACCATTCTATCTCTACATTCCATCATCCTCTCCCTTCTCTAACTTGATCGTCGGAGGATTTGCTGGGGGACTTCCCGTTCCCCGTTGAACTCTTGTTCAGGTCTCTCTGTGGGTATGATGCTCGGGCAACGGTTTGAGAAGCGTGGATCAATCCGACCCGTTCCATCAGGAGCACTCAGTATCATCACATACAGTAATGAAAACATTTTTTTCATTAAATAAAAAAGCAAAAAGTTACAAGGAGTGAGAATAAGTTTGCAAACCCACAATCAAAAACCATAAATAAATGAAGATATGGGATTCCAAATCTGGGATTCATACCTTCGTGCAATGAAACACTACTTTTTCTTTTTCTTTTTTCTTTTTCTTTTTTTTTTAATGCAATTTCTACATCCTCCAGATCAGGAAATCTCCAGATTTGGTATGCTATTGTGCAATAGCAACGGGAGGAGTGGAGGGGACGACATCGAGCAACCAATGGCATGACTGGGTTGATGTGCGAGAGGTGATGGAGTGGTGATGGAGCAGGGGCTGATTTGTGAGAGACGACAGTGACAGTAGAGAAAAGAAGAGAGATGGCGACGAGGAGGAAATGAAAGAGATGCTGAGCAAGGAGGCGAGAGATGGTGGTGGTGATGGCAACGAGGAGGAGAGAAGAGAGAGGTAGACGAGATGAGAGAGAGAGAGAGAGAGAGAGAGAGAGAGAGCTGGGTAGAGAGAGAGGACCAGAGAGAGGATTTTTTTAATTTAATCTGTTAAAGTGGGGATTTTTTTTTTTAAACATAATCTGCAAGTGGATGCAGATTTGTGTAGGTATGGTTGGGTCTAACCCGAACCCAAATTTGTATGTACAAATAGACCCGCATCCATCCTATTTATGCGTGCACATAGGGTCAAATTTGTGCGGATCGGTTTGGGTGGATTGTGGGTCGGATAAACAGTTGTCCATCCCTAATTAAAACTCTAACCCAAACTTTCATTCCCTCTGCTCAACACATTAAAATTGAAGGGAAGCTTGGTGTTCCTTAATATAATAGCAAGCTTAACACAACACATAATTAAACTATATATGTAACCTGAGGGAAATTGGAGATTTGTCTAGAAGCTTAGAGTCAGGGATGGATTCAATGAAGGTGGAATTAGAGAAGGAGGACGTTGCGATGAGGATTGGTAGAGTGAGAAATTGATTCTGGGAATGAAGAGGAAAAGAGAAGGTCAGGAGAGAGAGTGACCAACGAAGAGGAGAGAGAGAGAGAGAGAGAGAGAGAGAGAGAGTTGAGTGGGTTAGTGGTACAAAAACGAGGTGAGGGACCTTAAGTTTAAACAAAAAAAATGTTTTGGACCTCTTTCATTACCAAAAGTTAAAGAGGGATGTTATTATCCCCCAACTAATTTATGATTTTCAATACAATTTCAAATTTGGCCTTTGAAAAAGACCCCCTCCAATCACCACCCCTACCACCCCCCACACACACGTGGCAGGTGGTGATTGGAGGAGAAGGGAAAAAAAAAATCTGACCAATCAGATTAAGAGAGGTCAAGGGGTGGGGGGGGGGGAACGGGAGTCTGGGTCTTTTTCCTTCAAATTTATTTTCAAACACATAATTTTTTGATAAAATTTTAAATTAATGATAAATTTTATCAATATTAGTAGTAATTAAAATTATAAGTTTTTTCACAAATATGTAATAATTTTTTGTAATTATCACTTGGAAGTAATTTCTTCTAATTTTTTTATTTCATAAAAAAGCCAAAACACACACACACACACACACACCCCCCCCCCCCCCCCCCCCCAAATCACACACACACACACACACACCCAAAAAAAAAAAAAAAAACAAAAAAATCAATTCTCAAGTGAGGCTTAAATGTAAGGTAGTAAAACTCCTCAATTTATACCCTTGGCTTTAGGATGAGGCTTTGGCGAGTGCCCAACCTATGAAATTATAGGTTAATATAAACGGCATTTTGGTGCTATATTAGGCTAATCAAATAAATAAGGAAAAATAATAATTGAGTGTAGGTTAAAAAAAAATCAAATAAGTGGTAAATTTCATAAATTTTAATAATCAAAATTATAAATTTTTACATAATTTTATAATTATTTTGAAAAAGTACCAATAATTTATAATTTTTCTAATAAATAAAGCTGTACCTATGAAATTATAGATGAATCAAAGGGTAAATTATACTATTAAATCTTATCATTTAAGTGAAGTGTTATTTTAATTAAAACAATTTATACTTATATTTTCAACTTTGTTGTAATGTGTTATTATAGGTAATCTCTATATTTTATTCTCTGTATCATTTTGATTCTTACAATTTCAATTAGCTTAATTTTGACCTTTAATTTTAAATTTTGTTTCAATTTGGTCCAGGTAATAATATTGTTGGTGTTTTTTTTTTTTTTAAATATCACTAAATTAGTTCACGTTAACTAACTGAGTTGAGTAAGTTTATAATTTTGTCATTAAAAATATAGCATGTGATATTTATGTGCATATTTTTATAAAAAAATGTTAAGAATTATAATCAATTGGACTAAATTGAGACAAAATCATAAATTTGATGTCAAAATTGACCCAATTGAAAGTATATGAACTAAAAAGACATAATGAATAAAATATAGAAATTACTGTTATAATTTGTCCAAAATTAATTTATGATTTGGGAAGCTCCAATTGATTGTCACTACATAGCATTAATAGCTGTAGGAGAATAAAACAATTTACCCTCTCAACTTTGCTATAAAAGATGTAAAATTCAAAGCATAAAAAATATATTTCTATACAAAACAAAAGTCAATAACATATTCTTTTCTCTTTATTTCATATTAAAAACCGTAAATAGTCTGACACTTTCATTTCCCATTTCGTTCCTCTCTCTTCATAATTCATTGTTATCACTGCAGAAGATCCCAACTCCACTTTGCACCCACCACACTATTGCCTCTTCCACGTCTCCCTTATTAGACATGCTAAATACATGTACATCACCTTTCTATTTTTTAAATCAATTTTCCATATTTTTTATCAACAACAATGCTACATCTCTCTAATTTACCACTCCTAAATTACTCCTAATAGTGTGGTATTAAAGTTAGACCTCACATGATGAAATATTTGATAAATGAAAATTTGAAACTTATTAGATACATCATTAGGGATAGATTTTAGGGTGAAAAATTATTATTGGGTACTCCTGGAACATGGCCATGTATGCTTATGGTATTATGATTGGTAGAGAAAGCGAAATATTATGATTTGGTTTGAATGATTGAGAAACACGAGAGAACATGGTGAATAATGATTGGTGAATGAATATAGACACGTGATTGGGTGATTGGAAAATTTTGTATATCAGTAACCATTTTATTGTAGTAGGGCTAGGTTTCGTTTAAATTAAAATGGTCCCAACTGAAGTCGTTATCAAGTTGGATTTTGATCATTTTTGAAAAGTAATGTTATTTAAACTAAAAAATTAGATTATTTTTTAAAATTAAATCATTTTTTTTAAAATATTTAAGTCATATCTTGTTCTCATGTGTTTTCAAAGCATTCACAAATCATCTTATTTATACGTTATTAACTCTAAAAAATAATTTTGTATAAATATATATTTTAAATAAAGTGAAGAATCTCCCTAGACATATTACATAGGGGTAATTACATTGATGGCAGGAAAAAAAAAATACAAATTTATGAAATTTCTTATAATTTTAATTAATAATGTTTATTAAGTTTTTTTTTTATTTATTGATTTGTAATTATTTTTTCTAAATTCACTTATTTGATTTTTTCCTTATTAATATACAAGGAAAATTTATCTATAAATCCCATCTTGAGGAATAGTGATCCGTTTAGTCCTAAGGATTTTCTTATAGACCAATTAGTCTCATTAATATTAGAAAGGTAGATTTCATATATCAACAATGATTCATCCCCCCTTTTCCCCCCACCCCCTTTGACCCCCTCTCTCTCTCATTGGTTACATTTTCTTTTTCTTTTTCTTTTTTTTCCTGCTCCTCCAATCACCACCCGCCAGGTGACAAAGGGGGTGAGGGGGTGACCCCCAAAATGGGGTCCCAAGCATTATTCATATTATTTGAAAATTGGATTTACGGTTATTTCTATTATGTTCTCTCTTCTTCTTCTTCTTCTTCTTCTTCTTTTTCTTTTCTTTTTTTTTTTTCTGCTAGAAAGGTAAGATATACAATTTGAATCAAATTTGGAATGAATTTTATATGGGAATCTTTTTTATTTGGATAACATTTTAAAATGAGTACAAAAATGACTTGAAAATGGGATTCTTCAAACATTCCAAAAGGATATGGATTCTTCAAACATTTCAAAAGGAGTACAAAAACTCCTTAGTAAGTTTCGGGCAAATATATAATTTCAAACTGTAACATTCTAATATAACACTCCAATGTAATATTTCAAAAAACACAATGATTCATCCCCCCTTTTCCCCCCACCCCCTTTGACCCCCTCTCTCTCTCATTGGTACCTTTCCTAAACGTAACACTCAAAAAAAAAATTCTTAAGTGATTGTGTGGTGGGTGCAAAGTGAAGTCAAGATCTGCTACAATGATTTTTCTTAAGTGATTGTGGAATGATAAAGTTAGACTTTGAGAGATTAGAAAGTGAAATGAGTATTGCATCTTCAATTTTGGTGAAATTAAATCTTAGTCATTCAAAAAATCAATCTATAAGATCCTCACTTGCAATAGTGTGATGGGTTTGATAAGCAATATTATTAATCAGAATATAAAAATTGATTCCAAAAATGAGAAGTTTTAGATTTATTAAGTATGCAATAAGTTTGGAGAGCATTCCCATTTTATCTGAAAAATTATCAAAATCCAACTTGGCAGCCATCTAATTGGCGTGTATTTACAACAAATTTATGAATTAAAAATAAAATTTCTCATGGCACATGTAAAAAGAAATTAAAAAAATACATGTATAATGTATATTTTTATGTCGCATTCAAAAATTCATGTGAAAATGAACCACTAATATAGGGCAATCAATTATTGTTATCAACAATATAGAACAATCAATTATTATAATTAATTCATTTAAATTTACACAAACATTTTTTTTTTTTTTTTTGATCGAGAAAACCAACCCAACAATTACATTGAATTGGAGGATAAGCACCTAACAAGACCCATAGGTGGTTGGGCAACCCAATTAGCGGGTAAAGAATTATGAAAACAAGCAGAAGCAACCCAGTGGGCTGCGCTATTACCAACTCTAGGACACCAAAGAAAATTCAGCTGTCGATTCGTGGCTATTGAGCGAACATCACTCAGCAAAGCAAGAAGCTCCCACGGAGGGACCCCTTCGGAGACACAGAGTTGAATCACGGCTTTACAATCTCCTTCAATATCCACTGCATTCAGATTGAGTGCACTTGCCATAAGACACGCATGCCGAACGGCTAGCAATTCTCCTTGAGCAACCGACCTCACCCAGATTTTGCAGACCATGCCATCCACCAAATTGCCCAAGTGATCTTGGAGAAGGACTGCTACCGCACCAGTTCCTTACCGCAAATCAACAGCCGCGTCACAGTTGAATTTCCACTTTCCTCGAGGCGGAGGAACCCATGTAGCCCCTAAATGGTGCACACCCGTAACTGCCATAGCAGGGGCCGAGGGCACATTGCAGGTGGCCAAGAATTCAACTTCATCATGTTTGGCCTTCGCTATAACTGCTGCGGGATTAACCAGGCAGTGGTTGAATAAATGGTCATTCCGGCCCTTCCAGATTGTCCAAGCCACCCAAATCATGGAGCAGATCACAGATTTCCCCCAACTAGAAGTTCCGAAAGATGTAAAGCATTGCCCAAACCAATCTCTGACCGAGAGGCTGCCAAGATCGTCACATCGAAGACCAAGATTGCTCCCAAACTAAACTCTTTTAGACCAATCACACTCAAACAATAGGTGTTCAATAGATTCGGTGGCTGTCAAACACACAGGACAACAAGCCGTGTTGGCACACCGTTTCGCAAGCAGATTTTGACAAGTAGCCAATGCATTATGATAGATTCTCCAGACGAAATGCTTGAGTTTAGGAGGTAAATTAAAATTCCAAACAAACTTCCATTCTTTCGCCGACCAACCCGTAGAAGAGGAGGGCAGGGTGGAACCCAAGTGCGCTTGTTTCACTGCTTCTTGATAGCCCGATTTAACCGTATAGCAACCTCTTGAGTCATGGTGCCAAAGAAAAGCATCATCCTTATCCTCTACAGAAACAGGAATAGATAGTATAGCATCACAGTCCACGCCAGACACTAGGCTGCGAAGCTTCCTCTCGTCCCACTGCTTGCGCACAGGGTGGATGACCTCATTGACCGTAAGAACCGAACTCCCACCATGCCTCACTGTTTGGACATGAAATCCTGGATTATATGGTATCCACTGATCCTCCCAGAAGTTGATAGATTTCCCATTAAGAACTTGCCACCGTAAGCCTCCTGACAGAATTTCCCTTCCTCGAAGTAAACTGAGCCAAGCCCATGAGGGTCGCGTCCCTCGCACAGCATGATGGAAGTCATAATTGGGGTAATAAATTCCTTTAATAATTTTTCCAAATAAAGTATTCGGGAATTTAATTAAATGCCAACCTTGCCGAGCGAGGAGAGCTCTATTGAAAGCCCGAAAGTCTCGGAAGCCCAAACCACCCTTGAATTTCGGCAGGCACAATTTGCTCCAGCTGGCCCAATGAATACCTCTCCTCTCCGGATCCCCTTTCCACCAGAAATTCCTAATGAAGGAGCTCAATTTATCACACAACTTGTTGGGAAATAAGAAACAGGCCATAGCATAGGTAGGCATTGACTGGGCAACCGATTTGATGAGAACTTCTCGACCTGCTTGGGAAAGCAACTTCGCCTTCCAACCTTGCAATTTGGACAGCACTTTCTCGCATAAGAAATTATAAGCTTCAACCTTAGAGCGACCCCAACATGACGGTAGTCCCAAGTATCTGGCATTAGCGTGCATCTGCGGAATACCCAGCAAACCACACACCTCCATCCGTCGAGAGAGAGGAACATTTCTAGAAAATTGAACTCCCGACTTGTCAAAGTTAACCGATTGCCCCGAAGCGAGACCATAAACATGAAGCACTCTGTTGATTTCAAGACATTCCACAGTGCTGGCCTTGGCAAAAAGTATCGCATCATCCGCAAAGAACAAGTGTGACAATGACGGACAACCCCGGCGAATGCGCATCCCAGTCAATTTCCCATTAAGAACACTTCTATCAATCAACTTCGAAAGCACATCCATGATGAGGATAAACAGATATGGGGAGAGGGGGTCTCCTTGACGAAGAGCCCAGAGCGGTTTAAAACTAGTCCGTTCGGCCCCATTAACGATAACTGAAAAAGAAACTGTGGTGATGCATTGCATCACCCATTGGATCCATTGGGAGTGGAAACCCATCTTAACCAACAATGCCTTTAGAAAATGCCAATTCACACAATCATAAGCTTTATTGAAATCCACTTTTATCGCTACGTCCTCCACCTTCCCTTTTCGAAGTTTCATCACATAAAAGGCCTCATAGGCCACAATGATGTTATCTTGGATCAACCTTCCCCCCACGAAAGCCGACTGATTTTGCGAGACCACTGAATTGAGAATCCCCTTCAAACGGTTAGCAAGAATTTTTGTTATCACTTTCATGTTGAAGTTGCACAAGCTTATTGGGCGAAATTGCGCTAATGTTTCTGGAGCTGGCACTTTGGGAACAAGGACCAAGTTGGTGTGATTGAGTTCCTTCAACAAAAAGCCCCCCCTAAAGAAACTCTTCACTGCAGAACACAAGGAGGACCCTACAATATCCCAGTGGTGGTGGTAGAAGTACCTGGGGTAACCATCCGGTCCAGGAGCTTTCAAAGATCCGAGTTGAAAAGCCGCAGTTTTAATCTTCTCATCTAGAACATCATGAATCAGCATCAAGTTCATATCCTCCGATATAACTCTGCAAACTACATCTAGAGCTTCAGTCATGTCACCTCTGGCACTATCGGAAAAAAGAGTCGAGAAGTAAGTAAAAATGTGAGAATTAATTTTTGATTCCGATGTCAATAATCTGCCATCATCGGATTTCAAGTGCAAGAGTTGATTTCATTGGCGGCGTTGAGTGAGTGTAGCATGGAAAAAAGCAGAATTACGGTCACCGAACTGGAGCCAGTGCACCCGAGATCGTAGATGAAGATACATCTCTTCCCTCCTCATAACTGATTCCAACTCATGAGTTAACTGCCGATGCTGCGCTTTGCTAGTCAAAGTGTAAGGCCGACTTTGTAATTGGGCAATCTGACCCCGAAGATGTTCAATCCGCCGTCGCCCATTCCCGAATTCCGTGGCGCTCCAAGCCCATAAACTCCTTTGGCTTCTTTTCAGCTGTTGCACAAGGGTGAACATCGGAGAGCCCGCTTGAAACTTATCCCACTCCAATTGAATAGTAGCTGCACAAGTTAGGCTAGTGGTCCACAATGTTTCAAAATGAAATCTTCTAGGCACCCGAACAAGAGGGACACAACAGTCCAATACCAATGGACAATGATCTGATCCAAAACAAATATCATGGAAAACTTGGGCATGCGGGTAAAGGTCCCTCCACTCAACCGTAGCCAAGGCCCTGTCTAATCTTTCACGAATATTAAGCTCACTCTCCTGGTTGTTAGTCCAAGTAAAAGCAGGCCCTTTAAATCCCAAATCAACCAGATTGCATTCCGAAACAATATCTAGAAAGTCACTAAGCTGAGAGACATGACATTCCCGGCCACCCTGCTTCTCCAAAATGGAACCCACTTGGTTGAAGTCACCCACACATAACCACGGGTAGTGCATCCCCGAAGCCAAATCACATAAGTATTTCCAGAAAGCTATCCTTTCCCGCCTTCGAGGAGGGGCGTAAATAAAACAGGCAGCCCAACTCCGTCCTGCCGTCGACGAAAGTATACACCGAAAAATGTTTTGGGATTTAGACCGGATATCTAACACAACCCCATCCATCCACCAAAGGGCTAGACCGACGGAGGTGCCGATAGGGTCAACATAACAACTATTAGGAAAATTGAGGCTCTGCCTGATTCGGTCCAGCTTTTCTCTCTTATTCTTTGTCTCCATTAAAAAGATCACCGAAGGCCGATGGGTTGTATACAACCCTCGTAATACCTGGACTGTCAGGGGACGGCCCAACCTCTGACAGTTCCAGCTGATAATTAACATGAGGCTTGTGGCTATTTGGGGTCAGCCACCACCACCCTTTGATTATTACCAGACGTATCCACTTCTCCGACGTCCGCCACAGGAACCAGACCCCCGGGCACAACTCCCCCTGGGCTCGGGATGACAACAGAGGCTGCATCCTAAACTGGGATTTCAACAAGAGGAAACTTCTTCACACGACTGCCTCTCCGAGATAGAGTCCTTGGATTAGGCTTTCGAGTAACAACGCATAGAGCCTGGGGATTAGCTACAGCCGTATCCATAACCGAATCAACCCCCTTCAGTTTTTTCAGCGGGACATGGTCACACAGATCCTCCTCACTAAGCGGTCTCTTAAGAGATAAACAGGTGAACACCTGGGAAATGCTTGCCTCTATAAGGGAGTCACTGGACGTTGGTCTCTCAGGACTTGAGCTGGGACTAAATTCCTCCACACTCAAATTAGAGTGAGACACATTAACCATGGGCTGAAAATGAGAAGAAACAGCTTCTGATGGCTCTGTTACAAAATATGAGGCTTTAGGCCTCATTCCCGAATTGGCCATAAGAGGGCCCAAATCTGTATGGGTCACGCCTTTCTCTTCAACTGGCCCAAGATTTAACTTGCAAATGGGAGATGGGCCACGAACTAGATTTAAGACATGCGAGGAGGGGTCCAGTAAAGACGAAGATTCTAGAGGGGAACCTGATTTGCACTGGCGTGGGACCTGCAACTGAACCAACTCTGCAGCCCCTTGTAGACACCCCATTTTTGACCGTCCTCAAGACCTGGACGTCACCGCTTGAACACTCGGTGATTATCCATGTTCGTGTTTGTTTGGAGTTCCCGGAGTTCTCGGCTACGCGCCTTGCCTCAGGACCTCCGAACTTGACCGTTTTGTGTCTGGTTTTGCACCAAACACTTGTGCTTTGCCTTGGAGGGGTAGGGAATGCCTTGTGAGGCATCCCCACACACCACCGACAGTGGCTAGAGGCCACCGGCTGGTTAGTGTTGCCATCGGCACTATATTGTGCCGGTCGGCACTCTTTTGTGCCGGTCGGCAGTCAATTTTGTCAAAATGACAATTTTGCCCTGCCGACTACTGTGCAGTTGCTTTTTGAGATATTTTGAAGCAGCTGTATTGCATTTGTTTCCCCTCCATACACGTGTATGGAGGGATGAGCCTTTGGTTTACTTAGCTTGTAAGCTTTGTTGCCTATAAGAGAACCCTTCCTCCTCTTGGCTCAAGGGTTGGAGAGTTAGACATTTTAGAGAGAAAAGACAGAGAAGAAGCTCTGGTTTTAGGGTTTGAATTCTATATCTATTCTATCTCTCTTTTGCTCTCTTGTTTGTACACTAGGTGTTTGTGTCTCACTATTGCACATCAACACCTAGTGTTTCACCTTTCCTTGGCTACTGAGGTTCCAAGAGGTTGTTCTTGGTGTTTTTGGCTGGATTAGAGTTTAAGGAAGCAACAACATCATCTTTGGTGAAGAAGGTCAACAAGGGTGAGAAACTTGCTTTATTTTACCCCATTCTTGCACTCCATTTTTACCTATCTTTGAACTGTTTTTGCGCTTGGTGTTTAATACAAAAAAGTTCTGTTTTTTAGTCCTCTTGATAGTTCATTAAGAGTGTTTTGTGCTTTGGAGAGGTTTGGCCCCTCTTAGGCCTTGAAAAGGCTTCATTTTGTGCCTATTTTGGTGAGATCCGGGATTTTGGTGTTTGGGTCTCTTCACCACTGAAATCTTGAGGGATTTCAGTGGTGTAGATGATGCCTTGAAGTCCCAAGAAGGAGAGGGCTACCCCCTCTCCTTGATGTCCTTGAAAAGGACAAGTTTTGGCCCCTTAAGGGAGCCTATGTTTCAAGCGTGTGTTGAGCATGCCATGGCCGTATTTTATACTTATATTGCCATGTTTTAACTTTGTATTAAGTTGGTTTTGGTGCTCCATTAATGCTTAGTGTAGTTGCCATGTAATGCCTTGTAAATGCCTTAACATGTCTTAGGTTGTTAGCCTTTGTTCAAGCATGTTTTGGCCTTGACTTTGTGAAGTGTTTGTGCTTATTTTGCCATGCTTTAGCTCTGTCCATGGTTGTTTGGATTGATTTTGGCATACTTAGCATAGCCTCTTTGCATTTGGCTTGTTGGCCTTAAGAGCATGAAAGTATAGCATGCCTTGCTTGCATTATTTTCAATGGTTTGGAACCATTTAGCATGCTATTTCAGTCCCTTAGACATGCTCATATGTTTGCATTGCATGCCTCTTTGATGTTTCAAGAGCTCATGTTGTATGTTCCTTGAGAGTGCATGTGTGCATGCCTTTTAATTTAAACCATATAGATGCCATCTAAGTGGTCATTTGGGCTTGCTTTGGTGTGCTAAAAATCTGTTTTTAGTTGCTTAAGGCTTGCCATGTTTAGTCTCATCAAATGTAGTCCAATACTCCTTTGGCTTGCTTTGAATACTTGGCCCCCTTTTGCATGCATTTGCATGTCTTGTTTAATATGATTTGGCATCATTTTATCACATGATTTTAGGGCTCATGTTGCATGCTAATTGTCCATGAAATCTCTTTTCAAACGTGCTTGAATGTTGCTTGTTTAATGCTTAAGGCTTGGACCATAACATGTGTATGTGTGCATGTGTGTTTAGCCTCCATTTTTTTTTGGGCATTTTGACTACTGATTTTGGGCCTATTTGGAATGGCCTAAGTCATGTTTAAGTCCACCCCATTGTTTGGTTTACATGTTTGTCCTGTAGGTGTGTTTGCATATTAACATCCTTACATTACATTGTCCATGTTGCATGCTAGCTAACATGTTTAGGATTGCATTACATCAATGCACATGCTTGGCCTCTTGAGATGAGCATGATAGAGGTTTGGCACCCTTTTGGTTTGTTTGGTTTTGAAAGTACACATTTGATCCTTCGGGCCATCATGCATGGGAATGCGTGATTGATGGCCCGAGAATCGAGGCACATGCCCCTTTGAGTCATAAATATGATAAGGGGCATGATTGGTGCACACATTGTTGGAATTACATTGCCATGCAAGATTTTGCCCTATGCTGCTGTGAGTTGCAGGTTCTGCAGGAATTCATTGCCGGCCAGCAATGTTTAGTGCCGACCGGCAATCAATTATCAGCCGATGAGTTCATTTTGTGCCGGTGGCCACATAGTTCAGCCGGTGGTGTTTCCCCTCAGCCGGTGGTATCCCCCAGTGCCTTGAGAAGTAGTTCTGAGACTTTGGCAATTTTCAGAAAGGCAGAGCAGGGAAAATAGAGGCAAGCTAGGCATGGCAGTGCAATTCCGAGCAAGTCCCGAGCATGCGTTGCATCCGGCCCTCATCTCGAGGCGGTTTACTGCTTTAATTAGATTAATTAATTTATTTGATTAATTTAGTTGGGCTGTAATATTTTAATTAGTTTGCGTAGCTAATTAATCTGTATTATTCTTTTGGTCCCCCCGAGCGAGGGCATAATTGTAATAAGTGTGGGTGAGTGGTTTGTATGTCTTCCAACCCCCACTTCTTTCTTCCCTTTTGTTTACCTGCTTATGATGGTAGATTAGGGCACGTTTACTTTTAGCATACCTTATGCAATGCATGCGTGCATCCATGCATTTGTTGACTTGCACCGGGCTCGGTACATCATACAAACTGCATCGTACTTTCAATTCCAAATTGAATACGTGATAGTTGTAGCATTTCACGTGCCATTTTAGGGTTAGCCGAGCCTACTCTAAATTGCATCCTTGCCTGTGTTGCATTAGCCACTTAACATGGCCTAGGGACATGCATGTCTGCTAACTAGTTTCTTGTTTTTGGCACGGAGTACGATGTAAGTATTTTACGCTTTAGCATATCGCATGCGTGTGAATGTTGCCATGACAGTATGCTTGCCATGCGGCTAAGTGCTTATGTGAGATAAACTGTTTGAATGCCTGTGGGTGGAGGTTGGGTTGTTTGAGTTGGAAAACTCATTGAAATCCGTATTTTAGCCTACTTGTGAGTAGCAAAACCTGAAACGCTTTCAAAACGAACGGATATGCAATGTTTATTCCCAAATTAGGCAATCTAGTCTATACTTGTTTGTTGCGCGCATAACATAGTAATTCTAGGCTAATAACCGGAATAAGAACGCATAATGTTTTCAAAATCGGATATCACGGTTAGTAGAGGCCGGTCTTCGAACCGGGCGAAAGGGGGTGCTCATAGCTGACCTTCCCCGATCGTACCCAAGCTCCCGAGCCAAGACATTTGGTGATGACGGACACGTGGCCTTCGGCACCGAGTCAGGGTTTCCTAAATTCCCCCATTAAAAAAATATTTAGGTGGCGACTCTGTAATCTGGCAAAGCAGTCCATGTTTGCCACTACTTTTCAAAAAATCTGTTTTTCTTCAAAACGATTTGCCAGAGTTGGACTCTTTGGTTCAGATTTAGAACCGCAACACAAAAAGGAGTCCGAACTGTAGCGAGGTCGACCACGGGCGCGTCTACAGTTTCTGGCGACTCTGCTGGGGAGTTTAGAGAGCTTGACTCGAACTCGTGATATCCTGTTTTGATTTCGTTTATGTGTCTCTTTGCATTGCATTTGCATTGGTGCGCCTAGGACACCGTGTTTGCCATCTGCCATTCCTGAACGGTTTGCCGGAGGCTTGTCTTGTCAAGGCATGACCATAAGGCTGACCGGTTATGGGCTCTGACAGCATGGGAACACAAACCCCGGTTTTACCGGGGCACCCCTTTCAACCATTCGACCTAGTGCATATTCGGATCCATAGTGACCATTCCAAACTAGGACAGGTTGCTTACCCGATTTTAGGTTGTTTGAAACCGCTGTGTGCGTAGTGAAACCCTAGCTCCTGACAAAATAGGACAGGGAAACCCTACCCCCAACATAGGGGTGTATTGGTTCTCTTCTACCTGTTATGTGCTTTTAGAGTTTATCTCTGCAGGGAAACGCATATATCAGTTTGCAAAGTTTGAGCATCCGGCCTGCGGGCACCAGTATCAGTACTTTGAGAATCAGTTGTGTCTGCGGGTATCAGTTCAGTTTTGAACAGTGATTCTGGGGAACAGTGATCAGTAGTAGAGTGCAGTTGATCGACTACACCCGTGTTTGATCTGTTTGGGGCTGAAATGCTGTTTGTTTTCCGTTTCAGTTCAGGAGATTCAGAGAGTTGATCGAGAATAACTAGTGTCTTCTCCTTGCTGCGGCAGGACTTAGCATGACGCAGAATTCAGAAGAGATCGTGGTCATGACGGCCGCGTTGGATCAAGGAATCACCCTACACGATGAGACTACTGTTGATATGCCGCATCCACCTAGATCGCCGGCTGCGCACCCAGTTTGGGCCCCTCAACTATATCAGGCTCGCGAGCCTACTACATTTGAACTAATGGAATGATAGGTGATCTTCAAAGATCCGTGACGGATCTCGCCTATGGAATGTCAGTTTCACCGTCAGCCGCACCGTATGCCGGGAGCTTTGTACCCCAGGAGCCCCCGTTGTTGGGCGCCGAATTGTTATTGAACTTAGTCAACCAGAGATGGCCTCCAGTTATAACAATGACATGTCAGTGTCAACTCAAACCCCTGATCAGGCCGAGGCCAGAGGGAAAGACAAGATGAGGGCAGATGCTAACCCTATCGAACAACTGCTGCGGGCAGTCGAGGCTTTGAAAGCCGCAGGGATGAACAAGCAACAGATATCTGCAGTTGTGACAAAAACTGTGGAGGATGCTTTTCCCACTCCGCCTGAGGGCAGTTCCAGTCAATCAGAGAACCGGGATAGGCCCCGTCATGCCAAGACAGTCCTTCCCGCTCCCAACCCTGCATCCGGAAAAGATCAAAAATCCAAGGTCGCACCCGCCGATCCGTTCGCTAGTGCATCTAGCAAGAGTGCTCAGGCCCCGAAGTACCTGCCCCGAGGGCACAGGGTCTTCCACCCTCTCTACATGCCTTTGTCTAGGGCACTTTTGATTTTGGCCAAAAAGGGGCATCTTAAACCCTTGGAGCCCCGACCCTCCCGAAGAATCTCCCTGCCACACATGATGCTTCCCTGTACTGTGCGTACCACCAGCAGACAGGCCATGCCACTGATAATTGCTTCGCCTCCGCATGAGGTGCAAGATTTGATTGACAACGAGGTTATCCTCCCGCCTACCTCACAAAGTCCGTCACCACTCAGTTGTTGGATTTGAGGATACAGATACTGCGAGTATGTAATCAGAAGGTGAACCGCCTGCGGGCATGTCTGGTACATTTTTGGATGGCGTTTGGCACGCATTTTTGAGCATCGCCGACGCTAGTTTTTGTAAATTCTGACTTGGGTGTCGAGTCAGTCTTTTTTTGTTTGAGTCTGTCTCATTGTTTTGAGTCAGTCCTTTTGCTTAAGGGTCTGTCTAATTGTAATGAGTCAGTCCCTCTTGTATAGAATACCAGGTGATTTCGGGGTTGTTGCCTCAAACACCGTTTTGTCTTATAAATAGTTGTTTTTGCTTTTTGAGTCTGTTTCTGCCGAGGAGCCAGTTATGCCAACAAATCTGAATGAAACAGCTGTGGCTATCACGTTCCGTACTTGTTGCTATTTGAGTCAGCCGTGCCAGAGAATGTGAATGGAACGACAGTGCGTACCGCCTGCTCTCTTGTGCCTTGAACATCGTCGTAATGACCTAAGTTTTTCTTAAAAAAACCTTTTCAAACACTGCGGTGATGAAAACGAAGAGGAAGTAATTCCTCGGGTTTTGTAAAATTTTGATCATTTTGAGAGAAAGAGAGGCATGTTAAGCTTTTAATGAACGAAATCATGCTTGTCAGCGTGAGTACTGAGAAGGATCCTGGTTTGATTCAGACTGGTTCCACACCATCTTCAGCGCGAGCGATTTGTCGCTTTCTTAAAAACTTTCAAAAACAAAATGTTTTGCGCAGCCTCGCAAAGACCTGTGGGGAATCGCTCTTGAGATTGTGTAGTCCAGGATCGCTCTCAGCCTCAAGATTCAATTTATCTGTTGCAAACTGGAATCCGTTCAAAACATTCAACAGTGCCATGAAACGCCTGTGGCCCATTTTGAAGCAGCCCTCGAGCAAGAGGCATCAAAGTCAGAAGAAGATCAGATCCCACCGGCAAGGCTCGTGAAGCAACCGTGATGGACTTTCTGCAAATCAACACAACGTCACTCTCCTGGATACAGAGAGGCTTCAATCTCAAAACCATTTGGCATGGGCTCGCTACACTTTTACCCTTTGAGAGGCTCGCTGGACCGAAAACCCGGAAGGGCGGCCCAGGCAAAAGTTAGAGCAAAGAAAAAAAGAAAAAGAAAAATACAAAAAGAAGCAAAAAGAAAAGAAAAGAACAAACAAGAACAAAAAAAAATGAAAATACGAAAGAAAAGAAAAGAAGAAAAGAAAAAGAAGAAGAAAAACATAGCTCGCAAGGTCGAAAACCCGCATTGGGCACCTTGGCAAAAGTTAGAGCCTAAAAAGTGAAGGTTAAAATACCCGAGTGTACCTTAACCGGAACTACGTAAGGCTTGATTCCCATGTTTGGGATACGTAGGCAACTTCATCTGAAGTCCAGCCCCCAACGCTTCCATAGCGTCTCAGTCCATGTCATGGTTTTGATCACCGCCTCCTGAATCCAATGTCTCGATTGCAACCGGGAACTACGTGATCAACTTCCTCTTGACGTCCAACCACCAACACCTTCCAGGTGACTGCGTCCATATATTGATTCAAACCGTCTTCGTCTCCTCCGCGTCCGAGGGCCCGATCGTCGTCAACAAGGACTGGCTTACAATGTGCCGCGGCATCATCCAAACAAGGGGCAACTTTCCGTTGCCATGCATTGCCATAAGTTGCCCTGAGTTACCGTCCAAACCAGGGGCAACTTTCCGTTGCCTTATCCCCCTTTAAGCCAGGGGCAATTTTCCATTGCCTCCGATCCGAGGTTGCATATCTCGAGGGTAAGTTCCGCGCTCGTTGAGCGTTGATTGTTTGCAAAAATAGTTTTTGAAAATTTTCACTAAGGTTGACTTATTTTCTCGAAAACTATTTCGTTTTTCAAATTGGACCATGTTTGGACCCAAAAGGGGAATTTTCAGTGCTCACAGCCAGATTCGTATGATTTTCAAATCAAAAATCGAATAAGTGTGCTAATCTAACTCTCATTTTGATCAAAACTGTTTTAGGAAGAAAACAAAAAAATGGTCAAAGTGACGAACTAGGGGCACATTGAGTCAGGTCTTCTGTCTTTCCCCCGCAACATACTTGCCAGAAAGGCGCCTATCCACCGAAGAAATAGCCGTGAGCTAACAGTGTTGGGCGTGAACCTGACTTCTATTCATCCATATCACCCTGGGGAGGGATGAAAAATGAGAGAATAAAGAATAGAGAGGTGTAAGCAGAGAGAGAGTAAGAAAGAAAAGGGTTTTGAGAGAAAAACCGAGCCTGAGGGCCGAGTGATGTGAGTATCACAAATCAGAAAGGGTGGGAATAATACCCGGAGGAATTGGCTCCTCGAGATTGAGGTCTCTTTGTAAACATGTCGTGTGTCGTGTCTTTTGATTTGTCGGTCTCGTTTTGGCTTTGAGTCTTTTCCGAGTGTGTCTCGTGTGTGTTAGGTCGTGTGCCTTTTGTTTCTCTGTTTGAGTCTGTCTCGCTGTGTTCTGTGGTAGGCTCGATACCCCGGTTGTGAAACCCCTTTTCCAAAGATTAATCGTTTGTGCTCAATGCTGTGCCATTCTCTACATTCGTGCGAAGCAGAGAGAAGAAAAGGAAATTTGGGACATCCGAGTGTGTTTCAACTCCAACCGTGTCAGTTTTGTGATCCGTCTTGTCAGATTGGGTTATTTGTTCAGGGTTTGCTGTGTGCAGAATGAGCCGAGAGCTGTGTTATGAGCTGTATGCAGATCAATCCCCAGTAGAGTATGGGCTGTATTTAGTTCAAGCAGTGGTTTGTATGAGTTGTTTGCTGTTAGTTGGTTGGTTATCCGATTATCATAGTGCAAATGCTCAATTTTCAGACAACAGATCAATATCATTTACATTTGAGGTGTAATATGATGCAATGCAATGCAAGGTAAAAATACACAAATGTAAACACTTTTTCAGACAAAAAGTTTGTTTCATTTCATATCATCTTTTCAAGTACATAAGTTTTGGAAACAAAATCTGCCTGCGGCAGTACAAAGTACCCTAACTACTGACAAAAGGGGAAAATGTAAAAAAGAAAAAAAAACAGCAAAATCTGTATCCAATGTCAAAATGGCTCTAGGGCCGTCAATCTGTCCTAGTCCTCTTCCTGGACGAGGGTCCAGGAGCGTCATCAACAGGGGCACCACTAGGGGCATCACCATCTGAGCTCGAGTCCGAGCCATCATCAGTCTCCTCCGCCTCTGTCTCTGCCTCAGACTCATCATCCGGAACCGGAGCCCGCGAGCTACTCCCGACATGAACGCGCCCCCCTCTGGTGCGGGGATATGCTCTGCCATCCCGAGTAGAAATGGGAGGTCCAGCTGGAGCGCCACCCACCGGAGGAATCTGGAAGGGAGGCTGAAAAAGCATGAAAGGCAAATACATCAGTATATATGGAGCAGTTTATTAGTGCAGAATGCAGTGTATGTGAATGCCGTGAGCAGTGAATCAGTGCAGAATGCAGTGTATGAGTACAGTGTATGTGAATGCCGTGAGCAGTGAATCAGTGCAGAATACAGTGTATGAGTACAGTGTATGAATGCCGTGAGCAGTGAATCAGTGCAGAATGCAGTGTATGAGTACAGTGTATGTGAATGCCGTGAGCAGTAAATCAGTGCAGAATGCAGTGTATGAGTACAGTGTATCAGATGCCGTGACAGTTTATCAGATTGTGTTATGCATCAGATTATGTAAAGCAGTTTGTGTATGGTTTGAGGCGTGGTCAGGAACGACATACCGGAATGCTGTAGAGGGCCAGGAGGTCGAATGTGTGCTGTAGCATCCCATCATGGAGGCATTCATCTCCAATGACTGCCGGGTGTACTCAGAAGACGCCTGCAAAAGTATCAGATGCATCAATATTCTGTGGAATATCAAATAAGCTGAAATGAAATAACAGTGCAGACGATGAAGAATGCAGTAACACATACCGGAGGCAAGTCGGGGACACCGACAAACTCGTGGTCAGCTGGTGGAGGAGCAAAGGGGATCTGATAGGTCGCCCCACCCTGTCCTCTGAAAGTCAATGCAGCGGGCAGAGCAGGCCAACCGGTCCCTCGCCCTCGCTGAACTCCACCTCTGCCACGAACGCGAGCCCTCCTCGGCACTCTCCCTCCAGCTCCTGCTCCGGTCACTGGCGCCGCAGGTCTCTATCTCTCTACTCGGCGGCCGCCGCTCAGAGGTCGCATGATGAAGGTCCGGACGTACTCTGAGTAGTCGCCCTCGCCTCTGTAGCCATCTGCCTCCCAGCCGATGGTGTAATCTGCCATCTGCTCGGCAGTGAAGCGCTCAGTATCCCGCATGTGCTCGAGAGGATGCACCGGGACTATCTGCTCAGGCAAGCCTAGGGTCTGACGCAAGAAACGCTCACCCAGGTACCAAGCTCGACAGACCGGGCCCTCGAGCAGAATCCGGTAACGTGAGGTATCATCGGCGCCGGCAAACCGATCCCGCGCCACGGCTGGCAGTGGAGCCCACGGCCGCCAGGTGATCTGAAAATGAAATATAATTTGTTATTCGCTGTTATTGAAATATACAGTGGAAAGACGAAGCTTAAATGAACTGCAAGTAAAATATACCTCGGCAGGGGTGATGGTGTCAAAGTAGCGGCGGAAGAAGCTGAAGGTCTCCCGGGGCCTCCGCACGCATCTCCCGTCAAAACGGCGTGAAAAAGGGACGACCAGAGGGGTCTCTGCATCGGGTACAGGAGCGAGCCTAGGAAAGTAGGCGTAAACCCACAACTGCAAGATAAATACCAGTGCATTTATCAGATAAAGCAGAATACAGAATAGAAAGCAGAAATAGCAGAGCCGTGTGTTGTGCAGTGTATTGTGCAGAGTGTACAGTGTGAGTAGTGTACAGTCAGTGTAAGGCAGAGTATGTGGGTGCCGTGTGTACAGTATACAGTCCGTGTGAAGCAGACTACAGTGTGTGCAGTGTACAGAGTACAGAAAGTATAGAACTGAAATAAGAAATGAAAGGCAGAAAAAAAGGAAATGTACCTCCCAAGCACGCCAGTAACCCCCGAGCAGCTGTCCGCTGCCGCGGGAGGCTGAGCTCATATATCCAACAGGTGGCCAGAGCAGCACCACCCCAGTCATAATGCAAAATATCTCTGACATCCACCAGTGCACTGAGGAGGCAGAGAGGCACTGTGTTCCCCGGTCGGCGAAATAGTCGTCCCGAAACAAGAACATGAGGAAGCCACGGGCATATCTCTCCACGGCCTCTGGGTCATCGGAGCTGCGTCAACGAGGAGGGGCTGAACCCGGAACTGCACCTCGAACCAGGAGTACCGGACAAAGCCGGGGCGCGCAAGAGGCGGGTGCTGCACCAAGCAAGTAGACCTGAGCTGCGGTCCACTCATCCATATCGATGTCGAAGGGGATCGGATCACCCCCTACCCCGATGCCTGTGAGCATCGAGAAGTCATAAGGGGTCATCGTCATGTCCCCGGTCGCGACAAGTGAAACGAATCGGTGGTGTCCCACCACCTCTCCACCAGAGCGGCGAGGAGAGGTCTGCATGTCGCAGCTGGAGAGTCCCCTGCAAAATGCGCCAAAGCCAGCCTGGTCTACGATACGGCGAACTGCGTTAGGACGCTCATCATACCACGCACGAGCAAATGGTGTTCCCATACCCGGCGGATGGTATGGGAATCTCCCTGTTTTCAAACAAATAGTTGCAAAGCAGTATAAAATGTACAGTTTTGAAGAAACAGTCAAAAATCGGCACAAATATGGCATGCGTGCAAGCTTATCAGATTCAAACAGATACCGGGTGCCGGTGTGCTTACAGCGAACTACAACATATGATGCGTCAGTGTGTTTGAGTGGCTCAGTGCAAATTTGGCATGCGTGCAAGTTTTTCAGATTTAAACAGATACCGGGTGCCGGTGTGCTTACAGTGAACTACAACATATGATGCGTCAGTGTGTTTGAGTGGTTCAGTGCAAATTTGGCATGCGTGCAAGTTTTTCAGATTCAAACAGATACCGGGTGCCAGTGTGTTTACAGTGAACTACAACATATGATGCGTCAGTGTGTTTGAGTGGCTCGGTGCAAATATGGCATGCGTGCAATATTTTCAGATTCAAACAGTTGTCGGGTGTCGGTGTTTGCAGTGAAATGCGGTGTGTGCTGTGGTTTGAGTGGCTCAAGGCTAGTGCAATGTGTGCACGTGTTATTCTTAAACAGATATCAGTTGCAAGTTTGTTTGTGATCGACTACAATATACTGTGTATCAGTGTATCGGAACTAAGCAATTAAAGAATCTAATCGACTGTGGCAGTTGACAGTTAAAAGGTTCTACAGTGCAGAAAATTAAAGCAGAGAAAAGATGTTACCTCGGAAGCGCCGAAGGAAAGGTGAGAGGTCGGCTCGCGCAGCAAAAGCTCGGGATCCAACGCCATGTCGAAGCTCCTGAACTGGCGTAGTCCGTCAGGTGGTAGAACATGGATCGCCGGCCGATAGGTCGCCGGATCGAACGGGCGCTCGCTCAGCGGGAGGAGCTCAACCCCGGGATCCATCTCGTGATCCGAGGGAGTCCCAACGCGTGGAACGTCGTCGGCCATGTCGAGAATGACGGGAAAATGGTCGAGGAATGAAAATAGGCTCGGAATACGAAGAGTCAACTCGAAAGTCAACCCCTGGGAGGGTGGAAAATGGCCGGAAAGGGTCGGGACGGAAAAAGGTATGGAAATGAAGAGGAAATCGAGGGGACCAAGTCCCAAAAAGATGAAAATGGAAAAGGATGTGCCGAAATGAAATTTTGATCGGTCGAAAATGTGCGAAACGCGAAGGTATTCGCGAATCGAACGACGAAATCGAGCCTAAAACGCGAGAAAATGCGAGGATCGAAGGTCGAAAATATTCTAGAGAGAAGGGGGAGGGATTTTCGGCGGTGGAGAAGTGAAAAGAATAGGGTTGGAGGCCCTATTTTAAAACACCCATTGCAAAAAGTCGAAACTGTCCCCGATCAGCAACTTTTGGCCCGTCGGCACTATTTTGTGCCGGTCGGCACAATATTGTGCTGGTGGAGTAATTCTGCAGCCGGTGGCCAGCCGGTGGCCACCTAGTCCAGCCGGTGATGTTCCCACAGCCTTGCTTAGGCCATGTGGGTAGTTTCTGGTCTTCGTAGCTCAAGAAAGTGCAAGAAAGAGAATCCCCGATGCTCAACCGGCCTCCGTTTTGACCTCGGGCCGTGTCTTCTGTGCGTGGCACTCAGATTCAAGCAAAGATTGTATCCTTTTGTATCCTTTTGTCTTTTACAAGATTCAAAAGTTGCCCCATGTGCGTTGCACGCATCCATCACATTGTCCGGTGCGTCGCATCGCGCCGTCTTGCACGTCCCTTGCGACTTGCACCGTTTTACATTTTCGTGTGGCATGCGTGTCATACTTGCATTTCATTTCCCATTCAATGAGGTATGCATGCCTCATTTTGCATTTCATTGCATCTCGAGGTACGCGTGCCTCGTTTTGCATTTCATTTTCCATTCAATGAGGCATGCGTGCCTCATCTTGTATCTCATTTTGCATTTCATTGCATCTCGAGGTACGCGTGCCTCGTTTTGCATTTCATTTTCCATTCAATGAGGCATGCGTGCCTCATCTTGCATCTCATTTTGCATTTCATTGCATCTCGAGGTACGCGTGCCTCGTTTTGCATTACATTTCATTCAATGAGGTATGCGTGCCTCATTTTGCATTTCATTGCATCTCGAGGTATGCGTGCCTCGTTTTGCATTTCATTTTCCATCCAATGAGGTATGCGTGCCTCATTTTGCATTTCATTGCATCTCGAGGTACGCGTGCCTCGTTTTGCATTTCATTTTCCATTCAATGAGGCATGCGTGCCTCATCTTGCATCTCATTTTGCATTGCATCTCGAGGTACGCGTGCCTCGTTTTGCATTTCATTTTCCATTCAATGACGTATGCGTGCCTCGTTTTGCATTTCATTGCATCCCGAGGTACGCGTGCCTCGTTTTGCATTTCATTTTCCATTCAATGAGGTATGCGTGCCTCATTTTGCATTTCATTGCATCTCGAGGTACGCGTGCTTCATTTTGCATTTCATTTTCTGTCTAATGAGGTATGCGTGCCTCATGTCCATTTCAGTTTTGCATCTTGAGGTATGCGTGCCTCACTTTGCATTTCATTTCGCATTTTGCATCTTGAGGTATGTGTGCCTCACTTTGCATTTCATTTGCATTTTGTTTTGCATTTTGCATCCATGAGGCATGCGTGCCTCATCTTGCATCTCATTTTGCATTTCATCGCGCTATTTTGCGCACCTCATTGTTTTTCCCCGGTCTGGCGAGACCTTAAACACGCACGGTCCAGGAGACCTTAAATCCTCGGAAGGTGCAAGACCTTCGGTGCATTTCAAAAGATGTGCGTTGTTACGCACTTTAGTTCATTCGCATTGTCATGCATCTTTCGATCTACATTTCAGTTCAAATCTTGGGGTACGCGTGCCTCAAATCCTTTGAGGCATGCGTGTCTCATTTACATATCATTTTCCATTCCTTCCTGGCATGCGTGTCTCACTTGCATTATACATCACATTGTTTTGTTCATTCCCCCGGTCTGGCGAGACCTTAAACACGCACGGTCTAGGAGACCTTAAATCCTTGGGAGGTGCAAGACCTTCAGTGCATTAAGGCGCACACCTCATTGCATTTGGCATGCGTCTCAAAAGCCGCGCGTTGGCGCGCATTTCAAAAACATCATGCATCATCAGCATAAAACAAGAAAACATGCATTGTTCTGTGCATCCCGGTCTAGGAGACCATAAATCCTCTGAAGGTGCAATTCCTTTGGTGTTTGTCGTGCCCGAACGACTTTCGGTGGTCTGGTAAAGCCACCTGCCTGTTTTTGCAGTGAGTTCCTAGAAGACCAACTGGGACGGTGAAAGCTAGAGTTTGAACGGCTCATGCCTAGAACGCAAAGGTTCGGGCTCTCCGAGACTAAAGTCTGGTTTAAATACCCAGGGGGTGTACCCTCGGCTTGAAATCTATATGGAAGCCCCATAGGTTGAGGCGGCATGTTCACGCCTCAATTCTGGATACTGAACCAACCTAGTATATCGCCCTGTTGGTAAGATAGGGAAAACTGCAATCATAGTCGTTGCATCATAGTGCATTGTCATGCATCATTGTAAATACTGCATATGTCATGCATTTCAAAAAAAAATTTAAAAAAAAAAAAAAAAACACATGCATATGTCATGCATCGTTGTAAATATATATTGCATATGTCATGCATTCCAAAACGTGCATTGTCATGCATCATCATTGTAGTATAGTGCATATGTCATGCATTTTCTGTAAATATCCATTTCCATTGCATTGTAGTTGCATGCATCCACTGCATCATCCTCCATCCATGGCTTGCGCCTTTCCTTGTTGAGCTTGGTCTGGTATGTGCTCATACTTTTCACGTCGAAACGCAGTTTTGCATGTGTACGCGCCTATTCCACGTTGGTATGTTGGTTTGAGGGTAGCGGCACCTTTTCTGTGCTAGACATGGCTTGTACGTGTACATGCCCTTCCTAGGCAAAACTTGGTTTGGCCTGCGTGCCATATCCATTGTATCCATTATAGTTGCATGCATCCACTGCATCATCTTCCATTTATGGCTTGCACCTTTCCTTGTTGAGCTTGGTCTGGTATGTGTCCATACTTTTCACGTCAAAGCACAGTTCTGCATGTGCATCGCGCCTACTCCACGCTGGTATGTTGGTTTGAGGTTGCGGCACCTTTTCTGTGTTAGACATGGTTTGTATGTGTGCATGCCTTTCCTAAGCAAGATACGGTTTGGCCCGCGCGCCATAATCGCATATTACATTGTAGTGTAATTGTTGCATCCGGCATTAGGATCATTGTTCTTTCCTCAGCAGGTCGTCACCCCACTTATGTCAATTCACCCAATACTTGTCCTTGTGTCCGTCTACATTACTCATAGTTCTGCATGTGTATCGCGCCTATTCCACGCTGGTATGTTGGTTTGAGGTTGCGGCACCTTTTCTATGGTAGACGGACTTGTTACTTCCATCAACCTATTTGACATTTGTGTGGTTTTGAACCGCTCATGATCGAATCATGATTCAATTGCTTTGCATGTAGTTTGCATAGTTTCAATTGCATTGCATTATCATTTGCATTGTTCATACATCATTTTGTATATTTTGCATATCATCTTGCATTCATTTCGCATTGTCATGCATATTGCTAACAATATTGTACCTGTTAAGTTTGCTTTCTTTGCAGGCACGATATTGTATGTACGGCTCATTTGAGGCCGGTGCAACCGGACGAGCCGCACAGGTATTGTATCCTCCGAGTGAGACGTATTGAGAATTGCATAATTCTCTTACATCCTTTCTACATTGTAGTGTAGATTGGTATATGCTAGCTTATAACTGTCGCATGTGTGCTTCATTACAGCTTTCTTTGCATGATCATAAGTTATGCTCGGCCTTTTGCATCGTCAGTTGCATCTTGCCCCCGCCTACGGGCGCATACCTTATCTGCGGCTTGTATGCCTGTGCCTGAACTACGCTGGTTTTATTCCTAAAGGGATACGTAGGCAGCTTGCGAGTTCAACCATTTGCACTTTGCATGTTTGTCCAAGTCTTCGGCCTTGTCAAAAATGGGTCGTCTCTGGGCTTTGACATTCACTCCCGTCATTGTTATGACTTCCGAGTTCTGTCAAAGAGGGGCAACTGTAGACACCCTATTTTTGACCGTCCTCAAGACCTGGACGTCACCGCTTGAACACTCGGTGATCATCCGTGTTCCTGTTTGTTTGGAGTTCCCGGAGTTCTCGGCTACGCGCCTTGCCTCAGGACCTCCGAACTTGACCGTTTTGTGTCTGGTTTTGCACCAAACACTTGTGCTTTGCCTTGGAGGGGCAGGGAATGCCTTGTGAGGCATCCCCACACACCACCGGCAGTAGCTAGAGGCCACCGGCTGGTTAGTGTTGCCATCGGCACTATATTGTGCCGGTCGGCACTCTTTTGTCCCGGTCGGCAGTCAATTTTGTCAAAATGACAATTTTGCCCTGCCAACTACTGTGCAGTTGCTTTTTGAGATATTTTGCAACAGCTGTATTGCATTTGTTTCCCCTCCATACACGTGTATGGAGGGATGAGCCTTTGGTTTACTTAGCTTGTAAGCTTTGTTGCCTATAAGAGAACCCTTCCTCCTCTTGGCTCAAGGGTTGGAGAGTTAGACATTTTAGAGAGAAAAGACAGAGAAGAAGCTCTGGTTTTAGGGTTTGAATTCTATATCTATTCTATCTCTCTTTTGCTCTCTTGTTTGTACACTAGGTGTTTGTGTCTCACTATTGCACATCAACACCTAGTGTTTCACCTTTCCTTGGCTACTGAGGTTCCAAGAGGTTGTTCTTGGTGTTTTTGGCTGGATTAGAGTTTAAGGAAGCAACAACATCATCTTTGGTGAAGAAGGTCAACAAGGGTGAGAAACTTGCTTTATTTTACCCCATTCTTGCACTCCATTTTTACCTATCTTTGAACTATTTTTGCGCTTGGTGTTTAATACAAAAAAGTTCTGTTTTTTAGTCCTCTTGATAGTTCATTAAGAGTGTTTTGTGCTTTGGAGAGGTTTGGCCCCTCTTAGGCCTTGAAAAGGCTTCATTTTGTGCCTATTTTGGTGAGATCCGGGATTTTGGTGTTTGGGTCTCTTCACCACTGAAATCTTGAGGGATTTCAGTGGTGTAGATGATGCCTTGAAGTCCCAAGAAGGAGAGGGCTACCCCCTCTCCTTGATGTCCTTGAAAAGGACAAGTTTTGGCCCCTTAAGGGAGCCTATGTTTCAAGCGTGTGTTGAGCATGCCATGGCCGTATTTTATACTTATATTGCCATGTTTTAACTTTGTATTAAGTTGGTTTTGGTGCTCCATTAATGCTTAGTGTAGTTGCCATGTAATGCCTTGTAAATGCCTTAACATGTCTTAGGTTGTTAGCCTTTGTTCAAGCATGTTTTGGCCTTGACTTTGTGAAGTGTTTGTGCTTATTTTGCCATGCTTTAGCTCTGTCCATGGTTGTTTGGATTGATTTTGGCATACTTAGCATAGCCTCTTTGCATTTGGCTTGTTGGCCTTAAGAGCATGAAAGTATAGCATGCCTTGCTTGCATTATTTTCAATGGTTTGGAACCATTTAGCATGCTATTTCAGTCCCTTAGACATGCTCATATGTTTGCATTGCATGCCTCTTTGATGTTTCAAGAGCTCATGTTGTATGTTCCTTGAGAGTGCATGTGTGCATGCCTTTTAATTTAAACCATATAGATGCCATCTAAGTGGTCATTTGGGCTTGCTTTGGTGTGCTAAAAATCTGTTTTTAGTTGCTTAAGGCTTGCCATGTTTAGTCTCATCAAATGTAGTCCAATACTCCTTTGGCTTGCTTTGAATACTTGGCCCCCTTTTGCATGCATTTGCATGTCTTGTTTAATATGATTTGGCATCATTTTATCACATGATTTTAGGGCTCATGTTGCATGCTAATTGTCCATGAAATCTCTTTTCAAACGTGCTTGAATGTTGCTTGTTTAATGCTTAAGGCTTGGACCATAACATGTGTATGTATGCATGTGTGTTTAGCCTCCATTTTTTTTTGGGCATTTTGACTACTGATTTTGGGCCTATTTGGAATGGCCTAAGTCATGTTTAAGTCCACCCCATTGTTTGGTTTACATGTTTGTCCTGTAGGTGTGTTTGCATATTAACATCCTTACATTACATTGTCCATGTTGCATGCTAGCTAACATGTTTAGGATTGCATTACATCAATGCACATGCTTGGCCTCTTGAGATGAGCATGATAGAGGTTTGGCACCCTTTTGGTTTGTTTGGTTTGCATGCATTTGAGATTGAAAGTGCACATTTGATCCTTCGGGCCATCATGCATGGGAATGCGTGATTGATGGCCCGAGAATCGAGGCACATGCCCTTTGAGTCATAAATATGATAAGGGGCATGATTGGTGCACACATTGTTGGAATTACATTGCCATGCAAGATTTTTCCCTATGCTGCTGTGAGTTGCAGGTTCTGCAGGAATTCATTGCCGGCCGGCAATGTTTAGTGCCGACCGGCAATCAATTATCAGCCGATGAGTTCATTTTGTGCCGGTGGCCACATACTTCAGCCGGTGGTGTTTCCCCTCAGCCGGTGGTATCCCCCAGTGCCTTGAGAAGTAGTTCTGAGACTTTGGCAGTTTTCAGAAAGGCAGAGCAGGGAAAACAGAGGCAAGCTAGGCATGGCAGTGCAATTCCGAGCAAGTCCCGAGCATGCGTTGCATCCGGCCCTCATCTCGAGGCAGTTTACTGCTTTAATTAGATTAATTAATTTATTTGATTAATTTACTTGGGCTGTAATATTTTAATTAGTTTGCGTAGCTAATTAATCTGTATTATTCTTTTGGTCCCCCGAGCGAGGGCATAATTGTAATAAGTGTGGGTGAGTGGTTTGTATGTCTTCCAACCCCCACTTCTTTCTTCCCTTTTGTTTACCTGCTTATGATGGTAGATTAGGGCACGTTTACTTTTAGCATACCTTATGCAATGCATGCGTGCATCCATGCATTTGTTGACTTGCACTGGGCTCGGTACATCATACAAACTGCATCGTACTTTCAATTCCAAATTGAATACGAGATAGTTGTAGCATTTCACGTGCCATTTTAGGGTTAGCCGAGCCTACTCTAAATTGCATCCTTGCCTGTGTTGCATTAGCCACTTAACATGGCCTAGGGACATGCATGTCTGCTAACTAATTTTTTGTTTTTGGCACGGAGTACGATGTAAGTATTTTACGCTTTAGCATATCGCATGCGTGTGAATGTTGCCATGACAGTATGCTTGCCATGCGGCTAAGTGCTTATGTGAGATAAACTGTTTGAATGCCTGTGGGTGGAGGTTGGGTTGTTTGAGTTGGAAAACTCATTGAAATCCGTATTTTAGCCTACTTGTGAGTAGCAAAACCTGAAACGCTTTCAAAACGAATGGATATGCAATGTTTATTCCCAAATTAGGCAATCTAGTCTATACTTGTTTGTTGCGCGCATAACATAGTAATTCTAGGCTAATAACTGGAATAAGAACGCATAATGTTTTCAAAATCGGATATCACGGTTAGTAGAGGCCGGTCTTCGAACCGGGCGAAAGGGGGTGCTCATAGCTGACCTTCCCCGATCGTACCCAAGCTCCCGAGCCAAGACATTTGGTGATGACGGACACGTGGCCTTCGGCACCGAGTCAGGGTTTCCTAAATTCCCCCATTAAAAAAATATTTAGGTGGCAACTCTGTAATCTGGCAAAGCAGTCCATGTTTGGCACTACTTTTCAAAAAATCTGTTTTTCTTCAAAACGATTTGCCAGAGTTGGACTCTTTGGTTCAGATTTAGAACCGCAACACAAAAGGGAGTCCGAACTGTAGCGAGGTCGCCTACGGGCGCGTCTACACCCCTAAATCCACTACCCTATTTCGTACTGATCGTAGCTCCACGTCCTCAGCCCGGTGATGCGAGCTGTCCGCAACTGGCCCACTCGCGGCATCCCTTTCGTCCCCCTTTGAACGCGTCGCCGTAGAGCTTAGCGGAGAACCCAGAGGTGGCAAAGACTGAACCCGACTAGCACGCAGCTCCTCCGAAGGTCTCGCAGTCTGGTTGCGCAGCGAATCTACATTTCTAGCCGGCCCCTGCAACAGAGGTTTAGTAACATCAACCTCGACACGGAGCCTCAAGAAGCTACGCTGAATAAGAAGACCATCTGAGGGAGCTTCCACCTCAACCAATCTACCTATCCTATTGCCAATAACCTCCCCATGAGCACGGGTCATCTTTTCGAATGGTAAACCATGAACCTGAACCCAAAAAGGGCTCCACCTAAACTCCAAATCATCTGCGGCCATCCCCGGCTGCAGCATCTGAAGAACCAATAGACTCCCCATAACGGACCACGGGGCCTCCAAAAGGACCCTAGAGCGATCCTCCAATTCGTCAAACTGAAAGAGATATATGTTCTCTTTCCAAGAAGTGATAGAAACACCTACTCTGGTCTTCCAAGCAGCAAGAATGATTTTAGTAACAGCTGGTTTGTTCAAGATTTTGGGAGCAAGAACCTTCCCTACTAAACACCGGTGTGAGACATCTTCACACTCATCCGTGAACTCCGGTAGCTCGAAAGACTCCATGCTCCAGTCTAAGTCCCTTTCAGTCAACCAACAAAGCAATACCAGACCACCCACACGGAAAGAAGCAAAAGAGAGTCTCCAAGGGATAAACCCTAAGAACTACCAGTAGGCAGAGAGTGCTCTCATTCTAGAGAGAAAATTTATGGTTGAAATACTACCTCTTGTGCTGCAAATAAGGAAAAAGAGGGAGAACGATGGGGACGAGAGAACAAGATGGGGACTGATAACGATGAATTATGAAGAGAAAGGAACAAAATGGGAAATGAAATGGTGCCAGACTGTTTAGGGTTTGTAATATGAAATAAAGAGAATAAAATATGTTATTTTGTTTTGTATAGAAATATATTTTTGATGCTTTGAATTTTACACTTCATCTTTTAAGAAAATATTATTTCGCCCCCCAAACTTTCACTCATTATTCAATTTGACCTTAGACTTCAATTAATATCAATTTCACATCCAAACTTTTAAAATTTTGATCAATTTGGCCCCTGCTATCACATTCCGTCAACAATTGGATAGAATGTGCTGACGTGGGGGCAAATTAATTTTTAAAGTATAGTTTGGGGGGCAAATTGATTAGTTTGGGGGTAAAATAAAATTTTAAATGAACTTTTGGTGTCATATCAGCACATTTCGTCCAATTGTATACAGAATGTGACGGCAAATGCCAAATTGATCAAAATTTTAAAATTTAGATATAAAATTGATATTAATTAAAGTTTGGAGGTTAAATTGAAAAATGTGTGAAACTTTGGAAAGTAAAATGATATTTCCTCTTATCTTTTATAGCAAAGTTGAGAAGGTAAATTCGTTTATTCTCCTACAACAATTAATGCTATGTAGTGACAATCAATTGGAGCTTTCCAACTCATAAATTAATGTTGGACAAATTATGCTGGTAGTTTCTATATTTTATTTTTTGTTATTTTAGTTTTTGTACTTTTAATTAGGTCGATTTTGATTTTAAATTTATAATTTTATTTGAATTTGGTTCAATTGATTATAATTCTTAACATTTTTTTTAATGAAAAATATGCATATAAATGTCACGTGCTATATTTTTAAGGACAAAATTATAAATTTACTCAACTCAATTAGTTAATCTCAACCAATTTAGTGATAATTTTTCTTAAATAACACTAACAAAATTATTACTTGGACCAAATTGAAACAAAATCTAAAATTAATAGTCAAAATTAGACTAATTGAAAGTGTATGAATTAACATGACACAATGGATAAAATATAGAGATTATCAGTGTAATTGGTTCATTAATCTATGCAGTGACAATTAATTGGAATCGCATTACAACAAAGTTGAAAATATAAGTACTAAATTGTTTTAATTAAAATAACATTTCACTTAAATGATAAGAATTAACAGTACAATTTACCCTTTGATTCATCTATAATTTCATAGGTACGGATTTATTTGTTAGAAAAATTATAAATTAGTGGTACTATTTCAAAATAATTATAAAAATTTATAATTTTAATTATTAAAATTTGTGAAATTTACCACTTATTTTTTTTTTTAACCTATAGTGAATTATTATTTTTCCTTATTTATTTGATTAGCCTAATATAGCACCAAAATGTGGTTTATATTAACCTATAAATTCATAGGTAGGGCACTGGCCTAAGCCTCGTCCTAAAGCCAAGGGTATAAATGAGTAGTTTTAACCTACCCTTAAGGGTGTAAATTTGGCCCATCGGTCCGTTGCCCACCAAAGCTCGCGAGCCCAGCGCAAGACCTTGGTTCTAGCCTTGGGCTTACGTCGTCTGTTTTGAAGACCGGCCCGTTAGGCCTGTCCCATCGGCCTTCTCAAAGCCCTCACAAGGCTCGGCCCACCCGAGGCCTAGTGCAATTTTTGATGGAAAATAAAATAAAATTTTGAAGGAAAAAAATAAAAAAATGTTTAGGGGGGCCCAGGTCCGAGCACAGGCCTACTGCTTGAATACCCGGGATACTACGCGGCTCAACAGTGGGCCGCGCCGGGTAAATTTACACCCATAGGGTGCTCTACATTTAAGCCTCACTGGAGACATTTAAGCCTCACTAGAGAATTGAATTTTTTGTGTGTGTGTGTGTGGGGGGGGGGTGTTTTGGCTTTTTTGTAAAATGCAAAAATTAGGGAAAGTTATTTGTCGGTGTAGCGATCCCGGTTTCGATCCTTCTTTCATGTTTTGCCACTTCGATTGGGCCAGTTGGGGGTCCAGGGGGCAGCGCCCCTTGGCGGGTCCAAGGGCAACGTCCTAGCAGAGGTCGAGCTGCCCAGTCAGCTGGTGGGGGTCCAGGGGGCAGCGCCCGTAGCGAGTCTAAGGGCAGCGCCCTAGCGGGGGTTGAGGTGCAATGCCTCCAAAACAAAAATGCAAAATGCATTCGAAGTTACTTGTCCGCTCGAGCGGCCGTTTATGCGCTCGAGCAGATAATGTTTGGTTTCAAAAGTTTGACTTGTCTGCAAAATTCCTGGGTTAGTGTATTTGACACTCGAGCAGGGCTTTCCACGCTCAAGCGGACCATGTTATATCAGTTCGTGAATCTAATATTTCATATCACTTTTTCAGTCCTCTCTCTCTCTAAAACTCTCCAGAATTCCAGATCGGGAGCTTCTCTTTCTAGAAGTCATCTTCTCTCTTTGATTTCTCCAAATCCATTGGGATTTAGACCTAAGTTCTTCACCAAAGTTGGTTATCATCTCGAGGGTTTCGTTGTGTGCGATGAAGATCGAGTTTCGACATCGTTGATTTTGGGGGTTTCATCTCATTTCTTCTTTAAAACTTGAGGTAGGGATTTTCTTAGAGTTATATATATATTTTTGCAAGATCTATATGATTTTCGAAATCACCTTTCAATAGCTTTGAAAATTGATTATTGATTCAAGAAGTTGATCGATTTTGAAAATGAGTTTGTCTCTTATTCTTTTAAAATAATCTTATGGGTTTTAATCTTCGTTGATTGAAGAAAAGATGATTTTGGAAATTTTTCTTTCAAAAGATTTGAGTTGTATAGTTTTGGTGAGAAAATCGAGAATTTGGGAATTTTTTTTAAAAGAGACAAAAAATCCATGAAAGTTATTGTTGTATTTATTTTGTGTGTCAAAATAAATGGATATTTGAAAATTTTCTTATTTATATTTATATAAATGATGAATTTCAGGGAATACGAGAGTTGTTATTCATTTTGGAAATTATTATTCAAAACATTAAAATAGTCTTGAAATGACTAATTGTTGAGGATACTTGAGAAGAGAGAATTGTGTTATTCCTTGGATGATGAATTGAAATAAAAGTATTTATATTCATCTTGTGTTATTGGCATAACAATTCATTTGATTACATTAAATTTTGAAAGTTGATTTGAAAACTTGCATTGAAAAAGGAATATTGAGAAACAAGTTTTCATGAAATAGTTTTGGGGCAAATACGTTGGTAAGTCTTGATAGGTAGTGTAGATGATATTGAATAAGTTAGCCTGAGAGTCCGAGGTGAAAGACCGAAAACCCGCGCGGATAGGTGTCGAGCCTTCCGGTTAATACCGGTAAAAATGACAATTTAGTAGTACTTGTATAGTCTACTTGCAGACACCGACCTAGGGATTACCAGAGTCATATTTACCGCCTTTGAAATAAATTGTTAACTTTTGAACAATTGAAATTGTATGACATCATTGAGCATGATGGTTTTTAAAAGATGAAATTGTGATTTATCTTCAAAAAGGGGCATAGTATGGCATGTCCATTTCATCTCTTGAGACTTGTATAAAATGTATATACTTAGTTAAGGATTTCCTATTGGACTTTATGTTCACCCTACGAGATTTTGTGTAGGAAAAGATATGGTGATGCCGTCTAACTAAAGGCAAGGAAATTTGTGTTGAGAGTACGAGACTCTCATATTGCTGTGACTCTGTGTATAAGCCAAGGGCTGTATGTGTGTAGGTTTGAATAACTGTTTTGTGTAATCAGGCTCAAGCCTTGGAAACTTGTAAACCCTTAGGGGTATTTATTTTTTTATTTACTTGTTATTGGATTAATGTATTGTTGCATGAAGAACTATTGTATCATATAATGTAAGTTTGGAGATTTATATTCGGTTTTCTTTGAAAAAGCCATGATTGTTGCATTATCATTTGGGCTAGAAATTTGGGGCGTTACAGTTGGTGTTAATTATAGAAAATTATTACAAATGTGTGGAAAAACATATAATTTTAATTATTAATATTGATAAACTTTAACATTAATTTTATATTTTATCAAAAAATTATGTTTTTGAAAATAAATTTTAAATTGTATTAAAAATCATAAATTACTTAGGTAGTATTTGATTCACTAAAATGAACTGGAATGGAATAATCATTTTTTCTATATTTTTACACGTTTTTCTCATAAAAGGCCAAAAAGTCATCACAAAATACTACTTTTTGTGTAAATTACAAATACACCTTTTCAGATTTGTTTAAAATATGGATTATCCTTGTAGTTTAAAAAATGGCAAATACCCCATTGTTAGAATTTTTTATTTAACAAAATAAAATAAAATTATTAACTACTCTACTGTACAACAATAAAATCATTTAAATTGTTAATTAAAAAAATATTTCAGACATCATTAAAAATTATTAATTAATTTGATGATTTATTAATAAATAAAGTCATTTGTTATGCAATTATAAACTTGAAGGGGTGATGTAATTTCTAAACTGCGGAGAAAAATTATATTTTAAATAAATCTCAAGGGGTCTAATTTTGTAATTTATCATAATTTTTTACCTTGTATTTTAGCCAAAAGCTATAAGTTACCAAAATACGAAAATCTATTTAATTTAGAGACATTTAAACCCAAGTCATAATTTATAAACTTATACTTTATTAAGTCTTAACTAAAATTTTTTGGACCTTTACGTTTCATTAAATTTTTAATAGTTGGAATTTTCTTTTAAACAATGGTTGTTCACCATTTATGATTATTCATAAAGGAACATGATAATTTGACATTTATTTTGATTTTCAAAACTTTAAAAGATCAACTTTTAAATTTAAAAAACTAAAAAAAAAAAAAAATTTATGTGCACAAAAAAAAAAAAAAACTAAAAATTGAATTATTTTTTTGTGTAAAACTGAAAATTTTATATTTATAAAGGATCATGATGATGGAACATTGATGTGCAAAATTGGGGGAAAAAAAATTAAAAATAAAAAAACTGATAATGTTCTCAGTTTTAAAACTGGAAAAAGTTGATAATGTTATCAGTTTTATTGGATAGTTGATTCAAACTAATAAGTAGAAGGACAAAAACGTTTAATCTCATGCTCTATTTTTTTATTAGTTAGTGAAACAATTATCTAAAACATTATTATTCAAAATTGATAATGTTCTTTATTTTAAAAATTAAAAAAATTGATAATATTCTCAGTTTACTAAATCGGATTTATTAGTTCAAAAAAACTTATATAAGACTTAAGTTACCATAACATTTGAAAATAGGACTTTTACATAATTAATTTTTTAATTTATCTTAATATAAACCTAATCTTCTTCGAGTTATAATCAAATGTACATTTCAAACTATCCAAAATGTTGAAAGTCTCTTCAAGCAATTAAGGATTGAGTTTTACTAATAACAATCTTACAGATTATCACTAATAATTATAAAATATCAAAATGTTTATAATTTATTATATATTTTTTTGTATTGTTTAAATATAGGATAAAATATATTTATAGTTCTTAAAATATATATTTCTTGTCATTTTGAATTTTTAAATTTAAATTTTGTCAATTTCATTCTTAAAATTTTTAATTTGAGTAAATTTGGTCCAATTCTAAACGGATAGTCTAAATAGTTAAAGGAATAATAATAAAAACACACATGATTCTTAAAATATGTATTTTGTGTCACTTCAGTCCCTAAATTTTTTATTTTGTCAATTTGGTCCTGAAACATTGATAGAGAAAATAAAACATAACTTTACAATATTAAAGGACAAAATTGACAAAATTAATATTTTAGAGATCAAAATGATACAAAAACATATGTTAAGGACTATGGTTGAATTTTATAATTTTTCCATTAATGATGTAAACAACTGTTTGAAATTGGACCAATTTAATTCAAATTGACAATTTTGAGGACAAAATGAAAAAAATTAAAACTTAAGGACTAAAATGATAAAGAACGAATACTTTAGAGAGTAAAATTATATTTTATCTTTTAATGTACTTTTTATGTATTATTTAACACTAAAAATAATTTTACGATCTATTTTAAACAATTTCCTTCATGCTTAGCTAAATTTCTCATGTTCACATCGTTAAAATCTGCATTTATTAAATAATTTATAACTAAGTAGTCAATTCAAATAATGTTCCTTGATAGTGAAATATACCTATCTAACTGAGTTCTCTACAAGCTGTAATTTCATGTTCTTCGAGCATTCGCATCAAGTTCTTCAAATTTTTAGGTTAATTTAACCCAAAATTTACTTTTTTTATTTTAACTAGTCACTTTTTTAGTATTTACTGCATCAAACTCTCTATTCCAACTCAATCTCATTAAAATATTAATTTGTTATTGTATTTGTTATTCTTTCTTTTTTTATTAAATTGATGAGGTGCTACCTAAACAATTCTTAAAAAATGCAAAAAAAAAAATGTTGTTGACCGGTCAACCGGCCGGTCAATTGGTTAGGCAATTTTCAGCTTTTTTCCTAGTTTTTGGCTTAGTTTTCCTACAAAAAATATAATAAAAAATCATATAACAAATAAACAGTGCCTCAACAAAGTTGTGGAGGTACTGTAGCAAATCTAAAAAAATGTTAATTTAGAAAAAATTTACTGAGAGTAATAGATGGAACATTTGATGATTTATTAACTATATTTTAATTTTTTGTTATGTTGATGATCCTGATGTGGATGCTTTTAGCATCTGACTATCTCTCTCTTTCTTTTCGTTTCCCACTTTCCATGTTTGACTTCTTTTTTTCATTTTTTTTTTTAATTTTAGGAATTACACTGACACTACCCTAAAAAGCATTTAAAAAAATAAAAATATATTATAAATATTAAGAATTAATAATATAAAATTTTTCATTAATTCGTAATAATTTTTAAAATTTAGGGATTGTTTAGGGTTTGCTTATTTAGTATACTTTTTACATTTTTAAGAAAAGATGTGCAAAAAAAAAAAAAAAAATGAGGCGAGGTGACCCAAATAAATACTTTACCAAAAAAGTGTATTTATTTAAATCATTCCCAAACAATCCCTTACACTTAATAATAATTTCTCCTTTTTTCCACTCTCTATCTCTCTCTCTGATATGATCTCTAACTATTTTTTTTAATAAATTACATTGATAATTCCTACTTTTTACTCTTTATATTATTTTGGTCTTCGTAATTTTAATTAGTTTAATTTTGACCATTAATTTTAAAATGAGAATCTTTTGTGCATTTCTGATGTTAAGATTTTAAAGGATAAAAGACATACAATATTTTCTTAGTGATTAGGGTCCCTCGACATTTTTTTAGAAAAATATCAATCAAAAGTTTCAAAATATAGACAAATTTCTATAATTTGCTCAATTTTTATGACTACAGCAAAACCGAACCCATCTAGGTTTATTATTGGAATTGACTATTTAGCTATGAACTATTCCAATTGAATGCAAACTTTATCTGTGTGAGCATGGTAAATTTAGCTAAGAACATGAAGTTATACCTTGCAGAGAGCTCAGGTTATAGAGGTATATTTCATTATCAAGGAATATCATTTGAATTCACTACTTAGGCCTCGTTTGGGGAGTAACTATTTTAGCTAAAAAATTACAAAGTTACTGAAAGTTGTCATATCACTTTTTCTATTTTTCTGCACATCTTTTTATAAAAAGCGAAAAAGTTACTAAAATAGTCGGTTCTCAACGTTGTGAACATGGTAAATTTAGCTAGGCATAAAGGAAATTCTTTAAAATAGATCGTAAAATTGTTTTTAGTGTTAAATAATACATAAAAAGTAAATTAAAAGATAAAATATAATTTTACTCTCTAAAGTATTCGTTCTTTATCATTTTAATCCTTAAGTTTTAACTTTTCATTTTGTCCTCAAAATTGTCAATTTGAATTAAATTGGTCCAATTTCAAACAGATGTTTACATCGTTAATGGAAAAATTATAAATTTCAACTATGGTCCTTAACATATATTTTTTGTATTATTTTGATCTCTAAAATATTAATTTGTCAATTTTGTCCTTTAATATTGTAAGGTTATGTTTTATTTTCTCCATGAATGTTTCAGGACCAAATTGACAAAATAAAAAATTTAGAGACTAAAGTGACACAAAATACATATTTTAAGTACCATGTATGTATTTTATTATTATTCCGTTAACTATTTAGAAGGTCCGTTTAGAATTGGACCAAATTGACTCAAATTAAAAAATTTAAGAATGAAATTGACGAAATTTAAATTTAAAAGTTTAAAATGACAAGAAACACATATTTTAGGAACCATAAATATATGTTATCCTATATTTAAAAAATATAAAAAAGTATGAATATTTTGATATTTTATACTTATTAGTAATAATCTGTAAGATTGTTATTAGTAAAACTCTATCCTTAATTGCTTCAAGAGACTTTCAACATTTTGGATAGTTTGAAATGTACTTTTGATTATATCTCGAAAAAGATTAGGTTTATGCTAAGGTAAATTATAAATAGATTCTCGTATTTTAGTAACCTTTAGTTTTTAGCTAAAATATAAGGTAAAAAAATTAGGATAAATTACATATTTAAAAAACAGTTTTCTTCCATAATTTTAGAAATTATATCATGCCATTTAAGTTTATAATTGCATAACAAATGCCTCTTTTTATTAATAAATCATCAAATCAATTAATAGTTTTTAATGACATTATAAACATATTACAATTAACAATTTAGATGATTTTATTGTTGTATAGGAAAGTAGTTAATGATTTTATTTTTTCTGCTATTTTTGTTAAATAAAAAATTCTAACAATGGGAGTTTTTGTAATTTTTTAAACTATAGGGATAATCCTTATTTTAAACAAATCTCAGGAGTTGTATTTGTAATTTACCCAAAAATTAGTATGTTTGGGATGATTTTTTGGCCTTTTATGAGAAAAACGTGCACAAGTAAAGAGAAGAAAAATATTTGATTTTTTTTTTTTTTTTTTGGGTATAGTTTGTTAGCTTTTTGACATTTTTAGTGATTTTTTTACCTTTAAACTAAAATTCAAACTCCCAAGTATACAGAAGATATTAGTATCAATATCAGTAAATAAATAGCCAACAGATAAGCAAACTTGCAACAAAAAAGAGTCCCTCTCACATTGAGTTTGTCCTATCTACTTGTTAGTGAAAATAATGCAAGGCTTTGATTGACAATAACCAAGCAATAATTTAAAAAAAACAATTTAAATAAGAACAGTCAAGCAACTGTGGAAATAGTTTGAATGCCTCAAAAAGATAAGGACTTCTTTGGAACAACTGACAATTACAAAATAAACAGCGTAAACAAAAAGTAATTTCAGAATGAAACTACTGAAATTTACTAAGTCACCAGATACAATTTTATAGAGAAAACTACTCCTAAATTACAACACTACTCCTAAGTCTAAAGCCTAAGTGATGTTGAGTTCTTGATGCCCTTTCCTTCTGCAAATCTATGACTTTTATAGCTTTCCTTACTTCTCTAACCCATGACTCCATGATCCTTAAAGTTTGCAACTGCTGTTGCGTAACTACTATAACTGCCCCTCTTGCAATTTGCCCATTAAACCCATGACCTTCTGCCGGTAACTGCTCCACTACCTGGGCCACTCCATAAATAAGATTCAACTCTTATTAGTGACACTTGTCCTCTGATTGATGCAAGATCCCTATTTTGACTCTACCACATGCCATTACCTGACTGGTCCACCTGTTGACAGAATCCAACAAAAATGGGTGCAAACAATGCCCCCTTGTTTAACTTAAATAAATATCGAATGTTTTTAACTTAAACAAATTTGCTTCTTTAGGCCCAAATACAAAAACCACGGCCCAAATGCAAATGACCTGCAACTCTGGTTCACACTCAATACTGGGCCTATCACAAACTATAAAAAGCCAACCTTTTCAACTTCACATTAATTTAGTTCCATCCACCTCTTTTCGAAATCCTCAGACTGTCCTTCTCCTTTTCAAAAACTTTCACTTGAAATCCAACCATCTCAAAATCCTAAGCCATGGCACCCGAGAATCGAAACCCATCAAAGAAGATGACAACAATGATGACCTTCTTCGGTTCCCAGATTTCGTCAGAGCACTCATCTCTCCATTGAAATTTGACGTCACTCTGCTATCTTCTAACCTGAGTCCTAGTTGGACCCATAGGTTTCCACTCTAACAAAGGAAATTTTGGATGAAACACACCTTGCCAACCAACATGTTTAGGAGCTGGTGGCTTTACCATTCTTGGTTGAACTGGAGGGTAAGCTTGTGGAAACCTTACCCCTTGACCATGAAACTGACTTGGCCTAAATGGATTCATCCCACCCATCCCATTCATAAACCTCCAACCTTGGCCAATAAATGGCCTTTGCAATGGCCTTGACATAAAGACTAGCCTCTAAACATGACTCTGGCCGTTGGGTGGCCTCTGATTCCTCAATTGCCTTACTTTAATTCTGACCCGTTCTGCACCATGGAGAGAAGGGTAAACAGGTTCCCATTTAAACAAAAATAGACCATACTTCTCACCATATGATTTGTCGATAGGTCCAAAAACCCCAGGATCCTACCCATCATACAATAACTTCTCTCTATTGAAAATTTGAAGATCACCTGCACCTAAGGTATTGAACCTTAAGCAATGATCTCTCATACTCTCCTTCAACTTATCAGCCAAAATTGCTTGCAACTTTTCCTTCTCAGTTCCACATCTTGAACAAACAAACTTGTCTTCATCTATCATCTTCTTTCCCTTCACTTGTTTCCCTTTATGGATTTTCTCCAAATCAGTTAGCAACAGACTTGGATTTAGGGCCTTCCTCTTGATGCTGGCTGTTATCATATGAATTGGTGCCATCTTTGGAAAAGGATTATTGTCTACTGCCATAACCCCTTTTTATTTCTTTGCACACTTCAGTGACCCTTTTTGTATCAAATCCTACATATAATTTCTAAAAGTTACACAATTATTGGTAGAATGTCTAAAAGTGTTATGCCATTTACAATATTATTTTCCTACTCTGTCTTGTTCTTTTGGTATTACATGTCAAGGGGACAATGTTAAAAACTTATTAGCCAACAATTCATCAAAAATGGCACAGCTTTAGACAAATCAAAAGAATACTGCCTAAATGTGATGTTTGTATTTCTTTTAGTTGGCTGAGTTACCGATATATTCACTGGTTTGTCTACTTTCCTCAAATTCCCACAAACCACTGGTGTTTTGCCAACCACTTGTGCCACATCTACATCAATTCCTGCTTCCAAGTCAACCTCCTGGAAATAAGTCCCATATGAATTTGCATTTCTATGCCTTTCCTCCCTAAGTATCGACTCATATCTGGTTGCTCTAGATGACAACTCAAACAGGTCCCTAAATTCCATTCCTTCAAATTTCTTCCTTAACTCGAATTCAAACCCATTTTGGGCCATTCTCACAATCTCAACTTTAGTCCTATACATTCTACACCTATTGTTTGCCCTTTTAAACCTATCAATGAACTGTTTTGCACTCTAAAAAAACTTTTGCCTTAATTCAAACAAATCGACAAGAGTTACTTCAGGCTCAATTCTATAAAATTGGGCATGAAACTAGTTCTCCATATCCATCCAGGTATGAACTGAATTAGCAGGAAGGTTAATAAACCATGTAAAAGCAGTTCTAGTCAAAGAGTGTGGAAATAACCTCATTTTGAGAATATCATTGTTCCCTATTTCTCCACACTGTAAGGTAAACCTCCCTATGTATTCAATTGTTGACTGATTTTCCTCACCATGAAACAAGGAAAACTCAGGCACTCTGTAATTCCTAAGGAAAGGTTCCTCATCTACCCACTGAGGGTAAGGCTTCCTAAACCTAGGCCTTTCAGGCCTGCACATCCCCGGGCTATAAAGGTCTTGGACAATTTGTACAATTTGGTCCCTTTGGATATCATCAATTTGATTAAAAGCATTTTGCCCCCCCATAACCATAGTTGTTTTCAAAAGGTTCTTGCCTATCGAAGTTTAAAGGAGGTCCTGGTTCCCTTGGCCTTGGACCATTACCATACATTTTAGGTCTGTGCACTTCAGTATATGAACCAGCATTCTCAAAATTATTGACCCTTTGATTTCCATAACCCATATTAGGAACCTCTCCATACCCGACATTCTGGTTTTCAAAACCTTGACCATAATTTTCAAAAATCATATTATTTCTTGGCCTCATGTTTGGATAACTATTGAATTCTATTTAAAACAAATTTCAGTTTTCTATACCCTTTTGACCATAAAGTGGATTAGAAATAACATAGGCCCAGACTGTCCCCCAGGCCAATTTCTTTGAGCTTTAAAATTCGGAGTTTGAAATACCTGTTGCATTCTTTCCTCAGCAGTTGGGTCCCTATAGAAAGACATTGGTTTATCAACAGACTGCTGCAGCATATCAGTTGGTGACATACCAGTGGGTGGCATCAAGTGTGTACCCCCTGCCTTTGAAGACATCTTTTGTCCCTTACTTTACTCTGATTTGAGTACTCCATCAATGGAACCTTCAACACACTCCTTACTTCCCCCAAAGGATTTGATTTTCCTCCAGTGACTGGTTTGCCAATGCTTCCGTTATTTGAGCCACCAAGACTCTTATGGGGATTTTAGCATGGCCACTTGCCTGGCCTTCTATGTTCAATGCTTGGCCACTCATCTGGCCTTTTGGAGCCACTACCTGGCTTACATGTTGAACACCACTACCATCAGCCAAGACCAAATCCTGGTCCACTTTCTCTTCGTCAAACTCAACAATCATCTTCTTTGAATGCTTATTAACCTGTTTCTTTGCCTTCACCATTGTTCCAAATTGTGCTAGAATGTCCCACTAGGTATGCCAAAAATTGTTAGTAAAAATTATGCTAGGCTTTGATTGACAGCAACCAAGCAATAATTTAAACAAAACAATTTAAATAAGAACAATCAAGCAACTGTGGAATTAGTTTGAATGCCTCAAAAGGATAAGGACTTCTCTGGAACAACTAACAATTACAAAATAAATAGAGTAAACAAAGAGTAATTTCATAATGAAACTATTGAAGTCTACTAAGTCACCAGGTACAATTTTACAGAGAAAACTACTCCTAAATTACAACAACACTCTTGAGTCTAAAAACTAAGTGATGTTGAGTTGTTGATGCCCCTTCTACAAATCTCTAGCTTTTATAGCTTTCCTTTCTTCTTTAACCTATGACCCCATGATCCTCCAAGTCTGTAACTGCTGCTGCATAACTACTGTCAAGCTCCATTAAATGTTCAATTTTACCTGTAGAATCGCTCCCCCTACAAGATACCATGTGTCCATCATCACTGTTAGCCCTTCCTTGACAGAGAGAAACTCCCACTTTGTGCATGACTCCTTTTGCAAGTTGCCCATTAAACCCACGACCTTCTGCTAGTAACTGCTCCAGTACCTGGGACACTCCACACATAAGATCTTATTAGTGACACTTGTCCTCTGATTGATGCAAGATCCCCATTTTGACCTTGCCATATGCCATTACCTGATTGGTCTACCTGTTGACAAAATCCAACAAAAATAGGTGCAAGCACTACTTCTTCTTCTTCTCCTTCTCCTTCTTTATTTTCTTTGATATTTGAACCTATATTTGACAAGAACAAATAACATGAATAAAATGTCATTGAACATTTCATAATTAACTATTTACTCACTTCCTTGGATGAACGATGGCAATTAAACGATGAGGTGTATACATATGATTGTTATTGTGAATGCACATGTGTAGCAGTTGGTGCAACAGGCCCACCCATGGCCTGTTGAGACTCCAACTACTCTATTCGTGCTTGTTGAGGTTGGATTGTGCCTTGCATCTGACTAAACATAGCATCCATCATCTCTTTCACTTGCATCTCCATTTGTACTTTATATTGGCTAGGTTTCTCTTGGACTTGTGTCTGGATAAGATGAGCTTGCTCTTGAGTGGCCTATATCCACCTCCAAAGACATTTGTCAGAGAAAGACCCAATCCATATGTTCGAACATGACCAGGTTGCTTAGGCCCTAGAACCTGTGTGAAGATCTCCTCATCTGTAGCACTGGATTGTGCCCCCGAGCTCCTTCATTTGTGTCTACAATTGTTAATCAGTGCCACTAATAAAATTTATATTATCAAAATTGATGAAGAATGTTAAGTCTGTGTGCTCAAGTGTCATGAAACACAATAATCACAGCCGAAGGACTAGCAGAAAACACAGTTGCAACACCAGCTGTAACCACAGCCTCTAAAGCCCAAGCAACTCATCCAAGGGCTGCAGCCACAGTACAGGAAAATGAAAATCATCTAAACTAATGCACTAGGAAAATGAATGATCACAAATAACACTCTACCAAGAAAGACAAAGCAATAGGCAAATAGAGACAATCTTGGGACTATCTCTGTCTCTCTTGGAGAAGCGGAGGTATCATCCCTCCTGTTTGGGTGTTTAATTTTGTGTCAAGTTTTATCAGCATCCTACGGTCAATCTTAAGATTAGTAGTTGAATAATGCTATACAAATTATATATATATATATAATAACTTTACGAAGACATGTACACACTAGTTCAACCTAACATCTTCTTCTAAGCCGTTTTCAATTAAATTGCTATCGTGTCGTTAACTTTAGACCTCCCAAAAAATGGTATCTTTGAACGAGAAAAAAAAGAAAAAGATGGGGTCTTTTGTAGCCTTCTATCCAACTTCTCAACCGATAATAAAAAAAAAAAGGACTTGACGCGCTGGATGGCAGAACCATCAGAATTTTCAGTTTGCTCCCTTATTCCCTAGCTGAATTGAATGGTGGTCAAGTGTTTCCATCTTTAAAGTCCAATGTTTTGGATGGCTAGCTTGTCTTTGAAGAGTTAAAACCTCATAATGGCCTTTCACTAGCCAAAATTGGAGCATCATTTGAGCCTTTCACTAGTCAAAATTTTAATGGCTGACACTAACACACCCCTTAATGGCTCCACTGTAGATGCTCTTAGAGATCTCAAAAATTTTACCAAATATTTGGCTAAATGTCTCACATGGGTGTAGGTTTCTCACTCATGTGAGATCCTGTGAGACCCACATTTATGTAAGACATTTGGTCAAATATTTGATGGTTTGTTTTATTATCCTTAGCATAACTCTAACCTAAAAGACCACTGACAAGTAGTTTAATATAAAAAACTTCATCAAAAATCGTTTTTCACGAAATATGTTAAAGTATGACACTTTTTATTTATTTTTTATTTTTTTGTAATAATGCCATGGAACGTCTTTTTTTAATTATTGGGAAAAAAAAATCTCTCTTTGAGAAAACGATATATATATAGGTGTTTTTAAGTCAAACTACTTAATGGCACAATTTTGAATAATAACATTAATAAACATTAGAATGATATTTAGAATTAAACATATTAAGTATTTGTAGTAATGATAAATATAATGAATATACTTAATACAATATTATTTTTAGGGAAAGGATTATCTTTAGTTCACTTTGTGGATTGGATAATACTGTTGGGCTCGCGAGATTAACCATCAGTCCCATTTCGATAGCCTGAACCGTTTAATTTGTAGAGTTCGTTGAGTACTTCATTCCTACAAAAAAATTATGTTGATCAGATATTGATAGCTCGTTGATTAGATTTTTTTTTTTATTAATAGTAAATAAGATTTTTAAAATAAATTGTCAATAAAAATGTATCTTGATCAAGGAGCTATCAATATTCGATCAGCGTATGAAATAAAGGAAGGGCTCTACACATTGAACGGTTTGGATTATCGAAATGAGACCCGTAATGGGCCTCATGGGACCATCCTTTCCCTTATTTTTATTAAAATATTCTAACAAATGATACCAGGACAACCATTCTTTTGTATGTGTTAAAGGATAGATGCAAGCTTGTGAGATATTAAACTTTGTCATTTCTTAGAGGACTCACTTTTAGCTGGGGACCTAGAACTTCTAATAATAGAGTTGCTCATTGCCATTGATTAGCAAAAACTGCCCTCTGTGATTGTTTGGGGCCAGACTGGGTATCTAACCCTCCTACCCCTTTCCTTGCTTTTATTGCTTCAGACCACCACCACCACCACCACCACCACCACCACCACATTCTCCTTCTCATCTCCCTCTCTCATATGATTCAATGGTCTCCTCTATGCTCTCCATGATATCTCTCTCTGATTCTGACTGTGACTCTTTCCCACATCGTCCATTGTTGATGGCTAGTAAGCATCAAAACAACGGAAAATTATTCTTTGCTCCAGGTGCAAGATGATGTGGTGCTCTAACTTAGCTGTAATTGGTTGAATCAGTGGGACCCACCATATTTTTGTCTCTTTTTGGGGGACAATGGGACACTTGTCTCTCAATGAATGGTGTGGGGCAATGCCCCAAGACCAACCAATAACTTCTCCAAAATGATGGGTTGATAATTAAAAAAATAAATATGAGAGAGAGAGAGAGAGAGAGAGAGAGAGAGAGAGTATTAAAATAAAAATAGAACTAAATTGCAAGCAAACAAGTTCAAGAAACTATGATAATAAAAATTGTTTACATAACCATCAAAAACAATCCACGAGAGTAAAATTGAATATAGAAAATTGTTGGAACAATCTTCTGTGTAAAGAAATGAAACTGAAATAACAAAAATAAAATACTTACAGAAATATTCTTGTCTCGAAAATTAGAACAACAAACTTTTGATCAAGTCGAGTGTGTGACACTATGTCCTTAAGACAAATTTGCCGCCGCACAGTTGTTCATGGTTTTATCTACATCTATCTCCCAAGATATAATGATCACTCTTACAGATTGTAGTAGCACTACAAATAATCTGTCTTGCGAACCAAACCTGAGTTCTGCAATTCTCTAAAAATTCTATAAACTAATATGAAGAGTAAATGCAGAAAGGAAAGGAAAGTGGAAAAGAATTGGATTAATGAATATGCTGGAAAAGGCCTGTATTTATAGGCATTGCGGTGCCTGTTCGGAAGGGTAGAAAAACCCTCCGAATTGGTGCGAATTTGAACCGCCGGAAATGATGAAGGAAGTTGACCGGAGAGGCACTAGTTCGGACAGAAAATTCGAATTTGAATTTTTGGCGCAAAATTTGAATTAATTCCGTTAGAAATTCAAATTTTCGAGCGCGTGTGGTGGATTTGGGCCAAACCCACTTTGTCCATAACTTACAAAACTTGGGGTGCCCTTTTGGGCCTATTTTAAGTATGTCCACCTAGAGCTTATATACTCATACAAGCTTTCTTAATGTTTCAATGTGGGACAACCAAAATGAGGAAACCCACATTTGACTCTTTCAAATTCCCATTTCACGAATCCGAAAGTGACGTCAACTTCCCATTCACTCATAAATGGTTTTGACGAACGGTCTTCACCATGTGACTTGCCATGCAGTAAGGAATACGTCACCACTTAGACCCACCCCAAAAGACGTGTGGGCCCCACTTAAATTTGGGTTCAAAGTGGCCCAAAATAAACCTATAAAACCATAATTTCCAACAAAAGTAACATCCACAAGAGTAAAACTGAATATAGAAAATAAATTTTTTTAAAAAAAAAAAGAAAAAGAAAATAAGGATATGATTTCATGCTCCATAAGTAACAAAGAAACAAACACATTAGAAAGAAAGCAAGTACAACTAAGGGATTCCCTTTGGAGTTTAGTGGTTTTCCTTGCTTTCATCTTCCAAGTTATAAATACCCATGTCCTTCCCACCTCCTTGGCTGTCAACTTCGCCATGCAGTGCATACACCACCAAAAGCAACAAAATCTTTGAAAGAATCTACACGATTCGCAATCATAATCAAAAAATCTGATAAAAGAAGACAAGACAGGAGTTTGTTTATTTATAATCTCACAATCTACCTAATTAGAACAGGAATAGGAATAGGAGTCGGCCCCAGTGAGGTTCGATTCTTAGGAGGCTTACCTCCGGTCCAACTGAAAGAGCCCAGTTTAGTCTTTTGAAAGCCCATTTTGATTTTGTGTTGTGATTTCAATCATTTAAATTTTAGTTATTTTGTTTGGTTTATTATTTTTTTGAGTGTATTTAGATTTTAAAATAATAAAGATATTTAAAAAGTTACTCTTTTTTTTTATAAAAAAAATAGATTGAAAATTTTAAAAAGTTGTTTTTAAAAATTCTAAACCAAACAGAAAATAGATTATTTATGTAAAAAAAATTAGATTGATTGGATATTGGTAACAATATATTTGAATTATATTTATTTTTTTTAAAAAAAAATGAACAAGTATAATATCGAGAATAGACCGTTTATTTTTTTAAGGTTAATATGATCCAAACATGAGATTACTAATATCCGATTAATTTGATTTTTTACATAAATATTGAGAAATATTAAAATTTGAACGATACAAATCACCATAATAAAGACCTAAAATGAACTTTCAAAAGATGAGTGCAAATTTATTTACACATATTTGAATAATATATAACACCTCATTGGTTGAACCAATAGGGTGATTCTACCAAAAGCTCAAAATCAATCAATTAAATATAATGTCGGGAAATTCTATTTACACACTACCAAACTGCTGAATACACTATTTTCATAACTTTTTTTGTTACACCTATATCCCTTCAAAAATTACTATTTTGGACTCTACCACCTACCGCCTACCTACGCTTACTTTCTTTCTCCAGCAATCGTCACTGGCACCTATCATCACGACCATCCTCGCTGGTCACCTCCCTAGTCCCTGTTTCCTCTTCTTATTTGCGTCTCTCTCTCTCTCTGTCCTCCTCTTTCTTCTTCACCTCTCCTAAAACCCTAACCCTAGATCTAGGGTTTTCAGAGAGCGGTGCCAGTAGGTCGTGATTTGGCGGCAAAGATGGGAGGTGATGGCAATGATGATGGGTTGCGATTTGGCAACGGTGGTGGATCTAAAGTTTTGGAAGAAGAAGAAAGACAAAAAGGGAATAAAAATGAGAGAAAAGGCAATAATGGGTGGTGGGCGGTGATGTGGGTTTGCGGCAGTGGTATATCTAGATCTAAGGTTAGGGTTTCAGGAGAACAAAAAGAAGAAGAAGATGAAAAAGATGATGATGGGAAGAGAAGGAAAGCGATGGTGCTACCTCTCTTTGCTGCCCTGCTGCCGCTACTGCAATTCTCCTCTCCGCCATTGGAAATTGCGAGGGTAGAGGTGATGACGGGAGGAGAAGAAAGATGATGATGAAGGCTAGAGAGGGTAGAAGAAAAACAATGAAGGCTAGAGAGAGTAGGGGTGACGATGAGAGGAGGCGAAGCACAAGAAAGGAAGGGCAACAATTGAAAGAGGTGACGGTTGACAACAATGGTGGTAGTTAGGGTTAGGTTAGGGTTTGGGATAGAGAGTTGAAGAAGATGAGGATAATTTAGGATTTTTTTATTAAAAAAAAAAATTGATGGTGAGAAGTAAGATGAAATTAAAAAATTGAAAATGTGTGTGGTGTGTATTGAAAAAATGATATATACTAAGAAATTTGGTGGTTTGTAAATAGAATTACTCTATTATATATTGTTTACATTATGTGAACAAATTCACACTCAAATAGTGGCAAAGCATTCATTGTTGATATTTTCAATGATACATCTCCAACGGCGCATAAATTTTTTCCCCAAATTTGAGTAAAAGCTTCCTTTGGTATCAAGTGCTCCAACGGAAGGTTTTGTAACTTTAACAAACCATCGGTCGACCAGGCGGTGTAATTTTTCACAAATTTTTACCTTGAGGTGGTTATCTGGGGGACATTCGGTGGTGAAAATCCAACGGCAATGAACAGTAATTTGATGAAAGATACATTGGTTCTCAGTTTGATTAAAGAAAAGTGAAATATTAAATTTGATGAACCGTTATTGGAGCAAAAAGTAACTTTTTTTTTTTAATCAAATTTAAATTTAATAATAGATTTGATGAACCATTGGAGATGGTCTAAATCCCAACCCTGCAAATAACAAACAAGAATTCATATTTCTTGTCTGTGCACACACATCATCATTTCCAAAAAAAAAAAAAAAATTATTGCTTATTTTGACATATTTCTAAACAATAAAGGGAATTTTATTCAAATACTTATATTTTAATTAGTCCATAAGACATTTTTATATTTCAACAAGTCTTATTACTTTGGACATTTAATTCACTAAATTGTAATTCTCATATTTAAGGTATTTTATAAATAATTTTATCCTTAAAAATATTCTTTGAACCCTCACCAACCTGGTGATGTGAATATTCACATTAAATAAATTTGATAGTATGAATGTTTACATGGACAATGTGAATATTCACATTGACAGTGTGAATATTCACATTATAGAACATTCGCACTATCAATGTGAACATTAATGCATGCTTTACCTTATTATTATTAAGGATATTTTGATAATTATATCATCCATAAAATTTATTAGAATATAAGAAAATTATTTAGATTAAATAGAATATAAGTAAGTGAAGAGAGATTTATAAATAAATGTCCCAATAATAAACTTAATTATACATGATAACAAGTCAAAACAATCAGTCAGAAAAATATATGAATAACGTAGTAGTGTTGGACATTTTGCACAGTCAAAATATGTTTAAAAAGTTTCTCTATAATATAGAACGGATAAAGTTTTAAGGTGGTTAAGTATTTGAGTCATGTTTAAGCATTGGTTTGGGAAGTTAGGTTGGAGTGGGTTGGGACTAAAATAATTATAAAAAAATAAAATAGATTTTTTGAGTTTCAAGTTAAAAAATGTCACATCCAAATCATAATTATTTTATTTTTTCTCTTACAAAAGTCAAAAAAGTCAAAAAGTATATCCCAAACAAGACTTTTTAGCCCCAGGCTAAAATAACCAAAAAACCCACCCACATCCCAAACGAAACCTAAGTGTTCAAAATAAAGTATTTGAGTCATGTTGATAAACTTTCTTTTTCAAGTTACAAAATTATTGATAGGTTATGTGTGTGACAAATAATATTTGAGACGATTATATAAATCGGGTTAATCATGAGTTGATCGTCGGTGACATTTTGGTTAATTAATGACTAGAGACAACTTACTTTCTAAATAAAAACATAAAGGGGTCTATAATATTTTCTTTATATATATATATATATGATGTTAGTTGATTTTTTTTTTCTTTTGATTTTTTGTTAGTTGATTAGAAAGTTAAATAATTGATAATAACCATTTTGTATAATATTCCATCTTTGTCAAACCCTAGACAAAAGTAAGGGAGTTTGAATGGGAATGCATTAAAGAACTAATTAGTTTGGGTAAATTATACTATCATTAATTTTTTAATTTAGAGTGTTACTTTAATCTAAGTAATTTTTAATTTGAATAATTTTCTTCTTACATTTTTTATTTTGTTACAATGTGGTCCTTACGTCTCTTACCACTAAAATTTAAAATGGAAAATGACTTTGTATAAAATTAGAGGGATTGAAGTAAAATTCAAAATGAATTACATGGACCATCGGTGTAATATATTCATTACACATGTGGCCTTTATAATTTGTTTGAGCCCCTTACTTTTGCATGCGTGATTTTCTCTATTTTGCATGTGATTTTTTCTGGTCTTTATAATTTTTTTTTTTGATCAGCAAAAGTAAGAGAACTTAATTGATGACGAAGGAAAGATTACATCAATAAAGAAGAAACAAAAAGATGAGTGCAATACGCAACATGACGAATCATATGCAATCACACCATCAAGTTGGCGAGACACCAACACAGAGTACCAGCCACACCCAACACTAATATCTATACAACAACAGCCAACCCCAACATAATATCTAAGCAGAACTAACAGAGCAACTAACCTTCAGCATCAACAGACACAGAAGCAGGAAACCATCCAAAATGACACCAACATAGAAACTAATAGGTCATTACCCAAGCAAACCTAGAACTTCTTATAACACCACCCATACCCACCCCAACAGATACCAACACAGTGACCAATAGAGCAATCTGCTAGAGCAGATAAAACCAGCACCTTTACTTCACAAAAGCCCACCTGTATCACTTGGAATATCAGATTTGCTGCCAATTAAACACCAAATCATGTACTGTGTAATTACAATTGGGGTGATGATACCTGACCCAAAGAGCAATCCACACCTTTACACAATCAGAGAGAAAATCCAGCTTAGGCTGCACACTTGAAAACACAAACTCATTCCTACATTTCCAGATGGACCACAACAGAGTCAATGGAATAGATTTCCACACAGCTCCCTCAAGCTTTTTAAACTTAAAGCCAGCCCACCAGTCAAGAAGGCCCCCAATTGTTCCAGGAGCAACCCATTGTAATCCCCACCAATCCACCAAACTGGACTACACCTTCCAAATTGCCGAGCATAGTAATAACACATGGTTAGCGGACTCTACTTCGGAATTGCAGAATTTACACAGATTGCAAACACTGCCACCTAGGACGCTAACTCTCTAGAAGTAAGCCACTATCTTTACCCCACCTTTCCACGCTAACCACCCAAAAAATTGCATTTTCGGAGAAACGAGATTATTCCATAACAAAGAGGGCACATCAGAGGAAACACCTCCCACATTCCTACTATAAAGAGACGCAACCGAGAATTCACCTGAGGGGGATGGTTTCCAACATAATCTATCTTCCTCAGTAGATAGATGAAAATTCTCTACATTTAGCCTGGCACAAAGTCGACCCAACTCTTTCACCTCCCAAGCTCTGAGCACTCTGTGAAAATTAAAGACCCATTCCTCCGACCGACTTTTCCTATCTACAATGGTACACAAAGACACTTCCTTCTCAACAAACAGTGAATAAAGTCTAGGGAACTCAGAACACAAACTGTGGCTACCGAACCAAGTATCAACCCAGAATCGAATTTGATGCCCGTTCCTTGGAATTATCAAATAGTTTGCTAAATAAAAATTCCCTAGATCTGAATTACGTCTAGCCACTGCTAAGATTCCCCCTTGAAACATAGAGGGTTGAGAGGGCTTCCTTTTGATCTGAGCAGATCATATTTTCGTCGCCAATGGATTTTTGGCTTCTCTCCCCTTCGCTCCAAGAGGTAGGGATTCTTGAGCTTCTTTTCAATATCTCACTATGGATAGACTTGTGGTAATTTTTATGGCATTTAAAAACATAGTTTATTGTTGAATTTTGTTAAAAAAACATATGGGTGGTTATGGGTTTACATTGGTGAGCTTGTGGGTTGTGTATAATTGGTTGTGGGTTATAAATCATGTTTAGGATATAAATTGCAATGGTTGAGTGTTTCGTTTATTGATTTGGAATATAAAAGAGAAGTTTAGTGTTAAATAGAAATGGGGTTATGATGTGGTTGTTTATGAATAATTGGGGTGTTGGTTTAATGTTGGTGGACGTGGCCACTATGGTGTTTGTTAGGATTTGGAGTAGTAAGGTTTTGTTTTCAAAACAAAATGGAAGTAATTACCCATTTTTATAAAACTTGAGAGTTTGCGATGAACGGGAAGGTGGAATTACCTAAGGGTGTATCTATTAGCTCGAATTATGTAATTGGCATCTAGAGTATTGTCCTTGGCCATCGGTGGAGGATGGTATTGATTGTTGTTAGATATATGGCATATGTACTAGTGTAGGATGGACTATGTGATATGAGATGATATAATGTTGATTGTAAGTGAACATTGTGAATAGACAATTCCATTGTTGAGTTATGAATTTTGTTGTTAAAGAGGTAATTAGAACATTTGTAAGTGTTATTTCCGTCGAGGGAATATTGTTGAATAGTTATGGTCTTGATGTTTAGTACTCATGATGTGTTTGGAGATGTTTGAAATAAAAGAAAACCGTGTGGAACTGGGGTTCGCGGAGTAAATTTTAAAAGAACTGAGTTAATGTAATTAACTAATTATGATTGTTATGCTGGTAATCAGATTAGTTGTATGTATCACACCATGTATTATTGATGTCAGTTAGCGAGATTATGTTTTTATTGTGATGATTTTTGGGGGTCCGTTTCTTGCCGTATCATAGCCGGCAAAGCATGGCGCCTTGACAGATGTTTCCTCGTCCCTTCTGATTTGTGCCCAATAAAGCGTGAAAAGGGGATCCATTTCTCGCCGTATCATAGCTGGCAAAGTGTGGTGCCTTGTAATAGTTCTTCATTCCCTTCCGGTTTGCACCCGGTAAAGTATGACCTGAGGAGCACCTCCTTCCGGGTGAGGTCGATAAAGTGTTATGCGGTATTAGTGTTGTTTGATCTGCCATCCGTGCTGTAGGCCGATGAAGATAAAAATTGATAGTATGTATTACTTCAATTAGTTCGTTGTGGATATCTATACTTGTTGTTGGTTTTCGTATTGTGGAGCTGAGATTTGTAGTATGTATTACTTCGCTTATCTTGTTCAAATGTATATATGTGTTAACGGTTTCATATCGGTCCCTTTTTTAAATCCTTGGGCTTATGGTCAGGGAAGGTTATGGATAAGTATACGTTGGGATGTAAATGCTTATAGTGTATTTGTGATAACCCTGTTTCGTATTTATGTTAATTAACCTTGGTTACGAATGTGATTATGTGTTTAATATGATTTTGAGTGCCATTTACATGTATATATGTGGTTTTGAATTTCCGTCTGTTTGATTATCTACTTTAGAATTTAAATTGAAGGCCCTATCGTCCACGGAAACCAAAATTGATTACGCCATTGTGATTAGCGTAATTTTTAGAGTCTACGGTGAAATTTAATTAGAAATTGATTCGGATCAAAATAATTCGAGTAAATTGATTGAATTAAGTACCATTATTAACCTTAATCAATTTGATTAAGTGAGAGACTATAAAAGGGCCAATATACACTCTTATTCATTTGGTTTGAGCTCAAAATCTAATTTTGCTCTCTAGAGTGAGAGGGACAACCGAATTTATAGAGAGAGAGAGAGAGGGGTCAACATTAAAGAATTGCAAGAGGATTCAAGAAACTAAGGGAATTAGCTCAAGAATTGGCCATATATAGACACCCCATTTTTGACCGACCTTAAGACTCAGATGTCACCAACTGAGGGCTCGGTGATGTTGGATATTGTGCTCGTTCTGAGGTCACAAAGTCTCGGCTGAGAGCCTTGCCTCCGGGCTTCGGAACCTTTTCGTGCCTTGCCTCGGTTTGTGAACCAGGTCCTGTTTTCTCTGTTTTCTCTTCCCGAAGGGAAGGAGAGGTCTCGAAGACCATCTCTCAATGGCCGTAGGCTACGTTTCGTCGTCGTAGGCCACTATTCCCGTTTGGAGACCAGTTTCCGATTTTCGGAGCCGTCGACCGTGCGCCTCGCTTCGGGGCCTCGCTTCGGGACCGCTTAACTTTCTCCGTTTGCTCGATTTTTGGCACACACCTTGTTTCCTCTCCTTAGAGGGACACGGTGGCCCGGGAGACCACCTTTGTGGTCATACACCACCTTGGTGCTTAATTGTCAGTTTTCGGGGCACCTGACTGCGCGTTTTGGCCCCCGAATCCTCGTTTTGCATCGGTGTGGGTTCATTTTTGGCATGGACCCTAGTTTCATTGTTAGGAAGGTGGTAGTATGGTGGGAGACCACCGTTTCTTCTTGGAGACCACCTTTCCCCGGTCGGTCGGTTTTTCTTGACAGGTAGGTGGTCTCCCTAGCTTTTGAGCCACAATTTCGGGTCTCCCATACCACCACTAAGTTGCATTCACCTGGGAGACCACCAATATGGGTAGGCCGACCACCTTTGTTGATTGAACCTTTTGACCCCTTGGTTTCCCTCACTTTTGAGCCACATTTTCGGGTCTCCCATATCACCACTGAGTTGTATTCACCTGGGAGACCACCAATATGGGTTGCCGGCCACCTAGTTTTGAGTTGGACCTTTTGACCTGGCTGGCCGACCACAAAAGGTGGCTGGCCGACCACTTGGCCTGGTCGGCCGACCACTTGAACTGGTCGGCCTACTCCCTCCTGTTTTGTCTTCTTGAGTTGCTTCCAGCTGTGCCAGCTGGGAGGCATTTACTGCATCCCCGATACACGTGTATAGAGGATATTTAATCTAGTTTCCAAGCTTCTAAGAGAAGCTTTAGACCTCTTTGGCTATAAGAGAAACCCTCCTCTCCACTTGCAAGGGTTCAGAATTTTTGGCCTCAAGTATACATACACTTCCCTCCATATCTCTCTCCTTCAAGCTTCAAACTCCATTGTTCTTGCACCCATGGCACTACACCTCAAAGAACAACACATCCATTATCAACCTAAGCACCTTGGAGCTGATTTTCAGAGGTTGAAGAGTTCCTAACTTGGTCCAGAAGTTGCTAGAGGTCTTCCCTACAAGGGTAAGTCTTTATTTCCCTCTTTGTAGCATTATTTTGCTTCATATCTTAACTCTATTTTCAAGCATTTTTGGGCTTCATCATAAACTGAAAAAAGTCTTGTTTTGAGCTCCTCTTCAAGTTTGTTCAAGGCCATTTTTATGTTGGGGGTCATCTACCCCCTTGCATGCTTCATTTCCTCATGTTTTGGGCTATGCATTAGAGCATTTGTGTTGGCCTTGGTTTGGCCTTTTAGCCACTAAAATCTAGTGGATTTTCAGTGGCTAACATGTATTTTTGAGCCACAAAATCAGAGAGGGGTGACCCTCTTACCCCTAGTTTTGTTTACTAGCTTTATTGGCCTTACAAAGGAGCCCCTATTTGCATGTTTTGAAGCCATGTTTCAGGCCATTATTTGTGAGTTTTATGACCTGCATAAGCTCTGTCCAGAGCCCTTTTTGCCATTTTGAATGTCTATTATGCATGTGTAGAGCAATCCTATTCAAGGCCTTTCAAAGGGGCTTTTACTTGCATGCTTCCTAGCTTCATTTCAGGCCCTTTTTAGTGAGTTTTAGGGCCCTCATAACCTCTATCCAGTGGTGGTTTTTCCATTTTGTATGTCTATCTTGCATGTGTAGAACAACCCTCTTATTGGCCTTTGAAAGGGACACATCATTCTTGCATGCATTGACTAAGTTTCAGTGGGTTTTTGGGCATTATTTGGCATGGCATACTTTTGTTTTTGGCTGGTCTAGTGAGCTCTCATGTGCTTCATATAGTTGTAGTGCAAATCATGGTTCACTAGCTTATTTTGCATGCTCTGTTGACCCTTGATTTTAGCACTTTTTGGCCTTGCCTTAAACTAATTTTGTGCATATTTTGGACTTCCCTAGCTCTGTTTTGGGTCTCATGGTCGAATGATGCTTGTTTTGCATACTTGTAGTTCAATACACTTGCCTAGCTTTGAGATTGGAGGTCTATTGCATGCATGTACTGAGGTGTTTTCATATTTTGGGGTCATTTTACATCATATTTCAGAGCTTACATGTATGTCATATTCCCATGATTTTCACTCTTTAAATGCGTTTGAGAGTTGGGCTTGTATGCCTTGTTTTTGGACCATTGAATGAGCTTCATTTCTTTGCATATTGAGCTATCATTTTGGGCCATTTTCCCACTGTTTTAGACCTGCCTAGGGTCTATTTGGGGTTGGTTTTGCCATTCGTGCATTGCTTTGTGTACCTGTAGTGTAACGCATTACACTAGTTTCGGTATTCGGGCCATCTAGCATGCATTGGGTAACATATTTGCTTGATTCGAGACCATTGTACATCATGTTTCAGAGCTGGAAAATGTATGCTTGTATGCCATATTTCATCCTTTGCCATGCTTAGTTAGAGTTGCATGTTGTGCCTTAGGATCGGTCCATTGCATTCGTGCATGCTTGCATGTATTTCGGTTGTCTCACTTTCATCATATGGCCACTGATGTGAGTGTGGCTGAGGTCCACTCATATTGGTGTAAGTCCATCATGCATTGTGTATGCCATTTTAGTCCATAGCATTGTGTATGCTAGGTTGCATGTTAGAGTATTGTGTATGACATGTTATGTCATGTGCATTGTGTATGCCATTTTAGTACATAGCATTGCGTATGCTAGGTTGCATGTTGGTCGTATTGTGTATGCCATCTCATTCGCATTGTGTTTGGGATAGGAGTTAGCCCAAGCACAGGAAACAAGGGACGTTTGTACTTAAAGTGACGAAACGTGTCTCAATTCCCGGTCGCCGACACTCCGGATTAACCATGATGGAGTCTAGGCCTTGTTGTGTTGTCATGTACATTCGTTTCACATCGAGTCGAGCAATTCGACTCCTCTGCCATCATGCATCGAGATGCGTAATTAGTGGCACGAGGATCGAGGTATGCATACATATGTGAAAATACTTTGCCATGCCCCTTTCTTGCTCTCTGTTGTAGCAAACCAGAAATCAGCAGCCTTGTAGAGCTTTGCACAGCATTCCGGGATTAATTGCAAACAGAGACAAATCAGGGCATCGTGAGGAATTTTCTGACAAAGCGACCCGAGCACGCATGCATCTTTCATCATTCGGAACAAGAGCTGAGGCAGTCCATTTGATAGCTTGCATGATAATTTATCCGCTTTTCTAGTTAATTTGTTAATTAATTAGGGTTTTGTAATATTTAATTATTTATTCAGATTGTAATTATTTATTCGGACTGTATTATTTATTCGGACCCTCCGAGCGAGGGCAATTGTGTAATAAGTGTGCGTGTGTGTGATGTATGTCTTCCAACCTCACATCTTTCTCCCTTTTATTTACCAGCTTATGATGGTTAGTTTAGAGCATGTTTCAATTAGCATACTGATGCTCGCATGTTTGCATCCATTCATCTGTCTTGCATGCACCGGGCTCGGCGCATCATGCTAACTGCATTGTATTTCAATTCCAAGTTGAATACTTGTTAGTTGTAGCATTTCACATGCCATCTTTAGAATAGCCGAGCCTATTGTAATTGCATTCCTGCATGTGTTGCATTAGGCATTTCAGCATAGTTAGGATCATGCATGGATTTCTAACATAGCTTCTGTTTTGGCTTGGAGTACTCGGTAAGTGTTTATGCTTTAGCATCCTTGCATGTGTGTGAGTGATTGCTTATGTGATATGACTGCCTGAATGCCTGTGAGTGGAGGTTGGATTATCTGAATTGGAACAATTCATTGATTGCGAGTTTTAAGCCCACTTGATAGTGGCAAATCACCATGTTTTCTAAGCCCACTTGAGGGTGGCAAAATCCGCATTTTAGCCTACTTGCGAGTAGCAAACCGCTTTCAAAAACAAACATGAAATGTTCTGTTCCAACTCAGGCGATCCAGTCTATACTTGTATGCTGTGTGCATCACATAGTAATTCTAGGCTAATAACCGGAATAAGAGCACATAATGTTTTCAAAACTCGATATCATGGTTAGTAGAGGCCGATCTTTGATCGGGCGAGTGGGGGTGCTCACGAAGTGACCTTCCCCAATCGTACCCAAGTTCCCGAGCCGAGGCAACTTTGGTGATGACGGACACGTGGCCTTAGGCAACGAGTCAGGGTTTCCTAAATTCCCAAAATAAATATTTAGGTGGCGACTCTGTATCTGGCAAAGCAGTCCATGTTTGGCACTTCTTTCAAAAAATCTGTTTTCAAAACGATTTGCCGGATTTGGACTCTTTGATGATTCATCGGTCTTGCATTGCACTCTGCGAGATTAGATACAGGACCGTGACATTGAGTCCTGAACTGTAGTGAGCCCAATGAACAAAACGGGATTCCCTCCCGGGACGTTCGGGGACGTCTACAGTTTCTGGCGACTCTGCTGGGGAGTTAGAGAACTTGACTCGAACTCATGATATCTGGTTTTGACTACACTTATGTGTTTCTTTGCATTGCATTTGCATTGGTGCGCCTAGGACACCGTGTTTGCCGTATGCTATTCCTGAACGGTTTGCCGGAGCTCGCTTTGCGAAGCGTGCCATAAGGCTGACTGTTCAGGCTCTGCCACGACGGGAACACAAACCTCGGTGTTACCGAGGCACCCTTTTTGACCATTCAACCTAGTGCATATCGGAAATCCATATGACTATTCCAAACTAGGACAGGTTGCTTACCGATTTTAGGTTGTTGAAACCGCTGCGTGCGTAGTAAAACCCTAGCTCCTGACAAAATAGGACAGGAAACCCTACCCCTCCATAGGGGTGTTTTGGCTCTCACTTGCTTGCTATGTGCTTTTAGAGTGTGCCTCTACAGGGAATGCATGTATCAGTTTGCAAGTCTGGGTCTCCACCCGAGGGCATCAGTATTTGGGGAATCAATTTTACCTGAGGGTATCGTTTACAGGCAGAATTTGGGGCAGAATTCAGTAAAGAGTGCAGTCATTCAGCTATGCTCAAGTCCATTCTAGTGAAATCAGGCTGAGATGCTCTCTATTTTCTCTTTTGCTAGGTAGTCTTGGAACCGTAGCTTCAGAAGGCTTCGATATCCCCCAGATTCATTGGACTTGTGTTGATAGACTTTGTCAGGTCAGAGATTCGGTTCAAGGGTAACCAGTTTTCCTTCGCCAGTGGTAAGGCAAAGAAGGGCCAGACAGGGTTCATTGGTTCATCTGATCCGACAGTCACCAGTCACATCATCAGTAGACCCGTGATGGCACAGGGTTCGGAAGAATTAGTGGCCGTGATAGCAGCGTTAAATCAGGGAACTGCCGTGCAGGATGAGACTAATGCTGAAACGCAACGCCCATCTGGGGCATCTGCCTCACATCTAGCTTCGGGGCCCCACGAACTTTGACCCACTTCCGCCAGCTGAAAATTTGCAGGGTCGGATCCCAAGAAGGGTTGGCTCAAGCCCGAGTTGTCAGACCCCTGGTGCAGCCTAATGAGAGGCTTTATCCCTTGATGGTAATGACCTCGATCCGACCGCGGTGAAAATTGCGAACCTTGAGAAGCAATTCAAGAAGGCACAGGGCCTTAACTCCATTCCCGACATTGAGGATGGGCACACCGAGTCTGCCGTACGGCTCCCAGACAGATTCAAAATGCCATATATTGACCGTTTCGACGGGTCTGGAGATCCAATGGTACATATCCGACTTTTCTTGGATGTCCTGAAGCCGATGGGTCTGACTAAGCCACAGAAACTCTCTCTGTATGGAAGAACCCTGTCGGGTGTAGCAGCCACTTGGTACGCTAAGTTGGAGGACAAAGTGAAGCAAGACTGGGAAGAATTGGCTAAGGCCTTTGTCGATCAGTATTCCTACAATACCCAAGTTGAAATGACCATGCAAGAGCTTGAAACAACCCGCCAAAACCCAACAGAGCCTTTTGTGGAATTTGTTGCAAGGTGGAGAGCAAAGGCAGTACAGATGACAGATTGCCGCCCTTCTGAGATGGATCAAGTGCAGATGATGGTGCAAAACCTCGAGCATGATATGTTACAAAAGTTGATAGTCGCTCCGCTATTCACTTTCAAAAGTTTGCGTGAACTGGGGGTTCAGATCGAGAATGCGTTCAATAGTGGGACCATTCCTAGAACAAGTAAACCGACAAGGAGGGTGATTTCAGGGAGTACCAATGCTGGTAGTAGCACTATTCCCAAACCCGCAGAAATCAATACAGTCACTATAGCCTACCCTTTTGCTAATCCAAGCCTACAAACTGCCGGCCCAGCCTGAGCTCAGGGCAGAACTTTCACCCCCCTCTATATGAGCCTGACTAGTGCACTAAAAGTCTTGATGGAAAGAGGGTATCTCAAACCCCTCGATCCTCAACCTCTACCTGACCCTCTCCCAGCCAGACATAACCCTTCCAAGTACTGTGTGTACCATCAGCAGCGCGGTCATGGCACCGACCGTTGCTTCTTCGTCATGAGGTCCAAAATCTCATCGACAACCGGACGATAGCTCCACCTTCAGACCCCAATGACCAAACACCTCCTGCCCACCTCAATCTCATCCATAATACCATCCACCTTCGACCCCAGCATATACATCACCCCGGCCCATCTACCCAAGCCTGAGGTGTTCATTCCAGAAAGCATGGACTTATGCATGATGGATGCACCTGGACCCCAATCATCTCAAACCCGTGAGCCCACTACTTCTGAGTTGAAGAGAATGATCGAAGATCTTCAGAGAACTGTGACAATCTGGCCTCCGAGACATTGGCTCCCTCAACCACATCACATACCGGGAATTTCATGACAAAAGGCTCCCCAATCTTGGGACTGGCTGCATTTGAAGAAAGCCAAACCCTTGGCAAAGGGGAAGCAGGTGGTAAGAACAAGGTAGGGGCAAGCATTGGTCCCCATGAACACCTTCAACGGGCTGTTGAGGCTTTGAAGGCCGAAGGACTAAACAAACAGCAAGTGCTTGCAGTGGTTGCAAAAACTGTGGATGATACTTTTGCCACTCAAGTTGGGGGTAGTCTGAATCAAGGGGCAAGCCGAGACAAGAGATGTTGTACCAGAAACACCCCTTTCAGCTCCAATCCTACACTCGGAAGAGATCATCAAAAGTCAGCACCTACCGACCCTTTCGCCGGTACATCCAACACAACCAGCTCACAACCTGCCAAATACCCACCTCGGGGCCAGAGGGTGTTCACCCCACTGGACATGTCTCTGTCAACGGCCCTGAGGGTCCTGATCGAAAAGGGGCATCTGAAGCCCCTGGAGCCCGGCCATTACTGAATAAACTTCCTCTCTCCCACAACCCGGCGAAGTACTGTGTCTTTCATCAACAAGCTGGCCATGACACTGACATGTGTCTTCGTCTTCACCATGAAATACAAGATCTGATTGATAAAAAGGTCATCTTCGCGTCAGGTCCTGCAAAGTCTATCGCACTGGATCGGTGAACTTGGGGATAATGTGACCATGTGATCGGGGGATGAGCCAGCGGGTGGCGCTCGATTTACTCCAGACATGGGAATGGCACGCACTGTTTTGAGCATTTGCGAATGCTAGTTTTGTAGTTTCTGACTTGGGTGTTGAGTCAGTTCTGGTTTTGTTTTAAGTCTGTCTCTTTGTTTTGAGTCAGTCTTTTTGTTTCGGGTCTGTCTTGTTGTATCGAGTCAGTCCTGTTTTGTTAGAGTCAGGTGATTCCGGGGGTGTTACCTCGGGCATCACTATTTTGTTTTGTTTTGTCTTTTTGTTTCCTTTTGAGTCTGTTTCTGCCAGGGAGCCAGTTGTGCCGACAGTTATGAATGAACACAGTGATTTTCACATTCTTGTGTTCGCTTCTGCCTTGTGCCAGTTGTGCCAGAAGTTCTGAATGAAATGGCAGTGCTTTTCGCCTACTTTTCTGTGCCTCGAACTCATTGCATTGACCTAAGTTTTTCAAAACCTTTTGAACACTGTGATGAAAACGAAGAGGAAAGAATTCCTCGGGATTTGCAAAAATTTGATCAATTGAGAGAAAGAGAGGCATGCTAAGCCCTTAATGAATGAATCATTTGTTATGTGTACTAGAAGGATCCTGGCTTGATCCAGATTGGTTCTACATTGTCTTCGCGCGAGCGATTAGTCGCTTTCTTAAAAGATTTCAAAAAAATGTTTTGCGCAGTCCTGCGAAGACCTGTGTGGAATCGCTCTTGAGATTGTGCAGCTTAGGATCGCTCTCAGCCTCGAGACTCGACCCCCCTTTGCTTTCCAACCTTGAACCTTAACTCAGAATGTTCAACGGTCAACCGCAATGTGAGGCCTGTGTGGCCAGATTCGAAGCAGCCCTCGACCTAGGGGCAGAAAAATGTCAGATGTGCTCGAAGAGCCGAAGATGGATCATCCTGCAAATCAATGAAGACTGGCAAGAATGCCAAATCCCAGAAGGGAAGAAAGAAGAAAGCATTGCTGAAGAACAACTGAGTTCCTATCCACAACACTAGGGGCAAATTCAGCCCCCATGGGATGGACTCCTGCATCGTCAGCGAACAGCAGCTGTTCTCCTGGATTCAGATGGCTTCGAGATCTCAAACCGATCAACGTGGACAAAGCTACACTTTTACCCTTGAGAGGCTCGCTGGGCCGAAAACCCGGAAGGGCGGCCCAGGCAAAAGTTAGAGCAAGAAAAAAGAAAAAGAACAAAAAAAAAAAAAAAAAAGAAAGAAAAAGAACAAAAAAAAAGAAAAATGCAAAAAAAACAAAAAAGAAAATCAAAAAAAGAAATGAAAAGAAAAGAAATGAAAAGAAAGGAAAAACAAGCTCGCAAGGTTGAAAACCCGGAAGGGCGGCCTTGGCAAAAGTTAGAGCATAAAAGGAGAGGTTAAATACCCGAGTGTACCTTAACCTCGAACTACGTAAGGCTTGATTCCCACCTTTGGGATACGTAGGCAACTTCATTCTGAAGTCCAGCGTAAAACACTTCAAATTCGATTGTGTCCATGTGATGGTTTTGGTCATCTTTGTCTTCTCTGAATCCGAGAATTTGGTTGTGTTCGCCACTCTGAGGACTGACTACAATACGCTGCGGTGCCATTCAAACAAGGGGCAACTTTCCATTGCCATACAATGTGCTGCGGTGCTATTTAGACTAGGGGCAACTTTCCGTTGCCATGAGTGCCGTTCAGACAAGGGGCAATTTTCCATTTGTTTTGGATCTGAGGTTGTGCATCTCAAGAGTAAATTCTGCGTCGTTAAGCAGTGACCATTTGCAAAAATAGTTTTTGAGAATTTTTAATGAGGTTGACTAATTCTCTCGAAAATTATTCCATTCTTCTAAAATTGGACCATTTCTTGGACCCAAAAAAGGAAAATTTTCAGTGCTCATAATCTAACTCGCATGATTTCAAATCAAAAAATCGAACAAGCATGTTAATCTAACTCTCATTTGGTTAAAATTGTTTTAAGAAAGCCAAAACAAAAAATGGTCAAAATAATGAACTAGGGGCACAGTTGAGTCAGGCTTCCTGTCTTTCCCGTTGTCAATGCATTTGCCAGAAAGGGCACCATACTTGCCGGAAAGGGCACCTATTCGCCAAAAGGGCACAGGAAGCTAACAAAAGGGCTGAAAGCTCTCATATCCTCCAAGCAACGAGGTATCAAGCCAAGTGCGAAGCACGAACTGGAATGGGGCAGGATATTCCATTCCCTCATCTGGACAGATCTAATCACGTCCAAACTCCCCAGTAGAGCATCGTCAACCAATGTCAATTGCAGATCTGCTGCACATCCAGCCGCATCACAACCCTCTGTGGGGGAATTCACTAGCTGTGCGCAGAAGAAAGAGAATCTAGCAGAATGCTAGGGGCAAGAGCCCGCAACTTCTTGTTTATCCATCAACCACCCGGGAGGGATAAAAAATGAGAGATTAAAGAATAGAGAGATGTGCGCTGAGAGAAAAAGTGAGGAAAAGGGTTTTGTGAGAAAAGCTGAGCCTGAGGGCCGAGTGATGTGAGAATCACAAATAAGAAAGGGTGGGAAACAATACCCGGAGAAACTGGCTCCTCGTGCACCGAGAGGTCTCTTGCCTTTGTAACACAGCTGAGTGTTGTGTTTGTGTGTTTTGTTTGTCTCGATTCTTGTTTTGAGTCGTTTGAGTGTCAACAGATGTGTTTAGGTCATTTTACCTTGTTTTTCCTTTGTTGAGTTGTGTTTAGGTTGTTCTACCTTTGTTTTCCATTGTTGAGTCGTTTTGGCTGTGGTCAGTTGTAGGCTCAATACCCGGTTGAGAACCCCTTTTCTCATTTCAATTTCAAAAATCGTTTTGTGCTCAGAGTGCCGTGTCGTTCTCCACATTTGTGCAAAACAGGATTGGTTCTTTCATAAAGCCGCAGGGTTCAACCCAGGTCATGTCAGAATAGTAAAACAAGGACCTATCTGAAGCTATTTAGGTTCCGGACTGCAAAGCAAAAGAAAAGAGGGAAAATTTGGAGCATCTTAGCATGTTTCAACTTTAGCAAAATCCGAGACTGCATTCCAGGTGCACCTTCTCAGGCCTCGCCGTTTCTCTGGAGTATGAGTGTATCTCAACCCCAAGTGTAAGCCTGCTTCAAGTCAGAATGGCAGTCCAAGCAGCACATGTGGTTTTCACATGCAGATGTTATCTTTTGCCAATATAAACAGGGTGTACCCTTTTCGAGCAGAGTGTGTTGCAAAGCCCTCCGAGAGATAAATCGGAGGCACCAGAGTACATGTTTGATGCCCCTCTATTGCATAGAATGTGCACTTTCATATACGCTTCTGTTTTCATGCGTGCCACGCATCATTATGATTCATGCATAGAATGTGCTTGCTTTCGATTCCGCATAGAATATGCTTTGCTTTCAATCATGCATAGAATATGCTTTCAATGTTGCATAGAATATGCTGTCTTATGCATAGAATATGCTTTCAATATTGCATAGAATATGCTTTCCCTGTTGCATAGAAAATGCCCCCATACTTGCATAGAACATGCATTTCATCGCACTTTTTTGTGCACCATACTTGCACAGAAGATGCATTTTATCGCACTTCTTTTGTGCACCATCCTCGCACTTTCTTGTGCATTGTATCTCACTCGCACTGTCTTGTGCACTTTCACATTTCATATCACTCGCACTGTCTTGTGCACCTTGTGGTTGGGTTTCACTAGCGGTGTTTAGCGCATCGCACTATTTAGTGCATTTCAAATCACTCGCGCTGTTTAGCGCATCGCACTGTTAGTATATTTCAAATCACTCGCGTTCCCTTGCGCATCGCACTGTTTTGTGCAGTTTACATTCGCGCTATTTTGCGCACCTCAATCGCACTATTTTGTGCAGTTTAACATTCGCGCTATTTTGCGCATCGCACTCTTTTGTGCAGTTTATTATTCGCGCTATTTTGCGCACCTCAATCGCACTGTTTTGTGTAGCTTACATTCGCGCTATTTTACGCATCGCACTATTTTGTGCAGTTTGTCATTCGCGCTATTTTGCGCACCTCAATCGCACTGTTTTGTGCAGTTTACATTCGCGCTATTTTGCGCATCGCACTGTTTTGTGCAGTTTATCATTCGCGCTATTTTGCGTACCTCAATCGCACTGTTTTGTGCAGTTTATCATTCGCGCTATTTTGCGCATCGCACTGTTTTGTGCAGTTTACATTCGCGCTATTTTGCGCATCGCATTGTCCTGTGCATTGCATTCATTCGCGCTATTTTGCGCACCTCCATCGCACTGTCTTGTGCTTTGCATATCGCATCGCGCTATCTTGTGCACCTTACCCGCTCTTGTTAGTGCATTGCCTCGCGCTACCTTGCAAACCATACCTGCACTTGTTAGTGCATTGCATCGCGCTATCTTGCGCACCTTACCTGCACTCGTTAGTGCATCGCATTGTTATGCGTCACACTTAGGTTGCATTGTCTTGCACACCCCTCACTTGCATTGTTACACACTTTTCACTTGCATTGCTATGCACATTTCTAACGATGTTGTACCTGTTAAGTTTCTCTTTTCTTTCAGGCACGATATTATATGTACAGTTCATTTGAAGCTGGTGTGACCAGACGAGCCGCACAGGTATTGTATCTTCTCCGTGTGAGACGTGGCAAGAATTGAATAATTCTCCACATTCTTACTGCATGAAATGTAGTTGCTGCTTTGCATTCTTGCTTAAAACTGTTGCATCTATTGTGAATATTTGCTTCATTACAGCTTGCTGCTTTGCATGATCATGAGTTACGTTCGACTTGGTACATCTCATTTTGCATTTTGCCCCCGCCTGCGGGCATGCCTGCGGGCACACCTCTTTGTTTATCTTGCCTGTTTGTCTAAGTTTTCGGCCTTGTCAAAAATGGGTCGTCTTTGGGCTTTGACATTCACTCCCGTCAATTACGACTTCCGAGTTCTGTCAAAGAGGGGCAACTGTAGACACCCCATTTTTGACCGACCTTAAGACTCAAACGTCACCAACTGAGCGCTCGGTGATGATGCATATTGTGCTCGTTCTGAGGTTGTGGAGTCTCGGCTGAGAGCCTTGCCTCCGGACTTCGGGACTCTTTTGTGCTTTGCCTCGGTTCGCGAACCAGGTCCTGTTTTCTCTGTTTTCTCTTCCCGAGGGGAGGGAGAGGTCTCGAAGACCATCTCTCAGTGGCCGTAGGCTACGTTTCGTGGTCGTAGGCCACTATTCCAGTTTGTAGACCAGTTTCCGGTTTTCGGAGCCGTTGGCCATGCGCCTCGGTTCGGGACCGTTTACCTTTCTCCGTTTGCTCCGATTTTTGGCACACACCTTGTTCCCTCTCTCTAGAGGGACACTGTGGCCCGGGAGACCACCTTTGTGGTCGCACGCCACCTCCGATGCCTAACAGCCTGTTCTCGGGGCCCCCGGCTGCGTGTTTTGGCCCCCGAACCCTCGTTTTGCATCGGTGTGGGTTCATTTTTGGCATGGACCCTAGTTTCATTGTTAGGAAGGTGGTAGTAGGGTGGGAGACCACCTTTTCTTCTTGTAGACCACCTTTCCCCGGTCGGCCAGTTTTTCTTGGCAGGTAGGTGGTCTCCCTCACTTTTGAGCCACAATTTTGGGTCTCCCATACCACCATTGTGTTGCATTCATCTGGGAGGCCACCAATCTGGTATGGCCGACCACCTTTTCTTCTTGAACCTTTTGACCCCTTGGTCTCCCTCACTTTTGGGCCATAATTTCGAGTCTCCCATACCACCATTGTGTTGCATTCATCTAGGAGGCCACAAATTTGGTATGGCCGACCACCTTTTCTTCTTGACCCTTTTGACCCCTGGTCGGCCGACTAGGGGGAGTGGTCGGCCGACCACCTTAACTGGTCGGCCAGCCTTCTGTTTTTTTGTCTCATTGAGCTGAAGCCAGCTGTGCCAGCTGGAAGCCTCAGAATGCATCCTCCATACACGTGTATGGAGGATGTTTAAGCTTGGTTTTTGACATGTACAAGCCCACAAAGGCCATGAACCACTATAAACAACCCAAGCCCATCACTCGGAGCCCAATACATAACCCAGTTGGTGAGGTCCAGAACAGTTGGAATCCAACATAGCATAAAGAGTCAATGGCATTCAGACACATGGCAGGTGAAGGACGAGCCACATCAGCAGACAAAGATCTGCAAAGTTATTGCCACTGCACATCACCATTAATGCAGCCCATCACAGCATTTATTACGACAACACCTCCCCGTCGGAACAGGACCCCCTTACCCTGAACAAGGTAAGCTACAGCATAGACTTTCGGCGAGGAGGGCAGGTCGGAAGGGACAGCGAAATGATTACCAAAGGATATAAGCAAACGTTGAAGACAAGAAGAAGGTTAAGCTTTCTATCTCTAAACTCTCCTTACACCCTACTTCTCCTTCTAACTTGCTCGTCGGAGGGTTCACTGGGGGACTACCCCGTTCCCCGTTGGACTTGTTTGCAGGTAATCCGGTGGGCTTGTCACTGGACGTGGCATTGAGGAGCTTGGACCTGTCCGACCCATTCACTGGACAAACTGTATCATCAGTTGGCGCCGTCTGTGGGAAGTATTTGCTCCGCGCCAGTTGTGCTCATTGTCGCCGGAGACCCTATCCCAACAACCTTTTCCTCCTACCCATCAAAGTGTATGGTCACGACTAGATCCATGACTTCTCATAATAATGCTGCCGACCATCAGACCGACCCCCCCATCCAAACAACCCCACCGCAGTATGTTATCGAGCTTACCAACAGCATTAACCGCATGGCCGAGCAAAACTAGGCCCTGATAAATGCTTTACTCCAAAGAAACCTTCCGATGCCTTCTCTACCACCTCCAGATATTCCACCCAACCAAGAAAGAGCCCCGAGCCATACTGTTCCGCAACCCTATCCACCCAACTTGGAAGGTTTGCAACCTCCTCCTCCACATATAAATCTACCCTCCACCCCCACGCCCGTCGTCGTGGTACCAGCCCCTGAAGGGGAAGCCAGCAGCGTCCAGCCCCATTGACTGACCATGGTGACAACATTCCCCTCTGGGACGCTGAACTCCGAGCAATGAAGCTCCAACTCCAAGGGGTCATGCAGAACATTCAGCATAAACCCTCTACCACGGCAAACTCACCATTTGTTGCCTCCATCCGGGACAAACCTCTGCCCGCCAAGTTCAAGATGCCCACCATTGACTCTTTTGACGGTACGACGGACCCAGTCGACCATCTGGAGACCTACCGAACCCTCATGATCCTCCATGCCTTCCCTGACGAGATCATGTGTCGGGCTTTCCCCGTGACATTGAAGGGGTCAGCTCGACTGTGGTTCAGTCAGTTACCAGCAGACTCTATCTCCACTTTCCAGCACCTCAGCGACTCCTTCCTTAGCCATTTCATTGGAGCCCAGCGCCAACGCCCGGCAACCCAACTCCTCAACATCCGTCAGACCGAGGGGAGTCGCTGCGCAGTTTCGTTACCCGCTTCAACACCGAAGCCCTGCAAGTAGCGGAAAACGATGACAAGGTCATCCTCACGGCTTTCATGGCCGGGCTACGATCGTCCGATTTCCTTTTCCCTCTCCAAAAACCCCCGACCTCCATGGCAGCCCTACTCTCCAAAGCCCAAAGTACATGAATGCTGAAGATTCACTAGCCGCTCGGCAGGATCCAATAGCTAAAAACCCGACCCCAGGGAAAAGAGAAAAGACTCAGAACCCAGAAACACCCAGTATAATAGCCAAACACCCCACTATACAGACCGACCCCCCCGCGCTGACCGGTCGGCACCAGCCCGACCGCCGGTCGGTTCGAGCGGTACACCCCCCTTAATTCTCCCATGGAACAAGTCCTCAACCAGATCCAACGGGACTACCCCTCAAATGGCCCCTACCCTCACGGACCCCTTCCAATCGGAAAGACCAGTCCAAATATTCGTTTCCACCAGGACCATGGCCATAACACTGATGACTGCATCAACCTCAAGGATCAGGTCGAGGCCCTAATACGTCAGGGCGTCTCAGCCGCTTCACGGACACCCGCCCACAGCAGAGGCAAAGAACCGAGCCCCTCAGAAACAACCGCCGGCGCACCCCACCCGGCAGCCAGCTCAACCTAACCAAGGCCATGATCGCCCTCCACAACAGCCTCCGCCAGGTAATCCCCCTCCGCCAGTTGGTGAAATCCGAGTCATTTCAGGTGGCCTTGCTTGTGGGGCCATCCCGCTCGGCTCAGAGGGCAGAACTCAGAAAGATAAGGCAAGGCTCAGACAAAGCAGTTGCCACGGTAGACCGACCCTCAAACAGCCCAAGCAGTGGACAGAGCCCATCACCTTCACGGACGCCGACTGTACAGGCATCCGTTATCCTCATGATGACCCCCTCGTCATTTCTGCCCTCCTCTCCAACTATAAGGTCAGACGGGTTCTCATCGACAACGGCAGTTCTTCAGACATCATATTCCTCAACTGTTTCCGCCAGCTCAAGATTGGGGAGGAAAGTCTGTCGCCCCTCCAAACCCCTTTGGTCGGTTTCACTGGCGACCGGGTGACCTCCATCGGCTCCATCGATCCCCATTACCATCGGCGAATACCCACGGCAGACTACGAAGTTGCTCACTTTCCTTGTGGTCGACTGTCCTCTGCCTACAACATCATCCTTGGTCGCACGCCCTCAACGCTTTCCAAGCTATCACTTCAACCTACCACCTCGCCATAAAGTTCCCTACCGACCTGGGCGTCGGGACAGTAAGGGGGAGCAGACCGTAGCCAGGGAATGTTATGTCGCCTCACTCAAGGAAGTCAAGCTGAAGGAGGCCATGATCATTGAAGGACTTGACGTACGAGATGAGGACGAGCTGGTCAGAGGGGAACCGGTGGAGGAGCTCGTTGAGTTCCCATCGATCCCACCAACCCAATGAAAACGGCCAAGATCGGCAGCCAACTATCCCCCCAAGCTAAGGCCGACCTACTGCCCTTCTGACCGAGCACAATGATGTATTTGCCTGGACTCACTCAGACATGCCAGCATTGACCCCTCTTTCATAACTCACCGCCTCAGCATTGAACCCATTTCCGACCTTACCGCCAGAAGCAGCGCATTTTTCATCCGGAGCGCAATACTCTTATAGCCGCAGAGGTTGACAAACTCCTTGAGGCCCAATTCATCAAAAACGTGGACTACCCTAAATGGTTGTCAAACGTGGTCCTAGTCCGCAAGAACAATGGCAAATGGCGACTCTGTGTCGATTACTCTGACCTGAACCGAGCTTGCCCCAAAGACAGCTATCCTCTTCCCGCATAGATCTGCTGGTCGACGCCACGGCCGGTCATCAAATGCTCAGCTTCATGGATGCTTTCTCTGGTTACAACCAAATCCTGATGCACCCGTCGATCGGGAACATACATCCTTTATTACTGACCGAGGTACCTACCACTACCGTGTGATGCCATTCGGATTGAAGAACGCTGGGGCCACCTACCAACGGTTGGTCAATGCCGTTTTCCATCACCAGATAGGTCGGAATATGGAAGTATATGTCGACGACATGCTGGTCAAGAGCAAACTCTCCACTGATCATCTGACCGACCTGCGAGAAACCTTCGCCACCCTACGCAAGTACCAAATGAAGCTCAACCCAGAGAAGTGCGCCTTCGGCGTAGGATCTGGGAAGTTTTGGGTTTTATGGTCAGTCAGGGGCATTGAAGCTAACCCTGAAAAGATCAAGGCCTTGATCGAGATGCAGTCACCCAGAACGGTTAAGGAGGTCCAAAGACTCACTGGCCGAGTTGCAGCCCTCAACCGCTTCATTTCCCGCGCAACGGATAAGTGCCTACCATTCTTCAAAGTTCTTCGGCAAACTTTTGAATGGACGGCTGAATCCGAAGAGGCTTTTCAACAGTTGAAGCAGTGCATGGCCAATCCCCCCTCCTTTCACAGGCAATACGGGCGAGCCCTCTTCCTCTATCTAGCTGTATCCAACACTGCTGTCAATGCAGCTCTTATCAAAGGAAGACGACTCGTCCAACGACGGTCTACTACATCAGTCGGGCCCTCAGGGGGAGCGGAGCAGAACTACCCTCTGTTAGAAAAAATTATCCTTGGCTTTGGTCACCGCCTCCAGACGACTCCGTCCTTACTTCAAGCCCACTCCATAGTGGTCCTCACCGACCAACCTTGAAGAAGGTCATGCAGCAACCAGAACTTTCCGGAAGACTCATGCAATGGTCAGTGGAACTTAGCCAGTTTGACATCTCTTACCGGCCTCGAACAACAATTAAAGGGCAAGCTATCGCCAATTTTATCCTGGAATTCACTAATCTTACCCCAACTACTGCCTTGACACCCCCACCAACTCCCATCGAACCAGAAGACCCTCATTCTTGGACTCTCAACATCGACAGATCATCCCGCAGGGAAGGTAGTGGGGCTGGCCTCATCCTCACCGCCCCTGAGGGTGGTTATTTCAAATGCGCTCTCTGTTTCCTGTTTGAGGCCAGTAACAATGAGGCCGAATATGAGGCATTGATTGCAGGTCTTCGCCTAGCCAGGGATATTGGTGTCAACCACATCGGAGTGTTCAGCGACTCCCAGCTCATCGTCGGACAGATCACGGAAGAGTTCGATGCCAAGGAGGACACAATGCGGGCTTACAGGGATATTGCACTTCCCCTTGTTCGCCTCTTCAATTCCTTCCACATCAAGCACATTCCTCGAGCAGAAAACTCTAAGGCAGATGAGATGGCTCAGTTGGCTTCCGCAGACCAGTCCGACCTCAGCCGTGGTGTCCGCCTAGAATACCTATCCCACCCCACCATTTGTCCCGACCAGCACGAAATACAATTCCTCCAAAATGAGCCTATCCCTTGGGCGCGGACATCTTTCTATTTCTGACAACAGGGGAACTCCCAGACGACCAACAGCAAGCCGCCAAAGTCAGGGCCCGGTCGTCCAATTACATCCTCGTCAGCGGTATTTTGTACAAACGCGGTTTCTCACGCTCCTATCTGCGGTGCCTCAATCCGACTCAAGCAACTTATGTGATGTAAGAAATTCATGAGGGTATCTGCGGCAATCACTCAGGCGGCAGGTCCCTGGCCCACAAGATACTTCGCACTGGATATTTTTGGCCTACTCTCAACCAAGATGCGACTGACTTCGTGCTCAAATGTGACAAGTGTCAGCGCTTTGCTAATATCCCCCATGCTCCTTCCACTGAATTGATCACACTTTGCAGCCCCTACCCGTTCGCCAAATGGGGGATCGACCTAGTTGGCCCTTTACCCACCGGCCGAGGCTAGACCAAATTTGCCATTGTTGCCATTGATTATTTTACTAAGTGGGTAGAAGCAGAACCCCTTGCCACCATTACCGAGCGGAACACAACCAAGTTCATCTGGCAGTAGATCGTTTGCAGATTTGGCATTCCTCAGGCCATTGTTTCTGACAACGGTAAACAATTCGACAACGCCAAGTACAGGAAGTTCTGTGCAGACCTCCAAATTCAACCATGTTTTTCTTCCCCCGATCATCCCCAAGCCAATGGCCAAGTTGAGGTCACCAACCGTTCTCTTCTGAAGATCATCAAAACCAAGCTAGAAGCTGCTAAGGGGCTTTGGGCTGAGGAACTACCAAATGTACTCTGGGCTTACCGAACTACAGCTCGGACTCCCACTAGGGAAACTCCTTTTCGCTTAACATACGGTGTTGAGGCGGTTATTCCGGTTGAATTCGGTCTGCCTACCCCTAGAGTTTTACATCCGAATCCAGTACTAACGGAAGAGCTCCGTCGGGCAGACCTGGACCTAATTGAAGAACTCAGAGAAACCACTGCTGTTAGACTGGCCTCGTACCAACAGAAAATGAGAACACACTACAACCGCAAAGTCCGACCAAGGGAGTTCGCTGTAGGGGACCTTGTCTTGAGAGAAGCAACCCTTGCCACCAAAAATTCGACTGAGGGTAAACTGGCAGCCAAATGGGAGGGACCTTACGTTGTGAAAGCCCGACCACGTCCGGGCACTTACCGACTTCAGGACATGGAAGGTCGAGATCTCCCCCATCCCTGGAATGCTGAACACCTGAAGCGCTACTTTCAATAAGTTCCTACTATTGTATTGCTCAGTTATTGTATTTTCTTTTTGTTACATAATGTAAAACTTGGATCGACTGGATTACACTGTCCATGACAACAATTCTATACCTTAGCTATCTGTGTGTTATCTCAATAACATTCTCATTTGCAGCACTTATTACAAGCCTCAGCCAGACTGAGCACTGCAAGAGCCTCAGCCAGACTGAGCACTACAAAAGCCTCAGCCAGACTGAGCACTAAAAGCCTCAGCCAGACTTAGCACTAAAAGCCTTAGCCAGACTGAGCACTGCAAGAGCCTCAGCCAGACTGAGCACTACAAGAGCCTCACCAGACTGAGCACTAAAAGCCTCAACCAGACTGAGTACTACAAAAGCCTCAGCCAGACTGAGCACTACAAAAGCCTCAACCAGACTGAGCACTGCAAGAGCCTCAGCTAGACTGAGCACTACAAGAGCCTCAGCCAGACTGAGCACTACAAGAGCCTCAGCCAGACTGAGCACTAAAAGCCTCAGCCAGATTGAGCACTGTAAAAGCCTCAGCCAGACTGAGCACTGCAAAAGCCTCAACTAGACTGGGCACTAAAAGCCTCAGCCAGACTGAGCACTACAAGAGTCTCAGCCAGACTGAGCACTAAAAAAAAAAAAAAAAAAACCTCAGCCAGACCAAGCACCAGAAGCCTCGGCCAAACGAGCACTAAGAACCTCTGCCAGACCGAGCATGAAGCACTCGGCTTGCCTAACAAGTCTTAGCCAGACCGAGCGCCACAGTTTCATGGTCAGACTCAGGTTATTTTCTTCTCAATCAAACTCTCACAAGTTAGCCCTCTCCTCCTCACAAATCAAGCCTTACTCCATAAACCGCTAACCTACTTGAGCAGTGTGGCAAACGCAAACTTGTAATTTTACTACATTTTAAATTTCACTCTGCATTGAGTTTTTGTTACAAGCCTAACTTTACTCTGCATTGAGTTTTTATTACAAGTTTAACTTTACTCTGCATTGAGTTTTTATTACAAGTTTAACTTTACTCTACATTGAGTTTTTATTACAAGTCTAACTTTACTCTGCGTTGAGTTTTTATTACAAGTTTATCTTTACTCTGCATTGAGTTTTATTACAAGTTTAACTTTACTCTGCATTGAGTTTTTATACAAGTCCAATTTCACTCTGCATTAAGGAGTCCTTAACTTTACTCTGCACTCAGTTTTTATTACAATTTCAATTCCACTCTGTCTTGAGGAATTCCTAAATTCAGTTTTTATCACAAGTTTTCATCACAAGTTTTCATCCATTTCAGACACACAAGCAAACACAGTCAAATGCAAACACAACTGAAATTTTATTTATTCACAACTTTGTACATAAGCTCATTACAGCAATTCAAAAAAAAAAAAAAGTAAGAAAGAAAACAACCTAAACAAAACAAAAACAATGTCTGTACAAAGTCTTTTTCTCCTTCTTCTCCAGTTACTCCTCCTCACTAGAGATGAGGTCTTCTTCTTCAATACCCTCATCCAAGGGGGTTTGGGCCACATCGTCCTTACCAATTGTCACACTACTAAGGTTTAAGTCTGGGAACAGTTCTTCAGCTCTACGTTTGAACATCTTCCAGCCACAGTCCCAGAACTCAGCCATTTCGTGCTTATAGAAGTCTGACTGCTGGAAGCTCTTAATAACTTCTGCTTCAGTTCTGCTTCCAGCAGTCGTCCTCGATGGGCCCGCCCCCCCAGATTCTTGCCTAGCCAGGCTGTTGGCGACCGTGGCATCAACTACCATCTGAAATTCAGCAGACCCTTTGAATTGCTCCACTGCTGCAACGCACAGATCGGGATAAGCCGCCCTCTCAGAGGCTGCCTTCGCCCTCTCTTCGTCCAGCTCCTTCTGCAGGGTCGCCCTTTCAGACGTAGCCTTTGCCCTTTCCTCCTCCAATTCCTTCTTCAAGCTCTCCTTCTCCACCGCTGCCTTCGCTCTCTCTGCTTCCAACTCCTTCTGAAGCCTCCCCCTCTCCTCCACTGCCTTGGCACGCTCGCCTTCCAGTTCCTTCTGCAGATCGCCAATCTTGACATCTGCCTCATCTTTTTACCTAACCAGCTCTTCATTACTGCTCATTGCCTCTTTATGTCGCTCGACGCGCGACGGCGCAGGCTTTTTGGCCTCATCCAACTTCTTCTGCTCGCCAGCCAATTGGAACTCGAGCGACACAACCTGGCGGCGTGTGTTCTCCAGCTCCACCTTAACTGCTTGCAGATCAGCGTGGGCAGTCTCCCAATTTGTACTCTCCTTCTTCAACTTCGCAAGTTGAGCCTTGGCCTCATCTGCCTTGAGTTTGGCAGCCCCCGCTTTCCTCAGCAGAGCCCATGCTAAGGTGGTTACCTCCATTTGAGCGGAGCATAATCCCCTCAGCAGTTCAGCCTCGTTGAATCTGGATGCTGAGCGGAGTGCTGTCTCTTCTACGATCCCCACCAGGCGGTCTGCCCCTACCCTAGCTGGGCCTTCTTCTCCCTCCAGCCGCCCAGCCACCGCACGAGCGTGGTAGATCGCTGTGGTCAGACTGACTCCCCCACCTTGGGGTGTAGGACCCCCCTGGGGCTGTTCTTCCCTTCTTGGCCCAGGGCCACTTGCCACATCTTCTACTTGCCCTTTAGGGGCGGCCCTTGCGACCCCTGCGACGATCGCCGCCACCACTGGCACCACTTCCATGCCCTCTGAGGCGACGTCCACCACTTCTGGGCACTTACCCTTCTTGGGGTCTCCTCCACCTCTCCCCCCTCTGCCCCCTTGGCAGTACTGGTTTCCTTTACAATCGTCTCCTCCTCCTTTTCTGGCAGGCTCTTCTTCACTCCGCCTCACCCTCTTCTTCTTCTTCTTCCCCACGCCCAATGCCTCCATCTCCTTCAAAGACCTCTCCTTCAAAGGGTCTATTGGGAGCGGTCGTGGCACAAATTCGCCTAAGTTTTTCTCTCCCAAGGGTTTGGGGCGAGGTCGAATCCTTTCCCTTGCAACCGGTTTTGGTGGTCGGTCGGCCTGAGACTCCTTGAATTTTTGGGCTTTCGCAAGGATGGTCTGATCCTCCGCCTCTTGAGCCCTTCTCCTCGCCTCCAACTCCACTCGGTCAAGGTCCCCACTACTCGGCTTTAGACCCAACCCTGCCTCAAACAATGCAGACGGCTGAACGACCTCGTCCCATTTGGCCCATTCTTTCTCCCTTCACTCCTTCACCCTCTTCACCCTCTCCTCTACTGCTGCCCCAAGCTTTGGCTCCATCGACTTGGTGGGCACCTTCCAAATGGTGCGCACCCCAACTCCTCTACTAGCAGACACGTAGAACCACCGTGGTCTCCACTCCTTAATCGACGACGGCAGCCCCACCACCAGCCCTTTCCCTGCTGCTGCCTGCAGAATGACCCACGTCTCTTGCTGCCCTAAGGCCTTGTAGCATGCGAAGAATTCGTCTACTGTCATGGCCGCCCCTTCGTTCGTCTTCAGCCAGGCACTTGCACAGGACAGCAAGATCTTCCATGTATTGGGCATTAGTTGGCCTGGCGCCACCTCCAAACGATTTAGGACATCTACTACCACCTGTGGCAGGGGCAGCCTCAGTCCTCCTTTCAATGCCTCCTCATAAAGGGCAAACTGCCCTGGCCTGGCATCGGATGGCCTCTCCGTCGACATTGGCAATGACAACTCTACTTCGGCAGACACCTGGTATTTTCGCGAATAGCCTCCAAGTCCGCTGCAGTAACCGTTGATTTATCTGCCTTTCTATGCCAGTGATCAGGTTCCGCCTGGTTGATAGGCTTTGGAGCTGCTATCATGGTGGAAGTGTGGGATCGTACAATCGACTCCCCCACCCTCTCCATCCTGTATTGCTGCGCTAACTCCACAGCATCATCATCGCCAAGGGGATCTACCCTGACATTCGCAGTTTCCTTTTGGGCCATTTCTATGGTGTGTCTGCGAATGGCTTCGGAGGCAGGTGCAAGGAAATTGAAAAAGTGTTGCAGAGGTGTATCGTGAGCAACAAAGGAATTCACACTTGGAATATTTTGATTTTTCGTAAACAAGTAGGTGAATCGAATAATGCCAAAAGCCCACGGTTTACCCGTATTCTAAGGATCCCAATTAATTTTCGCTAGCTTGAAAACTTTTCAAATCATCCGCCAAAACTGTCTTTTCAACCCCTATAATGACCTAACGTTTCATTTCAACACCCATAGTGACCTAACGTTTCATTTCTGATCCAACGCCTAATCTTCCCCCATCACGGGGTATTGCCACGTGTACGACCACGATCCACTGTCTCCTGCCCTTACCCTGTCTTTTCCACTTCAAATCACCACGTGACATGCCGCCCCTTGAGCCCCACTCCCCTTTACCTCACCGTTCGCAGTCGGTCCTCCTCACGGTCAGCACCCCGCCCGGCCAACCTTTGCGGTCGGCCCTCCCGCTCGGCCAACCCTCACGGTCGCCCGCTTTACGGTCGGCCCTCCCGCTCGGCCAACCCTCATGGTCCCCCCTCCTCGTGGTCGACCTTCCCACTCGGCCAACATTCACGGTCGACCCTCCTCGCGGTCGGCCCTCCCACTCGGTCACCTTGAACGGTCGGACCACCTCCCGATCGGTTCACCCGCTCGGTCACTCCCGCCGGCCGACCTCCACATTACCATTCCCTGACACCCTCACCCTCTTCATTACTATTCCCTTCGTTGGACTAAAGCTGCACTCGGGAATGTGGGACTACTGACGTGTACAAGCCCACAAAGGCCATGAACCACTATAAACAACCCAAGTCCATCACTCGGAGCCCAATACATAACCCAGTTGGTGAGGTCCAGAACAGCTGGAATCCAACATGGCATAAAGAGCCAATGCATTCAAACACATGGCAGGTGAAGGACGAGCCACATCAGCAGACAAAGATCTGTAAAGTTATTGCCACTGCACATCACCATTAATGTAGCCCATCACAGCATTTATTACGACAACACCTCCCCGTCGGAACAGGACCCCCTTACCCTGAACAAGGTAAGCTACAGCATAGACTTTCGGCGAGAAGAGCAGGTCGGAAGGGACAGCGAAATGATTACCAAAGGATATAAGCAAACGTTGAAGACAAGAAGAAGGTTAAGCTTTCTATCTCTAAACTCTCCTTACACCCTACTTCTTCTTCTAACTTGCTCGTCGGAGGGTTCACTAGGGGACTACCCCGTTTCCCGTTGGACTTGTTTGCAGGTAATCCGGTGGGCTTGGTCAACTGGACGTGGACACTGAAAAGCTTGGACTTGTCCGACCCATTCACTTGGACAAACTGTATCATCAGTTTTAAGCTTCTTTGAGAAGCTTTGGCCTCTCTTCTCTATAAGAGAGGCCCTCCTCTTCATTTGCAAGGGTTGAACATTTTTTTGTTAAGGCATTTGCATACACCTCTCCATATCTCTCTACTTCAAGCTCAAATACTCCATTATTCTTGGCCATTTACACTACACCTCCAAGCACAACACCTCCACTACCATCCTAAGTACCTTGGAGCTGTTTTCCAGAGGTTGAGAGCTCACTTTCTTGGTCCAGAGCTTGCTGCATTGCTGTGCTACAAGGGTAAGTCACCATTTCCCTCTTTGTAGCTTTATTTTGCTTCATTCTTTAGCATTATTTGCAAGCATTTTTGGACTTCTTCATAAACTAAAAAAAGTCTTATTTTGAGCTCCTCTTCAAGTTTGATTAAGGTCATTTTTCTGTTGGGGGTCATCTACCCCCTTACATGCTTCATTTCCTCATGTTTTGAGCTATGCATTAGAGCATTCGTGTTGGCCTTGGTTTGGCCTTTTAGCCATTGAAATCCAGTGAATTTTCAGTAGCTAACATGTGTCTTTGAGCTTCAAAATTAGAGAGGGGTGACCCTCTCACCCCTTGTTCTCTTTACTAGCTTTGTTGGCCTTACAAATAAGCCCCTATTTGCATGTTTCAAAGCCATGCTCCAGGCCATTTTTGATAAGTTTTTGTGACCTGCATGAACTCTGTTCGGAACCCATTTTGCCATATTAAGTGTCTATTATGCATGTGTAGAGTAGTCTTCTTCAAGCCTTTCAAAGGGGCTTTCACTTGCATGCTTCCTAGACTAATTTCAGGACCTTTTTGGTGGGTTTTAGGACCCTCATAACCTCTTTCTAGAGGTTGTTTTACCATTTTGTGTGTCTGTCATATATGTGTAGAACAACCCCTTGCATGGCCCTCCAAAGGAGCCTATCATTCTTGCATGCATTGACTGAGTTTCAGTGGGTTTTTGGGCATATTTTGGAATGGCATACTTCTTTTTTTGGCTGGTTTGGTGAGCTCTCATATGCTTCATATAGTTGTAGTACAACTCATGGTTCACTAGCTTTCTTTGCATGCTTTGTTGACCCTTGATTCTAGCACATTTTGACTATGCCTTGAACTGATTTTGTGCATATTTTGGACTACCCTAGCTCTTGTTTTGGGTCTCATGGTCGAATGATGCTTGTTTTGCATGCTTGTAGTTCAATATCCATGCTTAGCCTTGAGTTTCGAGGTCTATTGTATGCATATACTGAGATGTTTTCATGCTTTGGGGTCATTTTGCATCATATTTCAGAGCTTATGTAAATGCCATATCCTCATGTTTTCTCCTCTTTAAGTGTGCTTGAGAGTTGTGCATGAATGCCTTGTTTTGGACCATTGAATGAGCTCCATTTCTTTGCATTCCGAGCCATCATTTTAGGCCATCTCCCCACTGTTTCAGACCTACCTAGGGTCTGTTTGGGGTTTCTTTTGCCATTCGTGCATTGCTTTGTGTACCTCTAGTGTAACGCACTTCACTAGTTTCGGTATTCGGGCCATCTAGCATGCATTGTGTGACATATTTTCATGATTCGGGACCATTGTGCATCATGTTTCAGAACTGGAAATTGCATGCTTGTATGCCATATTTCATCCTTTGCCATGCTTAGTTAGAGTTGCATGTTGTGCCTTAGGATCGGTCCATTGCATTCGTGCATGTTTGCATGTATTTCGGTTGTCTCATTTTCATCACATGGCCACTGATGTGAGTGGGGCTGAGGTCCACTTACTTTAGTTTAAGTCCATATTGCATTGCGTATGCCATATAGTTCGTGTGCATTGAGAATGCCATTCTCAGTTCATAGCATTGCGTGTGCTAGTTGCATATTTGCATATCATCCCTCGCATGCCAGCATAATTAGGTTGCATCGCATTTAGGGTTGCATGTTAGTCGCATTGTGTATGCCATCTCATTGCATTGTGTTTGGAGTAGGGTTAGTCCAAACACAGGAAACGAGGGACGTTTTGTACTCAAAGTGACGGAACGTGTCTCAATTCCCGGTCGCCGACACTCCGATTACCCATGGAGTTTAGGCCTTGTTATGTTTATATGTGCATTCATTTCACATTGAGTCATGCAATTCGACTCCTCGGCCATCATCATCGAGATGCGTGATTGGTGGCACAGGGATCCGAGGTCTACACTCCCTAGAGCTTGTGCAATGACGGGAGAGTGGTCATGCACACATGTGTAAAATACTTTGCCATGCCCCTTTCTTGTTCTCTGTTGCAGCAAATCGGAATCCAGTAGCAAAAACTAGTCAGCAGCCTTCGGAAGTTTTGTACAGTGTTCTAGGACCAATTGCAAACAGAGGCAAATCGGGGCATCGCAAGGAATTTCCGACAAAGACCCCGAGCACGCATGCATCTTTCATCATTCGGAACAAAGCTGAGGCAGTCCAATTTATAGCTTGCATGCTAGTTTATTCGCTTCCTAGTTAATTTGTTAATTAATTAGGGTTTTTTAATATTTAATTAGCTAGAGTAGTTAATTATTTATTCGGACTGTATTATTTATTTGGACCCTCCGAGCGAGGGCAATCTTGTAATAATGTTGGGTGTGATGTATGTCTTCCAACCCCACGTCTTTCTCCCTTTTATTTACCACTTATGATGGTTAGTTTAGGGCACGTTTCAAATTGCATACTTATGCTCGCATGTTTGCATTCATTCTGTCTTGCATGCACCGGGCTCGGCGCATCATACTAACTGCATTGTATTTCGAATTCAAGTTGAATACATGTTATCTGTTGCATTTCATATGCCATGTTTAGAATAGCCGAGCCTATCTTAGTTGCATTTTGCATGTGTTGCATTAGCCATCTTAACATGAACTAGGATCATGCATTGATTACTAACTAGTTTCTGTTTTGGCTTGGAGTACTCGGTGAGTGTTTATGCTTTAGCATCCTTGCATGTGTGTGAGTGACTGCCATGATAGCATGCTTGCCATGAGGCTAACTGCTTATGTGATATAACTGCCTGAATGCCTGTGGGTGGAGGTTGGATTATTTGGATTGGAACAATTCATCGACTGCGAGTTTTAAGCCCACTTGAGAGTGGCAAAATCATGTTTTCTAAGCCCACCTGAGGGTCACAAATCCACATTTTAGTCTACTTACGAGTAGCAAACCGCTTTAAAAAACAAACATGAGATGTTTTGTTCCAATTCAGGCGATCCGGTCTATATTTGTATGCTATGCGCATCACGTAGTAAATCTAGGCTAATAACCGGAATAAGAGCACATAATGTTTTCAAAACTCGATATCATGGTTAGTAGAGGCCGATCTTTGATTGGGCGAGCGGGGGTGCTCACGAAGTGACCTTCCCCAATCGTACCCAAGTTCCCGAGCCGAGGCAACTTTGGTGATGACGGACACGTGGCTTTAGGCAACGAGTCAGGGTTTCCTAAATTCTCTCAAAATAAATATTTAGGTGGCGACTCTGTATCTGGCAAAGCAGTCCATGTTTGGCACTTCTTTCAAAAAAATCTGTTTTCAAAAACGATTTGCCGGATTTGGACTCTTTGATGATTCATCGGTCTTGCATTGCACTCTGCGAGATTAGATACAGGACTGTGACATTGAGTCCTGAACTGTAGTGAGCGGAAATGAACAAAACGGGATTCCCTCCTGAGACATTCGGGGACGTCTACACCCCCCCCCCCCCACAGTGGATAGTCTACATAACTCATCCATAAAAGGAAACTAGTTCCCACCCGCTGATGCGTACTTAGCACATAAAACGATCTTCCACATTGCATCATCCTCCTTGCCAAATCTCCACCACCATTTTGTTAGCAAGCAATCATTGAATTCTCTAATATCCTTGATACCCAAGCCTCCATTAAGCTTGATTTTCGTTACTTCTCCCCATTTGACCACGTGCAATTTCCGTTTCAGCTCCGCACCTCCCCATAAGAAGGCTGCTTGCACCCTATCTAGTATCTTTGCTACACCTTCTGGCATTTTAAATAAAGAAAGATAGTATACCAGTAAACTATTCAACACAGCTTTAATCAAGGTAACTCTACCGCCATATGACAGAAGCTTTCTTTTCCATGATGCTAACTTAAGTTTGAACTTTTCAATCACTGGCTTCCAAGTAGACAATCTACTAGGACTTGCCCCCAAAGGTAATCCTAAGTATGTGAAAGGAAGTTTTTGACTCTTGCATCTTAGAATATCAGCGAAGTCTTTCACTACACTGTCTTCCACACCCACCCCACAAACACAACTTTTATGGAAATTAATTTTGAGTCCAGACATTAACTCAAAACACCGTAGAATTCTTTTAATTGTCAGGATCTCACCCTTGTCAGTTTCACAAAATATCACCGTGTTGTCAGCAAACTGTAAGTGTGATAAACCCTTCTCTCTAGCTCATATCTTCACACCTTTGATTAAGCCCATATTCCTGGCTCTGCTCATTAAAATATTCAATGCCTCAGCCACAACAATAAAGAGAAAAGGGAACAGTGGGTCGCCCTGACGAAGCCCTTTTTCAGGACAAAATTCATTCGTTGGTGACCCATTCACCAACACTAATATTCTTGCCGATGCAACACACTCCTTAATCCACCCAACAAACCGAGAACCGAATCCGAAATTTTGCAACATATACAATAAAAATTCCCAATTTACGGAATCGTACGCCTTTTAGAAATCAAGTTTTAGTATGACCCCTTGCTTATGACTCCTTTTCCACCAGTCAACGAATTCATTGGCTATCATTACCCCATCCAAGATGTTCCTACCCTTCAGAAATGCTGATTGTACATTGCTAACCACCCTAGGCAGGACTTTCTTCATTCTATTTGCAAGCACCTTGGTGAGAATTTTATACATCGACCCAATCAAACTAATTGGTTGATAATCCAGCAAGGTAACGTGGCAGTCCTTCTTCGAAATTAGAGTAATAAAAGAACTGGAAATACCTTTTGCTAATTTTGCATGACGATGGAAGTCCTTAAAAAATTGCATAATGTCTGACTTAAATATCTTCCAACATTTTTTAAAACAAACCATGTTGAATCCATCCAGACTTGGCGCTTTATTGCCATCGCACTCTTTGATAGCACTCCAAACTTCAAAGTGAAATTTTTTTCTCAAACTAGAAGGACTAATAATGTAATTGACACAATTAGTGTCATGACCCGAACCCGCCCCTATAGGTTAGGATCATAACCGGCCAGTAATCATTAGATTACCTACGGCCTCAGACAGAAAATAGATTTTTAAATAAACATATGGGGCCAAAAGCGGAAGCAGACTTAAAAATTTTGTCCAATGAGCTGTGCTTACATGATAAAGCGAAACATTTCATAAACAGTCCATAATAACTCACACAAAAAAATAGAGTTAGTATCTTATACATCCAGGAACTTTAAGACATGCAGTTAGCCAAACAAAACAAACTTATATGCATGGATGATCCAATGTATTCACCGATAAAGCAAAAGTGTAAACACAAGAACAAAAATAAGGTCTCGTGCGTGAGACGTGCGGGCTGACTCTGCAAAACTTGACTTCCTCTCATATCTTTCGCTGAGGTTGGGTTTGGACATCTCTTTGCTCACCTACACACATATAAATGAGAGTGAGCGATAGTCCAGTGAATAATATCAAAATAAAGAAGTTACATGAATAAAATTCGTAACAGACATATCTAACAGCCTTAGGCCCATTCACGTTTTTATCTAATACGTCAAATGGCCTCAAGCCCAAACATATCAAACGGTTTTTGGTTCAATCATTGATGTCAAACGCCTTCGGCCCAATCATTCATGTCAGCGGCCCTTGGCCCAATTATTCATGTCAGACTATCATTCATGTCAGACGGCCTTTGGCCCAATCATTCATATTAAACGGCCCTTGGCCCAATTATTCATGTCAGATGGCCTTTGGCCCAATTATTCATGTCAGACTGCCCTTGGCCCAATTATTTATGTCAAACTATCATTCATGTCAGATGGATTTATGTGTGTTTCATACTCGTGATCATGATCGTATTCATATTCACTTAGTCTTAAGCAAAAGACTGACATTTAGAATACTCATTCTTAATTCAAACATACAAATCCATAAGGCATGTACAGAAGTAACGTTTGGGAAAACAACATAGTTGAACATATCTTTACTAAGATATTATTCACAGTGTTCTGCCGGTGGATTCGTCCTTATGCTCGACCCTACACAATTCATAACACATATTGGGTCACAAACAATTCAATTCGTTCTTTAATCTATTTATTTTTCTTAGGCTTCTTTCTTTACCCTTTAGGTCATTTACAAAGCTCAATGAATTCCTAAGAGTGCTTAGAAATGAAAGAGAACGGAAAACAAAACACAAAACCATTTTTCATAATTTCAAAAACAGAGTTCTTCGCTTGAGCGCGGATTTACCCGCTCGAACGGACTCCTTTGGTTTGCAAAAGTACTGGTTACTACATTTCCACGCTCAAGCGGACATCAATGTCTGAAGCTCAAGCGGACGTGCCAAATTCTAGAATTTCCAGAATTGCATTTGAAGCTCAAACTTAGCATTCAAAGGGTCTAAAACTCATGTTCTTGATACAAAATTATGGAAATCTTTATATAATATGAGGCCATAAGAAAATTGAGTCTAATTTGTCCAAAATCAAAACTCAATTCCCAAATTATTTCACATTTTTCTTGACAACCCATACCAACTTCATATCTTTAAAACTCATGCAAATTAATTTCCATATCACTTTGAATTTCACATGCAAATTAATTTCCATATCACTTTGAATTTCACATGCATGTGCCATAGGCTTCATTTTCAACTTAAATAACACAATTGATGCTCATCTTCATCAAACATGATCAATTTTAAATCAATTACATCAAAACTCCTTTAGTTTACAAATTAAGTTCTTTGTTCATAAACCCATAATTTTCCAAAGCTTAATTCTCATTACATCAAAACATGAAATCAATTATTTTAAATCCATGATGCATGTAAATTTATATCTCATATATATCAAGGTTTCCAAGCCCAAGCTCAATTGAAGTAAATTATTTATATATTGATTAACCTTAACCATGTTCATGAATTAATTCTTTAATTTCTCTAAATTACATGCATGTAAAAATAAGACTCAAATTCATATAAGATATGCAAAATCAAACCCAAAATAATTAATTTATAGGTTAATTTCCATAAATTTGAACCTAACTCCATTGCATGGACCAAATCTTCAAATAAATCTTGATGCATGTAATCTATGGGACTCAATTCAAGAAATCTATTATGCATGATGCATGTAAATGTAGACTTAAATACTCATAGAATTCCCTCATGCATGTAGCAATGGAGCTTGATTTCATGCAAGATTATAAAAATCAATTTCAAAATAATTACTTTCTAAATCAATTTCATAATCATGAATCTAATTTAATCTCAACATCTTCTAGTTTCCTTCTAATTACATGAAATTGAGCCCAATTATTTCTTAAATCAAATTTTTACATGAATTTCTTGCAAGAATTAAGCTTAGATTCCTTACCTAGAACTTTAATTTGTTGAATCTCTTAAGTTCTTTCTTCAATTTTCCAGCACAAACTTAGATGATTCTTCTTCCCTCCTTGTTCTCTCTTTCTCCCCTCTCGGTCTCTACCTTTTTTGAGCTTCTCCAGCAAAGAAAATGAGTTCAACCTCACTCTCTCATTTACACATAACACACATGCACACCACTCCCTTCAACACGTGCACACACCTCACATATTGAGGCACCAGCACAACAGTTCACCAGGCACATACATACACAGATTTCTCAGTACACCCACCTGAGTTTCTCAGCGCACCCACACCCACAATTCTAATTTGTTCTCTAATGCAATTTATGCTTAGGATTAATTTAATTAAGCAGTACTTAATCTTAATAAATCTTAGCTAGCACATAATTAATTAATCGTAACTAATCACAAATCCCACATAATTTAATTAGTCTAATTTGACTTCTTTAAGAGCCCAATTAATTATATTTAATTTATCAATCTGAATCAGATTTTTAATCAAACTTCCAAAAGGCTCCAAATATTAAATTAAACTTATTGTCATCATCAATTTTGATTCCCCAAATCATTTAGGCCTTTAATTTCTAATTAGACTCCAAATTTCCGTCAATAAATTACATATTTAAATTGGACATCCCATAAATAATTTAACCCGTAATAATCACAACAATTCTCAATCCTCATAATTTAACTAACTTAATTAACTCCAATTCGGACCTAATTAATCGAATCTCAATTTTACTAAACTGAATCGAATATTTAATTAACTCCAAATGGGTCTAATTAAAATTAAATTGATTCAACTTCTTAATTTCGCTTCCTTAAGCCATTTGAACCTTAAAATAAATCTTCAATAGAATCATATACGAATCAGATTCCATAATTCACAAGTCCCAAATTAAATTAGGATAACGACTAATTAAAATCCCAAATCTCCTTAATTAACCAAATATTAAATATTATACATCGGGTCATCGCAATTAGTTTTGATGTTCTCATCGCATACGTGTTCTTTTGTTTTGCTTGACTGGATATGGGTTGATGTTGTCATCGCATACGACCAAATACTAATAAACAACTATATATATTTGACAGAGTCCAGTGTTGCACTGCACCAATCCAAAACAGATCAAGCTAAAATCAACTACCAAAACCAACTATAAATATCCTCCAAACCCATACCCTCCACAGCATATACAAAGCCACCATTTTTACATTTCTGCAAATACCATATTCATATAAAATGGAACAAGCAAAGAGGTACTAATACCATATCTCATATGACTAACTCTTGTGAAGTCTTCAACTACATGTTTTGATTGATTCTTAATTTTCTTCACTTTCACATCTTTATTTTTTATTCAGGATTGCTGTTGTCACTGGAGGAAACAAAGGATTGGGCTAGAGATTTGCAGACAATTAGCTTCTAATGGGATAATGGTGATTTTAACGGCAAGAGATGAGAAACGTGGTCTCAAAACTGTGGAAAATCTCAAAGCTTGTGGGCTATCTCATATACTTTTTCACCAACTTGAGGTGACAGACCATGCCAGTATTGCTTCCATGGCTGATTTCATCAAAAATAAATTCGGGAAGCTTGACATATTGGTAAGATTTAAAGCTTATGTAACTTGTTTGGCTACATCTTTCATTTCTCATATGTTTTAGTGAGTGTCTCGTGCATTGAGTTGTAGTTTTTTAAATAATCCATTTAGACTTTGGTTTTAATTTTTAGAAACTATTTTTAGATAGATTTTCATTTATTTTTAGTGATTATTTCTTTTCATATTTTAGTCATTTTTTTTTAATTTTTAACTTTTTAGATTCATCAAGACTAGATGCATTTAAAAAGTATAAAAAAAAATTAACAAAAATATGGAAAAAAAATTAATAAAACCAAACGAAAATCTAAATAAAAATGCACATATTTTTTTAATTTGAATTTTTGTTGTTTTTTAGCAATTTATTTTTATGTTTTAGTCAATTTGTTTTCTTTTTTTGAAGCATCTAAATTAGGTGCATTTAAGAAGTTAAAAAAATGACTAAATTGTGAGGAAAAAAAATACTAAAAACAAATAAAAACTCATTTAAGAATAGTTTTTGAAATTTGAATCGAATCGGGTCTGGCTCTGGTCCAGACTAACAGCTAAAGCCGATTTAATTGGAAAGGGCCTACCTCGTGAAAATTGGGAAATACTGGCCTAACCCCCAAAATTGGTTTCTCACTATTTACACTAAGGGAGACCATGTTTGTTTGGGTAGATATGACTTTGGAATTGAACTAACAATCTTGCAAAATGCATTACCTAACATTTGACTAAGAGAACTGAAATTTGGATTAATAGTTCATGCGGATATAATATCCTTCAATAGGGGGACTATTGAATCCCAACAGCAAGATGGGATACAAAGCATAAGTTTGGACTAAATAATTAAATTACAAAATTGATATAAGCCAATTCAAACGTCAATTGATGATCCTAAAACTAACAATCTTAAGCATGTTATTTTCATCTAATCTAGTTCATTAGAACAAACAAGGCCATTGGCCTATGGTGGTTGAGGCAATGATTATGTGAAATTCGATAGTTTCTATTAAATTTTAGAGTAAAATACAAATACATCTCTGAGATTTGCTTAAAATTCGAATTATTTCTTATGGTTTTGAAAATTACAAATACCCTGTTGTCAGAATTTTTCATTTAACAAAATTAATGGGAAAAATAAAATTTCTAACTACTTTCTTATACACAATTAAATTACCTAAATTATTAATTGAAATATATTTCTAACATCATTAAAACTGTTAATTGACTTAATAATTTATTAATAAAATGGGACATTTGTTAATTTATTAATAAAATGTAATTTCCAAAACTATAAGTGGTAATCTGTATTTTAAGCAAATCTCAAATAGTATATTTATAATTTATCCTAAATTGTAATAGACGGACTCAACACACATCAAGCAACAATATTTAACATTTTTTTTTTCGCTTCTCTTTCTGTATACAACATGTTAAATTGAAATATAATTTTTTATTTTTTCTTCATATTTCCTCTCAATTTTGGAATAGCATATATAATTGAGTAAAAATTTGTGCAGGTGAATAATGCAGCAATTAGTGGAAGCATAATTGATGAGGAGGCTCAAAAGAGGCTAAACCTGGTTGATCTCCATCAACCAATGTTGTATTATTTCAAGATATAGTGCATAATTTAAATATATATATATATAGTGGTTTTGTTGCAAGTTAAAACATTTATCAGTTTTATGGTTGAGTAATAATCCTTTTTTATTTAATCAATTTTACAAACTCTATGGAGTTTGGAGCCACATACAAATTCTGTTTATGAATCAATTTCTCTAAAAATAATTTGTTATTGCCAACTTTGATGTAGATTGTAAGTTCAAATCTTAAAGGAGAGAAATTTGTTGAGCAAAGTTATGAGATGGGAGAAGCTTGTCTAGGAACAAACTATTATGGAGTGAAGCTAGTGACTGAAGAGCTTATTCCACTTCTTCAACTATCAGACTCTGCCAAAATAGTTAATGTCTCCTCTACCATGGGGCAATTGGAGGTACAAAAACTTTTCCATCATATAGAGAGAAATATATATATATATAACATAATGATTTTTTTTTTTTTTGGTTGACTACTTTTGTATAACAACATTTCAATTATATTTCAGCTTGTTTTAAATGAAAAAGCCAAGAAGGAGTTAAGCGATACTGATAGTCTTACAGAAGAGAAAGTGGAGGAGGTGCTTAAGAGATATCTTGAGGATTTGAAGGAGGATTTGTTGGAAACCAAAGGATGGCCTGTCAATTTTTCGGCTTACATAATGTCCAAGGCAGCTCTCAATGCATACACGAGAGTTTTGGCAAAGAAGTATCCTAATATTGCTATAAATGCAGTGAGTCCTGGCTTTGTCAAAACAGACCTCAACCATCATAGAGGGATCTTGACTGTTGAACAAGGTGCAAAAGGGCCCGTGATGTTGGCTTTGCTGCCTAACGGTGGGCCTTCTGGCTTGTTCTATGATCAGATGGAAGTATCAACTTTTTGAACAAGAGAAATTACATATTTATATTACCTCCTATATGTATCAATACATGTGAAAAGCCACACAAAAGGGTTGGAAAATTTTTGGTAAGCCATGCTTAATATAATTTAGGAAGTTCAAAATAAACTGGTAATGTATGTATGCATGAAAGAGAGAAGAATAGTATAGCTTCTCATCTTCTATGTTATAGATGTTTTGGCTAGTAAAGGTGTGTGCGACTCCAATATCAATTTTGTACTTTTTTTTTTTTGGATTGGCAGTGGAATTAAAATTGTATTGATAATGTACAACCTAAATAGAGAGGACTCCCAATCCTTTAGTTGTGTTTGGTTGGAAGATTTGGGAAGGAATTTGCAAAGGAAAAGAGAAAATATAAATGAAATGAGAATAAAATAGACCTACATTTCACGTAGTTTCACACATTTTTTTCCTTTCCATTTCCAAATCTCTCTCCAAATCACCCAACCAAACACACTATAAAAGATAGAAAAAAAAAAATAAAATAAAAATAATTCCATAAAAGAAGGGCATTACCTAGACCCCAAAAAAATAACAAGATACTAATTAGCAATCTAATTTGGACACTCAGTTAAAAAATAATAATAATAAAATTGCCAACCAACTCATTGACTTCAAAAACCAAAACTCATACCAATAATATATATACACAAACTAGGGCAAGCCCCATTAGATAACTAAAACAGAGGCTAGAAGCAAAGTTCATTTACAAAAATTAGAAAGTTAGACAGTCATCCAACAGTAATTTAAGGGATCATTGCTTTTGGGGTATCTTTTCAAGTAAAAACGCCCATTAATGATAATGGGATCCAAGAAGAATTTGCTCAGAAGTTCTAACAAGCATGGAACTTGACTATTAAGTCATTAATTAATCCAAATTTTCTCAAAATTAAGGTATTTTATTCATCTCATAATTTTTTCATTCATTTTTTAGCAAGATCGTGGCTTCTCTCAAGTTGTCATTTCAACTTGAGAGAGTGTTTGAGCTTCGTAGGTCTATTTTGGAATCGATTCTAATGATCCGAACTATTCATGTTATTGGATTCGTTGAGTAGAATATTCATGCAAAAAATAAGATGATTGGGCATGGGTAACTATACATTTGAATCATATTTATTTTAAAAAAATAGACGACAAATATAATTTTAAAAATAATTATCTATTTTTTATAATATAAATTTAATTCAAACATATAGTTACTTATGTCTGATCATTTTGATTTTTTACATGAATACTCTACTTAATGAGTCATAAAAAGTGAACAGTTTAGATTATCGAAACAGGACTGATGGTGGGCTCCAGGATCCCTCAAGTTCTCTCATGTTGAAATCTCAACCTGAGAGAAACCCAATGCTTTCAACAAATTGTTACTACCAGGGAATGACTCATCACCATCACACTATCCCTCACATTTCATTTTGTAGGTTTTATTTTGGGTCCATAACAATAATCTGAATTATTTATATCGTAAATCTCACAATGAAGACCATTTTTAAAAATAAAAAAAAATAAAAAAAACCAGTTTGATCAGCTATCATGAATAGATGAACAAATCGTATTTTATTTTATAAAATGGACGGTTTAAGTTTACAGACCATTCATGTCGTAAATCTCACAATGAAGATTATTTATGAAAAAAAATCAATTTCACCGGTTATCAATGCATAGATGAACAAATTCCATTTTATTTTATAAAATAAAATGGACGGTTTAAATTTAAATTTATAGCTGTCGTTCATTTTAAAAAAAAAAACTTGTTCATGTGTCTAACAATGTTTGATAAAATTATTATTATTATTTTTTTAACATTATCACGAATATTATAGCAATTAGTGTTAAATGGAGAGAAGAAGTGTGATATCAAGAAAATATAAAGTAAAGAATAATGCTTGGGACCCCCTTTTGGGGGTCACCCCCTCACCGCCCCCCCCCCCTTTGCCACGTGGCGGGTGGCGATTGGAGGAGCAGGAAAAAAAAGAAAAAGAAAAAGAAAATGGGACCAATGAGAGAGAGAGGGGGTCAAAGGAGGTGGGGGGAAAAGGGGGGATGAATCATTGTTGTAAAGTAAAAGAAAAAAAAATATTAAAGATAATTTTAAATCATGAAAAAATAATAAACATATGTTAAAAAATGAAAAATAATAATAATAAACATAATAGGGTCGGGGTGGGGTGGGTTAAATTATCCACCCCACCCAAACCCTGGGGATCTTATTCTCACCCCAATTCCGATCCTATTTTATTGAAAAACTCCCAAATCCATTTTATTAGGGCTAGGGAGTATGGGGGACCTATTGGGTCAAAGTAATTTACCATCTCTAGTGATGGCCTGTTTCTCCCCAAAGAATTGTATGTAGTTAGTAGTAATTGTTAGGCTTGGGCTTAGTGATTGATTATTAGGTTTGGTAATTATTAACTTTCTAGTCATTGTTAGGTTAGTGATCTATTTGATATAATATTTTTTTATATCTGTAATTACTTTTTTTATCAATTGCCAAAAAAAAAAAGGAATTTACCTAGAATATAAAATCCATGATTGAGATTCATTAATGGATTGGGTCCACAATAAGAAGATTAATTTTAAACCATCAATCTAAAATTTTGGGTCCGATTCTATATTTTTTTATTCCTAAATTATGTTTGAACCATGGATTTAGATAGTAATTTTTTTTTAAACAGATTTAGATAATGATTTGGAATATATATGGCAGTGTTTGGCAATATTTTTTTTTGGATTTTTTTTTATTTTTTCTAGTAGAAGACAAAGTTTTTGCAAATCTAAACAAAATATCATATCCAACCCCATAATCATTTTACTTTTTCTCTCACAAACATCACATCCAACCACAAAAAAATCCAACTATCTTCCTAAACACCAAAAAATTTTTCTCCAATAATATCCTACAACTAAAAAACCCTACATAAAAATCCACTTCCCAAACACCCACTATATATATCATTTTCCATTCCTTTCTATTCAAATAAATAAATTATCCAAATAGTAAAGCGAAGTAAACTAGTCAATTTGCTGAGCTCATAGCATACGTAACAAGAAAGGTAAACATGGGTTGATGTTGTCATGGCAAACGATCAAGTTAACTGTTTATATTGACCTTTCTTTGCTCTGTCCATTTTACTGGACTATCATTGAAAATTCAAAACTAGAGCAAACAACTATAAATATATCCCCCAAAACCATGCCCTTCTCTGCATACAATCCACCACCTACATTTTGCAGATACCATATTCATATAAAATGGAACAAGCAAAGAGGTACTAACAATACCATATCTCATATGGCTATGTTATTCACTTCTTTTGAATCAAATAAAGTCTTCAATTACATGTTTTTATAGATTCTGATTTCCCTTCACTTTCACTTCTTTATTATAATAATTATTATTATTTTTTTATAATTAGGATTGCTGTTGTTACTGGAGCCAATAAAGGAATTGGGCTAGAGATTTGCAGACAGTTGGCTTCTAATGGCATAACTGTGATATTAACCGCAAGAGATGAGAAACGCGGTCTCGAAGCTGTGGAAAATCTCAAAACTTGTGGGCTATCTGATATAATTTTTCATCAGCTTGATGTTACAGATCAAACTAGTATTGCATCCTTGGCTGATTTCATCAAAATTAAATTCAACAAGCTTGATATATTGGTAAGATTAAAAAGCATATGCTTACTTATTTGCAAATTCGCACTTGTATCACTACAACATATAAGAGTTTTAGAGACCAAATATTTTGATCCTTAAAAGTGAAAATTTTGTTACAAAAGACATTTAGGGACCAATTTTCATTGTCATGAGGATAGTCGTTAAAAAGTCGTCCCGAAAAATAAAAAACAAGGCTTTTAGCGACAAAATTTTGAAAATGTCACTAATAAATAAACTTTTAGAGATAAAATAATTTGGTCTCAAAATAGTTTATTTTTTTAGACAAAAAATTTGGCCCCAAAAGGATAATAATTCATTACTAATATTTAATTTTTGTTGCTAAAAATATAATAATAACACTTTTCGCAACAAAATTATTTGGTCACTAAAAAATAATTTTGTCCTAAATTTTAGTCTTTAAAACCTTAATTTTTTGTAATATATATTTAAGATTGTTACACTTTTTTTTTATTTTTATTTTAAAGAATACTATATATCACTGATTTCACGGTTTTGTATCATCAGCTATGTAGATATTATGATTGGTACCTTATTCATTAAGGAAAATCAACACAAATAATGTATTACCATTTATTCAGTCTAATAAAATCATGAAAAAAAAAAAAAAAACAAATGATAATATGACATATAGCCATCTATGAAGTACAAGTACATGTACGAATACTGGTATTAATATAATATGATACGAGTATGTCGATATGGTAAAATCGAAAAGAAAAAAAAATAGAGTACGGGTTTGTTATGTTTGTATAAAAATATTTATTTTTAATTTGGAGTAATACAAAAATTGATTAAATGATTTAATCTGTTAAGATTCAACCTACAATTAATATTTAATGCCAAGAGTAAAGGTATAAACCAAAATTAAATGTCATTATATGAAATAACTTACAAACCGTAGCTTAATTTTTAAATCATGCTAAGTATAAAACTAAAAAAAAAAAATGAAATGAATTTTATCTCTGTAATAGAAAAAAATATTATTTCAATTGAAAGACGGTATAGTTTTGGTATATACTAAGTACGTCTCGGTAAACCAAAAAATAAAAAGAAAAAAATTTAGACACGTATTTCATGTAGCTGATATATATACAGAAGTACCATACAAAATATCACATGCCTTTTCGAATGTGATCCTCATTTATTTCTTAAGCAAAATTCTTTTAGCGCCCTATAATTAAGGGCCCTAAGATTCAAAGACAGTCACAATCACTTAAAATTTTAGATAAAAAGCAATTGTTAATTTTTTTTTTTTTTTTTATCCAAAAGTTAATGTCAAATTTTTATCAGAAAGACTAGTGCCCTTGATCTCATCTTCCTCCTCCAATTCATATGGTAATCCTAAATCAACCATTCTCATTCTAATGCGCCAACCACCTCCCCATCAGCTCCCCACCACCACCTCCACTGCCCGAAATATATATAGAGAAATTTAGATTTCAAATTTGAAATGGAAATTCCTAGTTAAAATTAAATGTTTGTAATGTGATAATTGGATTTTGAGCCATAATAATTTTGGGTGGGTACAGTGGGGAGGAAGATTTCGCTCGCTTTCTCTTTTTCTTTTTGTTTACCAATTTAAATCTCTAATATAATGTTTGGTTCATTGAGATAAAATGAAATGAAATGATCAAATCGAACCAAAACAAACCAAATCAAACCAAATCTCAAGTCTTATCAAATGGAGTCGCTACATGAATCTTTCTTCTCTACTCGACTCTATCAACAGTCATTTGGTTAGTCAAATTAATGAGGTTCATATCTTTATTATTCTATTCGCCCATGTCAATCTAGGTCTACCCCTTCTCCTAACACGTCCATCATCACTGTACCACATCTTTTCACTATTGTCTCTGTTGACTTCCGTTTTATGACCAAACCATCTCAATCTATTCTCTCTCAACTTATTTCCTATCGGTACTACTCCTAGTCATTCACAAATATACTTATTACTAATTCTGTCTTTTTTAGTCTTACCACACATTCACCTTAGCATCCTTATCTCAACAATACTCGTCTTATCTACATATTATTTCTTAGTTGCCTAATATTCAGCCGTTTTATAGTGCGTATTCATTTATCACATAATACTCTAGACACATTTCTCCACTTAACCTACCCTACCTTAATTATATACACAACATCCGTTCCAATCTCCCAAACCGTTGTGATAATCGATCTTAAATAACAAAATGTTCATTCTTAGGTAATTCTTGGTTCTCAATCTTCACTTCTCATCTACTTTCTTTATTACTGCTACTAAGATTATACTCAATGTTCTATCAAAAATGTTCACTCTGTTTATATTTGTCTTCTTTTATGCCAAAAATAAAAATTTGAAGATGGCATGTTTTGCTTCTAGACCTCTATGTCTGTTTCATCGCTTCTTCAACAAGTAAAATGCTTGTATCTAAAAAAAAAAAACAAGTACAATGCTGCTTGAAGCAAAGATTAGATTCCTTCTCTTTTGGGATGAATTTAAAAAACCAATTTATTAGCTTATTTTAGTTACATAACTTCTCTTTTTTTGTATATGTTTTCGTAATATGTAAAAAAAGTCAGTTTATAAGTCATACTAAAAAAAGTCTGCTTATAAGTCATACCCAAAAAAGTCAGCTTTTTTGTTACCGTGATGTCGTTGCATGTATAATGTTTAAATTCAATTAAAAAAAAATAATTTTATAACAGGTTAATGGGTTTTCTTTTTTTCTAAATTGAGATAACTTTTTTTTTAATATTCTTGTGGGTATGGAAATCATATAATTGAGTAAATACTGGTACAGGTGAATAATGCAGGAATTTCTGGAATCACAATTGATGATGTAAGTCTCTCTATAAACCAATGTGGTCTTATTTGAAGATATATTAGCCCTGTTTGGTACAGCTTAAAAGCTGCTTATTTCAGCTTTCAGCTTAATTTAAGCTATTTTGATGTGTTTGGTTTAGCTTATAGCTTATAGCTTATAGCTTTTTGGAAGTCAGAAATCAGCTTATTCTTTGAGTGGGGCTGGAGATGCTTAATTTATAAGTCAAAAATCAGCTTATGTTTATAGTTATAAGCTATAAGCTGTTTAGGCATAAGTTATAAGCACTTTCCCACAGTTCTACCAAATAGGGCCGTTATAAACTCGAGAGGCATATAAATAATTTACTAGTGCCAATTTCAATGTAGATGTTACGTTCAGATGCTACATCAGTAACAGATGTTACCAATCAAAGTTATGAAGGGTCAGATGCTTGTTTGAGAACCAACTACTATGGAGCAAGGCAAGTAACTGAAGAGCTTATTCCACTTCTTCAACTATCAAACTCTACTAGAATAGTTAATGTCTCCTCCACCTTGGGGCAATTGAAGGTACACAAATTTATCTATCCTATAGAGGAAAATACAAAAGTAATGAAAAGGAAATTGACACTAGATGGATTTCACTATATTCCCATAGTTTCTAAATAATGTACATTAGTTGTATGGATATACATAAGCGGATAATTAATTGTAAAAATCACGCTATGATTTCCCATATGCAATGATTGTGGAGGATATAGGGATTAGTAATGCTATAAACAGTAAGGTCATGTTTGTTTGGGTGGACATGAGCTTGGGATTGGACTAATAGTCCAATAAAATTATTAATTCGATGTTTGGTTAAACAATTAAAGTACGGACTAAGTATTTTAAACTTGACTATTAGTTAAGATAGGATACATAATCCAACGAATTCATAGCCTTAGGACTATTAGTCATGGGAATGCTAATCCAGTCCGCCCAAACAAATATGGCCTAAATGAAATACTGCATAAATGGGAATGGAGGGGTTATAATAATGTTTTGTATTTCAGTTTATTTCAAACGAAAAGGCCAAGAAGGAACTAAACGATATTGATGGCCTCACCCTGGAGAAAGTGGACGATGTGATTGAGAGATTTCTTCAGGATTTAAAGGAGGATTTGCTGGAAACCAAAGGATGGCCTATTCGTCTTTCTGCTTACAAAGTGTCCAAGGCAGCTCTCAATGCACACACAAGAGTTTTGGCAAAAAAGTATCCTAATATTGTCATCAACGCAGTAAGTCCTGGCCATATCAAAACAGACATCAACCAAAATACTGGAACATTGACTGTTGAACATGGTGCTAAATGGCCCGTGAAGCTGGCTTTGCTCCCTCATGGTGGGCCTTCTGGCTTATTTTATGATCAGATGGAAGTATCAACTTTTTGAACAAATGCATATTTAATATAATTTAGGAAGTTCAAATTGGCACATGTGTATGCATGAAAGAGAGAAGAATATTATAACTTCTCATCTTCTATGTTATATATTTTTGAATAATAAGTGGTGCAATAATGATGTAATAATCAGATTTCTTTTATCATATTTTATTTATCATCTCATGTATAAATATTATATTAAAAATAAATATGAGTGGTATAGGACCTTGTGTCCTGTATCAATTGTGTGTTCCATCCAAGTAAATCTTATAAGTCTATTTATTTTTGTTTGTTTGTTTTAAGTCTCTATCACCTCTCCAAATGTTTGAGCCTTTGGATGTGTTGGGTAAAAGTTTGGACTTGTTTGGGCCAATATTTGGAAATTGAATGTATGAATATAGCCATTTGGTGTAGTGGATAAGTACCAAATTCTTTGAGGTCATTTTTCAAAAACACCTTTCAGAAAATTATACTTTTTTATTTTCAGTATTTTTTTGTTTTTACTGAATTTTTTTAATATTTTGAACAATTTTTTAAATTTTTAGACATACCTAACATAAATATACCTAAAAAGTAAAAAAAAAAATTGAAAAAAACCTTTTAAAAATTCACTAAATACCAAAAATACAAAAAAAAAAATATGAGAATTCAGTACATTTTTTGTATTTTTATGTATTTATTAATTTTTAAAAATATTTTTTCACAAATTTTTTACTTTTTAGATACATCTAAGTAAGGTGCATCTAAAAACATAAAAAAAAATGTTTAAAATTTTAAAAATATTCACTAAAAACACAAAAACCAAAAAACTCACTTTTCAAAAAACCTAATTCAAAAAACTCAAACCAAATACATTAAATATTAGCTTAACCTAAAAATAAGGCCCATATTAAAGTAGACAAAAACATAATATATATATATATATATATGAGGAACTAACTGAAAAGTCTTACTAAGAATATGGGTGAACCAATAAGCCCTAGAAACAACTTAGTGCCCTAGAAACAATCTGGAGTTTATTTCTTAGTGTCTGCTAGAAACTCTAATTAGCTAGAAACATCTTCATCTTCAAAAACTGTCAAATTTATTGGATTAAACTCGTTGATGAAATCAAACTTCAAGTGGCTTTATTGGCAAAGATAAACTTTGGATTCTCTGAGTCCTGATCCTCTACTTGCACTCTCTCCTTACCTCCCTACTTATAATGATGGAGATGCACTATAGCATGATTTAACAGTCCAGATCTAGAGATACACAATTTAAAAAAAAAAAAAAACTAGCTAGATCTAGACTGTTGGTTCATCCTAGAGTGCATCTCTACCATTGCAAATAGGGAGGTAAGGAAAGAGTGCAAGTAGAGGATCCTAATTTGGATTCTCTGGCTTTTCTACTACGTACTTCATGCTCCACATTCAAGAGGTTCAAAAAATAAAATCCAAAAGAAGAAAGTGTTAATCATCTTCTACACTGTTTTTGCTTTAACAGTTGGGGAGAAATGTTATATTTCGTGTTTTAGTTAGCTACTTCTTGTCTATTTTGTTATCTTGGGTTTGTTCAGCTTAGTTAGAATTCGGATGTCAACCTAATTGGGATGTGTTTGTTTCCTCTAAACAAATTTTGTGTACTTTTCCTATATTTCTTCAATTTATTTCAATCTTGCCAATAAAATAAAGTCCTCTTGACTTTTTGGTGCATGAAAAAGTCATGTTCACTTTTAATTATTACCACAAAATCTTATTTTTATTTTTTTAGCGGCATTTCTATAAAAAAGTGTCACCGATTATTAACAATTGAACTAGAAGTACACCAAAAAAAACTCTCTCTTTCTAAAAAACTCTCTCTTTCTCTTTCTAAAAAACCTCCCTCCCCGGGCCTCTCTTTGGGCCGGCCGGCCGCCGCCTTTGGCTATGGCGGTCGGCTGGGCTAGCTTCTCCCGTATTTGATCGTTGTTTTTCCGTTAATAAACTTGAGTCCCCATGATTTTCCCACCTAGGTGTGCTTGGTGTGCAGCGGTGTGCGTGTTGTTGTTGGTGTTTCCGAGCCGTGCTGGCTGTTTTTTTCACTCGAGCGCTCTCTTTTACAAGTAGGTGCTTGAGGGGTGTTCTCTGGTTCAGTTTTTTGGTGAAGCTTCGATGCTTGGTTTGGGCGAAAACTTGGGTGTCGGAGTCGATTCAAATCTGTCTGGTTTTCATTCGCGCGTTTCCTCTTGGTGTGAGAGTTTGAGGGGTGTAAGAAATGATTCTGGCGTTGGAAGTAGAACTGCTGGTTGGTGTTTGGATCAGCAGCGGGTGGTGTTCCTGTGGTGGCTGTGGAGGTGTGTTTGGTGTGCAGCGGTTTCACTCGAGCGCTCTTTTACGAGTAGGAGCTTGAGGGGTGATCTCTGGTTCAGTTTTTTGGTGAAGTTTCGATGCTTGGTTTGGGCGGAAACTTGGGTGTCGGAGTCGATTCAGATCTGTCTGGTTTTCATTCGCGCGTTCCTCTTGGTGTGAGAGTTTGAGGGGTGTAAGAAGTAGATCTGGCATTGGAAGTAGAAATGTTGTGGAGGTGATGATCAGCAGTGGCAGTGGGTTCGGGAGGTGAGGATCTGCAGTAGTAGCAGCTGGACCTTGGGCGATGATCTGCAGTGGGTGTTCTCCGGTGGTGGATGTGGAGGTAAGGATCTGCAGCGGGGGTGTGGTTGACCGGAATAGCAGCAGCAATGGCGGTGTGGTGCTGTGGATCTTTGGGGTCTTCTTGGCCGGTGTGGGTAGTGGGATTGGTCGGTGGCTTTGCTCGGAGTTTGAATCAGATTAGAAGTTCCTGCCCATGGAGTGTGGCCTTGGGTGTTGTCAGTGGGTGATCTCGGTGGCATGGAGTGTGGCCTTGGGTGTTGGGTGTTGTCAGTGGGTGGTCGGTGGCGTGGGTCTTGGCTAGGCTTAGGGAATGTAGCAGCATGTGGTGTGGTTTGAGAGTGATTAAAATGATTATTATATGTGGAGATTATGTGGGTGTGGCTAGGCTTTGGGAGTGCAGCAGCCAGTGGGTGAAGGAAAGTGATTAATATATCTGGGTTTATTAGATGGGTATCTAGTTCAGGCGTTGCTTTGAGAGTTGTTTTTGTTTATTATCTAGTTGTTGCTTTGAAGTTTTTTGTTAATCTAGTTTGGTTTGGGTTTTTGGTGGGTTGATTATGTGGAGATTCATGTATTTTATTTTCTAGTTAAGTTCTTCTTAACTTTTTTTTTTTTAAAAAAATCGAGAGGCTTAAGGGTTGGTTGTATGGATGCGAGTAGCAGTAGTAGGGGTATTTTTATACTTCCGAATCTCTCTCGATGCATGTCATCTTCTTGTACCTGTAATTTCATGCTGTTAAATGAAATTTTTCTTTGCTGATCAAAAAAAAAAATTTATTAACAATTGAAAATTTCATTACAGAAAAGCGGCACGAATTGTTAGTTTTTAGCGATTATTAAAAAATTCATCATAGAAAAACGTTACTAAATTGTCATTTTTTAGTGACAGATTTAGAAAATCGTCATACAACAACGTTATTAATTGTCAATTTTTAGCAACAAATTTAGAAAATTGTCACCGAAAAACGTCACTAACACTTGTGGGACTTTTTGATCTATGCAAACACTTGTTGGACTTGATGGTGCATAGTTCTTTATAACAGAACCTGTGCGTAATCACCCGAAATATTGGAAATATTATAAGCTCCACAAAGGAGGACCCATAAAAGTATAAGTTGCATAAAAAAATTGCAAAGCCAAAGCATGGTCGACATGGCAGTATGGCATGCGCGCGTCCAGGGCTGCGGCCTGGTCAACATGGCAGCCTAGAATGCCCGTGGCCAGGGCAGTGGCCTAATACCTTAGCATGCGCGCGGCTTGTGCCACAGCCTTGGCGGCATGGGGTACACTACAAAAGTTGAAGAAAAATTTTGTCTAGTTGTAAAATTACTCTATTAAAAAATTCAAGTTGTCTAGGGTGCACTACAAAAGTACACTTATTTATCTTTTTATCTTTTTTGGGTCATGTCATCTCTCTAGTTTTTTGTACATATTTTCGTAAAAAATCAAAAGGTGCACTTATTTAGATCATTTCAAACACTTTTTTTTTTGGTTATTAAATTATATCAATCAATAGGGGTGATAAACGAATCGAACGAACCGATAATTGTTCAAGCTTGGTTTGAAAATTTTAACAAGTTTCAAAATTTGTTGAACCTTTGTTCGTTCAACTTTTGAGTTTATCTCAAACAAACTTTTGTTGAGCCGAGCTTGAATAGTTTGGTATTTTTATCTAGTTTTAACGAGCCGAACTAGTAATTCACTGTTCAAGCTTAGTTTGAAATTTTTAACGAACTTGAAAATATGTTCAAGCTTGGCTTGTTTACTTAACGAACTAAGCTTGAACGAGTTTTTAATGAACCGAACACAAGTTGAGATCGAGCTATTTGGTTCATTTATCACCCCTATCAACCAATTAACGCCTCCATTTGTTTGGGTGTAAAATATAATTTACAGAAAACTCTTTTCAAAAAATATTTCTTAAAGGAAACATTTTTCTATGTTTGATGGTGGTGGTAATGGGACAAAGGTAGGCGGATTCGAGCAGGTCAAGAGATTGTCCAAATCCAACCCAAGTTCTGCTGAGAGTTGCCCAACCCCGTCCAAGCCCAAATTGTAACCTGAGATTGTCTGCCCAAGCCCAACCCAAGTTAGACCCGAATCGCATATAAATTTGATTCTTTTTTGTGCAACTAAGTTAATTAATTTGGTAAAATTAGACTATATTTACATTTTTTTAATATAAATTATTAATAATATCAAAACAAATAATATATATAATGCAAGAGAGGTAAGAATTGAAAAATCTATATGCAACTATAGTGATGTTTACAATTTCGAAGTCAGAAACGAAAAATGTAAAGTTTTGTATTGTGTTTCTTGTGTATATAATATATATTCAATATAATCTAACAATCTAAATTACTTTACCATTATCCAATAGCTAATCATTTATATGTATATTTAATATTTTTTATATATATTTATATATATAATTCAGATTTCAGATTACTCAGGTTGTTCGATACCTTTACCCAAATCCGTCCAAATTTAATTCAGGCTTTTGATTTTGTATCCAAACCCGCACTGAATTCAAAAATATTTTGCTTAAGCCTTAAAAAAAGTTGGGTTGGACTCAAGTTGCTTGGGTTAAGCCCACCAAAGTTGCACTCCTAGTGGAGATGGTGGTGTGGTGGTGGCCAATGGCGGAGGGAAAAAAGGCCTAGGGGGGTGGTGGCTACCCCCTCAGTTTTGATTTTTTTTTTTTTTTTTGGTGTGTTGTCATATACAAGATGTATTTTTTTTTTCTTAACATATTTTTTGGCTAAGAGTTTATTGTGTTATTCACAACAAGTAGTTATTTAATACTTTGAGAGCACTATGTGGTATTATTTATGTAGTAGTTTAAACCAGTAGTATAGCAAAAATTCTTATAGATTAGATATAATGAACTCATTATTTTCAGACAAACTACTTAGTTTGATTTGTGATTTCCTATGTTTTTAGCATCACGTAGGCAATGCTATATGGTATTCGAAGACTATTTAATAATTTTCATTCAAAACACATTATTTATAAGCAATCTCATCTCTTTAATATTTTTCTGTCAAATAAAAATTAAATAGATTTTATAATAATTTGTGCTATAAAGGAAGTGTTTTTATTTTCTAAAATTAGGAATTTTGATCCATAATTTTTTGTGCTAAAATTGCAACTTTCATCACCATCCCACACCGAGCTATTTTACACTATTATATAATTTTAATTTGTTGCTATTAATAATGAATATGTAATTTTTTATGCTTAAATTTAGCTCATAAAATTATTATTATCTTAATGTTGATCATGATTTTTATTTTAAATAAAAAATTATAATTAATAATGCCCCCTCTAACTTAATTTCCTACCTCTGCTATTGGTGATGGTGATGGTGATGGTAATGGTGGCGGTGGCCATGGTGATGGTGGTACGGTAGTGGAGGTGATAGTGTAATGACATTGATAATACTTTAGTCCGTAAAAAAATTTTACCTTTTAAAAATAGAAAATATTTTTTGACTGAATAAAGATGATGGAATACTTGAAGTTGTGAATTTGCAATTCGTAAGATAATATTTGTCTCACTAGATTTGTTAATTTGGTATGTTCTAGGTTACTGCTAAATTCACCTCCAAAACGAAGCACATAATATATTTGTGTTGCTTGACAGTACTCTGATAATCCGATTATTTTGTATACTATTTCAACAATCAAAAACAATTGTTGGAGCTGCCTATGGAAATTTCAAATGAGAATGATGTCACGGCTCACGCAGGAGGACCATGTTGTCACAGCATACGTATCACACATAAATATTAGGGTAAACTACCAATAGGTCCTAATAGTTGGACTTAATTCCTATCAAGTCCTACTGAAAATAAGTCTTGGTAAAATTGTCGCTAAAAATTGACAATTAGTGACTTTTTTTGTTATATTTTTATAAATCATCACTAAAACTTACAATTAATGACTTTCTTATGACAAATTTTTCCCATAAGACCTATTAGACAATAAGTCCACTCATTAAGACCTACACGTAAGTACTCCTAAATATTAGGCTAACCCAAAATAAATAGAAAAAATAACAATTCACTTTAAGTTCTTAAAAAAAAAAATTCAGATTCCTAATAAAATTTAAAAATTTTAATAATTAAATTTTCAACTTTTTCATAATTTTATAATTATTTTGAGGAGAAATTACTAAATTATAATTTTTCCAAATAAATAGTATGTTCACCATGGAAAATAATCACATTCCATAACACTGAAAGAAATCTATAAATCTGCACACAGATCATCCTCATCAATAACATCCCATACATTCAGAAATGGAGGGAACAGTCACCACAGCAGCACCAAAAAGGCACATCCTCTCTCTCTCTCTCTCTCTCTCTCTCTCTCTCTCTTCTTCATTTCATTTTATATATCGGATAAAATACATTTATGATTCTAAAAAGTATATATTCTATGTCATTTTGGCCATTTAAATTTTAATTTTGTCAATTTCACCCTTCAAATTTTTCAATTGGAGTCAAATTAGTCTAATTTCAAACTATCATTTAAATCGTTTACTGAATGATTATAAATTTCAACTATGATCCTTAAAGGCATACATTTTGTGTTCTTTTAGTTCCTAAAGTTTTAATTTTGTCTATTTCACCCCTCAATATTATAAGTGTATACGGTTGATATTATTTATCAATGTTTCGGAACCAAACTAACAAAATAAAAAATTAAGAACCAAAGTAATATGGAACACATACTTTAGGGACTATATAAGCATTTTACTATCATTCCGTCAACTATTTAGATGGTCCATTTGAAATTATACCAAATTAAATTGGAAACTATAAGAACAAAATTGACAAAATTTAAACTTGACGGGTCAAAGTGACATAAAATGCATATTTTAAAAACTATAAATGTAATTTATCCTAATCTCTAACTGACACCTTAGTTTTGTTGTGTGTTGGTGTAGCACTTGTGTCCTTCAAAGCTTTTGAGAAGTGTATTTGAATCCTTTATTTTATTTTGGGAATCTTTAGTGTTGTTGTATCTTAGTTTTGGAGGAGTACGAATTGATTTAAACTTGTTGGGATTGCTCGTTCACGCTTTACGTTGAAAAGTTATTTGGGAACTTAAATATCTTGTTCTGGGGTCGATACTAGTCTGGGAAGGGTCGACCCTTTGTTTTCTGAAATTGCTTTGCATGCTGTCAAACATAAGTGTTCCAGCTTTTCTTCATAAGAGTCGACCCCTGTGTTGCAAGGGTTGACCCCTGCAGACCTTTTTTCCAAATTTCAGTCCGGTTTTGGGTCCAACTTTTGGAGATTTTGACTTGATCTTTTGAGTTGACTTTGGGACTTTATTTCATTGTGACCTAGTACTATAAATAGGTCCCTCACTTAACATTTTCTTTACTTTTTCTTCTCTTTTTCCTTCTCCAAGCCGTGAGACTCTTCCATCCTCTCCAAAATCACTTTTTGCTCAAAGATCTTTAGATCTACTCTCTTGGAAGCATCTCCTTGCCTTGCTCCTTTGAGATTAAGTGTAAATCTTGTCAAGAGCTTTGTTTTGATCCAAGTAGAAGTTGGTTTCGACATCTTTGGAGTTTCAACCTTGTTTTGCTCGCCTTCTCTTCTAAGCTTGAGGTAGGGATTTTCTTTGAGTTATATATATATATATATATATATTTGCAAGATCTAGCTGATTTTCGAAATCATCCTTTGATTAGTTTTGAAAATTGATTGTTGATTCAAGAAGATGAGTGATGTTGAAAGTGGGTTTACTTTCTTTTTCCTTCAAAAAATAGAAATTGAGGGTTTTGAACTATAATGATTGATGAAAGTTGTTTTTGGGGAGATTTCTTCAAATATCTTGGAGATGGTTGGTTTTGGTGAGAAAACCTTAAAGTCGAGTTTTAAAAAGATGTTGAGATTTCATAAGATAAAATAGCCATATTTTTCGTTGGATGTCAAAATGAAGAAATGTTTTGGAAAAGTTTGATTTATATTTATACAAACTGTTGTTGTATATGTGGTATTCATAATTATATTAGGTATTGATTTCCTAGATATATTTAGGAACAGTCATAGTTAGGCTTCTAGTAGGATACTATTTCTCATAATTAGGTTTCTAGTAGGATACTCTTTCTCAGCTTATATATACATGCCTTCTATTGTATAGAATACATTCAACTCTATTATCATTCAATACAATTATTCAATACAACATATTATTTTCTCTCTCCCTACTATTCTAACATGGTATCAGAGCTAGTTTAAGAACCTAGTAATTTCGCTTCACCGGCAGGCGGCAGCCTCGCCTTGGCCGCCCGCCGGACCTCAACCTATTCCGCTGTCATTTTTTCTTGTCAATATTGCTTCGTGGTGATCTCTTCTTTTATCCGTTGGTTTATTCCTACCCTAAATATCTCTATCATATTTTTTTTTTTTTTTTGGTGCTTCTGCTCCACTTTGTCTTTCCCTCTGCTTCAACCTCAAATAGGTATCTATCTTCACACCTATTTGAGTTTGAGAGGGGGTATTATACCTATATCATAGTGAGCATGGTGATATACCATGTGAACCACCTAAGCCCCAAACCACCACTAAGCCGTCTCATTGGCGCACTATCTAAGCTGCTTCGTTGGTGCACTCCCTAAGCCGCCTCTTTTGGTGCACTCTCTAAGCCGTCCCATTGGCGCATTACCTAAGCCGTCTCCTTTTGTCGCCTCCTTTTGCCGTCTTCTTGGCGCACCACCAAAGTCTCCCCCCTGGTGCACTATCCAAGCCATCCCCTAGCGCACTTAGTTATCTGTTGCCATCATCGTTCAGCACCACGTCATTAGTTATGTGTGTGCCACGCTTGCTGGTTCAACATCCAGTTCTCTACATCAATCCGGCATGACCCCTTTAAACTGTCTTGACATTGATTCTAGTTAGCTCCTACATCGATCCGGCATGACCCCTTCAAACTGTCTCAACATTGATTCCGGTTAGCTCCTACATCGGTCCGGCATGACTCCTTTAAACTGTCCTGGCGTTAGTTCCAGCCAATTCCTACAATGGTCCAACACGACCATAAACTGTCTCTCGGCGTTAGTTCTAGCCAGTTTCTATATTGGTCCGGTACGACCTTAAATTGTTCTGGCATTAGTTTCAGGCAGTTCTTACAATGGTCTGACATGACCATAAACTGTTTCCCAGGTTTAGTTCTAGCCTCTGATATATTTCAAGCGCCCTTGCACTCCCGTTCAGATTTTGCAATCTATTTGCTTTTTATTTTATTTAGTTTTATTTCATGTTTTAGTTTCTCTCTCCAAACTCAAGATGTTTATCCTCCTTGAGTTTGAGGGGGGATGTTAATGTATATGTGGTATTCCTAAATATATTAGGTATTGATTTCCTAGATATATTTAGGAATATTCATAGTTAGGTTTCTAGTAGAATACTCTTTCTCATAATTAGGTTTCAAGTAAGATACTCTTTCTCAGCCTATATATACATGCCTTCTATTGTATAGAATACATTCAACTCTACTATCATTCAATACAATTATTCAATACAACATATTATTTTCTCTCTCTCTACTATTCTAACACAAACGATGGGTTTCATGAAATGTGAAGAATTTGATTTTGGAAGTTGTTGTTCAAAATGTTATTGTAGTCTTGAAATGACTAAATTATTGAGAATGCTCTAAATGTGAAAATTATGTTATTTCTTGGATGAATTTGAAATCAAAGTTTATATATTTATCTTGTGATATTATTGTTTTGAAAAGAAAAATGGGATATTTGTTCACAATGGAATTTTTGTGTGGAAGTATTGAAAATGGAAGAAATGTTTTATTGTGTAATGACCCAGAAATTTTTTTTTAAATAGCCAGTGCATAATTTAATTGAGATAAATTTGTTGGGACTATTTTGGTATATAATTGGACTATGTTTGACTTATGGGTGAGACCCATGATTTAGATTTAATTTAATTTGAGTTTGTTTAATGACTCATGTTTAACTGTTTGGTCCTTTTTAATTAGGTAATTGGTAATAACCACCTTAGAAGTTGTTATTATTTATTATATAGGATTATAATAAATATTTGATGATGAGTGTGGAATAAAGAAAGGCAGTGGAGAATGATGATTTGAGAGAGCTCACGAATGGGCATTGATCAAAAGGAAATTGAGTGGTTAACAGAAGGGATCTCTAAAAGAAAAAGAGATAGAGATAATAAAAAAAAAATGAGTTTTGTGTAATGGTGGGGGGTTTTTGGCTGAGAGCATTTTTGAGAGAGAAAAAAAGGTTAGAAAGAGGGAGAGACACACACATGGAGAGATAAGGGACAGCATTGTTTTAAAGTTAAAAAAAAAAATACACGTCAAGAGAATATATGATGACTCTCTCTCTCTCTCTGTGGGGCTAAGGGAGGTTTTCGGTGGAAATTAAAAAAAAAAAAAGGGGGGAGGGGGTAAAGAAGAAGTTCACATGGCTGCCATCTCTATCTCTCTCGGTGGGATATATAAAAATAAAAAATAAAAAAAAAAGAACAAAGAAAAAGATGGCATCGGCCCACTCTTGAACCTATTAGGCAGCTTGATACAGTCAAATGAGGGAATTGAAGTGAGTAGATTTATGGAAAAAGTTGTGAAAAAGACCAATTTCTCTCTCTCTCTCTCTCTCTCTCTCTCTCTCCCTCTTTATTTCTCCATTGATGCTCAATCTTTGAGCTTGAAATGGGAGTCTTTAGAGTGAGATTTTGCCAAAGTGTTGTACATGAAAGTCGGAGAGCTTGTCGTGATCTTCGCAATGGTGATCTCGGATCCATAATTGGGTGATGTTTGCATTTTCGGATTAACTTTTCTTCATATTTGAGGTAGGGACTTTCTTCATATCATTACATTAAAGCTATGTTAGGGTTATTTTGAGAAAATATGTCATTTTAAGAGGTATTGCATATATATATATATATATATATATTCAGATTTTAGTTTGGTAATTTTTTTGAGAAAAATTATGTTGAAATGTTAAGAATGTTGGTATTTTGAGATTGATTTGGGAAAATCATTTTGTGTTGATAATTTTGTAAAACAAATCTGAAAATAAAATTGAAAAGATGTATGGATTGTATCTACATCATATTATGATTAGATGATTTATTTTGAGAAATATAAATTTGAAATATTTTTTTTATCTTTGATTTGAAATTTATTTTTGAGAAAAATAAATTGATATTGAGGAATATTGTGTAGATTGTTAAGTTGGTGTTATTAATTTGGAAGATGGTGAACATAGTGAACTTACTAATTTGATGAATTAAATTAGTTTGGTTAATATTTTAAATCCTTTGTAATTAAAGGGGGTGTTATTGGGTTTTTAATTCATAACTTTAATATTATGATATTAAAAGTGACGAAGTTGACCAAGTATGAGATTTGAAAAAATAAGCGAGATTAAGTTGATGTGGTATGGTATTGGGTTCCTAGTTTTATTAGTTGAGTAATGTTATAATAATAATTTCATACTTCAAAATTTTTATGAGATATTTGAATTGTTTGGCGGTTTTTGACAAGAAAAGAATAGAATGTGATTTTAGCTCGTTTGGAGCAAATGGATGAATTGGATTAAAACAAAAAGATGAGTTATCAAAACTTTTATTTATTTATTTTTTTTCCTTGGTTTAATTCGATGGGGTGGATGTTGAAATTTGAAAGTAAACACTCGTGTTATATTTTATAATTATAGTCAAGAGAAGATTTTGATATAATTGATTAAGTGTTGGAATACTCACTTATGCTTATTAAGAATTATGATTGAACTTGAAGATCCCAAGATTTTACTTGTATGAGAAAAATGGAAATTTGATTCTATTTAATGTTTGGGAAGGGGATGAGTTTTGGAAAGGTTATAATTTCATTTTATTGATAAAGTATGTGAGTTAGAAATTTATGAAACCTTGAACCCGCTTTGGTGTTATATGTTATTGCTATTGATGAAACTATTGTTTAAAAGTTTTGGTTTTTGGTAACCGGTAGAGGATTACCATGTTGATATTTAAATGAGAAGATTCTTGGAAAGGTAAGAAAATGTTTGATTTTGGAAGTTTGTCTTGAAAAGGATATTGTTGAATTGTCTTGAAAAGACTAAGCTAGAAGTTGTTGATTTACTTGTGGTACATACATGAACATTGACATTATTACATTATCTCTTGGAATTGTATCATGATATTACATTGATAGTGTTGGACCATTTTAATATCTTTTATTTATTTATTTATTTATATTGTTCATGAATCTTCTTTTGTCTTATTCATGAATCTCATCTTGTTCATGAATGGAGATTCATTGCTTTGGTGACTTTTTGTCTTATTCATGAATGGAGTTTAATTAGAATTCATGAACTTGTTAGTGAGTTAATTTTTTGTTCACCCTCCCTTTTCTCTAGGTTCATGGTCATTATTGTTTTTTGATGTATTTTGTAATGTCTTAGTGGCCTATAAATAGTTCCTCTCTTCTACTCTTTTCTATAACAAACACATCAACTATTTTCTATACAAGAGAGATTACTAGCAAAGAATGGTGTTTTTCTTGGTGGAGCTTTGGGTTTACCATCTTGTGCAGAGTTGGTTTGAACCATACGACAAGTGGTCGGGCTGTTGTATCCTGGAGGGGAGAAGTCATAATTTTGTGACTGCTGCATCGGTATTTGGGTTCTTCCTACCGCAGTGGGCTTGATCTCCTTAAAGAAAACGAGATATATGTGCCTCAGCCTGATCTATTTGTATCTCTTTTCCTTTGCATTATTTATCAATAAAATATATTTTTTCTGGTATTTTCACCAACAATTTTAAGGAGATCAACCATGGATCAAGTGCCAGAAAAAATCAATGATGGAATTGGAGATCTTAACAAGCCTTTCAAGTTCAAGGGAGTTCATTTTAAGAGGTGGAAATGAAAAGTTCTTTTTTACCTTAGTCTTTTGAAAGATGCATATGTTCTTTCCGAGAAGAACCCAAACAAAATCCCAACCGAGGAGATGAATGATGAAGACTACGAGGCACATGAAGCAAAAGTGGCTTCCTACAATACAGATGAGTATAAATGTCATTTTTATCTCTTAAATTGCCTTGCTGATCAATTTTATGATTACTATGACACCACTTACACTTCCGCAAAGAAAATTTGGAAAGCTTTACAGACTAAGTATGATACTGAAGAGGCAGGAGCAAAAAAGTATGCAGCTAGCCATTTTTTTCGCTTCCAAATGGTGGATGGAAAATCTATTGTGGAGCAAGCACAAAATTTCCAAATGATAGTTGCAGAAGTAAGATCTGAAAGCATCAAGATTGGTGACAACTTGGTAGTTGCAGGACTTGTTGACAAGCTACCGCCATCTTGGAGAGAATTTCAAAAGAGCATGCGCCACAAACAAAAGGAGACTTCCTTAGAAGCGTTGATCACTCGCATCCGAGTCGAAGAGGGGCTAGAGGCCAAGATGCATTAATAACACAAGCGGGTAATGACAATTCTACCACAAAGGTAAACTTTGTTTCAGCAATAATAACTTACCCAAAAGTCACAATTCCAAGAATGCTTATTTAAAGCCTTATAAAAAGAATATGAAGAATTATGGTAAACCTCACAATAAATGGATTAATCCAAATAAGAACCAAGGTCCTTTACCTCCACAAAATTTTGCATGCTTTGTCTGTGGCAAAAGTGGGCACATTGCTCGAACGTGCACATTCCGAAAACGTGCACCTGCCCCAAAGGCTAACGTTATCGAGGAGCCATTTGTGGCGATGATTACAGACATTTGCATGGTTAATTATATGGACGGTTGGTGGGCAGATTCGGGTGCTAATAGACATGCTTGTTATGATCAAACTTGGTTCAAGGTATATACTCCCTTTGATGATGAGAAAACAATTATGCTTGGTGACTCTAGTCAAACCAAGATACTTGGGAGTAGTGAGGTTGACCTTAAGTTCACCTCTAGACGTGTGCTTACTTTAAAAGATGTGCTTTATACACCGTCCATGAGAAAAAACTTGATGTCAAGTTATTTGTTGAATAAGGCTGGTTTTAAGCAAACTATAGAATCTGATCAATATGTGATTACCAAGAAGGGTATTTTTGTGGGTAAGGGTTATACTTGTGATGGGATGTTCAAATTGAATGTTGAGATTAATAAACCATCTACTAATTCGGTTTACATGTTGTCTTCTATTAATTTTTGGCATGCTTGCTTGTGTCATATTAACAGTAAATATGTGGGAATCATGAGTAGTTTAGGATTAATTCCTAAAGTGACAAAAAAATTTGAGAAATGTGAAGTTTGCAGTAAAGCAAAAATTACCAAGAGGCCTCATAAAAGTGTTTAAAAAAAAACCGAATTGCTAGAATTATTTCATATTGATTTGTGTGAGTTTGAAAGAATTTTAACTCGGGGTGATAACCGATATTTTATCACTTTTATTGATGATTTTTCAAAATATACAAACGTATATTTATTAAAAAATAAAAGTGATGCTTTTGAGAAATTTAAAGAATTCCTTCTTGAAGTAGAAAATCAATTCGGTAAAAAGATTAAGAGAATTAGAAGTGATAGAGGTCGGGAGTATAAATCTCTTGGATTCAACTCTTTTGTTTAGTCATTGGGAATTATTCATGAGACTACTCCACCGTATTCACCTTCATCTAATGGCGTAGCTGAAAGAAAAAAATAGAACGTTAATTGACTTGACGAATGCTATGCTTATTGATTCAGGTGCTCCCTCAAATCTTTGGGGTGAGGCTATTTTGACAGCTTGCCATGTGATAAATAGAGTGCCACATAAAAAGACTAAAATTGTACCTTATGAGTTGTGGTTTGGGCATAAACCAAATCTAGGTTATTTGAGGGTTTGGGGTTGTTTAGCTTTTGTGAGGCTTGCAGATCCTAAACGACCTAAATTGGGTGAACGAGCTACCACCTGTGCTTTTCTTGGGTATGCGTTGCTTAGTACAGCTTATAGATTTTTTGATATGGAAAATAATATTATTTTTGAATTAGGTGATGCTATTTTTCATGAAAATAAATTTCCTTTCAAATCTAGAAATAGTGGGGTCAAATAATTTCTGAAAATATTTTATCCGTTCCTAGCTCTTCTACTCCATCTCAAGTTTTTCAAAAACAAGAAAATTCTCAAATTCAACCAAGGAGGAGTAAACGAGCTAGAGTTGAAAAAGATTTTGGCCCTAACTATTATCTTTACAATGTGAAAGAAATTTCCCTTATGGTGAAAAAAGCTTTATCATCATCTGATACTATTTTCTGGAAAGAGGCTGTAAATGATGAGATAGATTCACTACTTTCAAATAAAGCATGGAAGCTAGTGGATTTACCTCCAGGTTGTAAAACTATTGGGTGTAAATGGGTCCTTCGTAAAAAACTTAAACCGGATGAAACTATAGATAAATAAAAACGAGGCTTGTCGCTAAAGGTTTTAAGCAACAAGTTGATCTTGATTTCTTTGATATTTTTTCTCCGGTTACTAGAATTACATCCATGAGACTGTTGATAGCAGTGGCTGCAATTCATGATTTAAAAATTCGTCAAATGGATGTGAAAACAACATTTTTAAATGGAGATCTAGATGAGGAGATTTACATGAACCAACTCGAAGGCTTTGTGGAGCCTGGCCAAGAAAGCAAGGTGTGTAAGCTAACTAAATCCCTTTATGGTTTAAAATAACCTCCTAAACAGTGGCATGAGAAATTTGATTCCTGCATGCTTGAGAATGGCTATAAGACTAATAAATGTGATAAGTGCACATATTATAAAACTTGTGAGAATGCACATGTAATTATTAGCCTATATGTGGATGATCTACTTATCTTTGGCTCTAATTTCCATATAATAAATGAGACTAAAAATATGCTTAATAGCCACTTTGATATGAAAGATCTTTGTGAAGCCAATTTTATTTTGGGAATTAAAATTACTAAGACTAATGATGGCATTTTTCTTGATCAGTCGCATTATGTTGAGAAAATTTTAAAGAAATATAATTTTCTAGACTGTAAACATGTTGCTACTCCTTTTGATGCAAGCATACATTTATCTGTTGTAACAAATGAAAAAGAAGTGATTAATTAAAAGGAATATGTTAGCATGATTGGTAGTTTGAGATATGCTACTGACTGTACTAGACCTAACATTGCATATGCTGTTGGAGTACTTAGCAGATTTACTAGCAAGCCAAGTCGAGATCATTGGCTAGCCATGGGAAGAATTATGAGATATTTATCTGGTACCAAAAATTATGGTTTGTTTTATAACAAGTATCTTGCGGTACTTGAGGGATATAGTGATGCCGATTGGAATACTTTGTTAGGTGATTCTCTCTCTACCTCAGGTTTTATTTTTACCTTGTGTGGTGGTGCTATATGTTGGAAGTCTAAAAAACAGACTATAATTGCTAATTCTACTATGGAAGCTGAACTTATAGCATTAGCTTCAGCATGTGAGGAAGCGAATTGGTTGAGAGATTTGTTACATGAAATCCCTTTTTGGGAAAAACCAATTCTTCCTGTGTTAATTCGTGATAGCACTGCTGCTACTGGTAGAGTGAACAACCATTTTTATAATGGTAAATCCAGACCTATTCGAAGGAAACACAGTAATGTGAGATTCTATTTGAGTAATGGCATCATAACTGTGAATTACATAAGATCTTGTGATAATCTTGCGGATCCGTTAACCAAGGCCTTAGCGAGAGATAAGGTCTAGAATACATCGAGGGAGATGGGTTTGAAGCCTATAAAATCATAAACCATGTATGAGGATACCCAACCTAGGACTAGAGATCCTGTAACTAGGTTCAGTGGGAAGAATGAATCATATGGTGGTTGTAAAAAATGCACTCTTTAATATTTTGTTATACATCCCTATGATGTAAGTGCATTTGTCCTGTAATGTTGGAAGGTTGAGTTTTTATACTCTTATTGAAATTCTGTAGCTCTTGTTGAGTGGAGTGTGTAAATTACACAAACATCCTTGACAAATTTCACCTATGTGAGTATGAAAGTGGGGCCGCTTTCTATGAGAACAAGGCTTATTCTCAAATATGCTCATGAAAACTGGGATAAACACAAGGCCGTAATGTGCTAGCTATTAAAAGCTCATGTCAACACCTGGATTATTATGTGTGAGTAGTAATACTTTATTTCCCCTAAGCAGTCATAGTTCAAGTCTGAGACCACTACTGACTCTGGAGTAGAGGTTGCCATTTCACTAATGAAGGTTCAATGCAAAGCACACCTTCATGATGCATACTAGTCTATCTTTGTTTGGTAATCTCTCTTATCCTTGTTGATATTAAAATGAGTGGGGGGTTGTTGGACCATTTTAATATCTTTTATTTATTTATTTATTTATATTGTTCATGAATCTTCTTTTGTCTTATTCATGAATCTCATCTTGTTCATGAATGGAGTTTAATTAGAATTCATGAACTTGTTAGTGAGTTAATTTTTGGTTCACTCTCCCTTTTCTCTAGGTTCATGGTCATTATTGTTTTTTGATGTATTTTGTAATGTCTTAGTTGCCTATAAATAGTTCATCTCTTCTACTCTTTTCTACAACAAACACATCAACTATTTTCTATACAAGAGAGCTTACTAGCAAAAAATGGTGTTTTTCTTGGTGGAGCTTTGGGTTCACCATCTTGTGCAGAGTTGGTTTGAACCATACGACAAGTGGTCGGGCTTTTGTATCTTGGAGGGGACAAGTCATAATTTTGTGACTGCTGCATCGGTATTTGGGTTCTTCCTACCGCAGTGGGCTTGATCTCTTTAAAGAAAACGAGATATCTATGCCTCAGCCTGATTTATTTGTATCTCTTTTTCTTTGTATTATTTATCAATAAAATATATTTTTTCTGGTATTTTCACCAACAGATAGAGACATGGAGTTTGATCACAATGGAACATTGTGTGGTGGAATTGAAATTGGAACTATCTTAATGCATTGTTACACATTACATTGCCATTCCATTTCATTGTTATCATGGATTTTGAATTGCAATTGAAAACTATTATTTTGAGAAAGGAATTGTTTTTGAGAAACAAGATCATTTGGATTTGTTTTGAGTAAATACGTTGGTAAGTCCAGATGGGGGTGTAGTTTGATATTGGTTAAGTTGGCCTAAGTGTCCATGGTGAAAGACCAGAAACTTGCGCGGATAGGTATCGGGCCTTCCGGTTAATACCGATAAAAATGACAATTTGGTAGTACTTGTATAGTCTACTTGCAGACACCAGCCTAGTAATTACCTGAGTTGTATTTACCATCTTGGAATTCTATTGAAATTGTTGGATTGATGTGTTTTCAAATTGGCATTGTGCATAAGATTTTCAAAAGATGAGAAAAATATTTTGAACATGACATGGCATATGCATTCATCTCATAAGACTGTATAAAATGGATTTGATGAATTGATTAATTATTTGATTCAATTGATAATGAGATAATTGAATGAATTGAAAAAGATGTCCTGTTGCTATTGAAACTTGTTGTGGTTAATTAAATAAATTGGATTTAAGAGATTATGTAATAAAATCATATGGTTTTGACATGATATGATTTCACGTATATGTACGAGTATTTTGGTACCCACATATTTTCTAATGTTTTAATATGGGATTGTTTGGTAAGCTAGTGGTTGCTCACCCCCTGCCTGTACATGTGTACAGGGAATGCTTTTCAAATTTGAAGATCAAACAATGGGTTTTACCATTTCACAAGTGTAATGTAGTGATGGATTGTATTATTTCATTTGTTATTCAGTTGAGTGCTATTTTTTTGTAAAAAGTAGTGTCCTCTCTTTTATTGTAAGTCTTAGGGCATTTCTTTTATTTGTATGTAAATGTCATTGTTGTATAACGAGAGGGAACATGTATATTTAATTATTTATCATTTCATCAAATGATGAATTGTCATTTGTAAATGAACTTAATTAATGAATATTGGTAATGTTGTCCGAGTAATAAAATTTGGCGCGTGATATATTGCATTTAATCATTACATGGGCATATCAATTTATTTGATTATGTTGAGCTTTGAACGCTGATTTGAAAACCTTGCATTGAGAAAAGAATGTTGGGAAAACGAGTTTTCATGAAATGGTTTGAGGGTAAATGCGGTGATAAGTCTTGAAAGGTGGTGTAGATGAAATTGATAAGTTAGCCTGAGTGTCCGAGGTGAAAGACCGAAAAACCCGCGCGGATAGGTGTCGAGCCTTCCGGTTAATACCGGTAAAAATGACAAATTGGTAGTACTTGTATAGTCTACTTGCAGACACCGACCTAGGGATTACCAAAGTTGTATTTACCGCCCCTTAAATTAAATTGTTAAGTTTTGAACAATGGAAATTGCATGACATCATTGAGCATGGTGGTTTACAAAAGATGAAGATGTGTTTTTCTTTCAAAAAGGGCATAGCATGGCATATGCACTTCATTACTTGAGACTTGTATAAAATGTATATACTTTGTTAAGGATTTCTTACTGGGTTTTATGCTCACCCTATGGGATTTTTGTACAGGAAAGGATGTGGTGATTCCTCCTAACTAAGGGCGTGGAAGTGTATGTGAAGGGAGCACAATGCTCTCATTTTGCGTGACTCTATTTTGTAAGCCAATGGCTATATTTGTGTGGGTTTGAATAACCGATTTGTGTAACCGGGCCTAAGCCTTGGAAACTTGTAAACCCATGAGGGTATTTCTTTGTTTATGTTATCTTGATTTGAAGTGAATGTATTATCACATGAGGACTACTTGTATCATGTATTGCAAGTGTGAAGATTTACTTTCAGTTTTATTTTAAAGAACCATGATTATTGTATTATCATTTGGGTATGAAAATTAGGGCGTTACAGTTGGTTAATTGATTTTCCAGATTGCAGTAGTAACAGGGGAAATAGAGGAATTGGATTAGAGATATGTAGACAGTTAGCTTTGGTGGTTTTAACCGCTAGAGATGAGAAGAGGGGCACTGAAGCAATTGAAAATCTCAAAATTTGTGGGCTATCTGATATTGCTTTTCATCAACTTCATGTTTCAGACTCTGCTAGTATTGCTTCTTTGGCAGATTACATCAAAAATAAATTCGGAAAGCTCGACATATTGGTAAGATTATTGGAAGTTTCTAATTGATAATGGTTGTGAAAGAGTCATACCAACATATATTTCTTTCACAGGCAAAAACAGTTAAAAATATATTTTAAAATTCAAATTGAATTGCAACCTTAGTTATTGGAATGGAGATCTTCATTCCAATAATGTAATGAAAATTATCTAAATTTGCTCTTATAATGAAATGGGTAAATGTTACAAAATAAAGAAAATGAACTAAGATGGTTGAATATTGTTGGCAGGTGAACAATGCAGGGATCAATAGTGTCATAGTTGATGCTGAGGCTTTTGCTAGTCTAAACTTGAAGGATGGCGAGGTAAGTCTTTTAACAGATAATGATGTTGTAGGAGTTGCCATGGTCTGATGGGAAATTCTATTTCCACGCATCTGGTTAGCTTAGGGCATACACTTAATGAAATATTAATTTAATAACAATTATATCCTAAATAAAAAATGACCATAATAGATATTCAGCAACATCTATAATAGTATCTGAAAAAATTCTCTGTACACATTTTTTAAGAACAAAAAAAATCTCAATGTATACTTTTTGAGTTTAAAAAAAGTAAATCCTAGTTTTTCCATTGTTGTCACATTACTTGTTACACACTCTATACTCCTCTATTACTTGCAAAACAAAACTCTCAAAACATCTATCATATTACTTTAACATCTAGGTTTATACTCTATTATTTATATCGTTTTCGTATTAGTTCCACAATTTTAACTTGATTTTGATATGGAAGAGTTGCAAACCAATGGAAGTTCAAACTCAAACAAGAAATAAACAACTCAACATCTGGATTCAGAAAAATTATGAATGCACCCATTCGGATTTATCCATGTAAAATAAACACTCAAGATAGATTTCACAAAATAGTATATGGAAATTCTCAAAGACAAAAAAAAAAAAAAAATTACAGAAATAATACCTGAAACTGCTCTGTATTTTTTTTTTCTATCTTTTTTAACAGAATCCCTTCCTCAATCTGCATTCTTCAATTATTTCTTTCTTTTACTCATTGTTCTTTATTTTTTTCTTCACCCCTCTATTTCTTTTTTCTTTTCTTTTCTTTTTTTATGTACTCTTCTCTTACTTTTTTTTTTTTTGTTCCCCTTTTAATTAACCTTAAGTGACCTTTTTTTTTTCTTTTTTTTTTTTCTTTTTTTCCTTGGAATGCCCACAATGAATGCCTCTTTTCTCTTTTTATCATGCAAAGAAAGAGGGCAAGTGGGTGGTTTAAAATCCCTTTTTCTTGCAAACCATAAAACCATTTTTAGCAAATTTTCATATCATTTGGGAATGTCACATTAATTGTGTCTTCCTTTCCAACATTTTTTTCCCCAACGATCATTCAATGGTTTATCTAAAGACCACAGCTAATAGTAATGATCATTCAATGGAGTCTCTTTAATGGTGTTGTCAATGGAGGTCTTCAATGGAGTCTTTAATAGAATGAAGGTCTTCAATAAAGCAAAGTTTTCACTATGGGTCTTAACACTATTGTAGCATTGTGAGTCTACAAATTTCCAAACCGTAGCAGTGTGTGTAGAAAGAGGGACAAGTGTGTGGAAGGATGGTTGAAGGAGTGTGTGTACAATGGCATGAGTGAAAAGTATAATTGATACATTTAGTGTGTGTTTGAGAAAATTAATTAATAATTAAATTATAAAGTGTGTGTACTGAGAAATGATGTGGATTGAGACAATTAAGTGTGTGGAAATAGAATTTCCTTGGTCTCATGGGCCGCTCAACTTGATATTTTTAAGATTTCAAAATAAGGTAAATTACTAATAGGTCCTATAGTTAGACTTAATTCCCATTAAGTCTTATTGAAAATAATCTTAATAAAATCATCCTAAAAATAACTTTTTGTGATCATTTTTTGCATGTCGTTAAAAATTGACAATTAATGACTTTTTTTTGTTACGATTTTTATAAATTGTCACTAAAACTTATAATTAGTAACTTTTTTTGTGACGAATTTTTCAAACAATCGTTGAAAGTTGAAAAGTAGTTGTGGGGGCCGAGTAAATTGCTACGTAGTTAGCCGAATATATTAAAGAAGGAAATCAAATCATGTACTATACGGCTCCAGCCCGAGGGACAGAGGCCGAATATCCAGATCGACCTCTGAATCAATTATAAACTGGTCGAATATGAAGAGATAGCTGAATAGCGATTATTCATTGGACGAAAGGGGGCCCAACCATCAACATCAAGGACGACTATAAATTAGAAGAGCATCAGCCAAAGAGGTATGTGAGAACAAGTAAGTTTAACTTGAGATATAAGCAACCAAGAGAGTATACACTGACTTTCCGTCAGAGTGCTAATTCGGCACCCCTGATCGGAGTGTTCATTCCTTTTAGGTGACTAGCTGAGGATCATGAGCGTCCTACTGGATCCAAAGAGTATTTCAGAACCACTTCTCCACAATTGGCGCCGTCTGTGGAATACTCCAGCATATCCATGGCGGGCTAACGAAAGATCCTCCGATAGTCGCTGACGACCTTACGCGACGAGACGATACCACTCCAAGCAACATGCTTGGGCCCGTGACCATCGCTGCACGAAAGACCTTGAATTTCGACTCAGTTGCCCAGACCTCACCCTCGACATCAGCACATGAGACAATCAAGCGATTATGGATCAGGCGAAGCAAAACGAATAGAGGTTGGAAAACATGATCACTAAGAACGAGCGCCTTCGACAGGATTTGGCCTTGGAGGTGGAAAAATCCCAACAAGCCGCACGCCAAGATCCGGAACGACCTCTGAAAAAGGATGGTCGATGACCTCGAGTTCAGAGACAAGATAGTGACAGTGATTCTGACTCATCATCCCCAGAATCCAAAAAGAAGGACGAGTCGAAACCTCTAGTTCCTCTGAAGAGAGTCCGCGTGCACAGAATAAGTGAAGAAGAAATGGTTCAGACGAAGAGGATCAACATGACCCCTTTGTCGACGGATCGCAAGGGCAGTGCTACCCAAAAAGTTCAAAGCTCCATCGTTCACCCTATACGATGGAAAATTGGACCCCACAGATCACATCCTCATTATAAGCAAGCCATGAGCTACATGCAGACGACAGGCCCTCATGTGTCGAATATTTCTGAGCAGTTGGGACCTTTGGCCGTCAAATGGTACTATAAATTGGAGCCGGCATCGATTAAGAGCTTCCATCAACTCCAAAAATCCTTCAGGGCAAAGTTCATCACCAATGAGGTCCAGCCGAAGCAGGCCGATTCTCTCTGGGCATGCAAATCCAACCAAGGAAACCCTACGACGTATTCGGCGCACTATTGGAATGCTTTAATCTCGTAGATGATCCTGCAATGACTCATGGCCATCACCGCCTTTAAAATGGGGTTGCATCCTGATAGTGCCCTCTGCAGCTCCTTAACCAGAAGGCCCTCCAAAACAGTCTGGTCATTAATGAAGAGAGTCGAGGAATACTCAAAGTGGAAGATGACGCCTTGCGGGTCAAAGCCGGGAACAAGGCCAACAAGATGGCCCATCTGAAATCGTTCAGCCGATAAATTTGTACCATCACGGAGCCCTAACCACGAAATCGGACTAAACGAGACAAAAGACGAGATTCGCCCGATCAAATGACCAATGTCCACACCGGGCTATGAACAACTTCAAGTGGATACAGGCGCATAAGGTGCAGGACAAGAAATATAGGAGTTTCAAGCCGATAAGCACGGTTATGTCTAAAGTACAACATCTGCTGTTCTTCAAATGGCCACCCAAGATGGTGGGACCTCCCGACAGAGGAGCGGGGATAGGCGGTGCGAATATCACAAAGACCACGGTCATGATACCGAAAGTTGTTATGCTTTAAAAAGATCACCTTGAAGAGTTGGTACAAGACGTCGGCTTAAGCAACACGTCCGAAAGAACAACTCAACCAAAACAGTTGCTTTACGGCAGGATTCACTCCACTCGGCATAATCCATATGATATACAGCTTGCCGACGCATCCGCCGTACATACAATTCAGTCACATCCTAACCCCCAAAAGAAAATCACACAGCGAAACGACCCCACGAAGCTGGAGTATTACTTTCGATGATTCAGATTTGGCCGGCTAACGCTCCCCCACATTGATCCTTGGTCATCAAGCTACGCGTAAACCGATTCACCGTTGAGCTGTTCTCATTGATCAGGGGAGCACTGGAAGTTATGTACTACAAGACTTCTCAAACTAGCTTCATTGAGTCGGACTGTCTCCAGCTCATTACCCGTTATTCGGCTTCAACGCTAATCTGGAATATCCGTTGGGAAAATCACACTACCAGTTCGAGCGGGCTCCCATATAATGGATGTGGAATTTTTGGTTGTCAAGCTTCCTTCCCAATAATCTCATCATGGGACGAACTTGGCTGCATACCATGCAGGCTGCCAAGCATATCATCAACTACTTCGCTTCCCGATGAACACGGCATTGAACAAATTCTGGTTCCCAGAAATCGGCACAAGCATGTTATCTTCTTGCCCAAAGAACCAAGATAGCTGGAAGTGAATTCTATTGAGGTGCCAAATGAGAGAGCCTCCACGATGTTGGGCGGCTCCAAGTGAAAAGGCAACCAAAGCCCTGGATCGAGTTAAAATTGACGGGAATCCNTAAGCGGCTGACCGTCGGCTTTTCTGAATAATCGGCTTACATTTGGGGTCAACGTTTAATCGGTGCTAAGAAACAGATGGATCCACCCCTGGCATCTCATATGGTGACCACGCAAATACATCAAGGTTGCCGAGTAAGAAGGAAATTAGCTGCTGCCTGTCGACTTTATTCAGGGAAGCGCCAACCATGAAGAATGTACCTCTGTTTATCATAACAAGGAACACTGGGCCCCCGATGCCCACTTCGTGGCGTATGCCACTTTCGGTGCTTATAGCGGTTTTCGGCCCCGAATTGCGCGGTTTGGGCCCCGAGCATTCATTTTGTATCGGTTTTCTCTGATTTTTGGCAGGAACCTCTGTTTTGTCATTCCGAGGGACACTGGAGTTGCAGATACCCACTTCGCTGCCGAACACCACTTCCGGCACCCCAGCCCATTTTCGGGATCCCGAATGGCTCGGTTTTGGCCCCGAGCGTTCATTTCTCATTAGTTTTTGTTCAAATTTTGGCAGGTACCTCTGTTTCAACATTGGGAAGATCACTGGAGGGTAGGAGGCCAGCAATTATCCCAGATAACCAGTTTCGCTCCTCCGGCGCCCGTTTTGCTCACTTCCGGGCCATGTTGAACACCCTAGCCCATTTTCTTCCGACCAAAGCTACATATCTGTGATCAGGGGACATGGGAGGACCCTAAAAACTACTGGTCAGCCAGAAACTGTGGGTTTCATTTTTGGGCCTCTCCTTCAAGCTCTATGTTGTGGCTCCTGCTTCATGTGTGCCGAATTTCAACCTTGGATCCTTGTTCTACACATCTTGGAGGACACAAAAAGAAGGTGGTCGGCCAGAAATTATACAGTTCATTTTTGAGCCTCTTCTTCAAGCTCTATGTTGTGACTTCTGCTTCAGAGTTGCCAGATTCCGACCTTGGGGCATTGATCTACACACTTGGGAGGACACTTTGGCATACTGGTCGGCCAGAAAATCTTCTGTTCATTTTCTTGGGGTGGCCGGTCGGCTAGGCTGAGTGGCTGGCCGACCAGGTGGGGTGGCCGGCCGGCCACCTCCCAGAAATCTACCTGGCCGGCCGGATTCTTGCTTTCCAGCTCAGCACAGCTGTCCGGATATTTTTGCCAAATATCTCCCCCATCCGGGGGATATTTTGGGAGGGAAAGCTTGGATGCTTTGCCCTCCCCTTTTACACCTTGTTTTGCCTATTTAAAGGAACCAAGGGCTCCTTTGCCTAGGTTAGAAGATTTGCTTCAAGAACACTTAAGCAAAAACCCTAATCTCCATAGCCAAAACCTTCAAAAAAGCTTCAAGTCTTGCTTGATTTCTTCACCAACACCTAGCCTCACCATTCCAACTTTGATTCCAGCAGCTAGGAAGTGAATTTCAGAGGTTGAGAAGCCACAAATCCAAGCCAAGAAGCAAAGAAAGACAAGTCTTCAAGGGTAAGTATTCAAAACCAACTTTTGGGGCTTTTTCTTGATCTTTTTTTATACTCTAATTGGTTGAGAATTGGGGCTCCGACCCCTACTGCTTTTGTGCTCATTTTGAGCCCCTCTACAACATTGTAGAAGGGCTCAACTTCATTTGGTATTTGTATATACTAGTTCCTTCAATATCCATCAAGATTGTCACATTTTTGCATGCTAAAATTAATCTATTTGTGTTGGTTTTTGGGGCTCCGACCCCTACTGCTTTCTTGCTTATTTTGAGCCCCTCTACAACATTGTAGAGGAGCTCAACTTCATTTGGCCATTGTATATACTAGTTCCTTCAATTTCATCAAGTATGCCATATTTTGTATCCATTTTTTGACCTATTTGTGTTTGTTTTTGGGACTTCGACCCCTACTGGTTTTGGTCTTATTTTGACCTCCTTTACATGTTTCATGAAGAAGGTTTGGTCATTTGATGTATAGATTGCATGTCTTGTGTTATACCCTTTTGCGGCTCCATTTTGCCTTCCATTTCTGGCATGTTTGTCTTATGATTTAGAGGCTGCCATCTTCTGCATATATGCTTATTTTTAGGTCCTCTTTAATGTTGTAGAAGAAAGTTTGTCCATTTTCATTTTCTATATACCATCCCCCTTTATAATGCTCTTTTGGCCATTAATCTTGCGAGCTATTATTGCCATATCTATGCTTGCATTTTGGCCATGTTTATTACTGAAAAAGTGCCATATTCGGGACTGCCTTGCTACTGTTATTGCTTCCATGATCATATTTTGCATGTATAGTATGGCTATAGGCCATTTCGGGGCTTAATTTCACATTTTCGGGATGATTGCATGCTTCGGTTGTTATTCCGTATCATTTCGGGGCTGTTTTACATCATTTGTGAGTGCTGAAATTCCATTGCCATGCTTGCATATCATTTCCCATGTCATTCCGCCTTGCCTCGATTTGCGCGCCCGTGGGCGCGCACTTCGAGGCGCTCCGTTTTCGTCACCGGCATCTGATGTGAGTGTGGCTGAGGCCCTCTCATGTTAGTGTAAGCCCAATCTACATTTTTCATGCCTGTATGTCATCGCCTCGGTGTGCGTGCCTGTGGGCACACATTTCGAGGCACTTCGGTTTTATCCGATTTTCCACATTTTGTCATCGCCTCGGTGTGCGTGCCTGTGGGCACACATTTCGAGGCACTTCGGTTTTATCCGATTTCCACATTATATCATCGCCTCGGTGTGCGTGCCCGTGTGCACGCATTTCGAGGCACTTCGGTTTTATCCGATTTGCATTTCACATCATCGCCTCGGTTTGCGTGCCTGTGTGCACGCATTTCGAGGCACTTTGTTTTATCCGATTCGCATTTCACATCATCGCCTCGGTTCGCGTGCCCGCGTGCACGCTTTTCGAGGCGTCTCATTTTCATCTCATTTCCATCTCATTTCATAGCATTGAGCATGCTAGAATTGTGTATTAGCTGCATTCATGCATATCATGCATATTGCATCGTGTTCGGGATAGGAGTTAGCCCGGACACGGGAAACGAGGCACGTTTCGTACTCCGAGTAACGGAACGGATCTCAATTCCCCAGTCACCGACACTCCGGATTACCCATGATGGAGTTAGGTTTTGTTGTAGCATTCATCGGCATTTCATCCTATATTGAGTTGTGCAATCCGATTCCTCCCCATCATGCATCGATATGCGTGATTGGTGGCACGAGGATCGAGGCATGCATATATCTGTGAAATACATTGCTATGCCCTTTTCCTGCTCTCTGTTGCAGCATATATAGAGAATCAACAACTTTTCAGAGTTTGGCACGCATTTCGAGAAAAGTGCAAACAGAGGCTAATTGGGGCATCCCAGTGGATTTCCGCGCAACACAGTCCAACATGCATTACCCATCAGAAGCAAGGCAGTCCCTGGCTTGCATGCCAGTTTTTACTTCTTTTTGTAATTAATTTGTTAATTAATTAGAAATCTGTATATTTCGGACTGTATTATTTATTCGGACCCTCTGCGCGAGGGCAATGTTGTAATAAGTGTGGGTGTGTGCGATGTATGTCTTCCAACCCCCATTTCTTTCTCCCTTTTATTTATCCGCTTACGATGGTTAGATATAGGGCATATTTCAATTAGCATACAGTATGATAGCATGTTGCATCATTCATCTGTTTTGCACGCACCGGGCTCGGCGCGTCATACAAACTGCATTTGTATTTCAATTCCAAATTGAATACATGTTAGCTGTAGCATTTCATATGCCATGTTTAGAATAGCCGAGCCTGCTATAGTTGCATTTTGCATGTGTTGCATTAGGCATTCTGTATACTTAGGATCCATGCATGATTTCTAATCGGTTCCTGTTTTGGCTTGGAGTACTAGGTGAGTTTTTATGCTTTAGCATCCTTGCATGCGTGTGAGTGTTGCCATGATAGCATGCTTGCCATGAGGCTAAGTGCTTAAATGATATAACTGCCTTGAATGCCTGTGGGTGGAGGTTGAGTTATCTGAATTGGGACAATTCATTGACTGTTTGTTTTAAGCCCACTAGATAGTGGCAACATCATGTTTTCTAAGCCCACCCGAGGGTGGCAAATCCGCATTTTAGCCTACCTGCGGGTAGCACCATCACACAATTTTCAAACAAACAAACATGAAATGTTTTGTTCCAATTCAGACGGCTCAGTCTATACTTATTTGCTGCAAGCATCACATAGTAAACCTAGGCTAATAACCGGAATAAGAGCATACAATGTTTTCAAAAACAGATATCATGGTTAGTAGAGGCCGGTCTTTGACCGGGCGAGCGGGGGTGCTCACGATGTGACCTTCCCTAATCGTACCCAAGTTCCCGAGCCAACTTTGGTGATGACGGACACGTGGCCTTCGGCACCGAGTCAGGGTTTCCTAAATTTCCCATTTTAAAAAAATATTTAGGTGGCGACTCTGTTATCTGGCAAAGCAGTCCATGTTTGGCACTTCTTTCAAAAAAATCTGTTTTCAAAACGATTTGCCGGATTTGGACTCTTTGGTTCAAGATTAAGAACCGTGACATTTGAGTCCTTGAACTGTAGTGACCCCAATATGAACAGAACGGGACCTAACCCTCCCGGGGCGTTCGGGGACGTCTACACCGAGCACCAAGGAGATGTGTATTCCACAAGCCGGTTAACAATGCTTCATATTTGGCCTCATTGTTCGATGCTTCGAAGCTTAGTTTAACAGCCTGCTCGATTATTGCCCGTTGGGAGCCATGATCACTACACCCGCTCCACTGCCACGTTAGTTGGATGTCCGTCACAATACAATTGCCAAATGTCACAACGTAAATTCTCCAGTTCGGCTTAGGTTGAATTTGATCAGACTTAAAGTCGGCAAGGCATCCAATGAATTCAGCCACAAAGTCGGCGAGCACTTGCCCTTTGATTGAGGTTCTAGGTAGAAATTGAATATCATACTGGCCGAGTTCGAGAGCCCATTTTGAAATGCGCCCTGATGCTTCTGCACTATGGAGTGCTGACCAGAGGGAGTAGTTCGTTAGTACCCCAATGGTATACCCCTGAAAGTAATGCATCAGTTTTCTTGCTGCCATGATGAGAGCCAGGACGAGTTTTTCGAACGGAAGGTAGCATGCTTCGGCATCAACCATTGCTTTGCTCACATAATAAACTGGCCGCTGCTCTCCAAGTTCTTCTTTTAACAGTATGGCGCTAACAGCCCAGTCGGAAACTGCCAGATATAAAATGAGTGGATCACTTGCCGAAGGTGTTGTCAAGAGCAGAACTGATCGGAGTTAAGTCTTCAAACCTTCCAAAGTGGCTTTGCACTCGGGGGTCCATTCAAAAGCTTTACCCTGACGAAGGGTATGAAAGAATTGCCGGCAGCGATCTGTGGAACGACTGATGAATCGGTTGAGTGCGGCGGCCATTCCCATCAGCTTCTGAACCTCTTTGACTGACCGAGGAGAGGCGAGCTCTAGAATTGCTGTGATTTGCCTCTGGTTGGCTTCAATTCCGCGGTGGTTAACAATGTAGCCAAGGAATTTTCCGGATCCGATGTCGAAGGCACATTTGGAAGCGTTCAGCTTTATTTTGTATTTGTGAAGAATGCCGAATGTCTCTTCCAGATCGGCTAGATAAGTTCGCTCTTCTTTGGACTTGACCACCATATCATCGATGTACACTTCCATAGTACGGCCGAGTTGCTCTTTGAACATAGCAGTGACTAGTCTTTGGTAGGTTGCCCCCACATTCTTCAGCCCGAAAGGCATAACCTTATAGCAATAGGTTCCTCTTGGGGTGAGGAATGCAGTTTTGTCTTGGTCCTCTGGATGCATTACAATTTGATGGTAGCCCCTGTATGCATCCAAGAAGCTCATACGTTGATGATGTGCCGTTGCATCTACAAGTTGGTCAATTTGGAGAGGGAAAGCAATCTTTGAGACAAGTTTTGTTTAAGTCTGTGAAATCCACACAAACACGCCAAGTTCCATTTTTCTTCTTTACAACCACAGTATTCGACAGCCATGTAGGATAGGTCACTTCGCGGATTGCCCTGGTATCAAGTAACCGGTCAACTTCTTCAACAACGGCAGTTGTGTGTTAAGCGGCTGACCGCGGCTTTTCTGAATAATCGGCTTACATTTGGGGTCAACGTTTAATCGGTGCTAAGAAACAGATGGATCCACCCCTGGCATCTCATTGGTGACCACGCAAATACATCAAGGTTGCCGAGTAAGAAGGAAATTAGCTGTGCCTGTCGACTTTATTCAGGGAAGCGCCAACCATGAAGAATCTGTCATTGAAGGAAAAAGACCCAGACCCCCTTTCCCCCCCACCCCCACCCCCACCCCCACCCCCTTGACCTCTCTTAATCTAATTGGTCAGTTTTTTTTTTCCTTCTCCTCCAATCACCACCCGCCACGTGTGTGTGGGGGGTGGTGGGGGTGGTGATTGGAGGGGGTCTCTATCAAAGGCCAAATTTGAAATTGTATTGAAAATCATAAATTACTTGGGGGATATTAACATCCCTCTTTAACTTTTGGTAATGAAAGAGGTCCAAAACATTTTTTTTTTTTAAACTCAAGGTCCCTCACCTCGTTTTTGTACCACTAACCCACTCAACTCTCTCTCTTTCTCTCTCGTCTTCGTTGGTCACTCTCTCTCCTGACTCTCTCTTTTCCTCTTCATTCCCAGAATCAATTTCTCACTCTACCAATCCTCATCGCAACGTCCTCCTTCTCTAATTCCACCTTCATTGAATCCATTCCCGACTCTAAGCTTCTAGACAAATCTCCAATTTCCCTCAGGTCACATATATAGTTTAATTATATGTTGTGTTAAGCTTGCTATTATATTAAGGAACACCAAGCTTCCCTTCAATTTTAATGTGTTGAGCAGAGGGAATGAAAGTTTGGGTTATAGTTTTAATTAGGGATGGACAACTGTTTATCCGACCCACAATCCACCCAAACCGATCCGCACAAATTTGACCCTATGTGCACGGATAAATAGGATGGATGCGGGTCTATTTGTACATACAAATTTGGGTTCGGGTTAGACCCAACCATACCTACACAAATCAGCACCACTTGCAGATTATGTTTAAAAAAAAAAATCCCCATTTTAACAGATTAAATTAAAAAAATCCTCTCTCTTGTCCTCTCTCTCTACCCAGCTCTTTCTCTCTCTCTCTCTCTCTCATCTCGTCTACCTCTCTCTTCTCTTTTCCTCGTCGCCATCTCTCTTCTCTCCTCTACTGTCACTGTCGTCTCTCGCAGATCAGCCCCTGCTCCATCACCACTCCATCACCTCTCGCACATCAACCCAGTCATGCCATTGGTTGCTCGATGTCGTCTCCTCCACTCCTCCCGTCGCTATTGCACAATAGCATACCAAATCTGGAGATTTCCCGATCTGGAGGATGTAGAAATTGCATAAAAAAAAAAAGAAAAAAAGAAAAAGAAAAAAGAAAAAGAAAAAGTAGTGTTTCATTGCACGAAGGTATGAATCCCAGATTTGGAATCCCCTATCTTCATTTATTTATGGTTTCTAATTGTGGGTTTGCAAACTTATTCTCACTCCTTGTAACTTTTTGCTTTTTTATTTAATGAAAAAAATGTTTTCATTACTGTATGTGATGATACTGAGTGCTCCGGATGGAACGGGTCAGATTGATCCACGCTTCTCAAACCGTCGCCCGAGCGTCATACCCACAGAGAGACCTGCACAAGAGTTCAACGGGGAACGGGGAACGGGGAACGGGGAGTCCCCCAGCAAACCCTCCGATGATCAAGTTAGAGAAAGGAGAGGATGATGGAATGTAAAGATAGAATGGCGATAGAGAACTTAACCTTTTTCTCATCTCAGAGACCTGCTTATATCCTTTGCTCATCATTTCCTTATCCACTTCGAGCCGTCATGTTGGCCGAAAGTCTATGTTCTAGCTTGCCTTGTTCATGGTGAAGCTGTTCTATTCCAACGTGAAGGGTTATCGCAATAAATGCTGCATGGGAGCCCATTAATGGCTGATGTGTGGTGCAATAACTTTGCAGGATCTTTGTCTGCTGATGTGGCTGGTTTTGCACTTGCCAGGTGTTTAGATGTCATTGGCGCTTGGTGTAGCGTTGGGTTCCAAAGATGTTGAGCTTTAGTATTTTAGTCTTGGATTGGGCCTTAAGTGGTGAGCCATATCCTTAATGGGCTTACCCATGTCAGTAGTCCCTTATTCCCAAGTGCAGCTTCAGCCCAACGAATGGAATAAGGAAGAAAACGAGGGTTGTGAGGGTGGCCGAGTAGAGGGACTGACCGTGAGGAGGACCAATCGCGAGGGGTGGCCGAGTGGAGGGGTCGACCATGCGAAAGGCCGACTGTGAAGGGTGGTCGGGTGGAGGGACTGACCATGGGAAGGGCCGACCGCGAAGGGTGGTCGAATGGAGGAACCGACCATGGGGTGGGCCGACCGCGAAGGGTGGTCGGGTGGAGGGACTAACCACGGGGAGGGCCGACCGCGAAGGGTGGTCAAGTGGAGGAACCGACCATGGGGAGGGCCGACCGCGAAGTGTGGCCGAGTGAAGAGAGCCACCATGGGGAGGGCCGACCATGAAGGGTGGCCGAGTGGAGGGACCGACCATGGGGAGGACCGATCGCAAAGGGTAGCCGAGTAGAGGGACCGACCATGGGGAGGGTCGACCGCGAAGGGTGGCCGAGTGGAGGGACCGACCATGGGAAGAGCAGACCGCGAATGGTGGCCGAGTGGAGGGGGAAGTGGCGGCGCGCGGGGCTCAAGGAGCGGCGGGGCACGTGGTGAAGTGAAGTGGAATGGACAGGGAAGGGGAAGAGAGTAGTGGATCGTGGGCGCACACGTGGCGTAATCCTTTAATGGGGGAGGTGACGCGTTGGTAAGAAGTGAAGGGACATGGTAATATAGGGCAATAAAAAGGCAGGGACAGGAGTTTTTCAAAATTTTTCAAACTGGCGAAATTGAATCTTGACCCTTGGAATATAGGCAAACCGTGGGCATTTGGAGTTATTCGTTTTACCTATCTTATCGCCAAAAACCAACACATCCCTGAGGTGAACTCCTTTGTCTCGTGTGACACACCTCTGCAACATTTTACGAACTTTCTTGTGCCGGGGTCCGAAGCGATATGTAGATACGTAGAAGAAATGGCCCGAGAGGAAGTGCCAGCCGCCAGGCTTGACTCGTTGGGCGATGACGACGTGGTGGAATTGGCAGAACAGTACCGGGTGGAGCGAAGGGAGGGGATGGGAGATGGTCAAGCGGTGTGGTCTCGCCCAATGATGATGATTGCGGCCACGAGGCCCATTAGCCAAGTGGAGCCGGACCACTAGTACACCAAGCCAGACAAATCCACGTTTACGGCGGAGGAGTTAGAGAAAGTACTGAGGAAGTACCAGATTCCTGCGGAAGTAGGGTTGAGGCTGCCCACGTCCAAGGAGAGGGCGTCGAATGTACGGTCAGACGAGTTCAGCCTATACGAAGAGGCGCTACGGGGGGTCTGAGGCTACCCCTCCCCCAAGTTGTGGTGGACGTGCTTAACAAATTAGAAGTGGCACCCGGGTAGCTGATGTCGAATGCCTGGAAGATAGTCATGGCCTGAGTGAGCACTTGGAGCAGGAGACTGGAGGGCGGCCATGACAGTAGAAGAGTTCTTCTCGTGCTACAAGGCCTCCGATCAACAGGAGACATAGGTGACCTTGCAGGCTGTGGTGGGCCAGGGTCTAGTGGCGGGCTTGCCGTCTTTGGTGAAGGGGTGGAGACCGAGATGGTTCTTCGCGTCAACAAACAGTGGAAAGGGAGTTCGCACAACATGGAAGGTCCCCACAAAATTAGTTGAGCCAAAGTTGGATGTGGCGGCTGAAGACCGGGTGAAGAAAGTGAGGGAGTGGAGGGAGGAGAAGGGGTTGAGGTGGGACGAGCTGGTCCTTCCTTCGACATTGTTTGCCCTGAACTTGGGACCGTAGCCGTCGAAGGAGGATCCGGCGAGGGAGGAACTGGAGGTATGTAGGAAGGCGGAGGAGGAGGAGGAGAGGAGATTGTTCGCCAGAGCGGACAAATACAATGAGGCACAATTGGGGCTTGCCCCACAGCTGGTGATGAGGGAGCGGGTTCGACCGCATCCTAAGCTGCTGGGCGACAAAAACTTAGCTGGCTTTGCCCCGCTGCCACCCCCAGTAGACCCGTTGAAGGAGAGGGGTAAGCAGGAGGTGAAGGTGGTTGTGAAGAAGCCAAGGAAGAAAAGGGGGGGCGTTGAGGGGGGGAAAGAGGCCCCTGCTTGAAACAGTTGAAGGTTGGGGGTGAGGGTGCCTCTTCGGTGGGAGAGATGAAGGAGGGAAGGGTAAAGGCGGCACCAGAGGAGGCGAGAGGGACCGCCCAAGTGGCGAAGGAAAATGAGGGTCCGAGTGCCCAAGTACCAAAAGAACACTTGGGCCCAACTGTCCCTATGGCAACGACAGTGGTATCTACGCCAAAAGGAAACCCTAGTCTCAGTGAAGGAAAGGCTGGGATCGGCAAGAAAAAGATGAGTGGCACACTGGTGACCGCATTATATCACGCGCGTGCATTGGTAGGTCGCTCGGCAGAAGGGGAGGAGGCCAAGGTTGCAGCCGATCGTTTGGTTGGAGCAGTGGAATATACGGCTGTACGATCACTGGCGTAATTGACATAGGCCGACCTCTTGAAAGAGTTCTGCTCAGCCCAGATGGAGGCAGCGACCCTGGCCACTGCCCTGATGAACAAAGCAACGCGCTCGAAGATGGAGATAGAGCCGTTGAGGGCCCAGCTGGGAGAGGCAAAGGTACAACTGCACAATCTGAAGGTGGAGACGGCGGGGTAGAGGAAGGTCGCTCGGAGTGCATGCGCCAAGGGGCTAGAACACGCGCAAAGGGCGAAAAGCATGGAGGTGTTGGCGCTGGTGAAGGGCTACTCGGCGGACTGAGCTAATGCCGAGCTCTTTGCAACCAAGTCAGAGTTGGAGGCGGAACGCCGCAAGGTGATATCGCTAGAGTTCGAGTTGGCAGGCGAGAAGAGGAAACTAGAGGAGGCCCAGAGAGCCTGTACCATTGCCCACGAAAGATGAGAAGAGGCCATGTCCAGTAATGAAGATCTGGTTAAGGGCAAGGAAGAGGCCGATAGTCGGATTGCGGCATTGGAGAAGGAACTGGCGGAGGAAAAGGCGAAGTTGGCATCTGAGAGGGCGGCGTACCCCGACCTGTGTATGGCGGCGGTGGAGCAATTCAAGGGGTTCGCCGACTTCCAGATAGCCATAGATGCCGCGATTGCGAGCAGCCTGGCAAAGGAGAGTAGTGGGGGGGCTGGGCCATCGGGAGCGGCCGCTGGAGGCAAAAGAGAAGAGGAAGTTATCCAGAGCTTCCAGCGATCAGATTTTTATAAGTTTGAAATGGCTGAGTTCTGGGACAACGGCTGGAAGACCTTCAAACATAAAGCGGAAGAGTTGTTTCCAGACGTGGACTTTAGTCGCGTGGTGATAAGCGAAGACGATGTTGCCCAGACCCCCTTGGACGAGGGGTTAAGGAGGGGATCTGGCCTCTAGTGAGGAGGAATGATCTATGTTAAAATTTTGCTTTTGTTTGGTTTTGTTTGTTTGTTTGTTTGTTTGTTTTTTTTTTTAATATGTAATTCTGCAACAAGTTGTATGTAACCGTAAGTTTTGTAAATAAAACGAGTTTTCTTTTGTATCATTGCTGTCCTTATTCTTTGAGTTGTAGGTTTGGAATAATGAGAATGGCTGAGCAGAATTCAATGAAAGTGGGTGTGAAAGTAAGACGTTTTGGAATAATGAAAATAGCTAGTAAATTGTGACGTAAAAAGTTTAAAAATGGCTAACCGGGTTAACTTATGGTAAAAGTATGAAGTAAAAATGTTAAGGATGGGCAGACATGAAATGTTAAAAATGAGAGTTTGGTCAGTATGTAAAAAATGAGTTAAGAAATGTCGTAACATGGACTTGGATGTTGAGTAAGTATGCCAACTGTGTGAAAGCTCTACTGGAGTTTTGGCTAAGACTTGGAAATATCTACCATGGTAAAGCTTTAGTTGACTCAATCTGGCTGAGCTCATCGTGCTCAGTCTGGCTGAGTCTTTAATTAACTCGGTCTGGCTGAGCTCTTCGTGCTCAGTCTGGCTGAGGCTTTAGTTGACTCAGTCTGGCTGAGGCTTTAGTTCACGCAGTCTGGCTGAGCTCTTCGTGCTCAATCTGGCTGAGGCTTTAGTTGACTCAGTCTGGCTGAGCGCTTCGTGCTCAATCTGGCTGAGGCTTTAGTTCACTGAGTCTGGCTGAGCTCTTCGTGCTCAGTCTGGCTGAGGCTTTAGTTGACTCAGTCTGGCTGAGCTCTTCTTGCTCAATGTTGCTGAGGCTTTAGTTAACTCAGTCTGGCTGAGCTCTTCGTACATTGATTAACAAGTCATTATGCAGGTAATGGAGATATAAAGTCATTTTGCACTACTGATCACAAGTCTTGCACCACGTATAGAAAGGACAAAAACGATTAAGCATGTAGATCGTCAAAAAGAATATACAACAATTGAGCAACACAAAAGTAGAAAATGCTATTTTACTGGAAGTAACGCTTCAAGTGCTCGGCGTTCCATGGATGAGGGAGGTCTCTGCCTTCCATGTCTTGGAGTCGGTAAGTGCCTAGGCGAGGTTTGGCTTTAACGACGTAAGGCCCTTCCCATTTGGTGGCAAGCTTGCCTTCGGCGGGATTTTTGGTGGCGAGAGTCGCCTTGCGCAAAACTAGGTCCCCAACTACGAATTCTCTCGGTCAAACTTTGTGGTTGTAGGGTGTTCTCATTTTTTGTTGATATGAGGCCCGTCTGACAGCAGCTATCTCTTAGAGCTCTTCAATCAGGTCTAAATCAGCCCGACGCAAGTCTTTGGTGAGTTCTAGATCTGGGTATAGAACCTTCGAGGTTGGCAAGCCGATTTCAACTAGGATGACCACCTCAGCGCCGTATATTAAGCGAAAGGGGTCTCCCAGTAGGGGTTTGGGCGGGTAGTGCGATAGGCCCAGAGTACGTTGGTAGTTCCTCAGCCCAGAGTCCCTTGGTGGCTTCCAACTTAGTTTTGATGATCTTCAAGAGAGAGCGGTTGGTGACCTCGACTTGCCCGTTGGCTTGGGGATGGCCTGGGAAAGAGAAGCACGGCTGAATGTGAAGCTCTGCACAAAATTTCCTGAACTTGGCATTGTCGAATTGCTTGCCGTTGTCGGAGATGATGGCTTGGTGGATTCCAAATCGGCAAACGATCGACTGCCAGGATGAATCTAGTTGTGTTCCGTTCGTGATTGTGGCAGGAGGTTCCGTTTCCATCCATTTGGTGAAGTAATCAATGGCTACCACGGCAAACTTGGCTTGGCCCTTACCCGTGGGCAATGGACCAACTAAGTCTATGCCCCACTTGGCAAAAAGGTAGGGCTGCTAAGCGTAATCAGTTCTGTCGGCGGGCATGAGGGATGTTGGCGAAGCGCTGACATTGTCGCACCTAAGCACGAACTCAGTGACATCTTGGTTGAGAGTAGGCCAGAAGTAATCGGTGCGGAGTATTTTATGGTGCCACGACCTCGCACCGGAATGTTACCACATACACCCTCTGAACTTCCCTCATCACATAGGTCGCTTGGAAGGGCTGAGGCACCTGAGGTATGGGCGTGAAAATCCTCGTTTGTAACAGGAGGCCGCTGATAAGGATTGTAATTGGACGACCGGACTCTGACTTTAGCGGCCTGCTGTTTTTCTTTTGGTAACTCCCCATTTTTCAAGAATAGAAGGATGTCCGCTGCCCAGGGATAGGTTCATCTTGGAGAAAGTAGACCTCCAGCTGAGTTGGCGAAGTGGCCGGGTGGGTCAGGTATTCAAGACGAACTCCGTGGCTGAGTCGACTGGTTAGCCAAGGCTAATTGGCCCATTTCATCTGCCTTGGAGTTTTTTGACCGAGGGATGTGTTTGATATGGAAAGTGTTGAAAGGCGAACAAGGGCGAGTGTAAATCCCTATAGGCTCGCATTGTGTCGTCCTTGGCGTCGAATTCCCCCGTGATTTGTCCGACGATCAATTGGGAATCACTGAACACTCGGATATGGCTCACACCAATGTCTCTGGCCAGGCAAAGACCTGCTATCAGGCCTCATACTCAACTCATTATTGCTTGCGTCAAACAGGAAATGGAGAGCACACTTGAAATAACCACCCTCGGGGCGGTGAGGATAAGACCAGCCACACTGCCTTCTTTGCGGGATGATCCATCGACATTAAGGGTCCAAGAGTGGGGATCATCTGCCTCAGTGTTGAATTGCTTGGGCGGGGGTGCCGTTGTTGGAGTGGGATTAGTGAATTCCAAGATAAAATCAGTGACAGTCTGTCCTTTGATCGCTGTTTAAGGTCGATAAGAGATTTCAAACTAGCTGAGCTCAACTGACCATTGCATAAGTCTGCCGGACAGCTTTGGTTGTTGTATTATCTTCTTCAAAGGTTGGTCAGTGAGGACCACTATGGAGTGAGCTTGGAAATAAGGTCGGAGTCGTCTTGAGGCTATGACCAAGGCCAAAGCCATTTTTTTCAGCAATGGGTAGTTCTGTTCTACTCCCCTGAGAGCCCAACTAATGTAATAAACCAGACCCTGTACTGAGCCGTCCTCCCTGATGAGGGCCGCACTGACTGCGGTGCTTGATATGGCTAAGTAGAGAAAAAGGGGCTCACCGTGAGCGCCTAAGATAGTAAGGGGGTTGGCCATGCACTGCTTCAATTGTTGGAAGGCCTCTTCGGATTTGGTTCCACTCAAAAGCCTGTCGAAGGACTTTAAAAAAGGGAGGCACTTATCCGTTGCGGGGAAATGAAGCAGTTGAGGGCGGCGACTCTGCCAGTAAGCCTATGAACCTCCTTTAACCGTTCTGGGAGACTGCATTTCTATCAAGGCCTTGATCTTTTCGGGGTTGGCCTTGATACCCCGCTGACTGACCATGAAACCCAAGAACTTCCCAGATCCTACGCCGAAGGCTCATTTCTCGGATTGAGCTTCATTTAATACTTACGTAGGGTGCGAAGGTCTCCCGCAGGTCTGTCAGATGATCAGAGGAGAGTTTGCTCTTGACTAGCATGTTATCGACGTACACTTCCATGTTCGACCTATCTGGTGATGAAAAACAGCATTGACCAGCCATTGGTAAGTTACTCCGGTATTTTTCAAGCCAAACGGCATGACACGATAGTGGTAGGTTCCCGGTCAGTGATGAAGGAGGTGTGTTCCTGGTCAAATGGGTGTATCAGAATTTGATTGTAGCCAGAGAAGGCGTCCATGAAACTGAGCATTTGATGGCCGGCCATGACGTCGACAAGCAGATTTATGCGAGGAAGGGGATAACTATCTTTGGGGCAAGCTCAATTGAGATTGGAGTAGTTAACGCAAAGTCACCATTTACCGTTGTTTTTACGGACCAAGACCACATTTGACAGCCATCTAGGGTAGTCCACGTTCTTGACAAACTGTGCCTCCAGTAGCTTATCTACCTCAAAAGCAATAAGAGCGTTGCGTTCCGGGTGGAAGATGCGCTGCTTCTGGCGGAAGGGTCGGAAATGGGGTTCGATGCTCAAACGATGAGTGATGAAGGAAGGATCGATACCCGGCATGTCGGAATGGGTCCAGGCGAACACATCATTGTGCTCGATCAGGAAGGCTGTAAGATCGGCCTTGGATTGAGGGGATAGTTGGCTGCCGATCTTGGCTGTTTTTGCTGGGTTGGTGGGATCGATGGGGACTTCAACAAGTTCTTCCACTGGTTCCCCTCTGACTAACTCGTCTTCGTCTCTACCGTCGAGTCCTTCGATGATCATGGTCTCCTTCAGCTTGACCTCTTTGAGTGAAGCGACATAGCATTCTCTAGCCACAGTCTGCTCTCCCCTCGCAGTGCCAACTCCGTGGTCGGTAGAAAATTTCATGGCCAGATGGCATGTGGATGTGACAGCTTGAAAAGCATTACGGGCGGTGCGACCGAGGATGATGTTATAAGCAGAGGGACAGTCGACGATGAGAAAACTGAGCAACTTAGTGGTCTGCCATGGATATTCTCCAATGGTGATGGAAAGATCGATGGAGCCTATGGAGGTCACCTGGTCTCCAATGAAACCAACCAGTGGGGTTTGGAGAGGGGACAAACTTTCTTCCCCGACCTTGAGCTGGCGAAAGGCGTTTAGAAAGATGATGTCTGAAGAGCTACCGTTGTCGACAAGCACCCGTCTGACTTTGTAATTGGGAAGGAGAGCAGTGATGACGAGGGGGTGTAGACACCCCATTTTTGACCGTCCTCAAGACTTGGATGTGCCTGCAGGTACATCCAGCAACAAGTTTGATTGTTCGCTGAGCACTCGAATTTCGCAGCAGAACGTCACAGGTTTGAGCTTTCCAAACCATGTTTCATTTCTATCCCATTTTTGGACCATGCTTTGGTCCCTCCCTAGTGCTTGTTTTAGTGCACTGCCGGCCATGATCAAGGGCTGTCGGCCATCAATGAGGCACTGTCGGCCACCACTGATGGCCAGCCGGCCACCATTATTTCAACAGATATGTTTTAGATATTTTGAGCCAGTTGTGGCTCACTGAGCCATCCTCCATAGTATGGAGGGATGAAGACAAGTTTCAAGCTTGTCAAGCAAGCTTTTGCTTGCATTGCTTATATAAGGAGAGACCCTTCTCCGTCTCCAAGGGTTCAGAAAGTTTAGAGACCAAAATCTCTCTCTCTCTCTCTGTATTGTGCTCAATAGTGCCTTAAAGTGTGTTTTCTTCACATTTTTGCAAAGGAACACCTAGTCAAACACCACTACCTTGGAGCTGAGGTCCTTGAAGGTTTGTTTGGAGTTCAAAAGGCTGGTTTTTGGGCTCAGAAGTTGTCCCCTTGCTGCTGTGCTTCAAGGGTGAGTATATTCCCCTTTTAAGCTTATGTTTGTATACCATATTAGCCACCTTTGCATGTTGTTTTAGGCCTAGCTTTCAACTACAAAAAGCTTTATTTTTAAGTGTTAAAAATGGTTATTTGAGGCCTTGTGGGAGTTGGGGTGTTTCCCCCTTGTATGCCTTATTTGTTAAGCTTTTGAGCCATCCTTTGAAGCTTTTGTAATTGCCTTTGCATGGCCTTTCTACCACTGAAACTCAGAGGAATTTCAGTGGTGGAAAGGTGGTTTTGAGGTCCAAAATGAGAAGGGGTGGTCCCCTCTCCTCTTACCTTGCTTGCTTGTGTTGTTGGCCTACCAAATGAGCATGTGTTTCTACTTCTGTGTGGCTTTGTTCAAGCATTCTTTTGTGACCTTTTAGACCTGCCATAACTCTGTTTTAGGCTGGTTTGGCTATTGCTTGCATGCTTCTTACACTTGTGGTGTAATTTTGCTATTTGGCCTAACATGCTTGATGCTTTAACCCACCATTCTAGCTTATTTTGGCTATACTCCAGCAAGCTTTTACTCATGTTTTGCCATGCTTAAGTTCTGTTTTAAGTGGTTTTGGTCATGCATGCCTTGCTTTGTATAGCTATAGTGTAAAGGCCTTTGACTAGCTTTGAGTTTCAAAGTCCCCAGCATGCTTTGTATGTGATGATTGCATGCCTTAGCCTCTTTTCTCACATGATTTCAGTGTGTATGGTGTAGTCACACTCTCACATGTTCCACTCTTTCAATGCTTTTGAGAGATATACATTATGCCTTGTTTGTGAGCCAATGCATGAACATCATTCTCTTGCCTTTCATGCTATCATTTCAGATCATCTTGGCCACTGTTTTGGCATGCATGAGGTCTGTTTGGGGTTGGTTTAGTCTATTGAGCATTGTATTGCATGGTCCTAGTGCGTATCCTTCACTAGCTTTAATGCTTAAGTCTCTTAACATGTTGTGCATGCGTTGTTTGTGTGTTAGAGTCTTGCATTTCATGCCAAGATTAACATGTTGTTTGCATAGCTGTAGACACCCCATTTTTGACCGGCCTCAAGACTTGGACGTCACCGCTTGAACATTCGGTGATCATCCATGTTTGTGTTCGTCCTGAGTTCTCGGAGGTCTTGGCTACGCACCTTACCTCAGGACCTCTCGGCTTGACTGTTTTGTGTCTGGTTTTGCACCAAACACTTGTGTTTTGCCTCTGAGGGGCAGGGAATGGCTTGTTGGCCATCCCCACACATCACCGGCCATGGCTTGAGGCCACCGGCCATTGGTTTGTTGCCACCGGCCAAATGTTTGGCCGGCCGGCACTCTTTGTGGCCAGTCGACCATCTATTTTGGTCAAATTGCATTTTTGGCTGGCCGACCACTGTTCATCTGCTTTTGCAGATATTTTTATGCCAGCTGTGCTAGCTGGCATACACTTTGCTCCCCTCCATGCACGTGTATGGAGGGATCTCCCTCTTGACTAACTTGTTTGGAAAGCTTTACAAGAGGGAGCTCTATAAGAGGGAGCCTCTTCTCCCTCCATTAGGGTTAGCCAACATTTCTAGAGGGTTCTGAGTTTTAGGGTTAGGGTTTGTATATCCTCCATCTCTATATCTCTCTTGCGTATTAGTGTGTGTTTAGTCCTAGTTTTGCACACAAACACTAGTTCTACACCTTCTCTTGGAGCTGAGGCACTAGAGGGCTGTTCTTGGACTTCTTGGGTGGTTTTGAGCTCAAAGAACCAGCTGGTCCACCATTTTGAAGAGGATCTACAAGGGTAACCACTTTCCTCTTTTATTCCCCATTTTTGCATAGCTTTTTTTCCTACCTTGCAACTGTCTTTAGGCTTTGTATATAACATATAAAAGTCTTATTTTTCATTTCTTTAAATAGTTGGTTAAGGGTGTTTTGAGCTTTGAGGTTGTTTGACCCCTCTTAGGGCTTATTTGACCCCTTTTTGTGCCATTTTGGGTGAGCTCCGGGACCATCTTGTTTGGGCCTCCTCACCACTGAAATCTTGAGGGATTTCAATGGTGAGGATGGTGCCTTGAGGTCCTAGGAAGGAGAGGGCCACCCCCTCTCCTTGTTGTCCTTAAAAAGGGTCATTTTTGCCTCTTGAGTGAGCATCTTATTTAGGTTCATGTTGGCCATGTCCTAGCTATTCTTTGTGCTTATTATGCCATGCTATAGCACTGTTTTATGTTGGTTTGGACACTCCATGCTTGCTTAGCATACTTGTCTTGTAATGCCTTAAATTTGCCTTAACATGCTTTAGGCTTTGACCCTTGTTCTAGTATGATTTAGGCCTAGCTTTGTGAAGCTTTCATGCTTGTTTTAGTGTGCTTTAGCTCTGTTTTCAGTTGCTTTGGTCATGCTCAACATGCTTTGTGTAGTCTCTTTGCATTTTGGCTTGATTGGCCTCGGATGTGTGAGTCTTGGTTGCATGCTTTGCTTGCCTTAATTAGTTGGTTTGGCACCTCTATTTTATGCAATTTCAGAGTTTGGTATGCTTGCCACATGTCCATGATCATCTCTTTTAAGTGTGCTTAAAAGCTCCCTTTTGATGCTTAGGAATTGGATCATGTATGCATGCATGCTTGTATGTGCATTTGGCCCCATTTCCATAGTTTATGGCCACTGTTTTAGGCTTGTTTGAGGGCTGCCTAAATTAGTTTAAGTCCATCCTTCATGTGTTATAGCATGCTTGCCTTGTGCATTGTTGCATACTTGGCCTATTACATGTTATTGCTTGCTTGAAATCATGATGCATTCTGTCATGACCCGAACCCGCCCCCGTGGGTTAAGGACATAACCGGCCAGTAATCATGAGATTACCTACGGCCTCAAACCAATCCAAACGTATTTTAACAGAGTTCATGGGGGCCAAACGGAAGCAATTTGAAACTTTGTCCATAGAGCCGTGCTTATATGCACATCATTACATACATATGTTAATAACTCACAACAGAAAATGCAATAACATAAAATTCTGTACAAACAGGATCACTCAAATCTAAGTCAGCCAAACAAAACTATATACAGACACATTCAAAGACTTCGCCAACCTGACAAAATATAAATACATAACGAAAGGGGCGAAGACGTGTCTCGTGCGTGAGACGCAAGGGCTGACTCCTCAAAACCTTAGTTGTTCCAAACTGACTTCACTGAGGCTGGGTCTGGACCTCTCTTGGCTCACCTACAAACACATGAATGAGCGTGAGCGAAAGCCCAGTGAATAATATCAGATAAAGAAGATACACAAACAATATGTAGAACAACATACTTCAAACGGCCTTGGGCCCACTTCATATTTCCATTTATCATGTACATACACAATTTAAGTCAAGTGACTATCATTCATATTAGACTATCATTCATTTTAAGCTGGCCTTTAGGCCTTTCAAACTTTCATTCGTGTCAAAACGGCCTCTGGCCCAATCATTCATGTCAATCGGCCTTTGGCCCAATCATTTATATCAATCGGCCTTCGGCCCAATCATTCATCAATCGGCCTTCGGCCCAATCATTCATGTCAATCGGCCTTTGGCCCAATCATTTATCAATCGGCCTTCGGCCCAATCATTCATCAATCGGCCTTCGGCCCAATCATTCATGTCAATCGGCCGTTGGCCCAATCATTTATCAATCGGCCTTCGGCCCAATCATTCATGTCAATCGGCCGTTGGCCCAATCATTTATCAATCAGCCTTTGGCCCAATCATTCATCAATCGGCCTTTGGCCCAATCATTTATCAATCGGCCTTCGGCCCAATCATTCATGTCAATCGGCCTTTGGCCCAATCATTTATCAATCGGCCTTTGGCCCAATCATTTATCAATCGGCCTTCGGCCATCATTCATGTCAATCGGCCTTTAGCCCAATCATTTATCAATCGGCCTTCGGCCCAATCATTCATCAATCGGCCTTCGGCCCAATCATTCATGTCAATCGGCCTTTGGCCCAATCATTTATCAATCGTTTGTCCATAATTCAAACTAGCAATTTATAAGGGAATAAGCAATTGGACAATTGACAAGCTTCAATCGGCGCATCATGCTAACAGTATAGTATTCCAAATCTAAATTGAATACGTGCTACTTGTTGCCTCCCACATGCCATCCTAGGATTAGCCGAGCCTATTCTAGTGACATTCTGTATGTGTTGCATTAGCCACTTGACATGGACTAGGATCATGCATGATTACTAACATGTTCCCTGTTTTGGCACGGAGTACGATGTAAGTATTTATGCTTGAGCATCTCGCATGAGTGTGGATGTTAAACATGACAGCATGCTTACCATGTGGCTAGATGCTTATGTGATATAAACTGCTTGAATGCCTGTGGGTGAAGGTTGGATTGTTTGAATTGGAATAATTCATTGAAATCCGTATTTTAACCTACTTGCGAGTAGCAAATCTCAAATCATTTTCAAACAAACGGATATGTAATGCTTCGTTCCAAATTAGGCGATCTAGTATATACTTTTGTGTTGTGCGCATCACATAGTAAGATTAGCTAATTAATCGGAATAAGAACACATAATGTTTTCAAAATAGGATATCATGGTTAGTAGAGGCCGATCTTCGGATCGCGTGAGAGGGGGTGCTCATAGCTGACCTTCCCCAATCGTACCCAAGTTCCCGAGCCGAGACAACTTTGGTGATGACGGACACGTGGCCTTAGGCAATGAGTCAGGGTTTCCTAAATTCCCCCATTAAAAAAAATATTTAGGTGGCGACTCTGTATCTGGCAAAGCAGTCCATGTTTGGCACTTCTTTTCTAAAAATCTGTTTTCTCAAAACGATTTGCCAGATTTGGACTCTTTGGTTCAGATTAAGAACCGTGACCAATTGAGTCCGAACTGTGGGGTGAGGCCCTCACGCGGGGCGCGTCCACAATAGCATGTTATTTGCATTGCGTCGTGTTCAACCGGATGTTATGTTGAACACAAGGTGGATTGGTCCATTTCATACTTAAAGTGATGGAAGTGAGCCAGTCCCCTTTGTCTCCATTGCCTTTGACCTCTCATGATAAGGCCATGGTCTTAGAGTCTTGTTAGCATTGCATTTATTGAATGTGTACATGATTGGATCTTTGGCCATCATGCATTGCATGCTTGATTGGTGGCTTGGATTCAATCATGCAACTCCTTTGATGTTTTAAGGTGATAAGGAGGGGCATAGTACACATATGCCCAAGGGAGACCTTCCATTTCCTCTATTTTTGTGCTCTGTTACAGAATGGTGTCACAGCACACTAGTGGCCGGTAGTGCCACATTGATGGTCGGCACCCTTCCATCCTTGGCCGGCAGAGGCCCACTCTTGGCCGGCAGGTGGCCGGCAGCTACCTTTTATGGCTGGCAGGCCATTGGTGCACTCCCCAGCACTGTTTTGGTAAGTTTCAGCAGCAAGATCTTGAAGACACCCTGCAGACAGAGCCCCAAGAGAGCAAACCGAAGAGCTTTTTGGGGCGAGAAACCAAATGTGAGCATGCATGTTCAACTTCTTCAATAGAGCTGAGGCAACATAGTTTAAAGTTTTATTTGTTAGTTAACATCTGAATTTGTGCTTTAATTAATTATTGTTAGTTAGTTAAGGTGTTAATAATTAATAAGTTTTACTAGTTATTTGATTGGTTTGTAATGATTAGTCTAATTAGCTTAATTAGATTAGTTGATTAGCTTAGCTTAGATTAGCTTAGCTTTTATTCGGACCCTCCATCGAGAGGGAAAATGTTGTAATAAGTGTGCATGTATATGAATGTCTTCCAACCCCACATCTTTCTCTCTTTTATTTACCCGCTTTCAGTGGTTAGATTAGGGCATATTTCGATTAGCATACCTTATGGTTGCATGTGTGCATCATTCATTCGTCTTGCATGCACAGGGCACGGCGCATCATTCAAACTGCATTGTATTTCAATACACTTTCTTGAATACGTGTTTCAAAGCATGTTATCAAGTGTTGCATTCATATGCCATTTTAGATAGCCGAGCCTATTTTAGTTGCATTTTACATGTGTTGCATTAGGCATTGTTGACATAGTTTGGATCATGCATCATTTCTAACTAGCTTCTGTTTTGGCTCGGAGTACACTGTAAGTGTTTACGCTTTAGCATCCTTGCATGTGTGTAAATGACTGCCATGATAGCATGCTTGCCATGAGGCTATTTGCTTAAATGATTAACTGCATGAATGCCTGTGGATGAAGGCTTCATTACCTGAATTGGAACAATTCATCAAACTGTGAGTTTTAAGCCCACTTGAGGGTGGCAAATCCGCGTTTTAGCCTACTTGCGAGTAACATCTTCAAACCATTTTCGAAAAACAAACATGAGATGTTTTGTTCCAATCGAGTGATTTAGTCTATACTTGTGTGTTGTGCGCATCACATAGTAAATTAGCTAATCAAACAAGAACACATGTGTTTTCAAAATAACATATCATGTTTAGTAGAGGCCGATCTTTGATCGGACGAACGGGGGTGCTCATTTCAGGACCTTCCCCTCTCGTATCCAAGTTCCTGAGCCGAGGCAACTTTGGTGATGACGGACACGTGGCCTTAGGCACGAGTCAGGGTTTCCTAAATTTTCTAAAACAAAATATTTAGGTGGCGACTCTGAAATCTGGCAAAGCAGTCCATGTTTGGCACTTTTTGATTAAAATCGATTTTCCAAAATGATTTGCCGGATTTAGACTCTTTGGTGATTTATCAGTCTTACATTGCACTTTGTGAGATTAGATGCAGAACCGTGATAGGAGTCCAAACTGTAGTAGCTGGAACCCAATTTGCGCCCTCTCCGAAAGGGGGGCCTGCTGAGAAAGTTTCGGGCGGTCTACAGTTTCTGGTAACTCCGCTGGGGATTTAGAGAACTTGACTCGAACTCATGATATGTTGTTTTGTCTACACTTATGTGTTTCTTTGGCATTGCATTTGCATTGGTGCGCTTAAGTCACAGTGTTTGCCATCTGCTATTCCTGAATAGTTCGCTGAAGGCTTGCTTGGAAAAGCGTGCCATAAGGCTGACCGGTTACGGGCTCTGCCACGATGGAAACACAAGCCTCGATTTTTACCGAGGCACCCCTTTTGACCATTTGACCTAGTTGCATCTCGGAAGCCATAGAGACCATTCCAAACTAGGGCAGGTTGCTTACCCGAATGGAGGTTGTTTGAAACCGCTGCGTGCATAGTGAAACCCTAGCTCCTGACAAAATATGACAGGGAAACCCTACCCCACCATAGGGGTGTTTTGGCTCTTACTTGCTTGATATGTGTAGTTAGAGTGTGTCTCTACAGGTTGTATGTATCAGTTGCAAGTCTGGGTATCAGTCTGAGGACATTCAGTACCTGAGGGTATCAGATTTGAGGCAATGATTTGGGGGACAGAGATCAGTGTTTGAGTGCAGTTTGTTCAGCTTGTGATGTCAACTGTGTGTTGTCTTTATCTAAGCCGAAATGCTGTCCGTTTTTCTGATTTTTGTTTCTTTTGCTTTATTTATTTTTTTGCAAGGTAGTATTGCATCATTGCTTCCGACGAGGCAGATACTCCTAGAGCACTTTGGACCCGGATTGGGAGAATTCATCGATCTGAGGATCTAGTTGACGGATAACCAGTGTTTGCTGCATTACCCCCGGTTACGAGACAGAGGTCATTGTAGACACCCCATTTTTGACCGCCCTTAAGACTTGGGCTCTACTGATGGTTTACTTGGTGATGGAAGTTGTGCAATGTAAAGGTTCAATTTCTTCGGCAAGAGGAGAGTCAAATCCCAACTTCATACCCCTTTTGGACTAAAATGATCTTGACCAAAATATTTTAGGCCTTGAAACCCTATTTTTCAACATAGTTTTTGAAAAATGATTCTATGATGTTCCGACGCTCGCATTTTGTTGAATGTTGCACTTTTCGATAAACCGAGCAAGTACAAAGTGGGAATGAATGAAAGAGAGGTGAAATCTCTGAAAAATCTTTCAAAACATCTTATTTAGGGGTTTGGAGTTGAAGAAAATAGGAGAGGAGAGAAGAAAACTAGTTTGGGAGAAGTTCGGCATGAATCCGGGAAGGATCGAAACTGAGCGGCTTCACCAAAACAGGCATAACTTTTTGCACAGTTATAATTTTGATGTGAAGCTTCCACCATTGGAAAGCTTACTTCTGAGGCTTCAATTTGGACACAAGAATGACCTGAAAAGGAGTCTAGATGAAGGAGATATGCCCATTTGAAGTTTGACCTGCAAAGCAGATTTTTGCTGTCGGCCAGAAAAGTAGCCGGCCAGCCAGTTGAGGTGGCCGGTGTAGACACCCCATTTTTGACCATCCTCAAGACTTGGACGTCACCGTTTGAACACTCGGTGATCATCCATGTTCGTGTTCGTCTTGAGTTCTCGGAGGTTTTGGTCGCGCGCCTTGCCTCAAGACCTCTCGACTAGTTTGCTTTGTGCTTGGTTATGCACCAAACACTTGTGTTTTTGCTTCTGAGGGTAGGGAATGGCTTGTTGGCCATCCCCACACCTCACCGGCCTTGGCTTGAGGCCACCAGCCCTGTTTTCTTGCTACCGGCCAAAGGTGTTGGCCGGTCGGCAATGGTTTTGGTCGGCCGGCCATTTTTATTGGTCAATCGGCCATATTTTCCAGCCGACCCCTTTCCATCTGCTTTTGGCAGATATTTTATGCCAGCTGTAGCTGGCATCCACATTACACCCCTCGCTCCCTTATGTTAGCTTCTCCAAGAAGCTTAGGAATTGAATTCCTATAAGAGGAGGACCTCCCCTCCGTTTCCAGAGGTTCTGAAAATTAGGGTTAGGAAGTTTGTATCTATCTATCTCTATAGTTCCCTCTCTTTGCCTTTGTGTGTGTATTTTGTGCTCTAAAATGACTTTTGTTCACACTATTGCACACAAACACCTAGCATTACACCATCCTTGGTTGCTGAGGCTCTAAGGAGTTGTTTTTAGAGTTCTTGGGCTGGTTTTGATCCAAGGGAGGTGCTGGAGTGGTGTTTTTGAAGAGGTTCTTCAAAGGTGAGAAACTACCCTCTTTATTTCCCATTTTTGCACAAGCTTTTAGCCTATCTTGCATCTGTTTTTAAGCTTAACTTATAACTGATAAAAGTTCTATTTTTAAGTGCTTAAAATATTTGTTTAAGATCACTTTGGTGTTTGGGTTTATTTACCCCCTCTTAGGCCTTGTTTGGCCTCTTTTTGTGCCCTTCTTTGTGAACTCTGGGACCACCTTGTATTGGCCTTCTCACCACTGAAATCTAGAGGGATTTCAGTGGTGGGGATGGTGTTTTGAGGTCCTAAGAAGGAGAGGGCCATTCCCTCTCCTTATTGTCTTCAATACTTGTCATATTTGCCTCATATGTGAGCACCTTTGTTAAGTTCATGTTGACCATGTCTTAGCTGGTATTTGTGGTTGTTTTGCCATGATACAACTCTGTTTTGAGTTGGTTTAAACATGCCATGTATGCTTCATACACTTGTCTTGTAATCCAATGTTTTGGCCTTAACATGCATCATGTTGTAACATGTCTTTCTAGCATGATTTTGGCTCGACTTCAAGAAACTTTTATCCATGTTTTGGTATGCTTGAAGTCTGATTTTGGGTGTTTGGGTCATCTATGACTTGCTTTGTATAGCTACCATGTAATCTAGCTTGTAGGCTTTGAGTGTTGAATCCTCTAGCATGCTCTACTTGCATCATTTCAGTGGTTTGGCATCACCTAGAATGTCATTTCAATCCATATAGTATGCTTGAATACTTGCATTTATCAACTATTCCATGCCTTGGATAGTTTGTGTTTTATGCCTCATGAATGTGTCATTGCGTATGCCATCTAAGTGGGTTTATGGGCTCATTTTGGTATGCCATAACTCTGTTTTGGGTCACTTAAATCATGCCATGTTTGGTTGTATTAGGTGTAGTGTAGCACCTCTTTGATGGCCTTGCATGCCTCATGATTTTGCCCCTTTGTTTTGGCTTGTTCTAGCTTTGGTCATTGCATGTTTTAGGCTTACTTTGCCATGATTTAGGACTGTTTCAAGTTATGCTTGCCATATGCTCCTTGTTTTGTGTAGCATTGGTTCAATTCCCTTGCCTAGTTTTAAGCCTTAAGCCTTAATCATGCATGCTTGGCTTGTCTATGTGATTTGGCATCACTCTTAGCACCGTTTCAGAGCATGTAATGTTGTCACATTTGCATACTTTCCATCCCTTTTAAGTGTTCTTAAAAGTTACCCTTTGATGCTTGAGTGTTGGGTCCATTAGCATGCATGTTTGTATGTGATTTTGTCCCTTATCCCTTAGCATATTGGCCACTGTTTTCGACCTATTAGAGAGCTGTCCATCTTGGTGTAAGTCCATCCTTTGCATGTTGTAGCATGCTTGCCTTGTATGTTGTTGCATACTTGGCCCATTGCATATTGTTGTATGCTTAAGTTGCATTTAGCATGCTTGTTAGCTTGCATTTTGTCATGTGTTTGATATGTTGTCACATGCTTGCATGTTTGCATGCTTGTTCACATGCTTGCATGTTTGCATGCTTGTTCACATGCTCACATTGCATTAGTTTACTTGCATGTCTAGGTTGCATAGTATTGCTTGCATATTCGCATTCCTTGCCTCTTGATCAATCATGATAGAGGATTAGGATCTATTGTGTGTTTGTGTGCATTCCATTTGATATCAAATTGCACACTTGACACCTTTGGCCATCATGCATTGAAATGCGTGATTGGTGGCCCGAGATTCGAGAACCATACTCCTTTGAGTCTCAAACATGATAAGGAGGGTGGTCGTGCAAACATTACTTTGCAAATGCATTGCCATGCCTTGTCTGTCCTCTGCTGCAGCAAAACAGGGTTCTGCAGGAAGAGATGGCTGGCCGGCCATCTTCAGTGCCGGCCGGCTATGTATTGTTGGCCGATGGCCCCACTTATGGTCGATGACCAGTTCCCCATGGCCGGTGGCCTCACCTCTTGGTCGGTGACATCCCACAGTGCTCAGGGAATGATTCTGAAGCTTTCTTGGGACTTGAGAAGTTTTCAGAAGTACAGAGCAGTGTAAACAGAGGCAGCTTGAGTATGGTGATGGGTTTTTGAGCGGAGTCGAGCACGCATGCATCTGCCCCTCTTCCCGAGGCCTCTTTACTGCTTTAGTAGCTTAGTTAATTTGTTTAATTAATTAAGTATTGTGTAATATTTAATTAGCTTGTTAGTTAATTAATTTGTATTATTCTTTCGGTCCCTCCCTCGAGAGGGCGCAATTATGTAATAAGCGTGCGTGTGTACGATGCATGTCTTCCAACCCCCACTTCTTTCTCCCTTTTATTTAACCGCTTATGATGGTTAGTTTTAGGGCATATTTGATTTAGCATACCTTATACTATGATGTTTGCATTCATTCATTTGTACTGCATGCACCGAGCTCGGCGCATCATACTAAGTTGCATAGTATTTCGATTCCAACTTGAATACGTGTATTGAGTTGCCGCATTTCACATGCCATTTTTAGAATAGCTAAGCCTATCTTAGTTGCATCCTGCATGTGTTGCATTAGCCATCTTAACATGAACTAGGATCATGCATTGATTACTAACTAGTTTCTGTTTTGGCTTGGAGTACTCGGTGAGTGTTTATGCTTTAGCATCCTTGCATGTGTGTGAGTGACTGCCATGATAGCATGCTTGCCATGAGGCTAACTGCTTATGTGACATAACTGCCTGAATGCCTGTGGGTGAAGGTTGGATTGCTTGAATTGGAATAATTCGTCGAAACACGTGTTTTAGCCTACTTGCGAGTAGCAAACTTCAATCCATTTTCAAAACAAACGGATATGCGATGCTTTGTTCCAACTTAGGCAATCCAGTCTATACTTGTATGCTGTGTGCATCACATAGTAATTCTAGGCTAATAAACCGGAATAAGAGCACATGTGTTTTCAAAAACTCGATATCATGTTTAGTAGTGGCCGATCTTTAATCGGGCGAGCGGGGGTGCCCATTGCATGACCTTTCCCAATCGTACCCAAGTTCCCGAGCCAAGGCAACTTTGGTGATGACGGACACGTGGCCTTAGGCACGAGTCAGGGTTTCCTAAATTCCCCCAAAATAAAATATTTAGGTGGCGACTCTGTATCTGGCAAAGCAGTCCATGTTTGGCACTTCTTTCTAAAAATCAGTTTTTCAAAACGATTTGTCAGATTTGGACTCTTTGGTGATTTATCAATCTCGTATTGCACTTTGCGAGATCAGATTAAGAACCGTGACATTTGAGTCCGAACTGTAGTGACCCCAAATGAACCAAACGGGATTCCCTCCCGGGACGTTCGGGGACGTCTATAGCCGGCCGGCCAGTTAAAGTAGCCTGCCGGCCACTTTTTCAAAAATTTCATTTTTTTTGCAGATCTTTTCTCTCCAGCTGTTCTGCATTGCTCCAGATATTTCCAAACTTAGATATTTCGACCAAAGCTCCATTTTTGCTATATATGGAGCCATATCACTCATTTTGCAAAAGAAGAACAATTGAAGCAATTTTGGGAGCCTCTCTCTCTAAAAAGTCTTCTCTCTCTAGAAATTTTAGAGCTAAATTTCAGCCTTTCTCTCTAGTTTTCTCTCTCTCTCTTGCCCTTGTGTGCATACAAGAGATATACTTGGAGATATACTTCTAGTTTGCCTAGGCATCCTTCATCAAAGTTGCATATCATTGGGCTGAGGTCCCTTGGAACCTATTTTTGGGCTGTTAGAAGGTCATTGGAGCCAAGAAAGTGGCTGTTCTTATGCTGTGCTTCAAGAGGTAAAAGTCTAAACTTGTAAGCTTGTTTTGCACACTTGCTTCACCATCATTTTTCAATTGTTTTGGACTATTTTTGAGTTGGTTTTCAACTGAAAAAAAAAACTCTGTTTTTCAGTCCTTAAAATGGTGGTTTAAGCCTTGTTTGGCTAGGGGGTGTTTCCACTCTCTTGCTCTTTGGCTTGTGAAGCCTTTTGAGCCAACTTCCAAAGCTTTTGAAACTATCTTGTTTTGGCCTTTTAACCACTAAATTCCAGAGGAATTTCAGTGGTAGAAACCATGTTTTGAGGTCTAAAGTAGTTGCTTCTTGGTTGCATGCCTTGTTGGCCTAATTATTGAGCATATTTTTCTAGCATGTGTTGGCTTGTTCTTAGCTTATTTTTTGGCTTATTTCAGCATGGCATAACTCTGTTTTGGCTTGGTTGAGTCACCTCTTACATGCTTTTTACACTTGTAGTGTAATCTTGCCATTTAGCCTTACATGCTTGTTACTTTGGCTCATCATTCTAGCTTATTTTGGCTATGCTCCTATATGATTTTACTCTTGTTTTAGCATGCTTAAACTTTGTTTTTGGCTGGTTTGGCCACTTCTTGCTTGCATTTTGTACTTGTAGTGCAAACCGTGCTTACTAGCTTAACATGCTTGATGTCGTAGCCTATTATTTTAGCATGTATTGGCTCCATTCCAGCACATTTTTGATAATGTTTTGACATGCTTTAGGACTGTTTTGAGTGGTCTTGGTCATATGAGCCATGCTTTGTATAGCTATAGTGCAAGTGCCTTCACTAGTCTTGAGTTTTGAGGCACTTAGCATGCTATATTTGTGATGTGTGCATGATATGGCATCATTTGGTATGTAATTTCAGAGCTTATATCTTTGCCTTACTTCCACTTAAATCACTCTTTCAATGCTTTTGAGAAGTTGAACATTATGCCTTGCTTATAGGCCAACATGTGTGCATGCTTCTCTTGCTTTTTGAGCTTCCATTTCAGCATGTTTAGGCCACTGTTTTGGCATGTTTAACCTCTGTCTGGGTTGGTTTGGTCATTTAGGCTTAGTATTGTATGCTATAGTGTTATGCTCTTTGCTAGCTTAATGCTTTCGACTCCAAGTATGCTTTGCATGCATCATTTTCATGCTTTGATGTCATTTAGCATGCTATTTCAGTGCTGAAATATGTGCCATTACATCCCATTATTACTCTCTTATTCGCTTTGAAAGTAATCTTAAGCCCCTTGTCGGCTTGAACATGGAATTGAGGCTCATGCCTAATGGTTTTAGCCTTCTCTTGAGGGTTTCTACTAACCAACGGCATAAGCTTCTTCCATGCTCAAGGTGCTTGTGGCTTAGATCCTCTTTCAAAATTAGAAGGACTCTCACTTTTGGACTTAAACGGTTAAAAACTTATCAGTAATCTAAAATGAGTAAACAAATGAATTGAAGTAAAACATGCCAAGATAACATGTTTGTGTTGCATTGCATGTGTTTGGATCGGACGTTATCCAAATACGAGAAATGTGGAGCGTTTTCATACTCCAAGTGATGAACATGTCACATTTCTTGGTCGCCAACCCTCCTTGATCATGCATGATAGAGGTGGAGGCTCTTTGTGTTGTTTGTGCATTCATCAATATTGGCGGGCTTGACTCTTTGGCCATCATGCATTGAGATGCGTGATTGGTGGCTTGAAGTTGAGTGCTACGCTCCTTTGAGCTTGAGAAATGATAAGGAGAGTCGTTGCACGCACATTTCCTTGTAATGCATTGTTGTGCCTTTGTTGATCTCTGTTGCAGCAAAGTTGAGGTTCTGGAAAAGGAAGTGGCCGGCCGGCCACTTACACTAGCCTGCTGACCACTTGAAGTGGCCGGCCGGCCAGCCAGTTGAGGTAGCCTGCCGACCACTTGAAGTGGCCGACCGGCCACTTGCAGCAAATTTGTCCAGAATGCTCTTGTTTTGAGGCAGATGCAACCTAAAAGTGCGTTTGATGTTCTGAGGTCACTGTGAGTGCAAATAGAGACAACTTATGGCAAGGCAATGCATTTTCCGGGTGAAGCAAACCGAGCATGCATGTCTCCCTCCCCTCGAGGCCATTTTTTTAATTGCTTTGCATAGATAGTTAATTTGCCGGTTTTGTAATTAATTAGTTAATGTGCTTCGCTAATTTAATTCATCTTTGTAATATTCTAATTAGCTTAGAATAGCTATTTTCAATCCGGTTTGTAATTAATTAGCTTAGCATAGTTAATTAGTTGATTTGTAATAAGTAGCTTAGCTTAGCTCTTATTTATTCGGACCCTCCGTCGAGAGGGCAAATGTTGTAATAAGTGTGCGTGTGTGTGTGAATGTCTTCTAACCCCACGTCTTTCTCCCTTTTATTTACCAGCTTTTGATGGTTAGTTTTAGGGCATGTTTCAATTAGCATACTTATGCTTTGCATGCGTGCATCATTCAAACCGCATTGAAATTCAATACTTACTTGAATACGTGTTTCAAAGCATGTTATCGGGTGTTGCATTCATATGCCATTCTAGATAGCCGAGCCTACTTTAGTTGCATTTTTGCATGTGTTGCATTAGGCATCTTAACATAGCTAAGATCATGCATAATTTCTAACTAGCTTCTGTTTTGGCTCGGAGTACACTGTGAGTGTTTACGCTTTAGCATACTGCATAAGTGTGTATGTTGCCATGTTAGCATGCTTGCCATGAGGCTATTTGCTTAATTGCTATAACTGCATGAATGCTTGTGGATGAAGGCTTCATTGCTTGAATTGGAACAATTCATCAAAATGTGAGTTTTAATCCCACTTGAAGTGGCAAATCATCATGTTTCAAGCCCACCTTGTTTGGTGGCAAATCTGCGCTTTAGCCTACTTGCGAGTAGCACTTTCAAACCATTTTCGAAAACAAACATGAGATGTTTTGTTCCAAATTGAGTGATTTAGTCTATACTTGTATGCTGTGCGCATCACATAGTAAGTTAGATTAATAAACCGGAATAAGAACACATGTGTTTTTAAAAACAACATATCATGTTAGTAGAGGCCGATCCTTTGATCGGGCGAGCAGGGTGCTCATTTCAGGACCTTCCCCTCTCGTACCCAAGTTCCCGAGATGAGACAACTTTGGTGATAGCAGACACGTGGCCTTAGGCACAAGTCAGGGTTTCCTAAATTTCCCAAAACAAAATATTTAGGTGGCGACTCTGAAATCTGGCAAAACAGTCCATGTTTGGTGTTTTTTGATTAAAATTGATTTTCCAAAATGATTTGCCGGATTTGGACTCTTTGGTGATTTATCATTCTTACATTGCACTTTGTGAGATTAGATTCAGAACCGTGACAGGAGTCCGAACTGTAGTAGCTAAAAACCCAATTCGCGCCCTCGTACGCGGAGCGAGTTCGGGCGGTCTACAGTCATCTAGGCATAGATCATCAGTACAGCGGTTACCAGATTAGCGGTCATTATCCACCTCACCTGTGTGCAGTTGGGCTGAGATATCTGCTTCTACCTCAGAGAGAGGATACACACATGTTCAATCTGATCAGCGTTTTACAATCAGCATGGAGGACATGATGCGTCAACTCCAAGAGACCATGTAGGCCATGCAGCGGGATGCTGCCCGCTAGGCAGAGGTTACCGCCCATCAGGCGGAAGTTGTGGCTCAACAGGCAGAACTAATTGCCAGACTTCAACAGCAGCAGTAGCAACCTCAACAAGCCGGAGCGTCTGCTTCGCATCCACCCCTACCCCCACCCCCACCTATGGTTCCAACACCCGGGGAGGCAGCTCACGTCTAGGAAAATATGGACGTTCCGATAGGGCCAATCCCACTGCCAATCCCACCTCAGATGTCTAAAGCACTGGCTAATCCTGTGGACACACCGTTCGAATTCAAGGTGGATCCAACCGCGCTGAAAGTCAGTAAGCTCGAGAAGCTATTTAAGCGAGCCTAGGGAGTCAACTCAATCCCGGACATAGAGGATGGATATACTGATTCGGCGGTGACATTGTCGGACACGTTCAAGATGCCTCACATTGACCGTTTTGACGAGTCGGGAGATCCCATGGTCCACCTGAGGTTGTTTTCAGATGTTTTGCGCCCGATGGGCTTGACAAAATTACAGAAGCTCTCCCTTTTGGTCGGACCCTGTCGGGTATCGCTGGTAGCCAATTGGAGGATTCAGTGAAACAAGTTGGAGGATTCAGTGAAACAAAATTGTCGCGCAATATTCATAAACACCAGATCGAGGTCACGACCCGTGATCTTGAGGCGACAGGCAAGAGCGAAAGAGGGCTTTTTTGACTTTGTCAATCGATGGAGGGCAAGGCCTCCATGATGACAACTCGGCCACTCGAGAAAGATAGATAGAATGGTTGTACGCAACCTTCAGCCAAAGCTCATGCAGAAAATGATCGTCTTACCCCTTCCCACCTTTGCTGACTTACACGAGATTGGGGTTCAGATTGAGGATGACATAAAGCAAGGTCTGATTGACCACGAGAGAGAGCAGCCCAAGAGGGCGTTTACCACGGTTCAAATGCAGTACGAGTAGTGCTAGCCGCAAGGACTTCTGACGTGGGCATGGTCACCACCACCACACCAAAAATAGCCACACCCTTCACCAGCACATCTAGTGCCACCCCTCAACCAGCAAAATACCCACTCGGGGCCAGAGACTTTTACCTCGCTTTATATGCCTTTGTCCAAGGCCTGGGGGTTTTAATCAGAAAGAAGCATCTGAAGCCCCTGGAACCACGCCCATGTAGACACCCCATTTTTGACCGACCTTAAGACTCAGACGTCACCGATTGAGCGCTCGGTGATATTGCATATTGTGCCCGTTCAGAAGTTTCAGAGTCTCGGCTGCGAGCCTTGCCTCCGGACTTCCGGACTCTTTCGTGTCTTGTCTCGGTTTGCGAACCAGGCTACGTTTTCTCTGTTTTCTCTTCCCGAAAGGAGGGAGAGGTCTCGTAGATCATCTCTCAGTGGCCGTAGGCTACGTTTCGTGGTCGTAGGCCATTTTTCCCGTTTGGAACCCGGTTTCCGATTTTTCGGAACCGTCGGCCGTGTGCCTCGGTTCGGGACCGCTTAACTACCTCCGTTTGCTCCGATTTTTGGCATGCATCTTATTTCCTCCCTTTTGAGGGACACTGTGGCTCGCGAGGCCAACTTCGTGGTCGAACACCACCTCCGGTGCTTAGCAGTCAGTTTTCGGGGCCTCGGACCGCGCGTTTTGGCCCCCGAACCTTCGATTGGCATCGGTTTGAGTTCATTTTTGGCAGGGACCTCTGTTTCATTGTTAGGAAGGTTGTAGAAGGGTGGGAGGCCAGCAATTATCCTCAGAACCAGTTTTATTCCTTCATCGCCCTCCGTCGCCCGTTTTCCTCGCTAGAAAGCCAATGTTGACCACCCTTGGACCACTTTTTCTAGCCCTAAACCACATATTTGTGTTGTAGACACCTGGGAGGCCACCAATATCATATGGCCGTAGTATAATTGTTTGACCCTTTTTGAACCCCTCCAAAAAATGGGCTTTTCTCTCTCCTGGTTCACCTTCTCCAGTTTTTGACCACATGGTTGTGTTGTGGCACACATGGGAGGCCAGCTTTTTGCATGCCGGCCACTAATCAGTCTTGACCTTTTGACTTGGCGGTCCGCCATGGGGAGGGCCGGCCGGCCACCTAAACCCTAAATAACCAGCCGGCCTTGCTCCTCTCTCAGGTACTTTAACAAATATACCGCTGTTTCCCCTAGATTTGTATCCGGGGGGCACTTTTTGGGGGGAAATTTGAATTTCATTCCCCCATTTTTCCCCCACTCTGTGCTATATAACCAGGCCCTCCAGCTCCCTTTTAGAGGGTTAGAAATTTTGGCTGAGAGCACAATTGAATCTCTCTCTCTCTACACTTCAACCTCAAAAACCTCCCAAAACCCTACACCATTTATACACCACCACCTAGCACCACACCACCACATCTTTCCAACACTGCAGCTGGTTTTTCAGAGCTTAGGAGCACCTTTTCTTAGGCCAAGAGATGCTGAAGTTTTGGTATACAGGGTGAGTCTCATTCTTCCTCTTTGTGCTTTATTTTGTTCTCTATCTAAGCCATACTTGCTTACATTTTTGGGCTCGACCCTAACTGAAAATAGTCATGTTTTGAGGTCTTTTTCATGTTTTATTAAGGGTCCTTCCATGTTTAAGGTCCCCAGCTACCACTTGCTCTTTACCTCTCTTGTATGCCTCTTTCTTGCATAGTATTTTAGGCTATTGTGAACTTTTTTGAGCTTGGTTATAAACTGAAAAAGAGGCTTTTTTTGAGCCCTTCTTCAACATTGTTGAAGGACTCTTCACTGTTTGAGGCTTCCATCTGTCACTTGCCTCTTTATCTCTCTTTTGGCCCTATTTTTGCATGCTTTTTTAGCTCCTTGTGCTTGTATTTTTGGGCTCTGTCCAGAACTGTAAATAGTCATGTTTTGACCCACTCTTCATTTTTGATCAAGGGTCTTTTACTGTTTGAGGCTTCCTTTTTGCTCTTTGTGTTGAAGCTCTCTTTTATGCCTTATTTTGTATAGTATTTTAAGCTTGCTTGTGTACTGTTTTGGGCTTGGTCATAAACTGTAAAATATCATGTTTTGGGCCCCTATTCAACATTGTTGAAGGGTCCTCCTCTGTTTGAGGCCAGAAGCCATCACTTGCTTCTTTGTCCCTCTTTAGGGCCATTTCTTGCATGATAGTTTAGCCATACTTGTGTTTGTTTTCGTGGCTTATTGTAAACTGTAGAGTGATTTATTTTTAGCCCCTCTTAAACTTTGTTGAAGGGATCTTTTCCTCTTGAGGCCAACAGCTACTACTTGCTTGTTTATCTCTCTTTCGAGGCCATTTTTGCATGTTGATTTATCCCTATTTGTGTTCACCTTTTGGCCTTTCTTAAAACTGGAAATATGCTTGTTTTGGGGCTGTCTTGATTCTGTCTTCATACTTCATTTTCAAATAATACATGCTTTGCATAGCCATAGGTCATTCCATGCACCTAATTTCATGTTTCGGGATTCATTTCATGCATCGGGTGCCATGTTTCCATGTTTCGGGACTGTTTCGCATTACATTTTGATACTGAAATTTGCATGCTAGTATGCCATATTCCATGCCTTGCCATGTCTTGTTAAAGTGGCATTTGGTGCCTTAGGGTCGGTCCTCGGCTTGCGTGCACGTGTGCACGCATTTCGAGTGTCTCATTTTCATCTAATGGCCTCTTATGTGAGTGTGGCTGAGGCCCACTTGTGTTGGTGTAAGTCCATTATGCATTGTGTATGCTATTTCATTTAATAGCATTGTGTATGTTAGGTTGTATGTTAGCGCATTGTGTATGCCATGTTACCTCGTGCATCGTGTATGCCATTTCATAGCATTGTGCATGTTAGGTTGTATCTTAGTTGCATTCATGCATGTCATGCATATTGCATTGTGTTTGAGATAGGAGTTAGCCCGAGCACGGGAAACGAGGTACGTTTCATACTCCGAGTGACGGAACGTGTCTTAATTCCCAGTCACCGACACTCCGGATTATCCATGATGGAGTCTTGGTCTTGTTTTGTTTTTGTGTGCATTCATTCTATATTGAGTTGTGCAATTTGACTCCTCGGCCATCATGCATCGAGATGCGTGATTGGTGGCACAAGGATCGAGGCATGCATACATATGTGAAAATACATTGCCATGCCCCTTTCCTGCTCTCTGTTGCAGCAAATCAAGAATCAGCAGCCTTCCGGAGCTTGGCGCGCTTTCCAAGAACAATTGCAAACAATGTTTCAATTAGCATACAGTATGATAGCATGTTTGCATTCATTCATCTGTTTTGCATGCACCGGGCTCGGCGCATCATACTAACTGCATTTGTATTTCAATTCAAGTTGAATACATGTTAGCTGTAGCATTCCATATGCCATGTTTAGAATAGCCGAGCCTGCTATAGTTGCATTTTTGCATGTGTTGCATTAGGCATTTCTGTATATTAGGATCATGCATGGATTTCTAATATTTCTGTTTTGGCTTGGAGTACTCGGTGAGTTTTTATGCTTTAGCATCCTTGCATGTGTGAGTGACTGCCATGATAGCATGCTTACCATGAGGCTATTGCTTATGTGATATAACTGCCTGAATGCCTGTGGGTGAAGGTTGGGTTATTTGGATTGGAACAAATCATCAACTGTGAGTTTTAAGCCCACTAGATAGTGGCAAAACCATTTTCTAAGCCCACCTGAGGGTGGCAAAATCTGCATTTTAAGCCTACTTGCGAGTAGCAAACCATCTTTCAAAAACAAACATGAAATGTTTTGTTCCAATTCAGGCGACCCGGTCTATACTTGTATGCTGTGCGCATCACATAGTAAATCTAGGCTAATAACCGGAATAAGAACGCATAATGTTTTCAAAACTAGATATCATGGTTAGTAGAGGCCGATCTTTGATCGGGCGAGCGGGGGTGCTCACGAAGTGACCTTCCCCAATCGTACCCAAGTTCCCGAGCCGAGGCAACTTTGGTGATGACGGACACGTGGCCTTAGGCAACGAGTCAGGGTTTCCTAAATTTCCCAAAATAAAATATTTAGGTGGCGACTCTGTATCTGGCAAAGCAGTCCATGTTTGGCACTTCTTTCAAAAATCTGTTTTCTCAAAACGATTTGCCAGATTTGGACTCTTTGGTTCAGATTACGAACCGTGACAACAAATCGAGTCCGAACTGTAGCGAGGTCCCCCACGGGCTTGTTACAGTTTCTGGCGACTCTACTGGGGATTTAGAGAACTTGACTCGAACTCATGATATCTGGTTTTGACTACACTTTTGTGTTTCTTTGCATTGCATTTGCATTGGTGCGCCTAGGACACCGTGTTTGCCATCTGCTATTCCTGAACGGTTTGCCGGAGGCTTGTCTTGTCAAGGCATGACCATAAGGCTGACCGGTTGTGGGCTCTGCCAGTATGGGAACACAAACCCCGGTTTTACCGGGGCACCCTTTTGACCATTCGACCTAGTGCATATCGAATCCATAGTGACCATTCCAAACTAGGACAGGTTGCTTACCCGATATAGGTTGTTTGAAACCGCTGCGTGCGTAGTGAAACCCTAGCTCCTGACAAAATAGGACAGGGAAACCCTACCCCAACATAGGGGTGTTTTGGCTCTCACTTCTTGTTATGTGCTTTTAGAGTGCGTCTCTACAGGAATGCATGTATCAGTTTACAAGTTTGGGCATCAGGCCTGCGGGCACCAGTTCAGTATTTTGGGATTCAGTTTACCTGAGGGTATCAGTTTCGGCAGAATTTGGGCAGAATTCAGTAGAGGCACACTCATTCAACTATCGTATCTGTTCAGGTGAAATAGGCTGAGATGCTGTCATTTTCTCTTTTGCTAGGTAGTCTTGGAACCATAGCTTCAGAAGGCTCCAATATCCCCCGGGTACACCGAACTTGTGTTGATAGACTTTGTCAGGTCAGAGATTCAGTTCAAGGGCAATCAGTGTTCCTTTACCAGAGGCAGGGTGAAAGGTCGGTCAGGCACAGACCACCAGTACAGCAGCTACCAGCTCAGTGGTCTTTGAACAGCCAGGTTGAGATTTCGAGTCTACTGCAGAGATAGATATACTGGTGGTTCAATCAGATCAGGACAGTATGTCAGGCTTAGAAGAGATGGTGCGCCAGCTCCAGGATAGTATGAAAGCCATGCAGCAAGATGCTGTCCGTCAAGCGGAATTCACCAAGCAACAGGCCGTGGTCATAGCCCAACAGGCAGAGACAATTGCCAGGTTAGAGCAGCAAACTGGAGTATCTACTTCACACCAGGCTCCTCCCCTACCAAGAGTTCCCACACTCGGGGAGGCAACCCACGTCCAGGATGATACGGACATTCCAGGCGGGCCAGCTCCGCCCCCGGTTCTACCCCAGCTATCTAAAACACCCACCAACCTGCCAGACTCCCCCTTTGAGTTGAGACGGACCCCACAGCATTGAAAGTGAGCAAGCTTGAGAAATTGTTCAAAAAGTCTCAGGGGGCCCTCTATTCCTGATATAGAGGATGGTTATACCGACTCAGTGGTGACATTACCGGATCGGTTCAAATGCCGCATATCGATCGATTCGATGGCTCTGAAGACCCAATGGTGCACCTCCAACTGTTTTCTGATATCTTGAGGCCAATGGGTTTGACCACAGCCCAGAAATTGTCACTATTCGGCCGAACCCTGTCTGGGATAGCCGCAATCTGGTATGCAAAATTGGAGAACTCTGTGAAACAGAACTGGGAAGAGCTGGCTGAGGCCTTTATTGCTCAATACTCCTACAACACACAGATCGAGGTCACAACTCGTGATCTCGAAGTCACCCGCCAAGAACCAAAGGAGGGTTTCTCAGAGTTCGTGACGAGATGGAGAGCAAAGCCTCAATGATGACCACTAGGCCCACTGACAAAGATCAGATTCGGATGATTGTGCGCAATCTCCAGCCCAAGCTTATGCAGAAAATGATTGTTCTTCCCTTCCCTACCTTTTCAGATCATGAAATGGGGGTTCAAATCGAGGATGCCATCAGACAAGGGATCTTTGCAGAAGATAATGAGCCTTTGAAGAGGAATGTTGCTCGCAGTTCCAATGCTACTACTGATGGTAGCACAGCTGCGAAATGCTCAGAAGTAGACACTATCACCACTTCCCTCAATGGCCAAAAACCAACCACTTCAACTCGGCCCCAAGCCCGAAAATTCCATCCTCTTTACATGAGTCTCTCTCAAGCTTTGAAAAAGCTGCGAGAAGAAGGGCACCTAGAACTTCTAGAACCCCAACCCCTTCCAAACCCTCTTCCACCAAGATATGACCCAGCTAAATACTGTGCCTACCATCAACACACGGTCATGATACGAACCGTTGCATCCGCCTCCGTCATAAGATTCAGGATCTTATTGACGAAGAGACCCTAGCTCCACCAAAAGGACCTCAGGTTAGTACTGACCCGTCACCTCTACATCTCAACCTCATCCATATACTGCCATCCACCTACGACCCCAGCATATACATCACCCCAGCCCATCTACCCAAGCCTGAGGTGTTCATTCCAGAAAGCATGGACTTATGCATGATGGATGCACCTGGACCCCAATCATCTCAAACCCGTGAGCCCACTACTTCTGAGCTGAAGAGAATGATCGAAGATCTTCAGAACTGTGACAGATTGGCCTCTGGGACATTGGCTCCATCATCACCACATCACATACCAGGGAGTTCATGTCAAAAGGCTCCCCAGTCTTGGAACGCTGCATTTGAGGAATGCCAATCCCTTGGCAAAGTGGAGGCGAGTGGAAAGAACAAGATAGGGGCGGACATGGATCCCCATGAACATCTTCTGTTGGCTGTTGAGGCTTTGAAAGCCGAGGGACTGAACAAAGAGCAAGTGCTCGCAGTTGTTGCAAAAACTGTGGACGACATTTTCGCCACTCAAGTTGGGGGCAGTTTGAATCAAGGGCAAGCCGGGAGAAGGGTCGTTGTATCAGAAACGTTCCTTTCAGCTATAATCCTGCACTCTGAAGAGATCAACAAACCAGGCCAGCACCTGCCAATCCCTTTACTGGTGCGTCTAGCAAAAATCCACAAACCTTGAAGTACCAACCCCGAGGTCAGAGGGTCTTTCATGCCCTCTATATGCCTTTGTCCAAAGCTCTCCAAGTCCTTGTTGGACAAGGCCATCTCAAACCCCTTGAGCCTCGGCCTCTCCCAAATCCTCTTCCGGCTACGCATGATGCCGCCCAGTACTGTGCCTTCCATCAGCAAACTGGCCATACTACCGACAACTGCTTCCGTCTTCGCCATGAAGTACAGATCTATTGACAACGGGGTCATTGCCGCGCCAAGCTCTGCAAAGTCTATCGGCACTGGATCGGTGAACTTGGGGGATAATGTGACCATGTGATCGGGGGATGAACCACCTGGGGCACTCGATTACTCCAGACGTGGGAATGGCATGCACTTTTGAGCATTTGAATGCTACATTCTGACTTGGGTATTGAGTCAGTCTTGTTGTTTTGTTTTGAGTCCGTTTTGAGTCAGTCTTTTTTGAGTCAGTGGGTCTGTCTTGTTGTATCGAGTCAGTCCTGTTGTAAGGTCGGGTGATTCCGGGGGTGTTACCTCGGGCGTCACCATTTTGTTTTGCGTTTGTCTTTTCGTTTTGTTTTGAGTCTGTTTCTGCCAGGGAGCCAGTTGTGCCACAGATTTTGAATGAAACAGCAGTGATTTTACGCTCTCGCGTTTGCTTCTGCCTTGTGCCAGTTATGCCGGAAGTTCTGAATGAGATGCAGTATTTGACTAAGACTCTGTCTTTTCTGTGCCTTGAAGTCATTGTAATGACCTGAGTTTTTCAAAACTTTTTGAACACTGCGGTGAAAACGAAGAGGAAGGAATTCCTCGGGATTTGCAAAAATTTGATCAACTGAGAGAAAGAGAGGCGTGCTAAGCCCTTAATGAATGAAATCATGCTTGTTAGGTGAGTACTGGAAGGATCCTGGCTTGATCCAGATTGGTTTACACTGTCTTCAGCGCGAGCGATTTGTCGCTTTCTTAAAAATTTCAAAAAATGTTTTGCGCGTCCTGCGAAGACCTGTGTGGAATCGCTCTTGAGATTGTGCAGCTAGGATCGCTCTCAGCCTCGAGACTCGACCCCTTGCTTTCAAACCTTGAACTTAATTCAGAATGTTCAACGGTCAACGCAATGTGAGGCCTGTGTGGCCAGATTCAAAGCAGCCCTCGACCTAGGGGCAGAAAAATGTCCGATGTGCTCGAAGAGCCGAAGATGGATCCTTCTGCAAATCGATACAACAGCCACTCTCTTGGATACGGATGGCTTCGAGATCCTAAAACCATTTGGCATGGACTTGTTACACTTTTACCCTTTGAGAGGCTCGCTGGGCCGAAAACCCGGAAAGGGCGACCCAGGCAAAAGTTAGAGCAAGAAAAGATATATACAAAAAGCAAAAAGAAAAAAAAGAAGAAAAGAGAAAAAAAAAAAGAAAAGCAAAAAAAGAAAAAAGAAGAAAAGAAAAGAGAAAAAAAAAAGAAATGAAAAGAATTGAAAAGAAGAAAAACAAAGCTCGCAAGGTTGAAAACCTACAACAGGCGCCTTGGCAAAAGTTAGAGCATAAAAATGAGAGGTTAAATACCCGAGTGTACCTTAACCCCGAACTACGTAATGCTTGATTCCCATCTTTGGGATACGTAGGCAACTTCATTATGAAGTCCAGCCGTAAAACACTTCAATTTGATTGTGTCCATGCGATGGTTCTGGTCATCTTTGTCTTCTCTGTATCTGAGGATTTGGTTGTGTTCGTCACTCTGAGGGCTGACTACAATGCGCTGGCGGTGCCATTCAAACAAGAGGCAACTTTCCGTTGCCATTCAATGCGCCGCAGTGTCATTCAAACAAAGGGCAACTTTCCGTTGCCATGCAGCTCTCTTCAAGCAAGGGGCAATTTTTCTTCAGATTTGAGGTTGTGCATCTCGAGAGTGGGTTCTATGCTCGTTGAGCAGTGGCCGATTGCAAAAACAGTTTTTGAGAATTTTTACTGAGGTTGACTGATTTTCTCTCAAAACTATTCCATTTTTTCCAAAACTGGACCCTTTTCCTGGACCCAAAAAAGAAAATTTTTCAGTGCTCATAACCTAACTTGCATGATTTTAAATCAGAAAATCGAACAAGCGCGTTAATCTAACTCTCATTTTGGTTAAAATTGTTTTAGTAGAAAAATCAAAACAAAAATGGTCAAAATAATGAACTAGGGGCACAGTTGAGTCAGGTGTTCTGTCTTTTCCCCATTGCCACAATACTTGCCAAGAAGGGCACTCTACCTGCTAGAAAAGGGTACAACTGAAGTTAACAGCAAAACGGCTGAAAGCTCTCTCACCCTCCGAGCAACGAGGTATCAAGCCAAGTGCGAAGCATGAACTGGAATGGATCAAGATATTCCACTCCCTCATCTGGACAGATCTGATCACGTCCAAACTCTCTAGCAAAGCATCGTCAACCGATGTTAACTGCAGATTTGCTATACACCCAGTTGTAGCACAGCCCCTCTGTGGGAGAAACTCACTAGCTGCGTGCAGAAGAAGAAGAATCTAGCGGAATGCTAGGGGCAAGAGCCCACAACTTTCTGTTTATCAATCAACCACCTAGGAGAGGGATTTAAAATGAGAGATTGAAGAATAGAGAGATGTGCGCTGAGAGAAAAAGTGAGAAAAGGGTTTTGTGAGAAAAGCCGAGCCTGAGGGCCGAGTGATATGAGAATCACAAATAAGAAAGGGTGGGAAATAATACCCAGAGAAACAGGCTTCCATGTGCATGTCTGCGTGTCGTGTCTTTTTGTTTTATCTCGATTCTTGTTTTGAGTCGTTTCGAGTGTTACTCGATGTGTTTAGGTTGTTTACCTTTTGTTTTCCGTTGTTGAGTCGTAGTGCGCTGTGTTCAGTCGTAGGCTCAATACCTGGTCGAAAACTCATCTCTCAGTTTCAAAAATAAAATCGTTTTGTGCTCCGAGTGCCGTGCCGTTCTCCATATTTGTTCAAAACAATATTTGTTCTTTCATAAAACTGCAGGGTCCACCCCCGATAAGTGTGAACAGTAAAACAAGGACCTATCTAAAGCTACATGGGTTCCGGACTATAAAGCAAAGAAAAAGGGAAAATGGAAGCATCTGAGTGTGCTTCAACTTCAGAAAATTCCGTGATTGTATTCCGGATGTACCTTTTCAAGCCTTGTCAGTGCTCCGAAGTATGAGTGTGCCTCTACTTTAAGCGCAAGATCAAGCCTGCTTCAAAGTTATGCACCCATCCACCCGCATTGTTATGCACCTTTCCACTCGTATTGTCATGCACACCTTACTTGCATTTATTTGCATCTTGTGTTATCTTCTACCATTATCCTTTTACGCTGAGCATTGGGATCGTTGTCCTCCGGGACTTTCTCTGGTTGCGTTCTGCGCGCACTTGAGCGGTTGTTTTCGGACCTCTTCTCACGATTTCAGCTGTTAGAGTGTTCTTTTCCTCACACGATTTTCAGCGTGTTTGGAATTTATCCAAGTTGCGTTGTAAACGTGCTGGGCGGCGTGGTTTGAGTGTCCCGTTCCTCACACGATTTCAGCGTGTTTGGATTTATCTCAGGTTGCGTTGTGTGCGCACTTGAGCGATTGTTTTTGGACCTCTTCTCACGATTTCAGCGTGGTTAGAGTGTTCTCTTCCTCACACGATTTCAGCGTGTTTGGAATTTATCCCAGTTTGCGTTGAAGACGCGCTGGGCGGGTTGTTTTAGGACCTCTCCTCACGATTTCAGCGCGGTTTGAGTGTCCCGTTCCTCACACGATTTCAGCGTGTTTGGATCTTATCTCAGGTTGCGTTGTGCACGCACTTGAGCGGTTGTTTTCGGACCTCTTCTCACGATTTCAGTGTGGTTAAAGTGTTCTTTTCCTCACACGATTTCAGCGTGTTTGGATCTTATCTCAGGTTGTGTTGTGCGCGCACTTGAGCGGTTGTTTTTGGACCTCTTCTCACGATTTCAGCGTAGTTAGAGTGTTCTTTTCCTCACACGATTTCGGTGTTTGGAATTTATCCCAGGTTGCGTTGTAGACGCACTGGGCGGGTTGTTTTTGGACCTCTCTCTCACGATTTAGCGTGGTTTGAGTGTCCTTCCTCACACGATTTCAGCGTGTTTGGATCTTATCGGAGGTTGCGTTGTGCGCGCACTTGAGCGGTTGTTTTCGGACCTCTTCTCACGATTTCAGCGTGGTTAGAGTGTTCTTTTCTCACACGATTTCAGCGTGTTTGGATTTATCTCAGGTTGCGTTGTGCGCGCACTTGAGCGGTTGTTTTTGGACCTCTTCTCACGATTTCAGCGTGGTTAGAGTGTTCTTCCTCACACGATTTCGGCGTGTTTGGAATTTATCCCAGGTTGCGTTGTAGACGCGCTGGGCGGGTTGTTTTTGGACCTCCTCTCACGATTTCAGCGTGGTTCGAGTGTCCCTTCCTCACACGATTTCGCGTGTTTGGAATTTATCCCAGGTTGCGTTGTAGACGCGCTGGCGGGTTGTTTTTGGACCTCTTCTCACGATTTCAGCGTGGTTAGAGTGTTCTTTTCCTCACACGATTTCAGCGTGTTTGGATTTTATCTCGAGTTGCGTTGTGCGCGCACTTGAGCAGTTGTTTTTGGACCTCCTCTCACGATTTCAGCGTGGTTCGAGTGTCCCCTTCCTCACACGATTTCAGCGTGTTTGGAATTTACCTTAGGTTGCGTGGAACGCGCTCCTGATTGATTTTCTTTGTTCTTCCTCCACTCACGAGTCCAGCGTGGTTGGCGTACGTCACCATTTTGCATCTATTGCACTCTCTGTTGCATCGCATCTATTATCTATTGCATCACATCTATTACATCCATTGCATCATATCTGTTTTATTGCCTGGTCTAGGAGACCTTAAATCTTCTAAAGGTGCAATTCCTTTGGTGTTTGTCATGCCCGAACGACTTCCAGTGTTCTGGTATAGCCACCTGCCTGTGTTAGCGGTGAGTTCCTAGGAGACCAACTGAGACGGTGGAAACTAGAGTTCGAATGGTTTATGCCTAGAACGCAAAGGTTTGGGATTTCCGAGACTAAAGTCTGGTTTAAATACCCAGGGGTATATCCTCGGCTTGAAATCTGTATGGCAGCCCCATAGATTGAGATAGCATGTGTATGCGCCTCAATTCTGGATACTAAATCAACCTAGTCTATCACCCTGTTGGAGAATAGGGAAAGCTGCGACCTTAGTCAGGGAGAAAAGTAGTACCTGCAGTTCAACCAAGAAGAAGCGAGAGATCCGCAACAGCATGAGGCACGATATTGTATGTACGGTTCATTTGACTGGCACGACCAGACAAGCCGCAGGTATTGTGTTTCTCCGTGTGAGACATGGCGAGGATTGAATAATTCTCCGCATTCTTAACTGCGTGAAATGTGGTTGTCGCTTTGCATTCTTTCTTAAAACTGCTGCATTTATTCGTGAATACTTGCTTCATTACAGCTTGCTGCATTTCGCATGATCATGAGGTACCTTCGGCTTCTTGCATTGTCGGTTGCATTTTGCCCCCTGCCTGCAGGCGTGCCTGCGGGCACATCTCTTTGTTTATCTCGTCTGTTTGTCTAAGTCTTCAGCCTTGTCAAAAATGGGTCGTCTTTGGACTTTGACATTCACTCCCGTCACTCATGACTTTCGAGTTCTGTCAAAGAGGGGCAACTGTAGACACCCCATTTTTGACCGACCTTAAGACTCAGACGTCACCGATTGAGCGCTCGGTGATATTGCATATTGTGCCCGTTCAGAAGTTTCAGAGTCTCGGCTGTGAGCCTTGCCTCCGGATTTCCAAACTCTTTCGTGTCTTGCCTCGGTTTGCGAACCAGGCTCCGTTTTCTCTGTTTTCTCTTCCCAAAGGGAGGGAAAGGTCTCGTAGATCATCTCTCAGTGGCCGTAGGCTACGTTTCGTGGTCATAGGCCATTTTTCCCGTTTAGAGCCCGGTTTCCGATTTTTCAGAACAGTCGGCCGTGTGCCTCGGTTCGGGACCGCTTAACTACCTCCGTCTGCTCCAGTTTTTGGCATGCATCTTATTTCCTCCCTTTTGAGGGACACTGTGGCTCGAGAGGCCAACTTCATGGTCGAACACCACCTCCGGTGCTTAGCAGTCAGTTTTCGGGGCCTCGGACCGTGCGTTTTGGCCCCCGAACCTTCGATTGGCATCGGTTTGAGTTCATTTTTGGCAGGGACCTCTGTTTCATTGTTAAGAAGGTCGTAGAAGGGTGGGAGGCCAGCAATTATCCTCAGAACCAGTTTTATTCCTTCATCGCCCTCCGTCGCCCGTTTTCCTCGCTAGAAAGCCAATGTTGACCACCCTTGGACCACTTTTTCTAGCCCTAAACCACATATTTGTGTTGTAGACACCTGGGAGGCCACCAATATCATATGGCCGGCCAGTAATTGCGTTTGACCCTTTTGAACCCCTCCAAAAAATGGGCTTTTCTCTCTCCTGGTTCACCTTCTCCAGTTTTTGACCACATGGTTGTGTTGTGCACACATGGGAGGCCAGCTTTTGCATGGCCGGCCACTAATCAGTCTTGACCCTTTTGACCCTTGGTCGGCCGGCCATGGGGAGGGCCGGCCGGCCACCTAAACCCTAATAACCAGCCGGCCTTGCTCCTCTCTCCAGGTACTTTACAAATATACCCTCTGTTTCCCCCCAGATTTGTATCTGAGGGGCTAACTTTTTGGGAGAAATTTGAATTTCATTTCCCCCCTTTTTCCCCCACTCTTGTGCCTATATGACCAGGCCCTCCAGCTCCCTTTTAGAGGGTTAGAAATTTTGGCTTGGAGCTCCTACATTGAATCTCTCTCTCTCTACACTTCAACCCTCAAAACCTCCCAAACCTTACACCATTTATACACCACCACCTAGCACCACACCACCACCATCCTTTCCAAAACTTGGAGCTGGTTTTTCAGAGCTTAGGAACACCTTTTCTCAAGCCAAGAGCTGCTGAAGTTTGGTCTACAAGGGTGAGTCCTCATTCTCCCTCTTTTGTGCTTTATTTTGTTCTATATCTAAGACATACTTGCTTACATTTTTGGGCTCCGACCCTAACTGAAAATAGTCATGTTTTGATGTCTTCTTCATGTTTGATTAAGGGTACTTCCATGTTTAAGGTCCCCAGCTACCACTTGCTTCTTTACCTCTCTTGTATGCCTCTTTCTTGCATAGTATTTTAGGCCTATTTGTGGACTGTTTTGAGCTTGGTTATAAACTGAAAAGAGGCTTTTTTTGAGCCCTTCTTCAACATTGTTGAAGGACTCTTCACTGTTTGAGGCTTCCATCTGTCACTTGCCTCTTTATCTCTCTTTTGGCCCTATTTTTGCATGCTTTTTTAGCTCCTTGTGCTTGTATTTTTGGGCTCTGTTCCGAACTGTAAATAGTCATATTTTGACCCACTCTTCATGTTTGATCAAGGGTCTTTCACTGTTTGAGGCTTCCTTTTTGCTCTTTGTGTTGAAGCTCTCTTTTATGCCTTATTTTGTATAGTATTTTAAGCTTGCTTGTGTACTGTTTTGGACTTGGTCATAAACTGTAAAATATCAATTTTTGGGTTTCTCTTCAGCATTGTTGAAGGGACCTCCTCTGTTTGAGGCCAGAAGCCATCACTTGCTTCTTTGTCCCTCTTTAGGCCCATTTCATGCATGATAGTTTAGCCATACTTGTGTTTGTTTTCGTGGCTTGTTGTAAACTGTAGAGTGCTTCATTTTGATCCCCTCTTCAACTTTGTTTAAGGGCTCTTTGCCTTTTGAGTGCAACAGCTACTACTTGCTTCTTTATCTCTCTTTCGAGGCCATTTTTGCATGTTGATTTAGCCCTATTTGTGTTCACCTTTTGGCCTTTCTTAAAACTGGAAACATGCTTGTTTTGGGGCTGTCTTGATTCTTTATTCATACTTCATTTTCAAATAATGCATACTTTGCATAGCCATAGGTCATTCCATGCACCTAATTTCATGTTTCGGGATTCATTTCATGCATCGGGTGCCATGTTTCCATGTTTCGGGACTGTTTTGCATCACATTTTGATACTGAAATTTGCATGCTAGTATGCCATATTCCATGCCTTGCCATGTCTTGTTAAAGTGGCATTTGGTGCCTTAGGGTCGGTCCTCGGCTTGCGTGCACGTGTGCACGCATTTCGAGTGTCTCATTTTCATCTAATGGCCTCTTATGTGAGTGTGGCTGAGGCCCACTTGTGTTGGTGTAAATCCATTATGCATTGTGTATGCTATTTCATTTAATAGCATTGTGTATGCTAGGTTGTATGTTAGCGCATTGTGTATGCCATGTAACCTCGTGCATCGTGTATGCCATTTCATAGCATTGTGCATGTTAGGTTGTATCTTAGTTGCATTCATGCATGTCATGCATATTGCATTGTGTTTGGGATAGGAGTTAGCCCGAGCACGGGAAACGAGGTACGTTTCACTCCGAGTGACGGAACGTGTCTTAATTCCCAGTCACCGACACTCCGGATTATCCATGATGGAGTCTTGGTCTTGTTGTGTTTTCGTGTGCATTCATTCTATATTGAGTTGTGCAATTTGACTCCTCGGCCATCATGCATCGAGATGCGTGATTGGTGGCACGAGGATCGAGGCATGCATACATATGTGAAAATACATTGCCATGCCCCTTTCCTGCTCTCTGTTGCAGCAAATCAAGAATCAACAGCCTTCCGGAGCTTGGCGCGCTTTCCAAGAACAATTGCAAACAGAGGCTAATTGGGGCATCGCAATGGATTTATGCGCAAGGCAACCCGAACATGCATCATTCATCATCCGGAGCAGAGTCAAGGCAGTCCCTAGCTTGCATGCTAGTTTATTGCTTTCCTAGTTAAATTTGTTAATTAATTAGGGTTTTGTACTTATTCGGATTGTATTTATTTGGGACTGTATATTATTCTTTCGGACCCTCTGCGCGAGGGCAATGTTGTAATAAGTGTGCGTGAGTGTGATGCATGTCTTCCAACCCCACGTCTTTCTTCCCTTTTATTTACCAGCTTATGATGGTTAGATTAGGGCATGTTTCAATTAGCATACAGTATGATAGCATGTTTGCATTCATTCATCTGTTTTGCATGCACCGGGCTTGGCGCATCATACTAACTGCATTTGTATTTCAATTCTAAGTTGAATACATGTTAGCTGTAGCATTCCATACGCCATGTTTAGAATGATCGAGCCTGCTATAGTTACATTTTTGCATGTGTTGCATTAGGCATTTCTGTATACTTAGGATCATGCATGGATTTCTAATCAATTTCTGTTTTGGCTTGGAGTACTCGGTGAGTTTTTATGCTTTAGCATCCTTGCATGTGTGTGAGTGACTGCCATGATAGCATGCTTACCATGAGGCTATTTGCTTATGTGATATAACTGCCTGAATGCCTATGGGTGAAGGTCGGGTTGTTTAGATTGGAACAAATCATCAACTGTGAGTTTTAAGCCCACTAGATAGTGGCAAAACCATGTTTTCTAAGCCCACCTGAGGGTGGCAAAATCTGCATTTGAAGCCTACTTGCGAGTAGCAAACCGTCTTTCAAAAACAAACATGAGATGTTTCGTTCCAATTCAGGCGACCTGGTCTATACTTGTATGCTGTGCGCATCACATAGTAAATCTAGGCTAATAACCGGAATAAGATCGCATAATGTTTTCAAAACTAGATATCATGTTTAGTAGAGGCCGATCTTTGATCGGGCGAGCAGGGGTGCTCACGAAGTGACCTTCCCCAATCGTACCCAAGTTCTCGAGCCGAGGCAACTTTGGTGATGACGGACACGTGGCCTTAGGCAACGAGTCAGGGTTTCCTAAATTTCTCAAAATAAAATATTTAGGTGGCGACTCTGTATTTGGCAAAGCAGTCCATGTTTGGCACTTCTTTCAAAAATCTGTTTTCTCAAAACGATTTGCCGGATTTGGACTCTTTGGTTCAGATTAAGAACCGTGACAAAAATCGAGTCCGAACTGTAGCGAGGTCCCCCGCGGGCTTGTTACAGCCCACTACCAAATAACCTCCCTCCAACGCATAACCCGGCCAAATACTGTGCCTTTCACCAATAGCATGGTCACGACACCGACATTTGCTTCAGACTACATCATGAGATTCAAGATCTCATTGACAACAAGATGATTGTGCCCCCTGACAAGCCAAACGTCACCACTAACCCTCTCCCACCACATAACAACAACCCTCATCCACCCAGGCAAATAAACCTGATCCAAACTACGGCCATCCCGTATGACCCTAGCATATACATCACACCCTCCCACCTACCTAAGCCTGAGGTGTTCATCCCGGACAGCACAGACTTGTGCATGTTGAGCACCTCCCTAACCCAGCCCGAGCTAGTGGTGGTGACTGTCGAAGACAGAACCGGGGTGACCGAGAAGGAGAATGGGGATATTGATTCAGAACCTGAGGGATTTGGCAGCTTTACTGAGGAAACATACAGCCCGTGTGGTTTTATTGTGCCAACAAATCAGGCTAAGTCGATGGTAGAATTACCAACTGGGGCAGAGATCAGTATGGTCCAGGAGGATGGACCTAGTCAGGGGTTGGTTGATTTGGTAGAATTAGAGGACATTGCCAATCTGCAGTTCTTTAATGAGCAAGATTTGGGGGATGTGAGCACCAATTGGTTTGACCTGAATGGATCAGCAGATACCACCGGATGGCTAAGTGATGAGCCAGATGTTGTTGAGGTGCCTCAGCCAGAACGGGGACCGTCAAGAACGGGAACATCTACAGTGGCCAGAATGGCCGAGAATCGGGAAGAATCACCGAAGAGCACCGGTGCGAAGAATTTTGCTTGGAATTTCGGCAGTTTGTCTACAGCAGACACGGGGCAGGAGGCTGCATTGAAACGGCTTGAACAAGAAAGGATCGAGAATGACAACATGGCTAGAAAAGCCAAGGCACCTGAGGGGGCCGAGTGTGTTGAAAACACAAGAACAGTTGTAGCAAAACCGGACAACTGCCTGTCAGTTGCCGATGGGAGGTGGTGGAAAGACGATGAGTTGCGTCTTGCCCACACTGACGAGGACTGGGGGTAGAATCAACAGGATGATACCTGGTATATCGAAGAGGTTGACCATATGACCAAGAGTGGGCGGTACTTCAAGCCTCCCACATTTGGACCAGTCGGAGTCATCCGGGAAAGACAAAGAAGCAGAGAGGCAGAAAGAAAAACTGCTGGAGCAGGAAGTTGTGCTGAAACAGCTAAAAAAAATTCAAGCAAACATCTCCATCTGGGGACTGCTTATGGCCTCGAGGGTTCACACAGACAAGCCGTTCTTACAGCCATGGACAGGGCTAAGCTTTCAATTAATACAACACTTGAGCAGTTGGTAGGGTTGGTTTTCCCGAGTAGAGCTTCCCTGACCTTGACCTTCAACGACAAGGAACTACCGCCTGAGGGCTCCGATCACAACAAGCCGTTGTATTTCTCTGTGGAGTGTAGAGAAAAATGGATACCGGTGGTCTTGGTCGACACAAGATCTGCAATCAATGATGTCCGTCGAGAATGGCGTATGCTATCGGGTTGAAGCTCGCAGATTTCGCGCCAACAACCTAGGTAATTCGGGCCTATGATAACACCAGTTGGGAGGTGATGGGGACCGTATGGATCAAGACTAAGATTGGCCCGGGGCAGCATGACATTGAGTTCCATGTCTTGGATGTTCCAGCCACCTTCAATCTACTCTTTGGGTGACCTTGGTTACACCAGGCGAGAGTTGTCTCTTCCACCTTACACTAGATGCTAAAGTACCCCCACGGGAAGGGGTGGCAATTGTTTTGGGAACTCTTCAATATATCCGCCGCCAGAGGTTTCTACACCAGTTCTGGAGATTGAGCACAACGTAGAGGATGTGTTCTTGTCAGGATTCACCTTGGCTGAGGCTCGGGTTGTACAGGATATGCTAGCTATTGATGAGGGACTATACGTCAGTGCACAGTCTGTCTACCTCATGAACAAGCTTCAACACATGCCCGGGATGGGACTAGGACAGAGTGGCCGGAAAGGCGTCGCTACATTGGCCGAAGTGCCACACAACCCATATACCTTTGGTTTAGGTTATCTGCCTACCAAAGAGGATTGGGCCAAGAAAGGAAGGGAAATGGCTGGAAGAGCCAAGGCAAAGCAAGTCGGGAAGCACTACGAGTTGGTACACAGACCTATCCAAGGGACCCTAAACAGACGCTTTGTCCGGGAGGGAGAAGACTTTCCGTTTTGCGACTTTTCGGAGCCATGGCTGAATTCAGAGAAACGGCATTTGCCCGGCTTCGAGATCTTTTTTGACCTTCAGTTGTCAGGGGATGAAGTTGCGGAAGAGTAGACAGACCCACCAGCTGAGGCTGAGCAGTACAAGGAGGATGAGTCCGAAAGCACAGATATTGAGATGGGGGTAGCACTGGCTTGTCTCCTCTCAAATCCTCAGATCGTACCGAAGTGCTTGGCGGATAACTTCTCAGTTTCCATGATCGGGGAATCAAGCGGCTGCGGGCCCATCTTTGGCATTCTCATGCATCCATCACACCTTCCCTCATTTGGCAATACGAGGAAGGCTTTTTGTCAAGCAGTTCCGGGTCAGGTAGTGAGCCGGAATCTGATTCCACAGAGTCTGTGGAGTCGGAATCAGATTCCAGCTCTTCTGAGTCTGAGTCCGAGTCCGGTATTCCTGGGGGTGATAACCCAGATGCCACTGTCCTGTCCAGGTCGTCTTTTTCATTTTCCTTTAAGTCTGTTGTAACCGAAGGATCAGATGAACTGGATGTTGTTAATGAGAATGGTGCTGCTATAACTTCTGAGTACTTTTCCGTGCCTTTAGTTTATTGCATTAATCAGGACTTTCAAAACTTTGATTGAAACGACGAGGACGAAATTCCTCCGGTTTTGAAACATTTGCTTGATCAAGAGCAGGAGAGGTTTGTAAAACCTTTGGTTGATGAAATCACCTCAATTAATATTGGTACTGAGAAGGACCCATGGCTGGTCCAAATCGGGTCCACGTTGTTTTCGAAGGAGCGCGAGCGCTTAGTCGCTTTATTAAAAGATTTCAAAGATGTTTTCGCGTGGTCCTACGAAGACATGCCTGGAATTGATCCTGAGATTGTACAGCACCGGATCCCTCTTAACCCAGAGGCCCGACCTGTTAAGCAGAAGCTTCGAAGGATCCGCCCGGATTGGGCTCTGAAAATCAAAAAAGAGGTCACCAAGCAGATCGACGCAGGGTTCCTGTTAGTATCTGAGTATCCAACTTGGTTGGCTAATATAGTTCCGGTGCCGAAGAATGATGGCAGAATTCGGGTATGTGTGGACTTTAGAGATCTGAACAAAGCCAGTCCGAAAGATGACTTTTCTTTACCACATATCGACGAATTAGTGGACTTCACTGCTGGGCATGCGCTGCTCTCGTTTATGGATGGGTTTTCAGGCTACAATCAGATTTTGATGGCGCCCGAAGACAGGGAGAAAACTGCTTTCACTACCCCATGGGGAACCTACTGTTATAGGGTGATGCCGTTCGGTTTGAAGAATGCAGGGGCTACATATCAACAGGCTGCAACCACGATTTTGCACGATATGATCCACAAAGAGGTTGAGGTGTACGTGGACGACATGATTATCAAGTCCAAGGAAAGAGAGGGCCACTACACCGCCTTGAAGAAATTTTTCCAACGGATCAGAGAGTATCGGTTGCGGCTGAATCCTCAGAAATGTACTTTTGGTGTTACAGCAGGGAAAATGCTGGGGTTCTTGATCACACAAAAGGGCATCGAGGTCGATCCTTCCAAAATCAAGGCCATCCTAGAAATGCCACCACCAAGGACTGAAAAGAGGTGCGAGGCTTTCTGGGTAAAGTGCAATTCATAAGACGGTTTATTGTAAAATTAACCTTGACTTGTGAACCACTGTTTGGTCTCCTGAAGAAAGGAAAGAAGTTCCAATGGGATGACCGATGCCAAGTTGCTTTCGAGCAGATCAAGCAATATTTACAGAACCCACCTGTGTTGTCGCCGCCAGAGCCGGGGAAACCGTTGATTCTGTACCTATCAGTGACCGAAACGACGATGGGCTGCATGCTTGCACAGGAATCTGAGGATAAAGTGGAGAAGGCTATCTACTACCTGAGTAAGAAAATGCTGGATTACGAGACCCACTACACTCCGTTGGAGAAGGCTTGTCTGGCCTTGGTATGGGCTACCAGGAAGTTGAGGCACTACCTGTTAGCTCACTTTGTAATACTGGTTTCGAGATTAGATCCCATCAAATATCTTTTCGAGAAACCAACACTTACAGGTAGGCTAGCTCGTTGGTTGCTTCTTCTCTCCGAATTCGATTTGAAGTACATAACGCGTAAGTCAGTGAAAGAGAGAGCGGTAGCGGAGTTCCTAGCCGATCACCCAGTAGAGGGAGATGAAGCAGTTGAATATCTATTCCCAAATGAAGCCATTCTGCATGTTGAAGAAGAAACCTGGACTATATACTTTGACGGAACGTCAAACCAATACGAATATGGGATATGGGTGTTGCTGGTAGCACCTGACAATTCCCGTATACCTTTAGCATTCAAACTCTAGTTCAAAGTATCAAACAATGAAGTAGAGTATGAGGCATGTATTGCTGGATTGGAAGCCGCCCTGGAACTAGGGGCAAAACGGTTGGATGTCATCGGGGACTCAAACCTTGTTGTATCTCAAGCTAAAGGAGATTGGAAAGTTAAAAAAAAAAGGATGAAAATCTATCACCAGACCTTGGACATGCTGATTCCTCGGTTTGAGAAACTAAACTTCGCTCATCTGTTAAGAGAGAACAACAGGTTCGCTGATTCATTAGCAACTCTATCTTCTATGATAGACATCCCTTTTGGAGTCCGGGTGCGTCCGATCATCATTGAACAAAAATTCGTGTCGGCCTACGAGCTGATTGCTGCCATAGACGAAGTACAAGATCAGAACCCTTAGTATTATGACATCTGGAACTTCTTGGAAAAGGAAGCTTATCCACTAGGGGCAAATGCCAAAGATAAGAGGGCAATACGAAGAATGGTTGCTCAGTTCATCGTTTGCAGGGGTAAACTATACAAGCGGGGTCATCTGGGAATGCACAAACTGTGTGTTGATGCTGAAGAGTCCAAGCGCCTGATGGAGGCCATCTACGGAGAGAGTGCGGAGCGCATATGAGCATGGTGATGCTAGCCCGGAAGATTCTCAGGCAGGGTTGTTATTGGTCAACCATGGAGGAGGATTGTATTGGCTTTGTTCGGCGATGCCACAAATGCCAGATCCATGCAAACCGCATGAACATTCCACCGTCGAAGCTATACAACATGACTTCGCCATGGCCATTTTCAGTCTGGGGGATTGATGTGATTGGGGCAGTCACTCCGAAGGGGTCGAACGGGCATGAGTACATTCTGGTAGCGATAGACTACTTCACGAAGTGGTTGAGGCCCAATCCTATGCCGTGTTGAAGGCATCGCATGTTGCTAAGTTCATCAGGAACAACATATCTCCCACTTCAAGAAGGAGGTGATCGACTTGTTGGGGAAGTATAACGTGGCTTTTCATAAGTCATCCACATACCGGCTACAAACCAACGGAGCTGTTGAGGCCGCCAACAAGAACATCAAGCACATCCTGCAAAAGGTGGTGGAAACCTACAGAGACTAGCCAGATAAGCTGCCATTTGCTCTTTGGGGCTACCGGACTTTAATTCGAACTTCTATTGGGGCAACTCCATACTCCTTGGTCTATGGGATGGAGGCTGTTTTGCCTATCAAAGTTGAGGTTTCGTCATTGCGGGCTATGGCTGAGTGCCAGATAGCTAAGGTAGATTGGCAGCAGAGCAGGTTCGAAGAACTCATGCTGTTTGACGAGAGAATATTGAAAGCACTGTATCACATCCAGGGTTATCAACGAAGAATTGCCAGGGCTTTCAACAAGAAGGTTAAATCCAGGAATTTGAAAGAAGGGGATTTGGTGCTTAAAGACAACCGAGCTCCCATCCACGACCCTAGGGGCAAGTTCAGACCTAATTGGACTGGTCCTTACATCATCAAGTCAATCTGGTCGGGTGGAGCTGTCGTTCTAATGGACCTAGATGGCCTAGAGTTTTCCCAGCCGATCAACATGGACAAGTTGAAGAAATACTATCCCTAAGCGGCTCACTAGGCTGAAAACCCGAAAGGGCGACCTAGGCAAAAGTTAGAGCACAGAAAATTTGAAATAATAAAACTGAGCTCGCAAGGTTGAAAACCTAGAAAGGGCGGCCTTAGCAAAAGTTAGAGCGCAAAAGGAGAGTGTTAATACACGAGTGAACCTGAACCGAACTACGTAAGGCTTGATTCCCATCTTTGGGATATGTAGGCAACTTCATTCTGAAGTCCAGCCATAAACACTTCCACATTAACTTTGTCCATGTGATCATGTTGGTCATCTTTGTCTATTCTGCATTCAAAAGCTCGGTTGTGATCTCCAGTGCAGTGCTATTCAGACTAAGGGCAACTTTCTAGTTGTTGGGATTCGGGGTTGTGCATCTCAAGGATAGATTTCAGGCGTGTCCAGTTGTGATCCATATCGAAAATGGTTTTGAAAAGTTTTAATAAAAGTTGATTTTGTTCAAATTAATCTTTTTACAACTTAGACCATTTTTGGACCAAACGAAAAATTTTCAGTACCACAACCTTCAATTTCATTAATTTCAGTACAGAGTTCTCCTACTCTTGAATACAAATTGAAGTTGCTTTTTATTACATTCATAAAGAAAACTTGAAAGTACAGATTAAAACAATAAACTCGGGGTATAGTAAAGTCAGGTGTTCCTACACCCCCTCCCAGAGCTTGTGGAAGCCTCTGATGCCAAAGTAGGCTCGGTCTGTGCCTCTTTATCAAGCCAAGCTATGCACTCGCCAAAAAGGGCACAACTGAAAGTGGGAGTGGGGGCCAGAAGTTCTCTCGTCCTCCATGCTGTGGCATACCGAGCTAGATGTGAACCTTTGATCAGATATGAAGCTGGGTACTCTATCCCCTCTTCCAGGAAAGTCTGGTCGTGGCTGAACTGACGCCGAAATCGAAATGGAAAGTACAAGACACAGTGTGTTAGGCCGATCAACTGAATCCCAGGCTGCCGGACATGCTGTAGCTCATCGCCGGTAGATTAAGCTAGGGCAGCGCCAAGCAATGTTGACAGCAGATAGGCTGCACATCATTGCACCACCATCCTCATCTGAGGCTCAACTAGTCGTTACCAGAAGAAATAGCCACGTGCTGAATATGCTGGGCATGAGTCCACTACTTTCAACTTGTCCATCAAATATTGGGGAGGGATGAAAGATAAAGAGATTAAGGAATAAAGAGGTGTACGTGGAGAGAAAAGTGATAAAGGGTTTTGAGAAAAAAACAGAGACTGAGGACCGAGTGATGTGAGAAATACACATATGAAAAGGGTGGGAAACATTACTTGTAAGAGTAATGGACTCCCTGCGAACCTAGTCATCTCCCAGAGTCTCAGCTAGTGTCATGCCAATATAGCTCTTGCCCTCTTTTAAGCCTTGGGCAGCCTCAATCAAACGGACGCTAGACCCCTCCGAAGCCTGGGGCAAGCAAGAATAAAGGAACATGCACAGGCAGGGGTGTCACAAACCCTACCATGATGATCGCGGGTCACGGTGTCGGAAAACCGATGAATCAAGCTCGGAATATCCATCTCTCCATCGTGGATCAAAGACCGAGCGTCATGCAAAGTAAACCCACACATTCGCCCTAAAGCCTGGATGTGGCCAAAGCGGAATTGGGGCAAGATCTCTTCATCGCGCTGAGATTATATCAAAGCTTGGAAATCTTCAAAAGTAGGGCATATCTCTTACCTGCCAATGCTAAAAACATGAGTTACCGGATTCCAACACCTAGCCGCAACATGGAGGAACGGAAAACGCAGCGGGGTGCGGCTCAACGTGAATAGTGCATTTATCCCGAAACCCCAGAAATTCAACTTTTCCAAGCCATCCAAAGCTGCAAGCCAATCGGAGAGTTTTTGGGCAAGAAATGCTTCCATTTGGGGCAAAAATAGAGTTGAAATGAAGAAACCACGAAGCTGGAACTTTTATAGAAGATAAGGAAGTGAGTGGAGGACAGATGTCGACGTTTCAGAGGTTCTGCCATCGATGGTCGGTAGTAGCACATGGATGGCCGGTAGTGGCTCATCAATCGCCGGTAGGGGCATATTGATGGCCGGCAGAGGAGAGTGATGGCCGGCAGGCCATTCCTCATGACTGACAGCCTTCCTTCATATTCAATGATCTCCTATGTGAAGATTCAGATGCTTTCAGAAGTTGAATTCTGCCATCGGTACCTTTCGGGGTCTTGTTTTGGTTCTTTTCAGGCTTGAACACATCTGTTTGAGTTGTGTGTAGTTTGCTTATCGAGTTGTATGCACTTTGCTTATCGAGTTGTATGTAGTTTGCTTATCAAGTTATTGTAATTTGCTTATCGAGTTGCATTTGTTTTATTTATCAAGTTGTTTTGTTCTTTTTAGTTGTTAGTCGGTTCACTACCTGATTAAGAGCAATGCATTTTAAATGTGCAGTTTTCAAACAAAGATCAATCTCATTTTCATAGCGTGCGATGCGATGTGATGCAATGCTTAGAATGTAAAAATGCAACACTTTTTTAACCAAAAAGTTGTTTTCATTCCTATCATGGTTTCTCTTTGCAAAAGAGTGCAAGTTTTAAGAAAATAAAACGGCCTAAGGCTGTACAATGTGCAAAAACTACAAGCAAAAAGAAAACAAAGCAAAAATGTCTGAACTGGTGTCGTCTATCTCAAGATCGAGAGGCCCTCTTCATCCTCTTCCTCGGTCGAGCGGCCTCTGGAGCACTGTCGCCATCGGCTCCGCTGTCTGAAGCTGAATTGGAGCCCTCATCATCTCTCCAGCCTCGCCTCCAGCTGAACCTGAGCCGGCGTCACCATCTCTATCTCCAGAGGACTCTGAATGTGCACTCACCACCTTAGCCTCCTCGCTCATCTCGTCATCATCATCGCCTAGAACGGGCTCTGAAAGGCCACTCTCGCTGCCGGTGCCTCTAGCTCTACCTCAGCCGCATGTCTGAGCCTGTCTCCCTCTCCTCTCTGCTGCTGGGAGAGGCGCTGAAGGTCCTGCCTCTGCTCCTGCTGGGGCGTATGACGGGGCTGGCATCTCGAAAGGAATCTGAAAAAGACAATTTATGAAAATGCATTAGTCGAGGCATATATGCGGTGAATAGTAAATGATTACAGATGATGTGCTGTGAACAATGGATGATTGCAGTGTTTTTGTTGTGAGCAATGGATGATTCCAGTGTATGTATGTCGTGCGTAGTGTGTGGGAACAGTGTATCGATGTAGTGTTTGGTGTAATGTGCCAGATCAGTGAAGCTTGGAGCAGTTGCACTGCTCATATGTTAGCAGAAAAACTTTATGGCATGAAATGCAAATTGAAAAATTACCGGGATCCGGTAAAGGCTAAGCAGATCCAGGCTCGTCTGCACCATGTCTGTCAAGGAAGCCACGAGCTCAAGGGCTTGCCTTGTGTACTCAATGGGTGCCTGTAAGTGCATTGAAGGGATTAGTATTCGATACAGCATAATTGAAATGAGGTAAATATGCAAAATTTGATTCAAAATGCCTTCGCGGAAGCCCAGAATCACATTCGCAGTGCACGAGGGTCATCACCCTTCAACCCACACAAGGTGTATCCTTTTAGCATGGTGCAACTCTCCGAGTGGTAAATCGGGAGTTGCCTTTGAAATGTTTCTATTATATGCTTTTGTTGTGGCATAGAAAGAACATCGTTTTATTGATGCATGGAGTATGTATTTTGAATAGTTGCATTGAACGTGCATCATTATTTTGCATGGATTATGCATCGTTGATTATCTTGCATTGAATATGCATCGTTGACTATCTCGCATAGAACATGCTTCGGTTCCATTTCTTGCATGTTGAGCATTGAGCATGCCTTGGCATCGTGTTGCGATCCTTCGTCTCGCATGAGATATGCATTGTATTGCATTGTACCTTTCAAGTTTCTTTCTCATACATGCACGATATTGTATGTACGGTTCATTCAGAGGAATTTCGAGTAAAACCATTCCTCTCCCTTATCCCGTTGGTTAGAGACATTCGGGTATGCCCGATGTCTACACTGACATTCCGTTGGTTAGAGATATTCGGGTACGCCCGATGTCTACACTGACATTCCGTTGGTTAGAAGCACCCAGGTACGCCCGATGTTTACACTGACACCCTGTTGAAAATGTTTGGGTTGTATGCCTGATGTTTGCGTCCTTTTCACCTCTCATGTGTGATACGCTACAAGGTGCGTCCTTTTCACCTTTCGCGTGTGATACGCTACGAGGTGCGTCCTTTTCACCTCTCGCATGTGATATGCTACGAGTGCGTCCTTTTCACCTCTCGCGTGTGATATGCTACGAGTGCGTCCTTTTCACCTCTCGCATGTGATATGCTACGAGTGCGTCCTTTTCACCTCTCGCGTGTGATATGCTGAGAGGTGCTTGCCTTTCCCTCTCTCGCGTGTGATACGCTGAGAGGTGCTTGCCTTTCCCTCTCTCACGTGTGATACGCTGAGAGGTGATGCCTTTCCCTCTCTCGCGTGTGATACACTGAGAGGTGTTTTGTTTGAGACTTCGGGTTCTTCTGACAGTCACTTTTGGCCTTTCTAATGTGAGGCGCGGTGATGATTGCATAATGTTCTTACATCCTTTCTTTTGAAATGTGTGAGACTGTTGTAACTTGTAGGGTTGCTTAAATTGTTGTATTTATTTTGCATAAATGCTTCATTACAGCTCTCTTTGCATAATCATGAGTTATGTTCGGTATCGTGCATGTCATTTGCATTTTGCCCCAGCCTGCGGGCGCATCTATATTGCTATATTGAATGATTGTCTAAGTCTTTGGCCTTGTCAAAAATGGGTCGTCTCTGGGCATTAACACTCACTCCCGTCATTTCATGACTTCGGAGTTATGTCAAAAAGGGGCAACTGTAGACACCTCATCTTTGACCGTCCTCAAGACTTGGATGTGCCTGCAGGTACATCCATCAACAAGTTTGATTGTTCGCCGAGCACTCGAATTTCACAGCGGAACGTCACAGGTTTGAGCTTTCCAAACCCTGTTTCATTTCTACCCCATTTTTGGACCATGCTTTGGTCCCTCCCTAGTGCTTGTTTTAGTGCACTGTCGGCCATGATCAAGGGCTGTCGGCCATGGTATTTGCCCTACCGGCCATCAATGAGGCACTGCCGGCCACCACTGATGGCCAGCCGGCTACCATTATTTCAAAAGATATATTTTAGATATTTTGAGCCAGCTGTGGCTCACTGAGCCATCCTCCATACACGTGTACGGAGGGATGAAGGCAAGTTTCAAGCTTGTCAAGCAAGTTTTTGCTTGCATTACTTATACAAGGGGAGACCCCTCTCCCTCTCCAGGGGTTCAGAAAGTTTAGAGACCAAAATCTCTCTCTCTCTAGAATCCTCACTCTCTCTCTATATATTGTGCTCAATAGTGCCTTAAAGTGTGTTTTCTTTACATTTTTGCAAAGGAACACCTAGTCAAACACCACTACCTTGGAGCTGAGGTCCTTAAAGGTTTGTTTGGAGTTCAAAAGGCTGGTTTTTGGGTCAGAAGTTGTCCTCTTGCTGCTGTGCTTCAAGGGCGAGTATATTCCCCTTTTAAGCTTATGTTTGTATACCATATTAGCCATCTTTGTATGCTGTTTTAGGCCTAGCTTTCAACTACAAAAAGCTTTATTTTTAAGTGTTAAAAGTGGTTGTTTGAGGCCTTGTGGGAGTTGGGGGTGTTTCACCCCCTTATATGCCTTATTGTTAAGCTTTTGAGCCATCCTTTGAAGCTTTGTAATTGCCTTTGCATGGCCTTTCTACCACTGAAACTCAGAGGAATTTCAGTGGTGAAAAGGTAGTTTTGAGGTCCAAAATGGGAGGGGGTGGTCCCCTCTCCTCTTGCCTTGCTTGCTTGTGTTGTTGGCCTACCAAATGAGCATGTGTTTCTACTTCTTTGTGGCTTTGTTCAAGCATTCTTTTGTGACCTTTTAGACCTACCATAACTCTGTTTTAGGCTGGTTTGGCTATTGCTTGCATGCTTCTTACACTTGTGGTGTAATTTTGCTAATTGGCCTAACATGCTTGATGCTTTAACCCACCATTCTAGCTTATTTTGGCTATACTCCAGCAAGCTTTTACTCATGTTTTGCCATGCTTAAGCTCTGTTTTAAGTGGTTTTGGTCATGCACGCCTTTCTTTGTATAGCTATAGTATAAAGGCCTTTGACTAGCTTTAAGTTTCAAAGTCCCTAGCATGCTTTGTATGTGATGATTGCATGCCTTAGCCTCTTTTCTCACATGATTTCAGTGTATATGGTGTAGTCACACTCTCACATGTTCCACTCTTTCAATGCTTTTGAGAGATATGCATTATGCCTTATTTATGAGCCAATGCATGAGCATCATTCTCTTACCTTTCATGCTATCATTTCAGATCATCTTGGCTACTGTTTTGGCATGCATGAGGTCTGTTTGGGGTTGGTTTAGTCCATTAAGCATTGTATTTCATGGTCCTAGTGTCGTATCCTTCACTAGCTTTAATGCTTAAGTCTCTTAACATGTTGTGCATGCGTTGTTTGTGTGTTAGAGTCTTGCATTTCATGCCAAGATTAACATGTTGTTTGCATTGCATCGTGTTCAACCGGACGTTATGTTGAACACAAGGTGGATTGGTCCACTTCATACTCAAAGTGATGAAAGTGAGTCAATCCCTTTTGTCTCCATCGTCTTTGACCTCTCATGATAAGGCCATGGTCTTAGAGTCTTGTTTGCATTGCATCTATTGAATGTGTACATGATTGGATCTTTGGCCATCATGCATTGCATGCTTGATTGGTGGTCTTGGATTCAATCATGCAACTCCTTTGATGTTTTGAGGTGATAAAGAGGGGCATAGTACACATATGCCCTAGGGAGATCCTCCATTTTCTCTGTTTTTGTGCTCTGTTGTAGAATGGTGTCACAGCACACCAGTGGCCGGCACCCTTCCATCCTTGGCCGGCAGAGGCCCACTCTTGGCCAGCAGCCACCTTTTATGGCTAGCAGACCACTGGTGCACTCCCCAGTACTGTTTTGGTAAGTTTCAACAGCAAGATCTTAAAGACACCCTGCAGACAGAGCCTCAAGAGAACAAACTGGAGAGCTTTTCGGGGCGAGAAACCAAATGTGAGCATGCATGTTCAACTTCTTCAACAGAGCTGAGGCATCATAGTTTAAAGTTTTATTTGTAGTTAACATCTGAATTTGTGCTTCAATTAATTTGTTAGTTAGCTAAGGTGTTGTAATGATTAGTAAGTAGTTTACTAGTTATTTGATTGGTTTGTAATAATTAGTCTAATTAGCATAATTAGTCTAATTAGCTTAATTAGATTAGTTGATTAGCTTAGCTTAGATTAGCTTAGCTTTCATTCTGACCCTCCATCGAGAGGACAAATGTTATAATAAGTGTGCGTGTGTGTGTGAATGTCTTCCAACCCCACATCTTTCTCCCTTTTATTTGCTCGCTTTCAGTGGTTAGATTAGGGCATATTTCGATTAGCATATCTTATGCTTGCATGTGTGCATCATTCATTCGTCTTGCATGCACCGGGCTCGGTGCATCAATCAAACTACATTGTGTTTCAATACGCTTTCTTGAATACGTGTTTCAAAGCATGTTATCAAGTGTTGCATTCATATGCCATTTTAGATAGCCGAGCCTATTTTAGTTGCATTTTACATGTGTTACATTAAGCATTGTTGACATAGTTAGGATCATGTATGATTTCTAACTAGCTTCTGTTTTGGCTCAGAGTACACTGTAAGTGTTTACGCTTTAGCATCCTTCCATGTGTGTAAATGACTGCCATGATATCATGCTTTCCATGAGGCTATTTGCTTAAATGATTAACTGCATGAATGCTTGTGGATGAAGGCTTCATTGCTTGAATTGGAACAATTCATCAAACTGTGAGTTTTAAGCCCACTTGAGTGTGGCAAATCTGCGTTTTAGCCTACTTGCGAGTAACATCTTCAAACCATTTTCGAAAAACAAACATGAGATGTTTTGTTCCAAATCGAGCGATTTAGTCTATACTTGTGTGTTGTGCGCATCACATAGTAAGTTAGCTAATAATCAAACAAGAACACATATGTTTTCAAAAGTAACATATCATGTTTAGTAGAGGCCGATCTGTGATCGAGCGAGCAGGGGTGGTTATTTCAGGACCTTCCTCTCTCGTACCCAAGTTCCCGAGCTGAGGCAACTTTGGTGATGACAGACACATGGCCTTAGGCACGAGTCACGGTTTTCTAAATTTCCCAAAATAAAATATTTAGGTGGCGACTCTGAAATCTGCAAAGCAGTTCATGTTTGGCGCTTTTGATTCAAAATTGATTTTTCAAAACCAATTGCCGGATTTGGACTCTTTAGTGATTTATCAGTCTTACATTGCACTTTGTGAGATTAGATGCAGAACCGTGACAGGAGTCTGAACTGTAGTAGCTAGAACCCAATTCGCACCCTCTCCGAAAGGGGGGCCCGCGGAGAGAGTTTCGGGCGGTCTATAGGGGGTCGTCATGGGGGTAACAGATGCCTATGCAATCAGCCTCCGTAAAGGTGATGGGCTCCATCCACTACTTGGGGTGTTTGAAGGGGCGGTCCAATGTTGCAACTTCTTTATTTGAGCCCTGCCTTATTTTTCTAAGTTCTGTTCGCTGAGCCGAACGGGATGGTCCTCCACAAGCAAGCCCGCCAGCAATAACTCTGATCTCTCCAACTAGGGGAGCAGGGTTGCCTTGTGCCCGGGGTTGCTGTGGGGGCCAATCATGGCCTTTGTTAGGTTATGCAGGTTGTCGAGGAGGGGTGCGTCGGTGGTTGTTTCTGGTGGGTTCGGTCCTTGGCCATTGCTGAGGGCGGGTTACCGTAAACCGATTGAGACGCCCCTGGCGTATCAAGCCCTCAACCTGGTCTTTAAGGTTAACACACTCCTCAGTATTGTGACCGTGGTCCTGATGGAAACGGCAGTATTTGGACTGGTCTCGACTGTTTGAAGGAGACCGCGACGGTTAGGGCCATTTCAAGGGATAATCTCGTTGGATCTGGTTCAAGACTTGTTCCATTGGGGAATTGAGGGGTGTGTATCGCTCGAACCAGCCGGGCGATCGGATAGGTGCCAACCGATTGGCTCGAGCAGGTCGGTCGGTATACTGAGGTGTTTGCTGTGTGTACTGGGTGCTTCTGGTTTCAGGGTCCTTTCTCTTCTCCTTGGGGGTCAAGTTTTTGTTCACAGAATCTTGTTGGGCGGCTAGGTAATCTTTGGCGTTCATGTATTTTTGGGCTTTGGAGAGGAGAGTTGCTATGGAGGTTGGAGGGTTTTTGGAGAGGGAGAAAAGGAAATCGGATGATCGTAGACCCGCCATGAAAGCTATGAGAATGACCTTATCATCGTTTTCTACCACCTGCAAGGCTTCGGTGTTGAAGCGGGTGACGAAGCTGCGCAAGGACTCCCCCTCTGTCTAACGGATGTTGAGGAGTTGGGTTGTCGGACGCCGCTGGCATTGGGCACCGATGAAGTGGCTGAGAAAGGAGTCACTTAGGTGCTGAAAAGTAGAGACAAAGTCTGTTGATAGCTGACTAAACTAGAGTCGGGCCGAACCCTTAAGTGTTACGAGGAAAGCCCGACACGTGATCTCATTAGGGAATGCATGGAGGACCATGAAGGTCCTGTAAGTCTCCAAATGGTCAACTGGGTCCATTGTGCCGTCGAAAGAGTCGATCGAGGGCATTTTGAACTTAAGAGGTAGGGGTTTTCCCTAATGGAGGCAACAAATGGTGAGTTGGATGTGATGAAGGGTTTATTCTGTATATTCTACATGACTCCTTGAAGTTGGAGTTTCATGGCTCAGAGTTCTGCATCCCAAAGAGGAACGTTGTCACCACCAGAATGCAGCGGAGGCTGGATACTACTGGCCTCTCCCTCGGGGGTGGGTGCCTGGACCGATGGATATGGGGCCCGAGGTGGCGGGTTCATATCTGGAGGAGGGGGTCGCAAGCCTTCCAAGTTGGATGGGTGGGACTGTTGGATAGGATGGCTCGGGGCTCGTTCTCGGTTGGGTGGGATATCTTGAGGTGGTGGATGAGGAATAGGAAGGTCTCTTTGAAGCAAAACATTGATCAGGAGCTGGTTTTGTTCGGCTAAGCGGTTAATACTGTTGGTGACTTCTATGAAATACTGCGGTGGGTTGTTTGGGTTAGGAGGGTCAGCTTGAGGGTCGGCAACATTGTGTTGAGAGGCCATGGATCTAGTTATGACCATCCACCTTTGTGGGTGGCAGATAAGGATTATCGGGGATGGGTCTCCGGCGCCAATGAGCACAATTGCCACACGGAGCAAAAAGGTTTCCCACAGACGGCGCCAACTGATGATACTAAGTGCTCCGGATGGAACGGGTCTGATTAATCCACACTTCTCAAACCGTCGCCCGAGCGTCATACCCACAGAGAGACATGCATAAGAGTTCAACGGGGAACGAGGAGTCCCCTGGCGAACCCTCCGACGATCAAGTTAGAGAAGGGAGAGGATGATGGAATGTAGAGATAGAATGGTGATAGAGAACTTAACCTTTTTCTCATCTCAGAGACTTGCTTATATCCTTTGCTCATCATTTCCTTGTCCATTCCGAGCCGTCATGTTGGCCGAAAGTCTATGCTCTAGCTTGCCTTGTTCATGGTGAAGCTGTTCTGTTCCAACGTGAAGAGTTATCGCAATAAATGCTGCAGGGGAGCCCATTAATGGCTGATGTGTGGTGCAATAACTTTGCAGGATCTTTGTCTGCTGATGTGGCTGGTTCTGCACTTGCCAGGTGTTTAGATGTCATTAGCGCTTGGTGTAGCGTTGGGTTCCAAGGATGTTGAGCTTTAGTATTTCGGTCATGGATTGAGCCTTAAGTGGTGGGCCATATCCTTAATGGGCTTACCCATGTCAGTATGTATTAAAGCTGGGTTGAATAATAATAATAAAAAAATTGCTTCTCTTGTTTTTTTGTTTCTTTGTTTGTTATTATATATATATTCAAATTGCATAAAAATTATTTATGTTTGTTTTTTTATGGCCCAAAAGAATATCTCAGAAAGGGAGGAAGGCCCTAAAGCAATGCCCAAGAATAAAATTTCTAAAAAAAAAGCTTGATTCGCAAACCACTCGTAACCGCCCTCACAACTGCATGACCCACCCGTGCAACCCGCAACTTGCACCGCGGGCGGATGCGGTTCCATTTTTTCCCAACCTGCATCTCATCGAGCAGGTCCAACCCACAACTTGAACCACATAGAACCAATCCGTGAGCACTTCTAATTTTAATGGGTTTTTTTTTTTCAAACTTAATTTTTTATTTGAATTGAAGCTTTGTTGAATTGAAAAGGGATTGATCAATCTAGGGTTTATCAATGGCATCATCTAATTTCTTTCTTATTTGTATGCTCCATTCTCTAGTTGAGTCAAAACACAATTTTTTATGGTTTGGTCAAAACACAGATAAAATTGTGAGCAAATCATAGATAAATTTGTAAGCAAATCAGAAAAAATTCAAACCAGAGAAATTCCAAAATAGAAAATTTGAAAACACAGAGAAAATCAAAGAAATTGAACAAACCAAAGAAATTTCTCAGGATCGAAATTTCTCTAGAAAAATGTTAAGAGACCCCAACTACTTATGAAAATATTGTATGTCGTTTACTCTTTTAAAATCTTAATATTAAGTACCTTAAAATAAATTTCCGCATTTTAAATACGATTTTATTAGTATACACCACATTAAATTACAAACTAGATTTATTTATACAGATCTATTCTCTATCTGTCTCTGTCATGACCATTGAAAACAGTAGTCCCCACCACACTACACAGGAGCCATATTAGCAACTCTCTCTCTCTCATTTAATTTTTGGGTAAATTACAAACACACTCCCTGAGATTTATTTAAATTACAAATTACTCATGTGGTTCTAGAAATTACATTATGCCCCTAAGGTTTCTAATTTCATAACAAATAGTTCTTTTTATTAATAAATCATCAAGTTAATCAACCGTTTTTAATAATGTTAAAATTTTATTTCAATTAATAATTCAGATAATTTTATTATTGTATAGGTGAACAGTTAGAAATTTCACTTTTTCAATTAATTCTGTTAAATAAAAAATTCTGACAATGAGGTATTTTTAATTTTTCAAACCACATGGGGCAATTCGTATTTTAAACAAATCTCAGGGGGTGTATTTGTAATTTATCTTTTATTTTTTAATTATCAACCCATCATTTTGTTGACATACCATTAGATTTAGAAAATAGATTTAGACATCATTTCGAAAACAACTACTCCATCCGTCCCATAATATTAGTCCCTTATTCCATTTTTCATTGTCCCAAAATATTAGTCCCTCTTCAAAAATCAAGTACAAAAATAATATAAATTTTCTATTTTGCTCTTCTTTTAAATTCATAAATAATATAAAAAGTACAATTATGACATTGATATTCCCAAAAAAAATTGTACTATCAAAGGATAATTTTGGAAAATCAACTTTTTTAAAGTACAATAATTGTACTACCAAAAAAAGTTAGATTCTCCAAAAGGGACTATTATTTTGGAACGGATGGAGTATTAGAGTCACATCTATGTACATAATTTCTAATAATGATGAGGATGCGAAAATTCTATATTAAAACTTATTTTTTTGGTTAAAAAAATCAGAGCGGCTACGTATCAGGAAAAAAAAACAGGAAAAATGTCAGGAAAAATGGAGGAAGAGGAGGAGGAGAGGGGGGAGGAGGAAGAGGAGGCGGAGGAGGAGGAGGAGGGGGCCATAAAAATGGGCGGAGGCGGAGGCGGGCCTGGGCAGAGGCGGAGGCGGGCCTGGGTGACGGCAGGGCTGGGCAGACGACCGACGGCGGGCGACGGCGGAGGCTGCGACGATCCTCATCCTCCTCCTCCTCCTCCTCCCCTCCCCTCCCCTCCTCCTCCTCTTCCTCCTCCTTTCCTGATCCTTTTCCCGTTTTTTTTTTTCCTGAAGCCTAGACTTATTCTAAAAAAATAAGTGTGGTCCATGGTTGGCCTCACATTAGTCTGTATAGTCTAGTCTATTTTAACATACTATAGAGAATTTAGTACTTTGTTATTATATTACAATAAAATTTAATAAATTATGATCAGAATAAAATTAAAGTAGAAGATATAATTAATTAAATAGAGAATCATCAAACAAATATACATGAAGAAGACCAAGATGAAATGGAGAGATTAGCAGTTCTGCCATTCAAGTGAGATGCAATTTTTGGCCACCATTGATTAGGAGATGTTATTTGGTAGCCTTGGAACAAAAAGTTGTCTTCCAATCATTTCGTGAGGAATATATATATATATATATATAATTTCTAGTAGATTTTCTTCACAAACAATATATATGTCTTTAAAAAGACTCACCTGGGTGGACATGAATTGTTTCATAGTCAATGCCGTCAGGGACAAGTAGAGTTACCATCCGGCATCCCAAGATCTTTACCTCCATTAAGGGCTCTCCTCAAAGTCTATTACAAAAACAAAACACCAAACAGTGGGGACCCGGAGAGATTGATGAGCTTGCAATCCCATGGACAGTGACTGCAATTTGGGAGATTTGGATGTAGACATAGTTTGAGAACAAAGAGGCGAGAACATGAAGAATCCGAGACACGAAATGGGGACTCGGAGAGATTGGTGGGTCTATCCGGAACAGAGAGGAAGTGGGGAGAGGTGCAATTAGATGGGGTTGTGGTGGTGGGTTGAGGAGAGAGGAGGGAAGTGGAGTTGGAGTCGAAGCGGAGGAGAGAGAGAGAGAGAGAGAGAGAGATGTTGTTGATGGTGATGAGAGCGTGGGGAAGAGCATTGCATGGGTGGGTCATAGGTTGAGACTTGTTTTAGGTCTTATATCTAATATTGGGCCTGCTTGGTAGAATTTAAAAGCTGCTTATTTTAGTTTTTGACTTAATTTAGATTACAATGTTGTGTTTGGTACAACTTAAATCATCAGATTATAGCTTTAAAAAAGCTATTTTTAGCTCAAATCATGAAGCTGCTCGGGGGATGCTTATGAACTATAGCTTAAGCGCGCAGCTGATTAGAAGGTGATGAAATGACTTAAATGTCCCTCCAAAACTTCAACAATTACGGAATTGCCACTATATAAACCCTCTTTTTGTTGCCCTAGCCACTCCTCTCCTCACACTCCTCTTCTCATTTCCTCTATTGGCGACTGGAAGACGATCCTCCACATCTCCAAGATCAACTGATCGAACTCCTTCACATCTCCAAGATCAGCCAATCGAACTACTTTCCTCCCTCTTGCTGTTGATCTGCACCAAAAAGGTAAGAGTTCATGCCTTTTGTTTGTGATATATATATGCACACATCGAGTTAGGGTTTATATAGACAGAGATCAGATCACACTCTCTGTTCCTCTCTCCGCTTTCTTCTTCTTCTCCGATTTTCATCATCCTTTTTGTTTATTTTTTTTTCGTAGCCGTTGGACGAGTCCTACACCTGAGTATTCAGGTAAGATTCTTCTGCTCAATTTTCAGTGTTCTTGTTAAATTTTTGCTCAATTTCTGCTCAATTCTTGTTCACTTTTTTGCTGTAGTGTTAAATCAAAATCACTTTTGGTTCAATGTTTATGTATAGGTTTCCTTTTGATATCTATATAACAAGAGACAAATGTCATGATATTGTTTCAACATTTTGAAATTAAGATAAATTGTGTTTCAGTGAGAAAATTCAAAATAATTGTGACTTTCATAGAGGTGAAAGTTGTGGTATGTACACAATTCTTATTTGTACTTCTATGAAATGCAATTATTTTTGAGTTGTTTTCACTTAAAAAAAAATGTTAATTTATTATCTTCTTGTTTGTTGTTTTGTTTTTAGTTTTTTTTTATAATTATATATATATATATATATATATTTAAAGTTTGGCCCAATCAGTTTAAATGTTCACAAAATCTTGAATCAGCATTTAGTTTTCTGCTAGTTTTTGTATTAGAATAGAAGGAAATGAATTGAATTGAATTGATAATGCAGTAGATTTTGTTAAACACATGTTGTAGTAATCCTCTGATCCTAATGAAGATTGGGTTTTTGGAGAAAATGGAAATTCATAATAGGTATGTGCCATGTATCATCTTTTCAGATAAATTTCTGATTCAATTTTTTTTAAAAAAAAGTTTAGAGCTTTACTGAATTTAGAATGATGATGAGAAAATGTTGTGCTGTGATTGCATCTTCTCTTCTTGCAGCTTCAAGGTAATTTGCAGATTAATTATTGTGGAATACTATTGTTCACTTTTGGTTTTGTACTTCTAAACACAATCCAAAGGATTTCAGAAATAATTATTTATTTAAAATAGCTCCCATGGTTGCTTCTAAACCATGGCATTTGCTTTAAAATAGCTCCCATATTACCACTATGTCCAATACACCAATTGCTTAGTAAAGTATGTTCAAGTTAAACGATCCTGAGTGTGGGCATGTAAATTAGTCTAATAATGATGTAGGTTAGACTCACAAATGTTAGACTTCATTTTTTGTTTCTTTTCTTAGTTGATAAGAATTTCATTGTATCATAATGGCATTCAACCTTTGTTTCCAATCCATCCACTAGTGACAGATAATTATTTCATTGAAGTTGGTATAAACAAATGTTTACATATCTTTTTATTCTCTTTTCCAATAGTGATAGTTATATTTGAAGTTTTTTTCGAGTCACTTGAAACTTCCACTGCCATCCACTTGAAACTTCCATATATATATATATATATATATATACATACATTATTATGCAAAGGGAAAATTATAACTGAAAAAACAGTCAGCAAGTGACCACACCTCTCTAAAGAAGTGGATTGTCCTGAGGCTTATTAGGGATGGTTTTGAAGCCTCTCTCTGTAGAACTTCCTGGCCTGCTACCATTGGTCGCCCTTCAGGTCTCTTTCTCTCTCTCATCTCTCTCTCTCTCTATGGATTTTGGTAAGGACCATTTCTGATATGTGTGTGTTGTGTTGTGTTCATGAAGTGTTTGACTTTACAGGTGATTATGAATATATAGATGTTTTGATGAAGGACAACAATGGTGGTGGTGATGAAACAGTAAGGTTGATAGTGGACATGGATTTCAGGTCTCAGTTTGAGCTAGCAAGGCCTACTTCAACATACTCAGAGCCATAGTTCTAAATCGCGGTATCGGCTGACGTAACGGTATCGGTCGCGGAGTATCGGTATCGATAGTATCGGCCGGTACGTATCGGGAATCGGGTGTCGCGACCGTGAAATTTTAAAAATCATTAGCAATCCCTCTAAAACTAAATTTTATACATTTTTTTGACTCTTTTAACTTTAATTTGTACATTTTAATCAAAATTTCGTTATGTAAGAACATTTTTGACTCATTTTTAACTAAATGATATGTATTTATTTTTGGCATATAAAAAAAAATTGATTTGAATATTTATTTTTTCTTATACTGAGAAATAAATAAGTATATATATATATATATATTTTTTTTTGATGAATAAGTCATAAATTAAAGACAAAGAACTTACACATTTACAAGGGACACACCCCAAGTAATTACAACAAATCTAACTTGACCCCCTAAAAAAGGAGAAAAGTAAACAACTAAATTAAATTAACAAAAGATTAAAATCCCACGTGAGAAGTTGTCCCACACACGCAATGGTGTTCCCCATGTAAATAAGGTAGACTACAGCTAGCACAAAAGGGTAATCATTTCGGCCCCACTTGCAGACCAAATACTTGCATCTTTGAACCCATTATATATTATAATATATATACAAACTCAACGTTTTGGGAGATCAAATCCCACCACTTCCAAGAACTGCAAGTCTGCATCAACTATATATATATATAACAGGTTGAGAGACCCAGTTGTGGATCAAGATCGAGAGAGATAATCATGTTAGAGAGAGAGACAGAGGGGTCGTGCCTCTTGCCCCTGTGTGAGTCTTTCCTCAGTGTGTGCCTCCTCTCCCGCTCCATGTGTGTGTCTTTTTCATTCAAGAGAGAGACCAGCCCATATCCTCGCTGTGTGATCTAGCCGAGTGCCCCTCTGTGTGTATCGGTGTGTTATCTCAATTGTAGAGAGGGATCAGAGAACCAGATGCATGTGTCAATGTATGGGTGCAGACCCCTCCTCTCCTCTTCAGCACCTTGAGAATGTCAAGAAGAAAACAGAGCACATCAAGAAAACCAGAAACAGAGTAAATCACGAAGAAAACAGGTGAAACAGAGACCGTATCGGACTGTATCGGCGCGTATCAGCCCATATATCGGATTCACGCCGCTACGTACTGGGACTCGGCCGCTACGGGTGTGAATTTCATTCTCACCGGTATACCGGTGAGTATCCGAATCGGAGGTATGATTTTCCGCTACGAATCGGCCGGTACGTACCGTACCGGCCGATATTTAGAACTATGCTCAGAGCTTACAGCTTCTCTGCCTTCCATATTTGTTGGGAGTGAAGAGAAGCTAATGGAGATAATATGTTTGGTTTGCTTAGCAAATAGCATCAACAATTTTCTCAAGACTACTCAAAGATGGAATTTAGATTTGGTTGTATTGTTCAGCTACTACCAAATTTAGGGGATGTTTGTTATCGCTTTTTGTTTTTTGAAAAGAAAAAAAAATTAAAATCATGAAAACTTGTTTGATAGAAGTATTGTTTTCGTGTTCCTATATGAATTGTTGAGGCTGTGCCTCAAAGTTTTGTTCTTTTATTGTTACCTTTAAAAAGGAAAAAGTTTTGATGATTTTTCTGGCAATTATCCATTTTAATGTCCTCTGGTTGTTTATCTATTTTATTTTATTTACTAGTTTTACTCTCATCACTGGCCTATCCAATTTGATCAAATAGCATTCAGGTCATAAAGTATAAATAAGAAGAGGAAACACTATGTATGAACCATATATATATTATAATTAAAAATAATAATAATTTTAATTTTTTAAGTTATAATTGAAAGAAAAGAAAAAATATCATAATTAAATACAACATGAGGTATAACTAAAGAAATTTTGAGTAAGGGCTAGGCTTCTCTTGTGAACTCAATATTAAAAAAAAAAATGACATTTTTATTGTAATGACATTTTTTTTGTTCCCTTGTGAACTCAATATTAAAAATAAAAATAAAAAAAATAATTGAGGTAATGGAAAAATGTACCAAATTAGGTACTAATTATATCATTTCCATTAATGAAATAACTTTTTCAAAATTTAAAGTGAAGAAAATGACAAAATTACAATTTTTATATTCATAAGGGCAAAAATGACAATTACACAGCAAAAAGCTATTTTACAGCTTATTTACCAAACACTACTTTGCTGCTTAAATTCATAATCTCACAACTGCACCAAACAAAACAAGTTACCAGCTTATGTTCACAGCTGTAAGCTATAATCTGTTAAGCTATAATCTATAAGCCCCGTTTGGTAGAGCTGTGGGAAAGTGATTATAAATTATAGCTTAACAGATTATAACTTACAGCTGTGAACATAAGCTGGTAACCTGTTTGGTGCAGCCGTGAGATTATGGATTTAAGCAGCAGACTAGTGTTTGGTAAATAAGCTGTAAAATAGCTTTTTGCTATATAATTGTCATTTTTGCCCTTATAAGATATAAAATTTGTGATTTCATTTATAATACATTTTTTTTTCATTTTTTTTTATTTTCTTTTCTTTTTCACCTTATTTTCTTTTCTTTTTTTAATTTTTTTTTCTTCTCTTCTTTCTTTGTTAATTTTGTTTAATTTATTAATTCATTAAAATTAATATTCATGTTCTAATTTATATTAATGTTGTGATTTCATTACATATTATTTTTTATATTTCATTTTAATTATTTAATCTGTATTTATTTTTTTATTATTATTATATTATTATTATTATTATTATTATTATTATTATTATTATTATTATTATTATTATTGTGGGCCGAATTCATGGGGAGACGAAATCTGATATACCCGGGGAGCCAGGAATTGAACGGCTCCATTCGGCTCAACTGAGATGCCGACTACGAATGTAAGGCCGAATATACTGAAAGGCATGACAGGACAAAAGAGGAATATTAAATAAAAAGTAGACTCTGGCCCCGAGGCCCGAAAAATGGATATAAATACAAGAGCTTCAGATCTGTGAAGAGGTAAAGAATCACTTCTAAAAACTTAGTAAACAAGCTTTCTTGAGAAAAACTGACTTGTCCGTCGGAGTGCTAATTCCGGCACCCCCGACCGGAGTATTTGTGTCTTTGTAGGTGACCAGCAGAGGATCATCAGCGTCTGCCAGGATCTGAAGAGTATTTCCAATCCACTTCCCCACAATTGGCGCCGTCTGTGGGAATACTCGAATACATCCATGGAAGACGTGACCGAAGATCCTCCGATGGCCACCGACGGAATTGCACAGAGAGACGACTTCGCTCCGGCAAATACGCTCGGAAAGGAAACTGTCGTGCAGCGACGCTCTCGAGCTCTAACTCACCAACGACTCCAACGAAGGAAATGATGCAAGCGACCGTAGAACAAGCCAGACAGATCCAACAGAGTTTGGACAACATCATCGCTGAGAACGAACGCCTTCGCCGCGATTTGGCCTTAGAAAAAGCAAAGTCCGAGCGGGCAAGGCTCAAAGTTCCTGAGCGATCCCAAGGGCAGGCCTCAACGACCTCGAGGTCACCGCGCCTTAACCGATCACCTTGACGCGATGACAGAGGATTCACGTCGCCCAAAAGACGTCCCGCTTGACACTGTACATATGATATACAGCCTGCCGATAGCCCCAACTGTACATGCAATCCAGTCACTTCCAGGCCCCCAGCATCAGCTCACACCAACAAAGCGACCCCGACTCCGAGAAGCGCCAAGCATCACCTTCGACGACTCTGATTTGAGCGGCATAACACTCCCCCATGTAGATCCCCTGGTTGTCGCGCTGCGCGTAAACAGATTCACCGTCGAACGCGTCCTTATCGACCAGGGAAGCACTTCGGAGGTTATGTACTATAAAACCTTCGTCAAACTCGGGTTCAACGATCGGATCTGACTCCCGCTCCTTATCCACTATTCGGCTTCAACGCCAACCCGGAGTACCCATTGGGAAAGATCAGTCTACCCGTTCGAGCTGGCTCCAGAACGGTGGACGTGGAATTCTTGGTCGTTAGGTTACCGTCCCCGTACAATCTCATCATGGGGCGATCATGGTTGCATACCCTGCAGGCCGTCCCAAGCACCTACCACCAGCTACTACGTTTCCCAACGGAATACGGCGTCGAGCAGATCCGTGGCTCTCAACAGTCAGCGAAAACATGTTATCTTCTCGCCGCTAAGACGCCGAAGGAACTGCAAGTAAATTCCATCGAAGTGCCCAATCGAGAGGTTCTGGATGACGTCGGGCGTCAACCAAACGAAAAGGCCACGGAAGGTTTAGACCGGGTTGACATTGATGGAAGCCCAAAAAGTTTTTTATGATCGGCGCCTCTCTGAGCCAGGTCGACAGACAGCAGCTGATCACTTTCTTACTCGGCAACCTCGACGTCTTTGCGTGGACTCCATACGAGATGCCGGGAATAGACCCGTCAGTCTCACAACACCATCTAAATGTCGACCCCCGGTGCAAGCCGATCATTCAGAAAGGCCGGCGATCCTCCGCAGAACACACCGCCGCCGTTGTAGAAGAAGTTGACAAACTGCTTGACGCCGGGGCAATCAGAGAAGTCACCTACCCCACGTGGCTCTCCAACACCGTGGTGGTGAAAAAGAAAAATGGAACTTGGCGAGTGTGCGTCGATTTCACATCTGAACAAAGCTTGCCCCAAAGACTGCTTCCCCTTACCAAGAATCGACCAACTCGTCGATGCGACGGCACGCCATCGGCGCATGAGTTTCCTCGATGCCTACAGGGGCTACCATCAGATCGCCATGAATCCGGATGATCAGGACAAAACTGCATTCCTCACTCCAAGAGGTACCTACTGCTACAAGGTTATGCCTTTTGGACTGAAAAATGCAGGGGCAACTTACCAAAGACTGGTCACCACATGTTCAAAGAACAGCTGGACACACTATGGAAGTATACATCGATGACATGGTGGTCAAATCCAAAGAAGAGCAAAACCATATAGCCGATCTGGAAAAGACCTTCAATACCCTACGCAAATACGAATGAAGCTAAACGCTTCCAAATGCGCATTCGGAATCGGCTCCGGCAAATTCCTGGGTTATATCGTCAACCACCGAGGAATCGAAGCCAACCCGAGGCAAGTCACAGCAATTTTGGAGCTGAGTTCCCCCCGTTCTGTGAAAGAAGTCCAAAAGTTGATGGGAATGGCTGCTGCACTCAACAGGTTCATCAGCCGATCTACAGACCGATGCAGACAATTCTTTCAAACACTACGTTGGGCAGAGCTTTCGAATGGTCCGCCGAATGCGAAGCAGCTTTTAACGGTTTGAAGACCTACCTCCGGACAGTACCTCTTCTAACAACGCCCGCCACGGCGACCCCCTCATCCTATATCTGGCAGTCTCCGACAGGGCTGTCAGCGCCGTATTATTAAAAGAGAGGAAGGGCAGCAACAGCCAGTGTATTATGTGAGCAAGGCAATGGTGGACGCCGAAACACGCTACCTACCGCTGGAAAAACTCGTCCTAGCCTTGGTCATGGCAGCAAGAAAACTGATGCATTACTTTCCAAGCACACAGCATTAGGGTGCTAACAGACTATCCCCTTCGATCAGTACTACGGAATGCAGAAGCATCAGGGCGTGTTTCGAAGTGGGCTCTCGAACTCGGCCAATACGACATTCAGTTTTTACCCAAAACTGCAATCAAGGGCAGGTGCTTGCGACTTTGTTGCCGAATTCACAGGAGGGCTTGCCGACCTCAAGCCTGATGACCTCCAGCCAAAGGCCGAAGATCGGTCGAAGCCAGATTGGAGAATTTATGTTGGGGACATTTGGCAATTATACTGTGATGGCATCTAACCAACGGGGCAGCGGCGCCGGCGTAGTAATTATGTCTCCAGACGGCGCAGTAATTGAGCAGGCCGTCAAGCTCGGCTTCGAAGCATCAAATAACGAAGCCGAATACGAAGCCCTTTTAGCCGGACTGCGGAACGCGCATCTGCTCGGCGCGCGGCGGCTGTTGGTGTTTTGCGACTCAAAATTGGTAATCAACCAGCTAAAGGGGGAGTACGCGGCAAGAGACGAGCGTATGGCGGCCTATATGAAAACGGCTAACTCCTTGCTGACAAAATTCGACCATCATGAACTAAACCAAATAACACGCGATCAAAATACACACGCGGATGCCCTGGCCTGCTTAGCCTCCGCCATCAACTCCGAGCTCAAGCGTACCATCGAAGTAGGTTTCGTCCCAAACCAAGTATCGGCCCTCCGGAGGAAACCCACATCAATATTATAGAATCCGCTCCAAGTTGGAAGGACCCCATTGCTGCATTCCTTTCTTCTGAGCAACTCCCAGAGGACAAAAAAGAAGCACACAAACTGCGAAACAAGGCCCTGCGGTATACTTAGATCCACAAGGAGGGCTTTACAAAAAGTCCCTCTCTGGACCATACTTGGAATGCGTGCACCCGGACAGAGTAGAGGAGCTGCTCACTGAGATACATGATGGCAGCTGTGGTGCCCATTCGGGGGGACGCTCCCTGGCCCATCGGGCGATAACACAGGGATATTATTGGCCGACGATGAGAGCCGACGCAGAAAATTATGTCAAGAAATGCGAACAATGCCAAAAGTTCTCCCCATTAACTCATCAGCCGGCAGAAGCTTTGAATTCTATCACAAGCCCCTGGCCGTTTGCTCAGTGGGGACTCGATATCGTGGGACCATTGCCAAGGGCCCCAGGGAACAAGCGATTTTATCGTAGCAACCGATTACTTCACAAAGTGGGTCGAAGCGGAGGCTCTAACCCATATACGGGATTCCGACATTAAGCGCTTCGTGTGGAGGAACATCATTACACGATTCGGCATACCACGAGCATTGATCTCATGGTACTCAGTTCGATTGTGGCGTATACCGAGAATTGTGCAGCAAATATGGTATTGAGCCTACTTCTCTACGCCAGCCTACCCCCAAAGTAACGGTCAAGCGGAAGCTTCAAACAAATCCATCTTGAACGGCATTAAAAAGAGGCTGGAAAATGCCAAAGGCAGATGGGTTGAAGAGTTGCCGAGTGTACTGTGGGCCCATCGAACAACGCCAAGACGATCTACCGGAGAAACGCCGTTTGCCTTATGCTTCGGAACCCAGGCAATCTTACCCCTAGGGATCGGCTTGCCAACTCTAGATCGCAAGCCTTCGACACAGGCCGAAATGACATGATGCTCGCCTACCTGGTTCTGATCGAAGAACGGAGAGACCGCGCCTTAGCGTCCATGGCACGATATCAGCAGCAGCTTGCCAAGTCATACAATCTTCGAGTTCAGTTGCGCCGCTACAATCCAGGAACTGGTCCTAAAGAAGGTACTGCCAGCCGACCGGAGGCCAGCCGATGGAAAGCTTGGTCCGAACTGGGACGGCCCCTATCAGATAGATTCCGTCGCAGGCGTAGGGGCATATCGGCTCTCCGACATGTCAGGAAGAAGCCTGCCACGGCCGTGGAATTCACACATCTACGTAAATTTTATCAATGACCCGACCTGTGGGCTTGATACTTGTACACATGTCGTTGTAATGCAAGGTTTCGTGTTTTTACATGTTTGCGCTCAACATTTATGGCCAAAAGTCTCCGGATTCGGAGCGCCCTTTGGTGCACGATTGGCCGAATAAGTCTCCGGATTCGGAGCGCCCTTCGTGGATGTCACGATTGGCCAAATAAGTCTCCGGATTCGGAGCGCCCTTTGGTGCATGACACCTTAGGGCCGAATAAGTCTCCGGATTCGGAGCGCCCTTCGTGGAAGTCACGATTGGCCCAAATAAGTCTCCGGATTCGGAGCGCCCTTCGTGGATGTCACGATTGGCCCAAATAAGTCTCCGGATTCGGAGCGCCCTTTGGTGCACACACCTTAGGCCGAATAAGTCTCCGGATTCGGAGCGCCCTTTGTGCACGATTAGGCCGAATAAGTCTCCGGATTCGGAGCGCCCTTCGTGGATGTCACGATTGGCCAAATAAGTCTCCGGATTCGGAGCGCCCTTCGTGGATGTCACGATTGGCCAAATAAGTCTCCGGATTCGGAGCGCCCTTTGGTGCACGACCCTTAGGGCCGAATAAGTCTCCGGATTCGGAGCGCCCTTTGGTGCACGACCTTAGGGCCGAATAAGTCTCCGGATTCGGAGCGCCCTTCGTGGATGTCACGATTGGACAAAATAAGTCTCCGGATTCGGAGCGCCCTTTGGTGCACGACACCTTAGGGCCGAATAAGTCTCCGGATTCGGAGCGCCCTTCGTGGATGTCACGATTGGCCAAAATAAGTCTCCGAATTCGGAGCGCCCTTTGGTGCACGACACCTTAGGGCCGAATAAGTCTCCGGATTCGGAGCGCCCTTCGTGGATGTCACGATTGGCCAAAATAAGTCTCCGGATTCGGAGCGCCCTTTGGTGCACACCCGGGTCCCGAATAAGTCTCCGGATTCGGAGCGCCCTTCGTGGATGTCACGATTGGCCAAATAAGTCTCCGGATTCGGAGCGCCCTTTGGCACGACCCTTAGGGCCGAATAAGTCTCCGGATTCGGAGCGCCCTTCGTGGATGTCACGATTGGCCAAAAATCTCCGGATTCGGACGCCCTTTGGTGGCAGACACCCTTAGGGCCGAATAAGTCTCCGGATTCGGAGCGCCCTTCGTGGATGTCACGATTGGCCAAAAAAGTCTCCGGATTCGGAGCCCCTTTGGGGCATGATCTTTAGGGCCGATTATCCCATTTGATGGCACACCTTAGGGGCCGTCAAAGTCTCCGGATTCGGAATGCCCTTCGTGGATTTCACGATTTCTCGGCCATCTTTTCAGAATGCCTAGGCCAGCCTACGAGCACGAACCAATTAGGCTCTTCGCATTAATCTAGTAGCCTCGTTTTACTCGGCCATCTTTCAGAATGCCTAAGGCCAACCCACGAGCACGAACCAATTAGGCTCTTCGCATTAATCTAGTAGCCTCGTTTTACTCGGCCATCTTTTCAGAATGCCTAGGCCAACCCACGAGCACGAACCAATTAGGCTCTTCGCATTAATCTAGTAGCCTCGTTTTACTCGGCCATCTTTTCAGAATGCCTAGGCCAACCCACGAGCACGAACCAATTAGGCTCGTCGCATTAATCTAGTAGCCTCGTTTTACTCGGCCATCTTTTCAGAATGCCTAGGCCAACCCACGAGCACGAACCAATTAGGCTCTTCGCGCTCGCGCCCTGGCCAAGGCAAAGGGCAGATTTATTAATCTAGTAGCCTCGTTTTACTCGGCCATCTTTCAGAATGCCTAGGCCAACCCACGAGCACGAACCAATTAGGCTCTTCGCGCTCGCGCGCCTGGCCAAGGCAAGGGCAGATTTATTAATCTAGTAGCCTCGTTTTACCTCGGCCATCTTTTCAGAATGCATAGGCCAACCCACGAGCACGAACCAATTAGGCTCTTCGCGCTCGCGCCTGGCCAAGGCAAGGGCAGATTTATTAATCTAGTAGCCTCGTTTACTCGGCCATCTTTTCAGAATGCCTAGGCCAGCCCACGAGCACGAGCCAATTAGGCTCTTCGCGCTCGCGCCCTGGCCAAGGCAAGGGCAGATTTATTAATCTAGTCGCCTCGCTCTATTTATTAAAACAATATCACCATAAAATTACAGAAACATCAGCACATCGAGCAGCATTCATAACATTTTATAACTGTAAAAAAGTATCGACGTCCATTGTCTGTATCATAACTTTTATAATATCAACCCGGATGAAAACACGGAAAACGTCCGATAAAAAAACAAACGGAAAAAGTACTTTCTCGAAATCATAACAATTGTGTATCGTAAAGATCAACCCTTGGAATCAGTTCCAACGGATCGATGTCCACTTGCTCATATGGTATTGGCATATTCAGCGAAACTCCAGCTGCAGCAAGGGCTTTCTCCCAACCATGCTTGAAGCCCCGATTCTCAAACCTAGAGACCTGGTCCACATACTCGGCGAGTCCAGCCTCTTTCCCGGCTTCGAACCTTTTGGAATCGGCAATCTCCTTTGCCGCTTTCGTTTCAGCCAACTCTGCCTCCAGTCTGGCAACCGCCTTTTGGGATAAGCCAAGTGCAGCTTCCATATCGTCGGCCTTCTTCTCGGACTCTGCTCTCAACTTATCCGCGTGACGAGCTCTCTCTACCTCGTCCTCTGCCGAGAAGCTTCCTGTTGCGCCCTTAAAAATTCATCCTCGGCCCTCTTCCTCTGGTCCTCAACTTGCTTTCGTAAATAACTAATCTGCTTGACGGTGTCGAGATGACGGCGGCCCACATCGGCTATCCTACCAACGGTCTGCAAAATAAAAAGTCAGAAAAACAACTCGCACGATTTTTGGGTGAAGGAAAAGTCAAAATACGCACCAAAAGGGCCGACTGTGCGGCTAACATTGTCGCATTTAAATCCGATTCCAACTGGAAAGCCTCCATATCAGACGGCAACGACAAAGACGTTGCCACGCCAAACGCAACCTCTGGGTCTTTACGTGCAGAAGCATCCGAAGGAACCGGCGTGTTCCTTACCATTGGTCGAATCACAAAGGGCACAACCTCGCTCGATTCCCCCATTCGAGGGCGTTTGCCGCCGAGATCTTCAAAGCCGGTCTCATGATCCCTATCGCGTTTCTCCGTCTTTCCATCAACGTCCTGAACGGCTTTCCCAACCAAAGCGGATTCGGTATTCTTATCTGCGGCCGTCCCTCAACAATTTCTAAAGACGTCGATTTGGTAACTAGGAGGGAATATTGAGATGTACTGGTGGGCGTTTCGGTTGAATGACCCTCCGCTCTTCGCCGTGCAGCTAATCTCTCCGCATTCGCCTTCTTAGCGAGCTTTGTCAGGCTTAACCCAGCCATGTCAGTAGATCCGGAGAGGAGAAGGTTGTCTGCACGTTGAAGAACGTCGCCAACAGAAAGGTTCCCCGCCCCATGTGGAGGGAGGGTCGGCAGAATCCGATACCTCTTCCGATTCGCCTCGGACTGATCTGATTCGGCAGAATGGGATATTTCAGTATTATCCGAATCGGATCCTTCAAGACCTATTCGTCTCAAATTTTTGAAGTCGGAAAAATACGAGCAACAGGAAATCTTCCCCTCCGGAATCGGTATGTTTCCGCAGCCGAAAAGGTCGTATACGTAGGCTCGTAGCAAAGCAGAACGTGAGCCGCTCTTCCCTGTTTGCGAAGACTACGACGGCCGAAATAACTAAGAGCAACCCTAATATCCGAAAGAACGGCGTCGTCAGTTGAAGCTCGTATCTTCTTTAAATTGCTCCCTGCAAAAGACAAGCCATAAGACTCAAGAAAACGGTATGGCAGATATGAGCATATAACACAAGCAAGAAAGCATTCGGCGACCTGGTTCGCCCCTACGTCTAGGAACAGGATCAACGCGGTCCTCCCCTTCGTTGAACTCCCAGTTGCCACGAATGACGACCATAACATCATCAACTCGTTTCCCAGAACTGGAAAGCATAGTGACTAACTGATGGTCTGTATCCTTGGCTCTGAGGAAGTAACGCCCGTGCCGACCAGAAGACTTGGCCAAAGCATAACAATGCCGAATGGCAGGGATGCCAAGGTTAATCCCAAGGCAGCGGTTCAGCGCCACAACCCCCATTATAATTCTAAAGAAATTCACATTGGGTTGGGAGGGGATCAAATCCCAATGGCGAAGAACAGCCCTCAAAAATGGGTGAAGGGGAAAGCGGACGCCACCCTCTGCGATTGACAAGAGGGGAAAGACAATCGTGGTTTCGTCTTCCATCTCCATGTCGAGAGTGCCGTCCGCCACAAACGACAAGTGGACATCGTCAGGAACAGAAAAATGGCGCCTAAAGCCAACAATTCGGTCCGACGAAAGTAGGTCTTTCAAATGTTTCGCCATAACCTACTGTCTATGAAAAAACGCGACAGAATAAACAAAATAGGAAAAACTTCAGAGCAAGGGGAAGAAAACTTACAATAATGAAGAAAGTATCACATACGAAAAAATTGCAAGAACGATTCGAAGAGCGACTAAGCAATCAGCGTCATAGAATATGAATTCGAAAGGACATCAGATTTTAAAATCATAATAAATAGGCGTGTACGAAGGGTCGGGGAGTCGAGGCGATTATTAAAGGCGTTGTAATTAAACTTCTGTGTGATAAGTCTGATCCTCGAACTTCGGTTCAGAGACTTTGAAAATTGGAACCAAGCATCTCACTCAACTGTCGTTAAGAGAATGCTTGGGGGGCAATTGTGGGAGCCGAATTCATGGGGAGACGAAATCTGATATACCCGGGGAGCCAGGAATTGAACGGCTCCATTCGGCTCAACTGAGATGCCGACTACGAATGTAAGGCCGAATATACCTGAAAAGGCATGACAGGACAAAAGGAGGAATATCAAATAAAAAAGTAGACTCTGGCCCCGAGGCCCGAAAAATGGATATAAATACAAGAGCTTCAGATCTGTGAAGGACAGGTAAAAAAAAAAAAGAAAATCACTTCTAAAAACTTAGTAAACAAGCTTTCTTGAGGAAAACTGACTTGTCCGTCGGAGTGCTAATTCCGGCACCCCCGACCGGAGTATTTGTGTCTTTGCAGGTGACTAGCAGAGGATCATCAGCGTCTCCCAGGACCGGAAGAGTATTTCCAATCCACTTCCCCACAATTATTATTATTATTATTATTATTATTATTATTATTATTATTATTATTATTATTATTATTATTATCAATTTGCTCATCATTATTAAAATTAGTATTAATTATTAATTATTATTATTATTATTAATTTGATCATCAATTATTAAATTAGTATCAATTTGTCCATCAATTATTATTATTATTATTATTATTATTATTATTATTATTATTCATTTTAATTATTATTAGTGATATTTCATTTTTTCATTTTTAGTAATTCATTTATTCATTTGACAAATCCTTTCATTTTTTTCAATTTATATCATTTTTTTAGTGATATTTCATTTTTTCATTTTTAGTAAAAATATTTCATTTTTTCATTATAAATTAATTAGTGTCAATTCATGGCCTAATTAGCATCAATTAATAGTAAAATTATTAATAGTATCAATTAGTATAAAAAAAAAATCATTATAAATTAATTAGTGTCAATTAATGGCTTAATTAGCATCAATTAATACTAAAATTATTAATAGTATCAATTAGTATAATTTTTTTCATTTTATTCATTAATTATTATTTTTTTTAATTAAAAAAACACTAAACCTCCACACACACACACACAAAAAAAAAAAAAACCAATCTGAAAACCCTAGCTCCGGCACTAGGGTTTCAGATTAATCCATAGAGAGAGAGCCGTTGTCACACCGGCGTCAATCGCAAAGAGGGAGAGAGAGCTAGGGTTACGCTATCGATCGCGATGGTTGAAATGTTCAAATCGCGATGATAAACCAGAATTTTTCCAAACTTGTCTTTCTCTTTGATCTCTAATTATAGTGGTAAAACCATTCAGATTCCTTCCAATGCATAAACGGCCACACCTAAACCGTAAAAAAACACAGAGAAACCTTCGAAGCTTGTAGAAATGGTCTCTGTTGAAGGAAAATTGAAACATCTTCGATCATCACTACGGCCATAGCTCCGAGATCGCGATGGAAAGGGAGAGGAAAGAAAGGGAGAGCTCTGCCGGAAATCGTGTGTGTGAGTGAGAGAGAGAGAGAGAGAGAGAGAGAGTTGAGAACAATGTTGAGTCGCTGGAAATCGCCCTCACCGAAAATCGCCCTTGCCGGAAATCGCCTCTGTCTCATCTCTCACAAGTGAACAGTGTTGGAAACAAGGCTTATATAGTGGGTTTTTGGTAATAGTTGGAATATTTGAGGGGCATTTAAGTCATTACACACCTCAAGGATGGGTTGCGCGCTTAAGCTATAATTTGTAAGCATCCCCCAAGCAGCTTCTCCATTTGAGCTTAAAATAGCTTTTTTAAAGCTACCAAACACAACATTATAGCTTAAATTAAGTCAAAAGCTGAAATAAGTAGCTTATAAGTTTAACCAAACAGACCCATAGTCACTTTCTCACATCTCTACCAAACGGGGCCATTAGCTAGCGAAGTAGCAGAGGTCTCTCAAGCTAGCAAGCTACTACCTCATAAGTAGGTCCTAATGAAAGATAAATAATAATAACATGTAAACATCTGTCTCATTAATTAGTTGCCAGGTATATTATTATTCTGGATTGGAGAGTTTATGACAGTTTATGTTTTGATAGAATTTCATAGAAAAAAAGGTAAAAAATTGCATTGACTTGACAAAAAATGTGATAAGATAATAATATTTTTTATTTTAAAATTCACAAAACTAATCTTTTTGTTGGCATTATAATTTTTTCAAATAAAAAAATCAATCACAGAATCTACAATGGCTATTACACAATAGAAATATAATAATAGTTCAAATTTAACAATTTTTATACTACAAATTTCTTTTAAGCACCACTTCCTTATTTTTGTTCTATACCTTGGCATTCTTTTCTTACATAAATTGATCTTGCACCATGAAAGGGGGAATGGCTGTTCCACAGCTGCTGCTCCTCTACAACTACTTTTCGCCCAACATGATCATGAACGAAGACAGAGAATTGCGTAGATAGAAGGAAATAAACCAAGCCACTTCTCCTGATCGGAACGATTGAAGAAAAAATGAGATTAGTGATCCCTTTTGCCCAGGTGACATCATTGGAGAACATTGTTGTGAAGGAAGTTCATTGTGGTTCATTCCAAATAAGCAATTTTGGGTGAAGTTATTCTTCAGAGAGAAAGTTTGTATTGTTCACATGTGTCTAAACAAATTTGCATTGTGTGAACAAATTTGAACCCTTGCTTGCTTGAGAGAATGGGACTGTTTAGTACAACTTATCTAAATTGTTATAATTTTTTTGGGGAGTCTGTATCATACTATTTGATGCAGTTTTAACTTACAATTATTAGACAGAAATAATTTAAATGTGTTGAAAAAAATTAACTGTCTAAAAGCTAAGGGAAAAATATTTTTGGCTTTACTTTTTAATAATTAACTTTTAACTTTAATAAATTGTACCAAATAGGCCAAATAATTTAATAACTTCTCAATACCCCACTTTTGAACCTTGACATGTCTTCCAGGGAGGTTGTTAGACCTATTTGATTATAGGAAAATGATTTATTTCCATAAAATCTCTTTCAAAAGTAACTATTTCATAGACTCTGACCAGTAAGAGTTTCGCGTTATATAGTAAGTGAATACTCTTACGGTCAGAGTCTATGAAATGGTGCTTTTGTACGAAATTTTTTTGGGAATGTATTATATTTAATTTCTAATTACACCACACTAAAATTTAAAATTTTAATTTGTGTCTCTCACACCCACTATAATACCAAACACATCGTCACATTTACACCTTTTACCTCTGAAATTAGAACTCTACACTAGGGGTGTAAATTGGGCAAGGAACATGTCGGCCCATTCGGGCTCTCACCAAAATTCGGGCTAGGTTGGCTCACAAGCCAGAAAATTAGGCCCAGGCCCAGGCCTAGGCCTAGGAGGTATTCGGGCCTTGGGCTGGATCGGCGGGCTTGAACATTTTTTTAATTTTTTTTTAAAATTTTTTCTACTAAAAATGACACTGGGCCTTGGACGGGCTGCGCGGGCCAAGCCTCGGACCGGGCTTTGAGTGGGCCTTGAGCTGGATGATGGGCTAAGCTAGGTGGGTCGAGCTTCAAAATGACTACCCAAACCCAGACCTAGGGTCTCGGGCTAGGCTCGAGCCCGGGCCTACGGGCCATTTGTACACTCTTACTCTACACCATTTCCAACTACCACCTCCAGCCACTATAGTTGCCATCTCTTCCACTCCAACCATCAATCCCAACCCTCTTCCATTGTGACCCAACCTCTTTCCTAGCTTCCCTACTATCTTACCCAACTTCCTTGGCTACCGTGACCGCTATCTCCTCTGTAATCCAATCCCCTCACCATGACCTCCTACCTAGCCCCTTTCACCCATTGTGTCCCCCCTTCAAATCTAGGGTTTATGGAAGAAGAAGAAGAACGGATGGAAGTAGAGGGGAGAGGTTAGGGGTGTCGACGACTATCACGGGGTGGAAAGGGACAGCGGTGAGTGGCGATAGTGGTGGTAGACTAGTGGAGATAAAGTGGTGAGTGCAATGAGGAATTAGGATTTAAAATTTTCTAGTTTGAGTACTTTTTGGTAATTTTATTAAAAAAAATTGGGATGTAAGGAGATTTTGTGGTGTAAATAGAATCACCAAAATTGACTTTAAAAGTGAGTTTTATACCCCTAAAAAGGTTTAATTCTTCATGTAATAATTTAAGCAAAAAGTCATTGGTTTTTAAGATTGGACAAGAACAATCATTTGTATTTTGAAAATGCTTTCCAATTTCGTTAAGTTTCATTAAAATCCTATTGAAAATGAAGAACTAGTAAGCATTTTGTGATTTTAGAGAAAATTTCAAAACATAAGAAAAACAAAATGATCTTCCTGGGCAAAGATGGGTCCATAGCAAGCAAGATTGTAAGGTTTTAGAGAAGTACCTATTGTTACTTCTATCGATCTGAAAGTGCAAAAACAAAGCTCTACTGCTAAAACTCAACAAATCTTTACTGTAAATTAAAAATGGTTGATGGAGATTTTTAAAATTCACAATATAGAGCTCTCTGTCTCTCCATAAGAAAACAAGGACACTCTTGGATGTTTTCCGTGGTCTATGTATGGGTTCAAGCCTGCCATTGGTATGAGACGTGACAGGAATTCACTGATAGCGAATTCTATCTCTCTCCCATGGTTGGTATTCAATATACAAAGCAGATATCAAAAGCTTGATATTTCCATCCGATCAAAGAACAATCCAGAAGGGCCACCAGCAGGTGTCAAAGCTAGGGCTACAGGGCCTTTCGCGCCTTCTTCAACATCAAACTCTCCATTATTACAGTTCATGTCGGTTTTAACAAAACCAGGACTAACACAATTTACTCCAAAATTGGGAAATTTTGTTGCCAAAATCCTTGAGTAGTCGAGGTAGAGGGAGATTGGGCGGATGGGCCGCTGTTCTGGTTCCTGTTATCAGAGGAGGAGGAGAGTTCTTCGTCAGTATATAAATTGTTGATATTATTTTTGCGTATTCCTAATCTAATCCAGTCGTCTTCCCTCCAAACGGAGAGACAGCAATTTCGACATAACTCATATTGTACAAAATTTTGACTTACAAACAAAATTTTATTTTCTATCCATTTTTTTACTTCTTCATTTAAGAAAGGAAATGAATTAAAGGGGCTAGTATATGGGGGCCTCTCTCTTTTGCAATGATTCCTCGAAAATGTTTTTAATTGGGAGTATTTTGTGACATAATCGGTGGGACATCTTTCTTTGCAGAGTGCAAAGAATTGTTCCTCCGTTTTTTCTTCTGCAAGTATTCCCCTCCAGAGTTCGTCTTTGGTCTTTGAAGGACTTTTCCCCTTAGATGAAAATTCTCCCCATTCGACGAACTCACCCCATTTCTGTATATACTGTCGACTTGCTGTTGGCGAGTGAAGTTTTTCTATATTGGGATGGTAGATTCTGCCGTTGGTTCCTGTGAGATCACAAAATCTCGGGTTGGAGGTTTGGATTTTCTTTGTGCATTGAACCATGGCATGAAGGTGAGGGTTTCCATCTTCGTGGAGCTCCCTTGCGACAAGTATGTAGTATGGCTGACAGGCTAGTTGGAGAAGGGATTGGAGGATTTCTAAGAGTTGTTCTTTTGGGCATGGGCATTATGGGTAGGTGAGGAAAACATTCTTGGTATAGAAATAGAAAGAGGCTTAGCGAGGCATTTTGTAATGGAGAATAGTGAACTCACACCGGCCGTACACTCACACCAGCCGTACAAGGCCTCTATATTAGTTAAAAAAACTGGTGTGAATGGTGTGAGTGGTGTGACTTGGGGGGGCGCTGTATTAATATTACCAGCGCCCCCCCTTGCGCTGATCTGGGCCGTCCATTGATGTATTTTGGGACACGTGTATGGATGAGGTAAAAAGGAAGTCACACCCGGGCCCAGGTGTGAGTAGAGTGAGTACTTTTGATTCCCTTGCTAGATAGTGCTATACACGTGGCACATTTCTAGTGGTTTGCGTGGTTGTAAAGATAAGATCCTGTCAGAACGAGTGACATAAAGCAAAGGTGGGAAAATAAATGTGTTTGAATTATTTTGAATGGGGTATCTTCGTACTTACACACGGGCCAATTTTGCTATATATTTGGTACCAGAAAACATTTTATGGCAGAGAGGAATATGCTTTTGCAGTGGGATAGCTATTGTGGTGACGTTTTCTGGTACCTTGTTTCGTCCCTCATTTTCTTTTTGCCTTTTTTTTGTTGATTTATTTGGTATACAATGTTGTACTCGTTAGAAAAGTATCCTGAGAATTACGGGCAATTCATTCAAATGTATGTAGATCGCTTTTTGACGTGGCAAATAGGACTATGGGAAGAGAGCCGGCGGTCAGCTCCGGCGAAGTTTGTTCCAGTGTACGAGGAGCAGAGAGCAAAAATATCAAAGCTAAGGTGTCTGAACAGAAGGGTTATAAGAGGTAAGAGAATCTGCAGAATTTGTAAGATAAAGGATTTGGAGTGTTTTATAAAAAATGGAAGGAATAGGAAGCAGCCAGTATCGGACCCCCCTTGCGTACCGGATGTCAAGGACACCGGCGACCAGTGGATATAAGTGGAGTTACCGAGGTCGTGCACCTTTTAAGGCGGCGTATGTTCGCCAACGATACGTTCAAAATATTCCCCAATATATTAAGAAGACTAAGAGGGGAATAAGGAAGTTGCAGCTGTACGATGAACAATTAAGGGACGTTAAATTTGATAATAAAGGTGTGGCGAGATTGCTTAATGGTATTGAGTTGGGTAATAAAAGATGTGACCGTCAATCAGACAAGATCGTGGTTAAGGGTATAAAATTAATTAGGAATATTCAATTGGGACAATACGCTAAAGACGAAGCTGTGGTCCACCACGTTTTGTTTTTCGTCATAAGTGATAATAGTCCGTCAGATTCCGTCCCCACACGTGACAAGATATTTATTGGAGTTGGCGAGGGTAATCCTAAGACCTGGATTGTTGATCCTGACCAGTCCAACCGGTTTCGGATGCTAAAGAAAATGAGATTCAAGCTCGATGGGAGGTAAGGACAAAGAGTACGTTCGTCACAGAATAGAAGTTGTGGACCGGTTCTTCCCAGTTGATGTTTGGACGGACTACAAAGATATGTTGTTGGGAAACATTGGAAGTATTCAGATGGGCGCCATATATTTAGTGGCTGCTACTGTTAGTGGAAAAAAATGCAAAATTACTTTAAGGAGTCAAATGTACTTTAAGACTGTTTAAAATTGTAATTTTATGTATTTTTATTTGTAATGTTCAGGTTAATGGAGGTGGACGATATAAAAACTGGCGTTGTTGAAAGTGTTTCAGCAAGTGATTTTAGTTGTATTGAACTTGCTGTGCATTGAACCATGGCATGAAGGTGAGGGTTTCCATCTTCGTGGAGCTCCCTTGCGACAAGTATGTAGTATGGCTGACAGGCTAGTTGGAGAATGGATTGGAGGAGTTCTAAGAGTTGTTCTTTTGGGCATGGGCATTGTGAGTAGGTGAGGAAAACATTCTTGGCATAGAAATGGAAAGAGGCTTGGCGAGGCATTTTGTAATAGAGAATAGTGAACTCACACCGGGCGTACACTCACACCAGCCGTACAAGGCCTCTCTATTAGTTAAAAAACCCGGTGTGAATGGTGTGAGTGGTGTGACTTGGGGGGGCGCTGTATTAATGTTACCAGCGCCCCCCCCTTGGCGCTGATCTGGGCCGTCCATTGATGTACTTTGGGACACGTGTATGGATGAGGTAAAAAGGAAGTCACACCCGGGCCCAGGTGTGAGTGGTGTTAGTACTTTTGATTCCCTTGCCAGATAGTGCTATACACGTGTCACGTTTCTGGTGGTTTGCGTGGTTGTAAAGATAAGATGCTGTCAGAACGAGTGACATAAAGCAAAGGCGGGAAAATAAATGTGTTTGAATTATTTTGAATGGGGTATCTTCGTACTTACACGTGGGCCAATTTTGCTATATATTTGGTACCAGAAAACATTTTATGGCAGAGAGAAATATACTTCTGCAGTGGGATTGATAGGCCATCCTTTGGTCTCCAAAATGTCCTCTTTAACATCCTTTAAAAACTGATTTACTACCTCATCTACTTTCTCTTCTGCAAGTTCATCACCTTCGCTCAGTACCTTTTTCGCCCTTTCATTTGCAATATTCTACATCGAAACGTTTCAAATTTAGCATGAATAATGAAGAAAAGAACCTTGTTATTTTTATTTTTTTATTTTTTATATTTGACATGATCATGATGAGTTTGATTTCTACAACCAAAGTAATGGTCAAAACCCCTAATTGGGTTAATTACACTTTAAAGTGTTGTATTTTTTCAGGAAATTTCACTTTAATTCATTCGTTTTCAATCGTGATTTTTAATTTTTTATTCTTTAAGTCAAGTTGTAATGTCACTCTTCCGTTCATTTACATTGTTTTGAGGGCATAATTAAAAGTGAAGAAACAAAAGTGAAATTTTAATAAAAATTAAGGAGCTAAAATAAGATTTTGGTGCACAAAGTGTTATAATTGAAAATGAAGTTTGATTTAAAAGGTAAGAAATTACTTGTTACAATTAAAAATGAATTAATCAAAACAAAATTTTAACGATAATGTGTACGAGTGATAAATGTAATTTTTTTTTTAATGGGAGTGGTAAATGTAATTAATCCTCTATATTTGTAGCACATACTTTGCAGGAGAGGAACAATAGTTAACCAGCCCTTAAGGCTGCATTTGGATGATAGATTTTGGTAGGAATTTGAATAGAAAAACGGAAAAGGTGAGTAAAATATAGTTAGTTCTATTTCATTCACATTTCACACAAATTTTCTCCTTTTCTTTTAAAATCTCTACTCAAATCTATAATTTAAACACATCATATAAGGGAGTTGAAGTTCAAAATTGTACCTTTAGCTGCCCCAAAGTAGAGGAGACATTAACTATTCTTGCTGAATAGGATAGTTAAAGAAGGGGCAGAAGAGCTTGAGTCAGCTGTTTAGGTCCATAGTAATTTGTTCGTAGACACCCTTCTGCTGTTTCATAGCTTTCTTAGCCAAATGGGCCTTTACACCCATAACCTGTATATATATCAATTCCAGCATATTTAAATCATTGAGATGATAATGAGTATATAATATATATCTACATGTATGTATGCATGTATGTCAAGAGTTTCTATTTACATAACATTTTATCTCGTTAGACCTAATTAACATTTTTTGAAATTTGTCAATATCTCAAATCTATTTGTGTCCTTAAAGGGTGACAAGGGTTGTCAGATACGAAGAAGCAGGCCGGCCTTGCCTTTTTGAGGGGTCCAATATGAACATAAAATGAGGGTCTGGCTCTTATATATATTTTAAAATGTATATTGGTAAAATTATAACAATCTTCAATTTATTATTATTTTTTACTTGTACCGACACAAAATTTATTGTATATATAAACACCATACTATATATATAAACACCATACTATTTTTTTCTCTATGGAAATCAATTAAAATTTTAAGTGAGAAATCCAATTTTAAATTATTGGATTAGTAAGTCAATCATAATTGATTTTTCTTAGTAATTATAATTGAAAAATCTAGAAATCCCCTAAATATTGATTTGTGATTATGTATCAATTTTAAGCAGTAAATAACAATCCCAATCAAACAATCAAGACAAATCAACACAACGATTTTACATGGAAAAATCACAATTGGAGCGCCTCCAGTTGTGATAAAAAAACCACGGGCAAAAGCCACAAAACAATCCACTAAAAAGATAAAAAGGAATTACACAAGTGTACTCTCAATTACCTAGCGAATCTACGCCTAAATCGAACCGACCCCTATCTGCCTCTTCTAGCCCCGTCTTCACCTTGGAATTGTCTTACCCAACGTTGAATCCACAACGCTGATGTCGAATCCACGACGATGAACCACTCCGGAATCCACCAAAGCTTCAGGCTCAAGTTCTACGAAACCCACCGAAGAACAACTCTCTCTTTTGTGAATAAATCAAACTAAACAAACCCTTTGATATAATCCACTCAATTCATGATTAAACTCTCATAGATATCAAAAGAAACAAGTAAAGAAGCTCCAGATGAAAACCATAACACCCAAGAAGAAGATTTGGAAGCCGTACCCTAAAATCGGACTAAAACACATATTTATAGAAAACAGATCTGCGATTTTCGCTCGAGTACAAGAATGGCCGCTCGAGTGGAAAAACAACTTCGATTGCAATTTTGCTTTTTGCTTCGGGCTCGTTCCCGCCTGGGTGCTGCCCGGACCCCAGCAAGGGGCGCTGCCCCCTGGACCCCACTAGCTAACCAGGTACTCGTCGATCCCCGACATAGTTAGCGAAGTGGCAAACATGAAAGAATTAACTTCCCAAACTTCTCTGCAAGATACAATTCGGGTTGGATTGACATCTAAAACTCATAACCTCACTGAAATAAAAGAACGAATAAAATTACAAGTGAAAGGAGTTTTGTCAAACGGGATTGCTAATAATAAAAACCTAACAACAATACTATATTTCTTGAGTAATTTCATAACGGGCCAGGTTAAAACTTCTTATCCCAAGGCCAACGAATAAATTTGGGTACAAAATCTTAGCCCACTCAAATCCTACAAACTAAATAGTTTTGGGAGGACTTACATGTAGGTCCTAATAAGTGGACTTATTGTCTAATAGGTCATATGATAATTAATGGCTTTTTTTTAGCAACACTATTAAAAATGTCAGTAATTGTTAATTTTCAGCGATAGTTTGAAAATTTATATCAAAAAAAATATCACTCTTATAATTTTAGTGACAGTTTAAGAAAATCGTCATAAAAAGATCACTACTTTTCACTTTTAGCGCTTGTTTGAAAAATTTGTCACAAAAAAAGTTACTAATTATAAGTTTTAGTGACAATTTAAAAATCGTAATAAAAAAAAAATCATTAATTGTCAATTTTTAACAACATGCAAAAAATGATCACAAAAAGTTATTTTAGCGATGATTTTATTAAGACTTATTTTCATAAGACTTAATGGAAATTAAGTCAAACTATAGGACTTTGGTAATTTACTTTTATTTTGAAATCTTAAAAATATCAAGTTGAGCGGCCCATGAGACCAGGGAAATTCTATTTCTACACACTTAATTGTCTCAATCCACTTCATTTCTCAGTACACACACTTTATAATTTAATTATTAATTAATTTCTCAACACACACTAAATGTATCAATTATACCTTCACTCATACCGTTGTACACACACTCCTTCAACCATCCTTCCTTCCACACACTTGTCCCTCCTTCTACACACCTGCTAGGTTTGGAAATTTGTAGACTCACAGTGCACAATAGTGTGAAGACCCACAGTGAAAACTTCTCTTATTGAAGACCTCCATTCTATTAAAGACTCCATTGAAGACCTCCATTGACAACACCATTAAAGAGACTCCATTGAATGATCATTACTATTAGCTGTAGTTTTTAGATAAATCGTTGAATGATCGTTGGGGGAAAAAATGTTGGAAATGAAGACACAATTAATGTGACATTCCCAAAAGATATGAAAATTGCTAAAAATGGTTTTATGGTTTGCAAGAAAAAGGGATTTTAAACCACCCACTTGCCCTCTTTCTTTGCATGATAAAAAGAGAAAAGAGGCATTCATTGTGGGCATTCCAGGGGAAAGAAAAAAAAGAAAAAAAAGGTCACTCAAGGTTAATTAAAAGGGGAACAAAAAAATAAGAGAAGAGTACATGAAAAAAGAAAAGAAAAGGAAAAAGAAATAGAGGGTGAAGAAAAAAATAAAGAACAGTGAGTAAAAGAAAGAAATAATTGAAGAATGCAGATTGAGGAAGGGATTCTGTTAAAAAAGATAGAAAAAAAAAAAAAATAAAAATACAAAGCAATTTTAGGTATTATTTTTGTAATTTTTTTTTTTTTAGGTCTTTAAGAATTTCTATACTATTTTGTGAAATCTATCTCGAGTGTTTATTTTACATGGATAAATCTGAATGGAAAATGGGGGAGACCCCAGCACCCTAGTGGGTGCTGATTGGTTGAATTATTATTATTATTATTATTATATTATTTTTTTCCTTCTCTCTTTACCCCCCACGTGTATGTGGGGGTGGTGGGGTCACCCTCTACTGGGGTCTGCAGCAATGCTCAAATCCGAATGGGTGCATTCATAATTTTTCTGAATCCAAATGTTGAGTTGTTTATTTCTTGCTTGAGTTTGAACTTCCATTGGTTTGCAACTCTTCCATATCAAAATCAAGTTAAAATTGTGGAACTAATACGAAAACGATATAAATAATAGAGTATAAACCTAGATATTAAAGCATATGATAGATGTTTTGAGAGTTTTGTTTTGCAAGTAATAGAGGAGTATATAGTGTGTAACAAGTAATGTGACAACAATGGAAAAATTAGGATTTACTTTTTTAAACTCAAAAAGTATACATTGAGATTTTTTTTGTTCTTAAAAAGATTGTACAGAGAATTTTTTCAGATACTATTATAGATGTTGCTGGATATCTATTAGGTCATTTTTTATTTAGGATATAATTGTTATTAAATAATATTTCATTAAGTGTATGCCCTAAGCTAACTAGATGTGTGGAAATACAATTTCCCATCAGACCATGGCAACTCCTACGACATCATCATCTGTTAAAAGACTTACCTCGCCATCTTTCAAGTTTAGACTAGCAAAAGCCTCAGCATCAACTATGACGCCATTGATCCCTGCATTGTTGACCTGCCAACAATATTCAACCATCTTAGTTCATTTTCTTTATTTTGTAACATTTACCCATTTCATCATAAGAGCAAATTTAGATAATTTTCATTACATTATTGGAATGAAGATCTCCATTCCAATATCTAAGGTTGCAATTCAATTTGAGTTTTAAAATATATTTTTAACTGTTTTTTACTGTGAAAGAAATATATGTTGTTATGACTCTTTCACAACCATTATCAATTAGAAACTTCCAATAATCTTACCAATATGTCGAGCTTTCCAAATTTATTTTTGATGCAATCTGCCAAAGAAGCAATACTAGCAGAGTCTGAAACATCAAGTTGGTGAAAAACAATATCAGATAGCCCACAAATTTTGAGATTTTCAACAGCTTCAGTGCCCCTCTTCTCATCTATAGTGGTTAAAACCACCAAAGCTAACTGTCTACATATCTCTAATCCAATTCCTTTATTGCCCCTTGTTACTACTATAATCCTGAAAATCAATTAACCAACTGTAACGTCCCAATTTTCATACCCAAATGATAATACAATAATCATGATTCTTTAAAGTAAAACTGAAAGTAAATCTTCACACTTGCAATACATGATACAAATAGTCCTCATGCGATAATACATTCACTTCAAATCAAGATAACATAAACAAATAAATGCCCTTATGGGTTTACAAGTTTCTAAGGCTTAGGCCCGGTTACACAAATTAGATATTCAAACCCACACAAATATAGCCCTTGGCTTACAAACAGAGTAACGCAAAATGAGAGCATTGTGCTCCTTTCACATACACTTCTACGCCCTTAGTTAGGCGGAATCACCACATCCTTTCCTGCATAAAAATCTCGTAGGGTGAGCATAAAGCCCAGTAGGAAATCCTTAACAAAGTATATACATTTTATACAAGTCTCAAGTGATGAAGTGCATATGCCATGCTATGCCTTTTTTGAAAAAAAAACACATCTTCATCTTTTATAAACCATCATGCTCAATGATGTCATGCAATTTCCATTGTTCAAAACTTAACAATTTAATTCGAGGGGCGGTAAATACAACTCTGGTAATCCCTAGTGTAGACACCCCATTTTTGACCGTCCTCAAGACTTGGACGTCACCGCTTGAACACTCGGTGATCACCCATGTTCGTGTTCGTTTTGAGTTCCCGGAGGTCTCGGCTACGCGCCTTGCCTCAGGATCTCTTAACTCGGCTATTTTGTGTTTGATTTTGCACCAAACACTTGTGTTTTTGCTTCTGAGGGTAGAGAGTAGCTTGTTAGCTACCCCTGACACCCACCGGCCGTGTCTTCTTGCTACCGGCCATTGGTGAAATATACCATTGGCCGGTCGGCATTTGGTGTGGTCGGCCGACCATCTGTTTGGCCGATGGCCTCCTTTTCTGGCCGATACCACCTTTTTGCCTTTTTTAGGCATAATGCATGCCAGCTGTGCCAGCTGGAATGCACGGACCCTGCCCCCCATGCACGGGTGTGCTGTTTTGAACCTTTGACCCTTTTGATCTAACTTCTTGCCCCCTTTGCTCAAGCTTCTTGAGGAAGCTTGACCTTTGTCTTAGCTTCCTCAAGAAGCTTGCACCCTTAGCTTAGCTTCCCTTGGAAGACTTGACCCCTTTAGGATAGCTTCTCTTGGAAGCTTAGCCTTTTCCATTGTCTATATAGAAGTCCCCTCCTCCTCCTTTGTGTTGGTTCAGCAAAATTAGACCTAAAACATATATATTCTGATATATACATCTTCTCTCTCTATATCTCCCTCTCTCTCTCTCTCTTCATTTGTGTGTGTTTGAGGGCCTAAAAGTGTATTTAGTCCTTAGTTTTGCACTAAGTCACCTACTATTACACCATACTTCGACTTTGGAGGTCTTGAGGGTTTGTTCTTGGAGCTTTGGGTTGGTTTTGATCAGAAGAAGAGGGCTGAGCTTGCTGTTCTTGAAGTGTTCTTCAAGGGTAACACTATTAACTTTATATTCCGCAATCTTGCACTAGTCTTTAACCTATCTTGCATACTGATTTAAGCTTTGTGTATAACTGAAAAAAGTCTTGTATTTGCATGCTTAAGATCTTTCATTAAGGTCATTTTGGTGTTGGGGGTCGACCTCCCCCTCTTAGGCCTTGTTTGGCCCTTTTTGTGCTCTCTTTGATAAGCTTTGGGGACTTTTGTGTATTGGCCTTCTCACCACTGAAATCCAGTGGATTTTCAGTGGTGAAGAAGGGGTTTTGAAGTCTTGCATAGGGGAGGGACACCCCTCTCCCTTGGCCTCTCTTTTGTTTGCATCTTTGGCCCATAAGGGTAGCATGTATGATTAGTTGTTCTTGACTTCATTTTAGAGGTTTTTGGGTGTTATTGGGTCATATTATGCCTCTATTTTTGGTCGGATTAGTGACCCCTTTCATGCTTAATATACTTGATTTGCATTCCTCCTTTTTGCCTAGAAGTGCACCATGCATTTAGCCTACCATGCTCTCATGTTTTGGCCTAACTTTGTAAAGTTCTTAGCCATGTCTTACCATGCTTGAGGTCTGTTGGGTGCTGATTTGATCATATTTTCCATGCTTGGTATAGCCCCTTTGCATTTTGGCTTGTGAGCCTTGAGTGTGTGAGTCATTAACATGCTTTAGTTGGGTGATTTCAGTGATTTGGAGTCATTCCCCATGCTATTTCAGTCCCTAATCCATGCTTGTATGCTTGCATTCATCATCCCTTTCATGCCTTGAAGGATTGTTCTTTTATGCCTAGGAATGAGTCATTGTGTATGATACCATGTTTAGGCATTTGAGACTACCATATCAGTGGGTTTTGGGGTGTATTTTGATGCATAGAAATTCTGTTTTTGGTTGCTTAGTTCACACCATGAGTGCTTAGGGTAGGTGTTGAGCAATGCTCTCTTTTGTGGCCTTGAATCCCTTCAATTTTTGCATCCATTCCCTAGTATGTTTTGGCATCATTCTTGGCATGCTTTTTAGAATTTAACACGAGTGTTTAATGTCCATGTATACCACCTTTGAGTGTTCTTGAGAGTAGCCTTCCATGCTTGGGTGATGGGCCTTGGTGGGTGCACATTTGCATGCATAATTTGTCCCCTTTTGCATCATCTTTTGGCCACTGTTTTGGGGTAAGGCTGAGGCCTCCCATTTCGGTTTAAGTCCCTCCTTGTGTATAGTTGCATGTTTGACATATTGCCTCTAATTACATGCTTACATTATACCATGCTTGCATCACATGTTGGGTTGCATCGCATTGTAGCATTGCATACTTGGCACATTACATGCTTGCATGATAGGTTACCTTGCATTTGGCATGCCTTGTAACTTAGCCTCATGTTGCATATTTGAGCCACGTTGCATTTTTAGCCATGTTTGTATACATGCATTGCATGGTTTGGTTTGGGGTGTCAAACCAATCATGAGGGTGAGGTGTGTTCGTACTCAAAGTGACGAAACACGCCTCAACCCTCGGTCGCCAATGCCCTTGACCCCAACATGATAGGGCATAAGGCATTCATCTCTTTTATGCATGCATTTACATTAAGTTGCAAACTTGGTGCCTTAGGCCATCATGCATCGAAATGCGTGATTGGTGGCCCGAGTATCGAGGGTCACACTCCCATGAGTCCATAGCATGATTGGGAGAGTGTCCATGCATACATTGCTTTGAATTTCCTTGCCATGCACTGTCTGCCCTCTGCTGCTGTCAAAAACAGGTTTCTATAGGAAGAAATGGCCGGCCGGCCACATACAGTGCCGACCGACCATCAATGTCCAGCCGGTGGTGTAACTTTTGGCCGATAAGCCCATCCCCATGGCCGGTGAACTTGAATTGTGGCCGGTGACACCCCAGAGCACTCAGAGGGTGATTCAAAATGGGTCTGGGGACTTTCAGAATTTTCAGAGGAGCAAGGCAGTGTAAACAGAGGCAACAGTGGCATGGCACGGGTTTCCAGGCAAGGCGAGTCGAGCATGCATCATCCTAGCATTCCGAGGCGGGGCTGCGGCCATCCTCTTTCTGCATTTAATTTGTTAATTAAATAGAAGATATGTAATATTTAATTAGTTAGAAGAGTTAATTATTTATTTGTTTTGTAATATTTATTCTAACCCTCCGAGCGAGGGCAATTGTGTAATAAGTGTGCGTGAGTGTATGTATGTCTTCCAATCCCACGTCTTTCTTCCCTTTTATTTACTAGCTTTCGATGGTTAGTTTAGGGCATGTTTCAATTAGCATACTTATGATAGCATGTTTGCATACATTCATTCGTTTTGCATGCACCGGGCTCGGCGCATCATACTAACTGCATTTGTATTTCAATCCCAAATTGAATACGTGTTAGCTGTAGCATTTCACATGTCATTTTAGAATAGCCGAGCCTATTGTAGTTGCATTCCTGCATGAGTTACATTAGGCATTTCTGTATAATTAGGACCATGCATGGATTTCTAACATAGCTTTTGTTTTGGCTTGGAGTACTCTGTAAGTCTTTTCGCTTTAGCATCCTTGCATGCGTGTGAGTGTTGCCATGACAGCATGCTTACCATGAGGCTATTTGCTTATATGATATACCTACTTGAATGCCTGTGGGTGGAGGTTGAATTACCTGAATTGGAATAATGCATTAAAACTGTGAGTTTTAAGCCCACTAGATAATGGCAAAACCATGTTTTCTAAAGCCCACCCGAAGGTGGCAAAATCTGCATTTTAGCCTACTTACGAGTAGTAGACCATTTTCAAAACAAATATGAAATGTTTTGTTCCAATTCAGGCGATCCAGTCTATACTTGTGTGCTGTGCGCATCACATAGTAAATCTAGGCTAATAACCGGGATAAGAACTCATAATGTTTTCAAAACAAGATATCGTGGTTAGTAGAGGCCGATCTTCGGATCGGGTGAGCGGGGGTGCTCATAGCTGACCTTCCCCAATCGTACCCAAGTTCCCGAGCCGAGGCAACTTTGGTGACGGACACGTGGCCTTTGGCAAACGAGTCACGGTTTCCTAAATTCCCCCATAAAAAATATTTAGGTGACGACTCTGTATCTGGCAAAGCAGTCCATGTTTGGCACGTCTTTTCTAAAATCTGTTTTCTCAAAACGATTTGCCAGATTTGGACTCTTTGGTTCAGATTAAGAACCGTGACAATTTGAGTCCGAACTGTAGCGCCGAGGCCCTCACGCAGGGCGCGTCTACACCTAGGTCGGTGTCTGCAAGTAGATTATACAAGTACTACCAATTTGTCGTTTTTACCGGTATTAACCGGAAGGCTCGACACCTATCCGCACGAGTTTTTCGGTCTTTCACCTCGAACACTATAGACACCCCATTTTTGACCGTCCTCAAGACTTGGATGTTCTCACAGGTACATCCAGTGACAAGTGTGATTGCTCATTGAGCACTCGAAATCCGTGGCGGAGCGCCACAGGTTTGAGCTTTCCAAACCCTGCATCCATTCTTTCTCATTTTTGGACCATGTCTTGGTCCTTCCATCTTGTTGTTTATGGTGCATTGCCAGCCATGATTGGGCTCTGCCAGCCATACATCTTGGCCTGTCAGCCATTGATGAGGCCTATCAGCCATCAATGAGCCACTGCCGGCCACCAATGCATCAGTAGATATTTTTGCAGATATTTTGACAACTGTTTGCACAAATGAGCCCATCTGCTTGCACGTGGATGGCTGGATCTCTTTAAGGGGCTTTTGTATCTTCTATATATAGAGCTCATCTATATGCATGCAAAGGGTTACAAAGTTTGAGCTGAGCTATATTTCTCTATCTCTCACTCTATATTTTGTGCTTGAAAGTGAGCTTTCTCCACATATTTGCACTAGCACCCTTAGCAAAACACCTTCACCTTAGAGTTGAGGATCTTGGAGGCCTTGTTTAAGCTCCTTGAAGTGGTTTTGGCTCAGAAGTTTGGCTGTTTTCTTGCTGTTTTTTTGATGTGCTTCAAGGGTAAGGATTTACTCCTTTTAAGCTTTGTTCTAGTTCATTGCTTTGCCACCTTTGTATGCTACTTTGAAGCTGGCTTTAGCCTCTAAAAAGTTCTATTTTTAAGGTCTTAAAATGTTGGTTTGAGCTTTGTTTGGTTAGGTGGTAGTTCCCTCTCTTGGCTCTTTAGCTTGTAAAGCCTTTTGAACCACCTTTCTAAGCTTTTGTAACACCCTTTGTTTGGTCTTTCTACCACTAAAACTCAGAGATTTTTTAGTGGTAGAAAGTTGGTTTTTTGAGGACCAAAATAGGAGGGGGTGGTTCTCCCCTTTCATATCTTGTTTGTATGTGTTGATGCCTACTAGTTGAGCATGCTTTTCTACCATCTCATGGCTTGATCTCAGCATGTTTTTGTGACTTTTTTGACCTACTTCAGCTCTGTTTTTGGCTGGTTGGAGCACCTCTTGTTTGCTTCTTGCACTTGTCGTGTAATTTTGCTCATTAGCCTAACATGCTTAATGAGTTAGCGTATCATTTTAGCTTGTGTTAGCTCCATCTCAGCATGCTTTTACTCATGTTTTGTCATGCTTTAACTCTGTTTTGAGTGGTCTTGGTCATATGGCTCATGTTTTGCATAGCTATAGTGCAAGTGCCTTCACTAACTTTATGTTTAAAGGCTTCTAACATGTTTTGCATGAGATGATTGCATGATATAGCATCCTTTAGTATGTGATTTCAGTGCATATACCTCTGTCATACTCTCACATACTTCACTTCTTCATTGCCTTTGAGGGTTGTGTATTGTGCCTTGCTTATGGGCTAACATGTGTGCATGTTCTCTTAGTCTTTTGAGCTATCATCTCAGCACATTTTAGCTATTATTTTGGCATGTTTGAGGTCTGTCCAGAGTTAGTTTGGCCATTTGAGTTTGGTATTGTATGGTTCTAATGTAAAGCTCTTCACTAGTTTTAATGCTTAAGTCTCCTAACATGTTGTACATGAGTTGTTTGCATGTTAGAGTCTTGTTTTTCATGCCATATCAGTACTGAAATATCTGCCATCTCCCTCATTTCTTCACTTTTGATTTGTTTTGAGGGTTAGTTGCTCCTAAAGTTGTGTTTAAGCTTGGGATTGAGGCTTGTGCTTAAATGGCTTTAACTCTCTTTTGAGGGTTCCTCCTTGTCAAAGGCATGGTCTTTTCATGTCTTAAGTCCTCTTTTGATTGACCTCTCCCTTATTAGAGGACTTTCACATTTGGACAAATCAATTAATGAATGGCTTGGTAACTTAAAATGTGTAAACAAGAATTGAATCAAGTAAAATACCAAGATATGCATTTTTGTTTGCATTGCATTGTGTTCAATCGGACATTATATTGAACACAAGGTAGATTGGTCCATTTCATACTCAAAGTAATGAAAATGAGCCAACCTTCCTTTGTCTCCATTGCCCTTGATCATGCATGATAGGGGAGTGGTCCTTGAGTCTTTATTTTATGCATTGATTGAATGCATATAAGTTGGATCTTTGGCCATCATGCATTCAAAATGCTTGATTGGTGGTCTTGGATCCAATAGCTCTTCTCTCTTGATGTTTTGAGATGATAAGGAGAAGGTGCAGTACAAACATACCCTTGGGAGACCCTTCCTTTTTCTCTATTTGAGCTCTGTTGCAGAATGGTGATGCAGCACACCAGTGGCCTGCAGTGCTTCACTGGTGGCCGGCACTGCTTCATCCTTGGCTGGCAGTGCACATTCTTGGCCAGCAGGTGGCCTGCAACATCTTCTCATGGCCAGCAGGCCATTGGTGCACTCCCCAGCAGTGATTTGGTAAAATGGTACAGAAAGTTCTTGGAGACACCCTACAAATAGAGCCTCTCAAGAGCAAACCAGAAGGCTTTTCGAGGCGAGAAACCGAATGCATGCATCTTCTAATTTCCAAGCAGAGCTGAGGTAGTGGAGTTAGCATTTTACATGTTTAGTTAGCATACATTGGTTTTGTAATTTAATTAATTTGTTAATTAGTTAAGTGTTGTAATAATTAGTAAGTAGTTTGCTAGTTATTCGATTTGGTTTGTAATAATTAGTCTAATTAGCTTAATTAGATTAGTTATTTAGCTTAGCTTAGATTAGCTTAGCTCATTTATTCGGACCCTCCTTCGAGAGGGCGCAATGTTGTAATAAGATGCAGTGTTGTGCTGTCTTCCAACCCCACTTCTTTCCACTTCTTTTCCTCTTTTCTCCCTTTTATTTATCCGCTTTCAATGGTTAGTTTAGGGCATTTTTCAATTAGCATACCTTATGCTTACATGTTTGCATCCATTCATTTGTATTGCATGCACCGGGCTCAGCGCATCATTCAAACTGCATCGTATTTCAATACCTATTTGAATACATGTATCAAACTGTTGCATTCATATGCCATCTTAGATAGCCGAGTCTATTTGGTTACATATTGCATGTGTTGCATTAGGCATTTTGCATAGTTAGGATCATACATTGTTTTCTAACTAGCTTTTGTTTTGGCTTGGAGTACACTGTAAGTTTTACGTTTTAGCATACTTGCATGAGTATGAGTGTTGCCATGATAGCATGCTTGTCATGAGGCTATTTGCTTAAATGCTTAACTACATGTATGCCTGTGGGTGAAGGCTTGATTTCCTGAATTGGAACAACTCAGTGATTGTGAGTTTTAAGCCCACTTTGCGAAGTGGCAAAATCATGTTTTCAAGCCCACTTGAGAGTGGCAAATCCGCGCTTTAGCCTACTTGCGAGTAACACTTTCAAACCATTTTCAAAAACAAACATGAGTTTTTTGTTCCAATTCTCGCGATTGAGTCTATACTTGTATGTGTGCACCACATGTGTTTATAAAACAACATATCATGGTAGTAGAGGCCGATCCTTTGATCGGGTGAGCGGGGGTGCTCATTTCAGGACCTTCCCCTCTCGTACCCAAGTTCCCGAGCCGAGGCAACTTTGGTGATGACGGACACGTGGCCTTTGGCACGAGTCAGGATTTCCTAAATTCTCCAAAAATAAAATATTTAGGTGGCGACTTTGTAACCTGGCAAAGCAGTCCATGTTTGGCGCTTTCTATTCAAAATTGATTTTCCAAACGATTTGCCGGATTTGGGCTCTTTGGTGTTTATCAGTCTCACATTACACTTTGTGAGATTAGATTCAGAACCGTGACAGGAGTCCGAACTGTAGTAAGACCAATTTGTGCCCTCTCCGAAAGGGGGCGCGCGAAGAAAGTCGGGTCTATAGACACTCAGGCCAACTTATCAATTTCATCTACACCACCTTTCAAGACTTACGACCGTATTTACCCCCAAACCATTTCATGAAAACTCATTTTTCCAACATTCTTTTCTCAATGCAAGGTTTTCAAATCAACGTTTAAAGCTCAACATAATCAAATGAATTGATATGCCCATGTAATGATTAAATGCAATACAACATTTATTCCATTTTCAACACTTTCACACAATTAATTCCATTGTGAACAAATCTCTCATTTCTATTTTCAAAACAATAATATCACAAGATAAATATATAAACTTTGATTTCCAATTCATCCAAGAAATAACATAATTTCCACATTTAGAGCATTCTCAATAATTTAGTCATTTCAAGACTACAACAACATTTTGAACAACAACTTCCAAAATCAAATTCTTCACATTTCATGAAACCAGTCGTTTGTATAAATATAAATCAAGCTTTTCCAAAACAGTTCTTCATTTTGACATCCAACGAAAATATGGCTATTTTATCTTATGAAATCTCAACATCTTTTTAAAACTCGACTTCAAGGTTTTCTCACCAAAACAACCATCTCCAAGATATTTGAAGAAATCTCCCCAAAAACAACTTTCATCAATCATTATAGTTCAAAACCCTCAATTTCTATTTTTTGAAGGAAAAAGAAAGTAAACCCACTTTCAACATCACTCATCTTCTTGAATCAACAATCAATTTTCAAAACTAATCAAAGGATGATTTCGAAAATCAACTAGATCTTGCAAAATATATATTATATAACTCAAAGAAAATCCCTACCTCAAGTTTAGAAGAGAAGGCGAGCAAAACAAGGTTAAAACTCCAAAGATGTTGAAACCAACTTCTACTTGGATCAAAGCAAAGCTCTTGACAAGATTTACACTTAATCTCAAAGGAGCAAGGCAAGGAGATGCTTCCAAGAGAGTTTACACTTAATGTCAAAGGAGCAAGGTAAGGAGATGCTTCCAAGAGAGTAGGTCTAAAGATCTTTGAGCAAAAAGTGATTTTGGGGAGGATGAAAGAGTTTCACGGCTTGGAGAAGGAAAAAGAGAAGAAAAAGTAAAGAAAAGGTTAAGTGAGGGACCTATTTATAATACTAGGTCACAATGAAATAAAGTCCCAAAGTCAACCCAAAAGGTCAAGTCAAAATCCCCAAAAGTTGGGCCCAAAACCGGATTGAAATCTGGAAAAAAGGTCCGCAAGGGTCGACCCTTGCAACACAGGGGTCGACCCTTATGAAGAAAAGCTGGAACACTTATGTTTGACAGCATGCAAAGGGGGTCGACCCCCCCTCCCCCGAATTAGGGTCGACACCAAATTCCAGCAAGCAATTTCAGAAATACAAGGGTCGACCCTTCCCAGATTGGTGTCGACCCCAGAACAAGATTTTTAAGTTCCCAAACAACGTTTCAACATAAAGCGTAAACGAGCAATCCTAACAAGTTTAAATCAATTTGTACTCCTCCAAAACTAAGATACAACAACACTAAAGATTCCCAAAATAAAATAAAGGATACAAATACACTTCCCAAAAGCTTTGAAGGACACAAGTGCTACAACCTCCCCACCTTAGGGAATTTCATTCCCAAAATTATAAATTAGACTCTAAAACATAATTGAACTATTCACAACCATGTTATTCTTACAAGTTCATCCCAAAACATTTATAATGTTTAAATCAAGTCCGAGTTTTTAAAACCCATATAGCATATACAATGCTTCCAAATATTCATAAACATGAAGTTTCCCAAAAAGTAATGACAACTCTCACAGCCTCATGCTTAAAACAACAACACACATAACAACATGTGGTCAACAATTTTAATACATTTCCCTCAAACACTAGGGAATATTATAAGGAAAAGCAACCTAAGCATCTTCAAACAAATTTGGATACTTGGAGCGGACTTCCGCATCTCGTTCCCACGTTGCCTCATCAACACCATGGTGTCTCCACAACACCTTTACCAACGGTATAATTTTACCCTGTAGCACTTTCTCCCGGGTATCTAATATTTGAACCGGTCGCTCTTCATAAGAGGCATCCTCATCTACCTCCAAATCAACCCAATCAAGCATATGTGAAGAGTCGAGTTCATACTTCCTAAGCATTGATACATGAAATACATTGTGAACCCCCGAAAATTGTGGTGGTAAAGCTAATCAGTATGCCACTTCCCCAATTCGTTCTAAGATCTCAAAAGGTCCAATGAACCTTGGAGATAATTTCCCACTCTTACCAAATCTCATCAAATCCTGCCTTGGTGAGATTTTTAGAAACACGTGATCACTAACTTCAAAAGATAAAGGTCGTCTCCTTTTATCAACATAACTCTTTTGTCGGCTTTGGGCTGTAGCTAACCTCTTCTGAATGAGAACAATTTTCTTGGTTGTCTCTCTAACAATTTTTGGACCCAACAACGGTGTATCACCCACCTCGGCCCAACAAACCGATGATCTACAAGGTCGGCCATACAAGGCCTCAAATGGTGCCATCCCAATGCTAGCTAGATAGCTATTGTTTTAAGCGAACTCAACCAATGGTAAGTGCCTCTCCCACGACCCTTTGAAATCAAGGACACAAGCTCTAAGCATGTCCTCCAAAATCTGAATGGTACGCTCCAATTGCCCATCGGTTTGAGGATGGTAAGCAGTGCTAAAGATCAACTTTGTTCCCAACGCCTCTTGAAGGCTTTGCCATAACCAGGCAGTAAAACGAAGATCCCTATCCGACACAATAGTCACAGGGACTCCATGAAATCGGACTATCTCTCTAATGTACAACTCTGCCAAAGGTTCAACTGAGTCGCCGGTAAACATCGGAATAAAGTGGGTAGACTTAGTCAACCTATCAACAATCACCCAAACGGCGTCATTGCCTCACTGTGTTCTAGGAAGCCCAACTACAAAATCCATGGTAACACGCTTTCATTTCCAATTGGCTATCGGTGAGGGTTGTAACAAACCCGCTGGCCTTTGATGTTCAGCCTTCACTTGTTGACAAGTAAGGCACTTTGATACAAATAAAGCGACATCCCACTTCATACCTCTCCATCAAAACTTACGACTGAGATCATGATACATTTTAGTGCCTCTCGGATGTACCACAAGGCGTGAGTGATGGAACTCCCGGAGTACTTCCTCTCTGTAAGGTTCTGGTATAAACAAACGGTCTAGGTAACGTACACTCAGATCCGAGTGGACGTTCAAACCTTTCTCCTCCTTCCCATTGGAAATTTTAACACGAATTGATTCCACATCACGGTCTCCTTGTTGTGCCTCTACGACCTTACTAATCAAGGTAGGTTGAGCACTCATTGTGAACAAGGTAGCACTCTTATTGGACTCACCCAAGTGCAAATCAAACTTGCCAATAACACCTAGCATATCCCATTCCAGAATGGCCACACTTGCTAAACTACTCACAGATTTCCGACTCAAAGCATCAGCCACTACATTGGCTTTCCCCGAATGATAGTGTAATTCAAAGTCATAATCCTCCATAAATTCCATCCATCTCCGTTGACGTAGATTCAAGTCTTTTTGAGAAAATAAATACTTTAGACTCTTATGATCGGAGAAAACCTCAAACTTCTTACCATACAAGTAATGCCTCCAAATTTTCAAGGCAAAAATTACCGCTGCTAGTTCTAGATCATAGGTGGGGTAGTTTTTCTCATGAGTTTTCAATTATCATGAACCGTAGGCCACAACTTTTCCCTCTTGCATCAAGACACAACCAAGTCCATCCCCGGACGCATCACAATAGACAATGTAATCTAAATCCCTTTCCGGAATTATCAAAACCGGTGCGGTAGTCAACCTAGTCTTAAGCTCCTGGAAAGACTTTTCACAAGTCTCATTCCACACAAACTAGACACCTTTCCTGATCAACCTAGTCAAAGGTGCAGCTAGTCTAGAGAAATCTCTTACGAAACGTCGATAATACCCTGCTAACCCCAAGAAACTCTGGATCTCAAAAACATTCTTGGGTTGTTCCCACTGTACAACGTCTATCTTTGAAGAGTCTACAGTTACTCCCTCACTAGACACTACATGCCCCAAAAACTTCACCTCAGTGAGCCAAAACTCGCACTTATCAAATTTGGCATACAAACTGTGCTCCTTAAGCAATTCAAGCACTACTCGCAAGTGAGCCTCATGTTCCTCCTCGGAGGCTGAATAAATTAAGATGTCATCCACAAAGACGACCACAAAAAGGTCCAAGTATTCTCAAAAAATTTGGTTCATCAAATCATAAAGGAAGCCGGTGCATTAGTCAACCCAAAAGGCATTACACGGAACTCATAGTGGCCATAACGAGTATGAAAGGCCGTTTTCTAGATATCCCCGGACTCTCAACTGATGATACCCCGACCTCAAATCTATCTTTGAGAAGCAGCGAGACCCTCTAAGTTAGTCAAACAAATCATCTATTCTGGGTAGAGGGTACTTGTTCTTAATGGTAACTCGATTCAACTTGCAGTAATCAATACACAACCGCAATGACCCATCATTCTTCTTTGCAAAGAGAGTTGGTGCTCCCCAAGGCAATGTACTAGAGCGAATAAAGCCCTTGTCTAAAAGCTCTTGGAGTTGAATCTTCAACTCGTGCAATTCAGCTAGTGCAAATCTATATGGTGCCATGGAAATTGATGCCGTGCCTGGCACTAAGTCAATGGAGAACTCTATCTCCCGATGGGGTGGCAAACTGGTAAGATCCTCGGGAAAAACATCCGAGTATTCACAAACTATCCTTGGCAATTCAACACGAGCCCTATCACTTTCACTATTCAAGAGAGTTGCAAGAAGGCCACTAAGCTTGCTTCTACTACGAGGGTCAAAGACTAGTGACAAGACCCTATCAACTCGGTTTCCCAGAAAGTAAAAACAATCACTACTCGAGGTGAAAACTGTAACTCTCTAATGATAACAATCAATCACATCTCGGTAAGAACATAACCAGTCCATGCCTTAAAATGACATCAAAACTCGACATGTCTAGCAACACAAAAGCAAACGGAAGTCGACGCCTGGCAACTTCTATCTCACAATCATGACACCCCCAGTCTAAATCAATTATACCCCCAACAAGTGACTCTACTTTGAGCGAAGTCACTAACTGTGCCACTTCTAACCCCAATGCAGAAACCAATGCATAGATATAAATGAATAAGACGCACCCGTGTCTATCAACGCACTAGCCAAAGTATTACACACAACAAAAATACCTCTCACAATTGAGGTTCCCGATAGTTGCTCTGGCGCAGTAACTGCACACACACGCCCTTGTGGCCCTTGATTAACTTGCTCCTTCCTCGGAGCATAGGCTTGGTGCACTGACTAAGCCGAAGTGGCTCCTTGGTTAACTCGTGAAGTTTGAACAAAATAAGCTTGCTGGTGGCTCTGAGTCTGCCTTGACTCTGATGTGCCAAATACGCCTCCCAACTATGGACAAGTCATTTTCATGTGTCCAACTAACCACACTGAAAACAATTAAACCCTTGTCTGTAACGCCCTCGAAAAGAACCCATAATTCATCCAACAATAGCATGCTTAGACATAAGAGAATAAAGCATAAATACATTCCATCAGAGTAATCTTTACAAAAGTGTATTACATGTTGACATCAAAAGTAAATGCCCTAAAGGCTTACAACTTTCCAAGTCAACACTTGGTTACAAAAAGAGAGTGCCAACTCTATACAAAGAAAGCCATTGGCTTGATATACATGCAATACAACCAAAAACACAAAACATTCCAACAGTCCCAAGCCTCCCAAGCTACGTCTTGGAGGTGGCATGCTACTGTACCTGAAAATGATGTCCCATATAGGGTGAGCCACAGCCCAGTAGAAATATACTAGACCAACTATAAACAATGACTAAAATAATAGCATTCGATAGATGGTTCACACTTATATTCCAACTCATACCATATTACAGTTCATGACGATCATGTCCATGTTACATTTCACTTTCCATTTCTTATCCAATTCTCAATTCATAACTATGGCTCAGAACCTGGCCAAACAACTTATATGACAGTAACTCATATTAAACATTTCCCACTTCACAATAGATAAGCATACTAGCTGTATCAACACATCAATAGATAAGCATATGAGTTGTATCAACACTTCAACAGATAAGCATATGAGTTGTATCAACACTTCACAGATAAGCATATGAGCTGTATCTACGGAGTCCATCTCCTATCTTCTCCCAAACAACATCCGGTTTAGAGGTCCATCCCCTATCTTCCCCTAAACCGTGGAGTACATCCCTTATCTCCTCCCACACAACACAATGCATATAAACAGTTATCATTTACATCATCAATCAATACATAAAGTTAATGTATTCTTTCAACCGTCATATTCGATGACACATTCCATTGATTAGTTTAGTTTGCCTAATCATCATGCATTGTCTACAACAATCAAGGCTATCCTCCACCGATAGCCCAAAGCAGTTATTTCTAAACAGAAAATAAATGCACCAAATGGATAGTATATCAACATTTCATTTAGGTGAGCGATAAATTAATCCAACCACACCCCTTTACCCTCATACCCTTTTCAATTCCAATATTCTTAATTCAATTTCTCATATCCCGAAATTAATTATACAAATTAATTCACCAACAATTTAGGGCATTTTCCCATAATTCTCACAACAACCCTAAGGTTACATTTTCATCAATGATTTAACATTAATTCCTTTTTCTCGATGTATTACATACATTTGGGTTTATAAATTTTGAAAACCCCTCTTTTGAAAATTACACAATGACCCAAACTCTCTCGAAATTACCCAACAACCTCCAACATATCGAAATACCAAAATTTAAAAACAAAGCTCATAAGATGGAGTAGGATATCCCTACCTCGAAGTTAGAGCTCAAACGGAGAAGAGACCAAAACCAAAGTGCTCCAAACTCCAAACTTTTCGGATCAAAACGAAGCCCTTGACGATGAACATAACTTTTACAAAGGCCAAAGGAAAGGGAAGCACCCTAACTAGATCAAACCTTAGAGAGAAGGGAGTTTCTAGAGAGAGAGGCTCTCAAAATATCTTTTTAGAAAGTAAGAGAGAAAGAGTGAATGCAAAAAGTGATTCAAAAATGCCTAACTGCCTTCTGATATACGATAGGTCCGCTCGAGCGGAAAACACAACGCTCGAAAGTCAAGAACAAAAAACATGGTCCGCTCGAGCGCAAGAAGGCTCGCTCGAGCGCCAAGACACAAAGATAAAGCACATCTGCTCGAGCGTGAAAAACCAGTCGCTCGAGCGCTAATCTCCCCATCCCAGAACTTTTACCAAAAATGTACTGTACGCTCGAGCGCCAACAAGCCGCTCGAGCGCGACCCTCGAGCGCAAAGAAGTCACTCGAGCGTGAATAACGCACCTGTAGAAGTTTTGCAGAGCACAAAATACTGGAGTGTGCAATCTCGCTCGAGCGCTAGACGACCGCTCGAGCGGAACGACCAAAAACCTGGCAACAAGATTTTAGACCAAGGTTCAACCCACTACTCAAAACATGCCCAACACATCCTAAAACTCAAACAAATGGAATTAAAGGATGGCAACAGGATAGATACAACTACCAACTCCACGGAACCAAGTCGGAACACAACTAAACAGTAAAGGGACGACCGGGATCGCTATATGTCCCCTATTCTGGGACTGACTCTGGGATCGGTTAGGTGGTAGTGGTGGTAACACCAACTGCCCTCCTATCTTCTGTTGGCATGCAAATGATTTGTGACCCGATTGGCCACACTTGAAACAAGAAAAGCCACTCTGTGTACTCTTTCCGGGCCTGAACTAGGCAAAGGAAAGGTAGATCTAGACTGTTGTGGTTGGGACTAGGATGGAAAATTGCCCCTGCTGCTCTTATTCTGCCTATAGTCTCCCTATAGTTCTTAACCCCTAGACCTTGAACCCCGGTGTCTCTTCTCCTCAACTTGCACTGTAGTCTCTACATGTGCTGCCGCCTCCACAAGACGGGCATAATTCCGAATCATGTTTCCGACAACTTTGAACAAGATCTTGGTTCTCAATTCTTCTCAAACTCGATACAACGACGCTCTTCCGTTGCTACCAACTCCGGTGCAAACCAGGATAGACTAGAAAATGCCGCCTCAAACTCAGCCACGGACATGTTATGTTGCTTGAGGTCTAGAAACTCTTGTCTCAATCTCTCCCTAGCAGTGGAAGGTAAGTACTTATCTTGGAAAGCAATCACAAATGCTTCCCATGTCGGCTCTACGCTACCTTTGGCATACTTCCACCATTGCCATGCATCCCCTTTTAGGTAGTAACTAGCTAGGGTCACCCTTAGTTCACTATCCTCAATGTGAAGCATCTCGAATGTCTTCACTGTTTGTTCAAGCCACTCATCTGCTTTCTTGGGCTCAGGACCACCAAGGAACTCATCCGTTGTGGCCCGCAAAAATTCTCGAGCAAGGAAACTAGACCTTGCCTCAACGGTGTTCTCTCGGGCTTGGTTCTCTACCCTCAACAAAATCACAGCCTCTGCTATTTCTCGGGCTAGGGTCTTCATTGCAGTTTGACCCGTTTGTTCTACTTGTTCGGCCACATTAGCTTGGTTTGACTCTTCCTCTTGCACCAGAACCTCTTGGGCCGGTACCTCATGTACACACCGACGAGGCCTACCACGTCTCTTACCTCTACCACCGTGGGTTTGACCTCTTCCTGACATCCTATAAAGGACAATAGAAATAATTTAGCACGCTAACCCATACGTGCCCGCAATTTGCCTCAGACGTTTTAATCACAAAAAATTTATATATTTCTCTACTATATACACATTTCAATTTCACTCCACATAAGCACTTAGTCATGTAAACACATACGGATTACCCTTTTATGATGGAATTTGTCCCACGAAAAACCAAGAATTCTTAGTAGAATGAGTATTGATCAAGTACCCTTCTAAGAAGACCTCAAGGAATTTAACAGGTGTAAATAATATCTCAAAAGTTCAATCCCATATCCATATAGTCACATAAGCATGTTATCACATCGTCACAAAATGCATAAACCTTCCTATATGCAACATGAACCCATTGTGGTAAAATAACTACTTCCCATGAGCTCCAAGTTTTCGAACCCGGTAGCTCTGATACCAAGTTGTAAAGCCCCAATTTTCATACCCAAATGATAATATAATAATCATGGTTCTTTAAAGTAAAACTGAAGTAAATCTTCACACTTGCAATACATGATACAAGTAGTCCTCATGCGATAATACATTCACTTCAAATCAAGATAACATAAACAAATAAATACCCTCATGGGTTTACAAGTTTCCAAGGCTTAGGCCTGGTTACACAATCGGTTATTCAAACCCACACAAATATAGCCTTTGGCTTACAAAATAGAGTCACGCAAAATGAGAGCATTGTGCTCCCTTCACATACACTTCCACACCCTTAGTTAGGCGGAATCACCACATCCTTTCCTGCACAAAAATCCCGTAGGGTGAGCATAAAGTCCAATAGGAAATCCTTAACAAAATATATACATTTTATACAAGTCTCAAGTGATGAAGTGCATATGCCATGCTATGCCCTTTTTGAAAGAAAAACACATCTTTATCTTTTGTAAACCATCATGCTCAATGATGTCATGCAATTTCCATTGTTCAAAAGTAAACAATTTAATTCAAGGGGCGGTAAATACAACTCTGGTAATCCCTAGGTCAGTATCTGCAAGTAGATTATACAAGTACTACCAATTTGTCATTTTTACCAGTATTAACCGGAAGGCTCGACACCTATCCGCACGGGTTTTTTGGTCTTTCACCTCGGACACTCAGGCCAACTTATCAATTTCATCTACACCACCTTTCAAGACTTACCACTGTATTTACCCCCAAACCATTTCATGAAAACTCGTTTTTCCCAACATTCTTTCTCAATACAAGATTTTCAAATCAACGTTCAAAGCTCAACATAATCAAATGAATTGATATGCCCATGTAATGATTAAATGCAATACAACATTTCTTCCATTTACAATACTTCCACACAATAATTCCATTGTGAACAAATCTCTCATTCTATTTTCAAAACAATAATATCACAAGATAAATATATAAACTTTGATTTCCAATTCATCCAAGAAATAACATAATTCCACATTTAGAGCATTCTCAATAATTTAGTCATTTCAAGACTACAACAACATTTTGAACAACTTCCAAAATCAATTCTTCACATTTCATGAAACCCATCGTTTGTATAAATATAAATCAAGCTTTTCCAAAACATTTCTTCATTTTGACATCCAACGAAAAATATGGCTATTTTATCTTATGAAATCTCAACATCTTTTTAAACTGACTTCAAGGTTTCTCACCAAACCAACCATCTCCAAGATATTTTGAAGAAATCCTCCAAAAACAACTTTCATCAATCATCATTATAGTTCAAAACCCTCAATTTCTATTTTTTTGAAGAAAAAGAAAGTAAACCCACTTTCAACATCACTCATCTTCTTGAATCAACAATCAATTTTCAAAACTAATCAAAGGATGATTTCGAAAATCAACTAGATCTTGCAAAAAAATATATATATATATATAACTCAAAGAAAAACTCTACCTCAAGCTTAGAAGAGAAGGCAAGCAAAACAAGGTTGAAACTCCAAAGATGTCGAAACCAACTTCTACTTAAATCAAAACGAAGCTCTTGACAAGATTTACACTTAATCTCAAAGGAGCAAGGCAAGGAGATCCTTCCAAGAGAGTAGATCTAAAGATCTTTGGGCAAAAAGTGATTTTAGGGAGGATGAAAGAGTCTCACGGCTTGGAGAAGGAAAAGAGAAGAATAAAGTAAAGAAAAGGTTAAGTGAGGGACCTATTTATGAGTACTAGGTCACAATGAAATAAAGTCCCAAAGTCAACCCAAAAGATCAAGTCAAAATCCCAAGGTTGGGCCCAAAACCGGACTGAAATCTAGAAAAAAGGTCCACGGGTCGACCCTTGCAACACAGGGGTCAACCCTTATGAAGAAAAGCTGGAAACACTTATGTTTGACAGCATGCAAAGGGGGCTCGACCCCCCTCCCCCCAATTGGGTCGACACCAAATTCCAGCAAGCAATTTCAGAAAACAAAGGGTCGACCATTCCTAGACTGGTGTCGACCCCAGAACAAGAATTTTTAAGTTTCCCAAACAACTTTTCAACGTAAAGCGTGAACAAGCAATCCCAACAAGTTTAAATCTCAATTTGTACTCCTCCAAAACTAAGATACAACAACACAAAAGATTCCCAAAATAAAATAAAGATTCAAATACCACTTCCCAAAAACTTTGAAGGACACAAGTGCTACACCAACACACAACAAAACTAAGGTGTCAGTTAGAGATTAGGATAAATTACATTTATTAGTTTTTAAAATATGCATTTTATGTCACTTTGACCCGTCAAGTTTAAATTTTGTCAATTTTGTTCTTACAGTTTCCAATTTAATTTGATATAATTTCAAATGGACCATCTAAATAGTTTGACGAAATGATAGTAAAATGCTTATATAGTCCCTAAAGTATGTGTTCCATATTACTTTGGTTCTTAATTTTTTATTTTATTTTGTTAGTTTGGTTCCGAAACATTGATAAATAATATCAACCGTATAAACTTATAATATTGAGGGGTGAGATAGACAAAATTAAAACTTTAGGAACTAAAAGAACACAAAATGTATGCCTTACGGATCATAGTTGAAATTTATAATCATTCAATTAACGATTTAAACAATAGTTTGAAATTAGACTAATTTGACTCCAATTGAAAATTTTGAAGGGCGAAATTGACAAAATTAAAATTTGAATGGCCAAAATGACATAGAATATATACTTTTTAGAATCATAAATTTATTTTATCCGATATATAAAATGAAATCAAGAAGAGAGAGAGAGAGAGAGAGAGAGAGAGAGAGAGAGAGAGAGAGAGAGGATGTGCCTTTTTGGTGCTGCTGTGGTGACTGTTCCTCCATTTCTGAATGTAGGGGATGTTATTGATCAGGATGATCTGTGGGCAGATTTATAGATTTCTTTAATTGTTATGGAATGTGATTATTTTCCATGGTCAACATGCTATTTATTTGGAAAAATTATAATTTAGTAATTTCTCCTCAAAATAATTATAAAATTATGAAAAAGTTGAAAATTTAATTACTAAATTTTTTTAATTATATTAGGAATCTGCATTTTTTTTTTTAAGAACTTAAAGTGAATTGTTATTTTTTCTATTTATTTTGTGTCAGCCTAATATTTAGGAGTACTTGTGTGTAGGTCTTAATAAGTGGACTTATTGTCTAATAGGTTTTATGGGAAAATTTTGTCATAAAAAAAGTCACTAATTGTAAGTTTTAGTAACAATTTATAAAAATCATGACAAAAAAAGTCACTAATTGTCAATTTTTAGCGACAATTTTACCAAGACTTATTTTCAGTAAGACTTGATAGGAATTAAGTCCGACTATTAAGACCTATTGGTAGTTTACCCTAATATTTATGTGTGATACGTATGCTGTGACAACATGATCCTCCTGCGTAAGCCGTGACATCATTCTCATTTGAAATTTCCATAGGCAGCTCCAACAATTGTTTTTTATTGTTGAAATAGTATACAAAATAATCGGATTATCAGAGTACTGTCAAGCAACACAAATATATTATGTGCTTCGTTTTGAAGGTGAATTTAGCAGTAACCTAGAACATACCAAATTAACAAATCTAGTGAGACAAATATTATCTTACAAATCGCAAATTCACAACTTCAAGTATTCCATCATCTTTATTTAGTCAAAAAATATTTTCTATTTTTAAAAAGTAAAATTTTTTTTACAGACTAAAGTCTTATCAATGTCATTACACTATCACCTCCACTACCATACCACTATCACCATTGCCACCACCACCCATCATCATCACCATCACCATCACCACCGCCACCACCAGTGGCGGAGGTAGGAAATTAAGTTAGAGGGGGCATTATTAATTATAATTTTTTTATTTAAAATAAAAATCATGATCAGCATTAAAATAATAATAATTTTATAAGCTAAATTTAAGCATAAAAAATTACATATTCATTATTAATAGCAACAAATTAAAATTGTATAATAGTGTAAAATAACTCGGTGCGGGATGGTGATGAAAGTTTGCAATTTTAGCACAAAAAATTATGGGTCAAAATTCCTAATTTTAGAAAATGAAAACACTTCCTTTATAGCACAAATTATTATAAATTTATTTAATTTTTATTTGACAGAAAAATATTAAAGAGATGAGATTGCTTATAAATGATGTGTTTTGAATGAAAATTATTAAATAGTCTTAGAATACCATATAGCATTGCCTACGTGATGCTAAAAACATGGGAAATCACAAATCAAACTAAGTAGTCTGTCTGAAAATAATGAGTTCATTATATCTAATCTATAAGATTTTTCACTATATTACTAGTTTAAACCACTACATAAATAATACTACATAGTGCTCTCAAAGTATCAAATAACTACTTGTTGTGAATAACACAATAAACTCTTAGCCAAAAAATATGCTAAGAAAAAAAAAATACATTTTGTATATGACAACACACCCAAAAAAAAAAAAAAATCAAAACTGAGGGGGTAGCAACCACCCCCCTAGGCCTTCTTTCCCCGCGCCATTGGCCACCACCACACCACCATCTCCACTAGGAGTGCAACTTTGGTGGGCTTAACCCAAGCAACTTGAGTCCAACCCAACTTTTTTTAAGGCTTAAGCAAAATATTTTTGAATTCAGTGCGGGTTTGGATACAAAATTAGAAGCCTGAATTAAATTTGGACGGATTTGGGTAAAGGTATCGAACAACCTAAGTAATCTGAAATCTGAATTATATATATAAATATATATAAAAATATTAAATATACATATAAATGATTAGCTATTGGATAATGGTAAAGTAATTTAGATTGTTAGATTATATTGAATATATATTATATACACAAGAAACACAATACAAAACTTTACATTTTTCGTTTCTGACTCCGAAATTGTAAACATCACTATAGCTGCACATAGATTTTTCAATTCTTACCTCTCTTACATTATATATATTATTTGTTTTGATATTATTAATAATTTATATTTAAAAAAATGTAAATATAGTCTAATTTTACCAAATTAATTAACTTAGTTGCACAAAAAAGAATCAAATTTATATGCGATTCGGGTCTAACTTGGGTTGGGCTTTGGCAGACAATCTCAAGTTACAATTTGGGCTTGGACAGGGTTGGGCAACTCTCAGCAGAACTTGGGTTGGATTTGGACAATCTCTTGACCTGCTCGAATCCGCCTACCTTTGTCCCATTACCACTACCATCAAACATAGAAAAATGTTTCCTTCAAGAAATATTTTCTGAAAAGAGTTTTCTGTAAATTATATTTTACACCCAAACAAGCGGAGGCGTTAATTGGTTGATAGGGGTGATAAATGAACCAAATAGCTCGATCTCGACTTGTGTTCGGTTCATTAAAAACCCGTTCAAGCTTAGTTCGTTAAGTAAACAAGCCAAGCTTGAACATATTTTCAAGTTTGTTAAAAATTTCAAACTAAGCTTGAACAGTGAATTACTAGTTTGGCTCGTTAAAACTAGATAAAAATACCAAACTATTCAAGCTCGGCTCAACAAAAGTTTGTTTGAGATAGACTCAAAAGTTGAACGAACAAAGGTTCAACAAATTTTGAAACTCGTTGAAATTTTCAAACCAAGCTTGAACAATTATCAGCTCGTTCGGTTCGTTTATCACCCCTATTGATTGATATAATTTAATAACCAAAAAAAAAAAAGTGTTTGGAATGATCTAAATAAGTGCACTTTTTTGACTTTTTACGAAAATATGTACAAAAAATTAGGGAGATGACATGACCCAAAAAAGATAAAAAGATAAACAAGTGCACTTTTGTACTGCACCCCAAACAACTTGAATTTTTTAATAGAGTAATTTTACAACTAGACAAATTTTTCTTCAACTTTTGTAGTGCACCCCATGCAGCCAAGGCTGTGGCACAAGCCGCGCGCATGCTAAGGTATTAGGCCACAGCCCTGGCCACAGGCATTCTAGGCTGCCATGTTGACCAGGCCGCAGCCCTGGACGCGCGCATGCCATACTGCCATGTCGACCATGCTTTGGCTTTGCAATTTTTTTATGGAACTTAAACTTTTATGGGTCCTCCTTTGTGGAGCTTATAATATTTCCAATATTTTGGGTGATTACGCACAGGTTCTGTTATAAAGAACTATGCACCATCAAGTCTCACAAGTGTTTGTATAGATCAAAAAGTCCCACAACTGTTAGTGACGTTTTTCGGTGACAATTTTCTAAATCTGTTGCTAAAAATTGACAATTAATAACGTTGTTGTATGACGATTTTCTAAATCTGTCAGTAAAAAATGACAATTAGGCCTCGTTTGGCAAGTGACTTTTTTAGCTAAAAAGCGAAAAAGTCACTAAAAAAATCAAAAAGCCAACAACCTATACCAAAAAGTCAAAGATTCAATTTTCTCTCTACTTTTTGCACATCTTTTCGTAAAAAGTCAAAAAGTCATCCCAAACATACTAGTTTTTTTACATCACATTTTAGCCAAAAAGCCAAAAAAATTACTAAAAAAGCCTGTTCCCAAACGAGGCCTTAGTGACGTTTTTCTATGATGAATTTTTTAATAATCGCTAAAAACTAACAATTTCGTGCCGCTTTTTTGTAATGAATTTTTCAATTGTTAATAATCGGTGACACTTTTTTATAGAAATGCCGCTAAAAAAATAAAAATAAGATTTTGTGGTAATAATTAAAAGTGAACATGACTTTTTCATGCAAAAAGTTAAGAGGACTTTATTTTATTTTATTGGCAAGATTGAAATAAATTGAAGAAATATAGGAAAAGTACACAAAGTTTGTTTAGAGGAAACAAACGCATCCCAATTAGGTTGATGTGTGGGTGATTTTCCGATCACACTGCCCACCTTAGTGATCAGTTGGTGAGCACCGGCAGAATAGATGGCTTCTAGATAACCTGCAACAGAAAGAGAAGAATCCCGCGGTGGTTCGCCACCCGGGGGTACTCCGACGATCAAGTCAGTACTCAATATCTCTCAAAAATAAATTAACTATTCAACTCACAAGCTTGAGTATCAAAAAGCATACCTTAGACCCATGGGGGTGCCTCTCTTTTATAGCCAATACAATCCTAGTCCCAATAGGAGCCTGGCCCTAATGGACTTAGGATTACTGCTAATCTAGGACTCCCAATGGGATTAGGATAAACTCTCTAAGAGTCTTATCTTTACCCAAACTGAAGTCTTCTCCCAATCTAGGACTCTTGTCCATATCCAGGTTGAGTCCCTCTTCATTTTAGGACTCTTGTCCCTTATCCGCTTATCTCGGATTCCGATATCTTCGGAGGTAACCTCGCCTAGCCGAGATGACACTCGGCTACATAACGACCAAGACACGTGGCACCTCGGCTGACACGTCGGCGTCACCTTGCCACGTGTTGGTACTCAGAAAATATATCCCCACAACTGCCCCCTAGGTTCTATTACCTCGGCATTCTGAGGTGATGGAACCTACATTGTTCGTTCATCTGTGCCCCTCTGTCTGAAATCAAACTCTCGCCGACCTCAAAGTTTCCTGGACTTTACTGTCCACTTTTGTCAAGTATCAAGCTTCATGCTTTCCAAGTTGCTTGAGATCACACCTCCTAGCCGAGGTTCTTGTTCCATTAATTCGTAAACTCCAAGAGCTTTGCAACTGCTCCACTTACATTCTCCGGTGGGTTCCTGACTTCCAGTCATCTATTTGACTCCGGCGATTTTCATATTGGCGTTCATTTCTCTTGGTAGGTTCATAAACTCTTTTATTAAGATCAATTTTTCATAACTCTTCTGAATCTGTTTACTTGCCCTCTGTTGTCTTCTATTTTCGTCTGTTTTCAAGTTTTGAATTGTTTGAATGCCTGGCACTGTTCTTGCCATATCCGCTTTCTGTTGCTAGCATCGTGTCTGGGTCATTTACTTTCTTGTTCTTCACATACTTTACTTAGTGCCTGTGTACTTTGGCTTTATCTTGAACTTTGTTGTCTTCTTGACTCTGATTTTTCTCTTTTTTCATTCAATCCTCTGGCTTTTTCTCTTTCTAGCTCTTTTGCTTAAATCCGTCATTGTTCCAAGCTTTCAAGCTCTGCAACTGTCTTCGTTCCTCTCCTCTGGTGAAGCTTACGTCATTGTCGTCAGACTTCGGTAATTTTTATTCCGGCTTCCCTCTTTCTGGTAAGCCACTGTTCCTCCTGGTTTTATTTCTTGTTGCTTTCCAAAAAGCTCTGCTTCATTGTTAACCACCATTGCTGTTTTACCCGTTGTTTCCAAATCATCTTCTTGAATACACACTGTTCACATATCTGTTGATTTCTGCCATTGTTCTTGGCTTGACACACCTATGCAATCTTTTTGTCTTGATTTCTTGATAGCTTCATCACCATTTTTGATTTTCGAATTACATTTCTTGTTTCTGTTTTCTGTGTCTTTTTTCAGATTTTGCTTTCAATCCTTGCCTTCAAAACTCTGAGGTGCCAATCGCCGAGAAGCTTTGATCAAACTCTTTAGGAGATTGATGCTGAGCTCGTGCTGAGAAGGCTGCTGAGAAGTTCTTTCCAACTGTCTTTTGAGGGTGAGACACAACCTGCCGCTGATGCCGAGTAGTTTGCTTCCTTTTTGAAATTGATGCCGAGGTAACGGTAGAGAAGCTCCTCCAACTGACTGCTGAGGCTGAACCATCGTCGTTCGTCGAAGCAGATCAGTTCGACGTTCTTGCTTTTAGTCCTTAGTTCTTTAAGGTCTTCATTTTTGTATCTGCCAACCTTCTCAGCTCTTAACAAGCTAGTTGGTCATCTCGGATGATCATATCTCGGAAATGTCTTTCAGTGTTATCTCGGCTATACCAAACTTGTAAATTGCTTCAAATTTCAACAAGTGGTAGACTTCACAATCTTTGGTTAACTCATCTTGTAATTTGCTCAAAAATTTCAACAAGTGTAAACATTCCTTGCTCCTTAATTATCATTCCTTCCCCCTGCATCTTCTCTCCCCCCTGCCCCTAATGTGAACATAAGTTGTACTTAGGATCACATTAGGGAAGTTGGCTTCGTGCCGTAGTCACAGACCTGATGTGTTCTTCTTTCGCCGATGTATTAAAACTTCTGGTATTTAATTCGCCCCCTTTAGACCCTCTTTCTCTTGGCCTTTGCAAACTATCATCGCTGTTTCTTGAAGCATTTATCCTTTCACAATTCTAGTCACCACTTCTGGCGTGCACTTAGTGGTTCTGTTCTAATCAAAACAACGTTTGACTCCGGCGAATCTTTTGCCGACATTTAACTTTGTGCACTCTTTAACTTGTAAATTCTCTCAGAATTTCAACAAGTGTTTAACATCATTCGTTTTAACTTCGGTTAAACATCATCTCGGCTTAACTTCGGTTAAACATCATCTCGGCTTAACTTCGGTTAAGCATCATCTCAGTTTAACTTCGATTAAACGTCATCTCGGTTTTTGAGGTTTTTCCTTTTTTGTCGTTTGTACTCTTGTACCTTCTTGTTTTTTAGACAATGTAAGCTCTGCATATGGCCGATGTGCCTCCTTGTTCTTCAATGTCTAATTTAACTTTCCTTCTCTGAATGCTTATGCCTTTGTCTTTTCTTGACTGTCTTTGCATGATTCTATACTTAGAACATTTTGCGTGATTTACATAATTCTTCCTTTGCACAATCTTCTCGGGGTTACATACCTCGGGTATATAACTGCAAGTTTTACTTCGGCAAGATACTGACCTGTAATCTTTTCATAAATTTCAACAAGTATAAAACATATACTTTTCAATGTAAACTTTGCAAACTTTTCTCAAGTTGCAATAAATATGTAAACAGTAATTTCACTCTAACCTACTTGTAATTGCTACAAATTTCAACAAGGACTAACATATACAGTAAACTTTTCTCAAGTTATAACAAGTGTTAAACAGTGATCTACTTGTAAATTGCTACAAATTTCAACAAGGGTTTAAACAATATACTTAGCTTTTAACCCAACCTGTAAATTGCTGCAAATTTCAACAGATGATCATATGTCGACTTAACTTCAACTTGTAAATTGCTACAAATTTCAACAAGTGTTAAGCATCTTTTTTGCTTAGCCAACCAGTAGATTGCCTAAGTCTGTAAGTAATAATAATGGCTTCACTTTGACTTGTAAATTGCTACAAATTTCAACAAGCGAAGAGAAACAGTAATCTCGGCTTAACTCCCACTTGTAAATTGCTACAAATTTCAACAAGTGGTAAACTTTGTATCGGTTTGACCAACTTGTATTGCTACAAATTTCAACAAGTTGGTAAACTTTGTATCGGTTTAACCAACTTGTAAATTGCTACAAATTTCAACAAGTGGTAACTTTGCATCGGTTTGGACCAACTTGTAAATTGCTACAAATTTCAACAAGTGGTAAACTTTGTATCGGTTTGACCAACTTGTAAATTGCTACAAATTTCAACAAGTGGTAAACTTTGCATCGGTTTGACCAACTTGTAAATTGCTACAAATTTAACCAACTTGTAAATTGCTACAAATTTCAACAAGTGGTAAACTTTGTATCGGTTTGACTAACTTGTAAATTGCTACAAATTTCAACAAGTGGTAAACTTTGTATCGGTTTGACCAACTTGTAAATTGCTACAAATTTCAACAAGTGGTAGATAAGGAATAATCTCGGCTTAACTTCGGTTAAGCATCTTCTAGGATTCAAGCCGGGGTTTTCAACCCGGCCAGCTTTAGTCTGATCTTGTGTGTTTTCTTTTTATCCTCTGGAATCTTAGATCTGCTCGCTATGCTCTCTCTCTCTTCTCGGACTTAAGCGCCGAGATCTTGTCTGCTGGAATCTTGGATTTGTTCACTCAGGCTGAGCTCTCGTCTTTTCGGGCCTACTCATCTAGGCCGAGATCATGTCTTCTCGGATCCGGGATCTGGAATCCAGGATCTGCTCACTCAGGTTGAGCTCTTCTATACTTGAATGTTATCTCCTTAGGAGCGCTCATGCCCCCTGTGTTTGCATCCCTTCTGGAAGGGTCTTCGTTCCTCCGCAGGTATCTATCCTTCCATACCTGGAGGTCATCTTCGTTGTAGTATTCGCTTTGATCTGTTGTCTTTGGTGCGTCACCTTCCTGGCTGGCGTCTTTCACTCCGTGACTCTAGTCACGAGTTTCTGTGTTGCGGTCGTCCCCTTCAACGTCAAGGTCGATAGGTCTCCTACTCCCAGCAGGAGTGTTGTCTTCAATCTGATCCTTCTGTCCGTTATTGGCCATCTATTCTTCTTTCTTTCCCACAGACGGCGCCAAATTGTGTGGGTGATTTTCCGATCACACTGCCCACCTTAGTGATCAGTTGGTGAGCACCGGCAGAATACATGGCTTCTAGATAACCTGCAACAGAAAGAGAAGAATCCCGTGGTGGTTCGCCACCCGGGGGTACTCCGACGATCAAGTCAGTACTCAATATCTCTCAAAGATAAATTAACTATTCAACTCACAAGCTTGAATATCAAAAAGCATACCTTAGACCCATGGGGGTGCCTCTCTTTTATAGCCAATAGAATCCTAGTCCCAATAGGAGCCTGGCCCTAATGGACTTAGGATTACTGCTAATCTGGGACTCCCAGTGGGATTAGGATAAACTCTCTAAGAGTCTTATCTTTACCCAAACTGAAGTCTTCTCCCAATCTAGGACTCTTGTCCATATCCAGGTTGAGTTCCCTCTTCATTTTAGGACTCTTGTCCCTTATCCGCTTATCTCGGATTCCGATATCTTCGGAGGTAACCTCGGCCTAGCCGAGATGACCTCGGTACAACGACCAAGACACGTGGCACCTCGGCTGACACGTCGGCGTCACCTTGCCACGTGTTGGTACTCAGAAAATATATCCCCATGGTTGACATCCGAATTCTAACTAAGTTGAACAAACCCAAGATAACAAAATAGACAAGAAGTAGCTAACTAAAACACGAAATATAACATTTCTCCCCAACTGTTAAAGCAAAAACAGGGTAGAAGATAATTAACACTTTCTTTTTGGATTTTATTTTTTGAACCTCTTGAATGTGGAGCATGAAGTACGTAGTAGAAAAGCCAGAGAATCCAAATTAGGATCCTCTACTTGGACTCTTTCCTTACCTCCCTATTTGCAATGGTAGAGATGCACTCTAGGATGATCTAACAGTCTAGATCTAGCTAGTTTTTTTTTTTTTTTTTTTTAAAAAAAATTGTGTATCTTTAGATCTGGACTGTTAAATCATGCTATAGTGCATCTCCATCATTATAAGTAGGGAGGTAAGGAGAGAGTGCAAGTAAAGGATCAGGACTCAGAGAATCCATAGTTTATCTTTGCCAATAAAGCCACTTGAAGTTTGATTTCATCAACGAGTTTAATCCAATAAATTTGACAGTTTTTGAAGATGAAGATGTTTCTAGCTAACTAGAGTTTCCAGCAGACACTAAGAAATAAACTCTAGATTGTTTCTAGGACACTAAGTTGTTTCTAGGGCTTATTGGTTCACCCATATTCTTAATAAGACTTTTCAGTTAGTTCCTCATATATATATATATATTGTGTTTTTGTCTACTTTAATATGGGCCTTATTTTTAGGTTAAGCTAATATTGTTGACTAACCTCAAAGAATTTGGTACTTATCCACTACACCAAATGGCTATATTCATACATTCAATTTCCAAATATTGGCCCAAACAAGTCCAAACTTTTACCCAACACATCCAAAGGCTCAAACATTTGGAGAGGTGATAGAGACTTAAAACAAACAAATAAAAATAAATAGAGACTTATAAGATTTCTTGGATGGAACACACAATTGATACAGGACACAAGGTCCTATACCACTCATATGTATTTCTAATATAAATTTATATATGAGATAATAAATAAAATATGATAAAAGAAATTTGATTATTACATCATTATTGCACCACTTATTATTCAAAAATATATAACATAGAAGATGAGAAGTAATAATATTCTTCTCTCTTTCATGCATACACGTGCCAATTTGAACTTCCTAAATTATATTAAATATGCATTTGTTCAAAAAGTTGATACTTCCATCTGATCATAAAATAAGCCAGAAGGCCCACCATGGGGGAGCAAAGCCAGCCTCACGGGCCATTTAGCACCATGTTCAACAGTCAATGTTCCAGTATTTTGGTTGATGTCTGTTTTGATATGGCCAGGACTTACTGCGTTGATGACAACATTACGATACTTTCTTGCCAAAACTCTTGTGTATGCATTGAGAGCTGCCTTGGACACCTTGTAAGCAGAAAGACGAATAGGCCATCCTTTGGTTTCCAGCAAATCCTCCTTTAAATCCTCAAGAAATCTTTCAATCACGTCATCCACTTTCTCCAGGGTGAGGCCATCAATATCGTTTAGTTCCTTCTTGGCCTTTTCGTTTGAAATAAACTGAAATACAAAACATTATTATAACCCCTCCATTCCCATTTATGCAGTATTTCATGTAGTGTTTATAGCATTACTAATCCCTATATCCTCCACAATCATTGCATATGTGAAATCATGGCGTGATTTTTACAATTAATTATCCGCTTATGTACATCCATACAACTAATGTACATTATTTAGAAACTATGGGAATACAGTGAAATCCATCCAGTGTCAATTTCCTTTTCATTACTTTTGTATTTTCCTCTATAGGATAGATAAATTTGTGTACCTTCAATTGCCCCAAGGTGGAGGAGACATTAACTATTCTAGAAGAGTTTGATAGTTGAAGAAGTGGAATAAGCTCTTCAGTTACTTGCTTTGCTCCATAATAGTTGGTTCTCAAACAAGCATCTGACCCTTCATAACTTTGATTGGTAACATCTGTTACTGATGTAGCATCTGAACGTAACATCTACATTGAAATTGGCACTAGTAAATTATTTATATGCCTCTAGAGTTTATAATATATCTTCAAATAAGACCACATTGGTTTATAGAGAGACTTACATCATCAATTGTGATTCCAGAAATTCCTGCATTATGCACCTGTACCAGTATTTACTCAATTATATGATTTCCATACCCACAAGAATATTTTTAAAAAAAGTTACCTCAATTTAGAAAAAAAGAAAACCCATTAACCTAAAGAGAATCTGAATTTTCTATTTCATTGAATTAACAGATCACAGTACAGGTATATTTATATACAACAAACAAGTGTATCACTAGTAACTAGTTAACTCAGGTACAGTTAACATAACAACTTCCTAACTGCTTGTGCATTAATAACAACATGTGCACTAATAGCTCTAACTGATTTGTAACAGATTTGTGTAGCTCCACTACATAACTCTGCTGTAGAGATAAGCTCAGCTCTGTGGCTTTAACGGCAGCTCAACTGCAACTCTTCTTGGCTTTAACTGCAGCTCATCCCTGCAGACTGAGACTCATCTCCTGCAGACTTAGACTGAGCTGCTGCTATAGTTGTTGCAGCTGGTGTAGATATTGCAGCTGGTGTAGATATATTATCAGGCCCCCTCAAGCTGATGGGAGAGGGAAGAACCAGAAGCTTGGACTGAAGATAGGTAAAGCGAGAAGTAGACAGAGGTTTGGTGAAAATATCTGCCACCTGATCAGAAGTTGGAATATGACAAATGCGGAGTTGCTTAGCAGCTACTCGTTCTCGGACATAGTGATAATCCACCTCTATGTTTAGTACGGGCATGAAAAACAGGATTGGAAGACAGAGATATTGCAGAAATATTATCACACCATAAAATAGGAGAAGGAGAAGTAACATGCAAATCAGAGAGAAGCATGCCAAGCCAGCTTAATTCTGCAGCAGTGTGAGCCAATGCTCTGTATTCAGCTTCGGTTGATGATCGAGCCACAGTAGGCTGCTTTTTAGCTGACCAGGAAACTAAATTTGGACCAAGAAACACACAGAAGCCAGTAGTGGAGCGTCTATCCAGTGAGTTGCCAGCCCAATCAGAATCTGAAAAGCATGAAGGGTAAGAGGGCCAGGACTAAATTGAAGACCATACCCAAGAGTACCTTTAAGATATCTGAGAAGCCTTTTAACCATAACAAAGTGTTGAACAAGGGGTTGGTGCATAAATTGACAAGCAAAGTTGACTGCAAAGGCAATATCTGGTCTGGTAATGGTGAGGTATTGAAGGCCTCCAACAAGACTTCTATAGAGAGAGGGATTGGAACAAGGTAACTGATCATTAGGAGAAGAAGAAGGTTTAAGAGCCATGGGAGAAGAGTACGGTTTGCAGTCAGCCATACCAGCCTTCACAAGCAATTCAGAAGCATACTTATGCTGAGATAAGAAATAGCCCATAGAAGATGAGGACACAGAAATGCCAAGGAAGTAATTAAGCAACCCAAGCTCCTTCATAGCAAAAACACCATGCATTTGAGTAACCAAATCAGTGATATAGGAAGAATCACTTCCAGTTAATAAGATATCATCAACATAAATGAGGAGAATAGTAATGGAGTGGGCTGTTTTCTTGACAAACAATGAGGAATCACAATGACTAGAGATAAAGCCACAGGATAATAAGAAGGAAGAAAAGGTAGAAAACCAAGCCCGGGGAGCCTGTTTAAGACCATAAAGAGCCTTATGCAATTTGCAAACCAAATGAGGATGAGAAGCATCAATGAACCCTTGAGGTTGGTGCATATAAACTTCTTCCTCTAAAACACCATGCAAAAATGCATTGGATATATCGAGCTGTCTAATAGACCATTGAAAATGCAGTGCTAAGGATAGAAGAACTCTGACTGTAGGTGTTTAGCAACAGGGCTAAAAGTCTCATGATAATCAATGCCCTCAGTTTGAAGAAACCCTTTGGCAACAAGCCTAGCCTTATACCTAGCAATGGATCCATCTGAATTTCTTTTGAGTCTATAAACCCATTTGCAGCCAATAGCAATTTTGTCTGGAGGTAAAGGCACAAGGGACCAAGTGCCTTGTTTTTGTAAAGCTTGAAACTCCTCTAACATAGCTGCCTGCCATTTAGGAGATGCAACAGCAGCTTGAAAAGTATCAGGTTCTGTAGGAGAAGAAGAAGTAGTGAGAAGGCAGCCAGCAGGAAGAGTTTGAGACTTAGATCTGGTGACCATAGGATGATTATTGGAAGTAAAAGAAGGAAAAGGTAAATCAATGGAGAGTGAAGAAATGGGAATTGGTGGAACACAACCAGACACTGCAACTGGTGCTGGTGCAGAAGCAGAACCAGAACCTACAACTGGTGCAGGAATAGAAGCAGCAGATACTGCAACTGATGCTGGTGTAGAACCAGCAATATGATCAGAACTAGAAGAGGGAGACAAATGAAACCAGACAGAACTGGAGCAGTGTGAGCAGGACTGACAACAGGGAGAGAAGAACCTGTAGGAGAAGAAACTGAACAAGAATGGACTGAGTCAGTAGCAGGCCAAAAGAAGGTTTGCAGCTGAGATAATGAGGGAGGAATAGACTGTGCAGGAGACAAAGACTGAGATTGAAAAGGAAAGGTACTCTCATCAAAAAGAACATGCCTAGACACAAAAATATGGCCAGTAGTAACATCAAGACATCTATACCCTTTTGTAGAAGGAACATAACCAATAAAAACACAAGGAATAGATCTAGGCTGAAGTTTGTGACTTGTGTAAGGTCTAAGCCAAGGAAAACACCTACAACCAAAAACTTTGAGAAAAGAGTAATCAGGTGAGTGATGAAACAAAGTTTGAAAAGGAGTAAGATTCCTAAGTTTGGAAGTGGGTAGCCTATTAATAAGAAAGACTGAGGTGGCAAGAGCATCAAACCAATAGGACAAAGGAAGAGCAGATTGATGCATTAGAGCAATAGTGGTTTCAATTAAGTGCCTATGCTTCCTTTCAGCAACTCCATTCTGAGCAGGAGTATGGGGACAACTAAGTTGATGTTCAATGCCCTTATCTTTTAAAAATTGCTGAAATTTATTTGCCAAATATTCCCCTCCATTATCACTTCTAAGGACTTGGAGCTTAGTGGTAAATTGAGTCTCAACAAAAACCTTGAATTCAACAAATTAGAAAAAACCTCACTCTTGTAAGTCAAAGGAAATAGCCAAGTGAATCTACTGTAATCATCAACAAAAAGAACATAGTACTTAAAATGAGAAACAGATGCATTAAAGGGCCCCCATTACATCAGAAATGAATAAGAGCCAATGGCTGATTTACAGTGGAATTTGAAAGATGAAATGGCAGCCTATGACTCTTAGAAACACAACAATGTGTGCACAGCTTATTATCATTAGAGCTAGGTACATTAGCAGGTAAAATGTTGAGATACAAGCTTTGCAGCTTATTACTAGAAGGATGACCTAATCTACTATGCCAAGTGCTCTTGCTGCAAGTAGAAGCAGTGGAAGTGTTGAAACAAGTGGTGGAAGCAGTTCCAGGAACAGCAGATGAAGCTGAGAGAGAGTAAAGACCAGCAGAGTGAGGACCTTTATGAAGGATTTGCTTGGAAACCTTATCCTGTATAATGAAATCATCAGCATCAAAAGTAATGGTGCAATTGTTATCTTTTATGAGTTGATGAACTGACAAAAGATTGTAGAAAGAGAAGGAACATGAAACAAATTATGAAGATGAAAAGAAGTACTTGGTGTAGGAAGTAAACCATTGCCAATGTGATGAATTGGCAGAGTAGTACCATCTCCTATAGTAACATGGTCAGAACCTTGATAAGGGTAAAATTGAGTGAAATTGTTAAGATCATTGGTGAAATGAGTTGTTGCTCCAGAATCTAAGAACCAATTGGAATCCGGAACAGAAGCAGCATAAGCAGACTGATATTCTGGAATAGATGCAGCAGAAGTGGTTGAAGAAGAGGCAGCATAGGCTTTAGACTGTGCTCCTTTCCCTTGTAAAGAAGAGGAGTTAAAAGTTTGATCCATTCTGTGCCAGCAATCCATGGCTGAATGGTTTGGTTTTCCACAAATTTGACAGATCAGTCCATGTTGGTCTGAATGATGCAGAAAAGAAGATGATCTGCCTCCACCTCTGCTTTGTCCTCCACCTCTATAGGTGTTACCTTGTCCTCCACCTCTGTAAGTATTTGAATAAAATCTGCCTGCATTTCCTGAGTTATGACCTTTAGAACCACCTCTGGTGTAACTTCTAGAATTTCCTCTAGCATAAGTTCTGTTGGCAGCATAAGCAAATGGGAGATCTGATGTATGTGTTTGTTTTAGAAAACCTTCAATGTGAATGGATTCAGAACATAATAAGGAAGACAAGGCAGTAATAGAGAGAGGTTCAGATCTGGTGCGAATGGATGTTTTAAAGGCATTGTATTCCTCAGGTAATCCATTCAGAGTAAGTAACACTAGATCTTCATCTTGAACTGGTGAACCAGCAAGACTTAATTGATCAGCAATAGTCTTGATCTGACTAAGATATTCCTCCATTGTTGAATTCTTCTTGGTCAGATGACTAAGTTTAGTCTTTAATTGATGAACATGTGACCTAGACAAGGAGGTGAATTGTGCAGCTAAAGTAGTCCACACTTCATGACTAGTGATACAATGAAGAACAGAGGTGTATATGGATGAAGATAGTGTAGCAGTAAGGCAACTGAGTAAATGTGCATCAACAGTGATCCAGTCTGTATATTCTGGATTAACTACAGCATTACAACTCTCATCAAGAACTGTGGAAGAAGGACAGATCTTAGTGCCATCAACAAATCCAAGTAGATTTGTAGCTCGTAAGATGTGTTGAAATTGACTCCTCCATATCAGATAATTGGTAGACTCAAGTTTTATTGGAACAAATGACTTCAGATTAGAAATGAGCAGAGTGAGATTAGAAGGTAAAGAAGAACTGGTAGTTATACCAGATGAAGAAGCTGCCATTGTTGATTTTGCTGGAAGATCTGCCATAGCTGACTCTTGATGAAGATGCACCATTGATAGAGAGAGAAGGAAAGCTTTTAATGCTCGCAAGAGCTATACAGCTCTGATACCATAAAGAGAATCTGAATTTTCTATTTCATTGAATTAACAGATCACAGTACAGGTATATTTATATACAACAAACAAGTGTATCACTAGTAACTAGTTAACTCAGGTACAGTTAACATAACAACTTCCTAACTGCTTGTGCATTAATAACAACATGTGCACTAATAGCTCTAACTGATTTGTAACAGATTTGTGTAGCTCCACTACATAACTCTGCTGTAGAGATAAGCTCAGCTCTGTGGCTTTAACGGCAGCTCAACTGCAACTCTTCTTGGCTTTAACTGCAGCTCATCCCCTGCAGACTGAGACTCATCTCCTGCAGACTTAGACTGAGCTGCTGCTATAGTTGTTGCAGCTGGTGTAGATATTGCAGCTGGTGTAGATATATTATCATAACCTGCTATAAATTTGTTTTTTTTTTTTAATTGAATTTAAACATTATACATGCAACGACATCACGGTAACAAAAAAACTGACTTTTTTGGGTATGACTTATAAACAAACTTTTTTTAGTATGACTTATAAATTGACTTTTTTAGATATTACGAAAACATATACAAAAAAGTAGATAAGTGATATGACTAAAATAAGCTAATAAACTGGTTTTTTAAATTTATCCCAAAAGAGAAGGAATCTAATCTTTGCTTCAAGTAGCATTGAACTTGTTTTTTTTTTTTTTTTAGATACAAGCATTTTACTTGTTGAAGAAGAGATGAAACAGACATAGAGGTCTAGAAGCAAAACATGCCATCTTCAAATTTTTATTTTTGGCATAAAAGAAGACAAATATAAACAAAGTGAACATTTTTTATAGAACATTGAGTATAATTTTAGTAACAGTAATAAAGAAAGTAGATGAGAAGTGAAGATTGAGAACCAAGAACTACCTAAAAATGAACATTTTTGTTATTTAAGATCGATTATCACAACGGTTTGGGAGATTGGAACGGATGTTGTGTATATAATTAAGGTAAGGTAGTTTAAGTGGAGAAGTGTGTCTAAAGTATTGTGTGATAAATGAATACACACTATAGAACGGCTGAATATTAGGCAACTAAGAAACAATATGTAGATAAGATGAGTATTGTTGAGATAATGATGCTAAGGTGAATGTGTGATAAGACTAAAAAGGACAGAATTAGTAATAAGTATATTTGTGAATGAGTAGGAGTAGTACCGATAGAAGATAAGTTGAGAGAGAATAGATTGAGATGGTTTGGTCATACAATGGAAGTCAACAGAGACAGTAGTGAAGAGATGTGGTACAGTGATGATGGAAGTGTTAGGAGAAGGGGCAGACCTAGATTGACGTAGGCGAGTAGAATAATAAAGATATGAACCTCATTAATTTGACAAACCAAATGACTGTTGATAGAGTCGAGTAGAGAAGAAGGATTCATGTAGCGACTCCATTTGATAAGACTTAAGATTTGGTTTGATTTGGTTTGTTTTGATTTGATTTGATCATTTCATTTCATTTTATCTCAATGAATCAAAAACTATATTAGAGTTTTAAATTGGTAAACAAAAAGAAAAACAGAAAGCGAGCGAAATCTTCCTCCCCACTGTACCCACCCAAAATTATTATGGCTCAAAATCCAATTATCACATTACAAACATTTAATTTTAATTATGAATTTCCATTTCAAATTCGAAATCTAAATTTCTCTATATATATTTCGGGCAGTGGAGGTGGTGGTGGGGAGCTGATGGGGAGGTGGTTGGCGCATTAGAATGAGAATGGTTGATTTAGGATTACCATATGAGTTGGAGGAGGAAGATGAGATCAAGGGCACTAGTCTTTCTGATAAAAATTTGACATTAACTTTTGGATAAAAAAATAAAAATAAATTAACAATTGCTTTTTATCTAAAATTTTAAGTGATTGTGACCGTCTTTGAATCTTAGGGCCCTTAATTATAGGGCGCTAAAAGAATTTTGCTTAAGAAATAAATGAGGATCACATTCGAAAAGGCATGTGATATTTTGCATGGTACTTCTGTATATATATCAGCTACATGAAAAACGTGCCTAAATTTTTTTCTTTTTATTTTTGGCTTACCGAGACGTACTTAGTATATACCAAAACTGTACCGTATTTTAGTTGAAGTAATATTTTTTTCTATTACAGAGATAAAATTCATTTCACTTTTTTTTTTTTTTGTTTTTAGTTTTATACTTAGCATGATTTAAAAATTAAGCTACGGTTTGTAAGTTATTTCATATAATGACATTTAATTTTGGTTTATACTTTTACTCTTAGCATTAAATGTTAATTGTAGGTTGAATCTTAACAGATTAAATCATTTAATCAATTTTTGTATTGCTCCAAATTAAAAATAAATATTTTTATACAAACATACCAAACCCGTACTCTATTTTTTTTTTTTTTTTACGATATCGACATACTCATATCATATTATATTAGTACCAGTATTCGTACATGTACTTGTACTTCATAGATGGCTATATGTCATATTATCATTTGTTTTTTTTTTTTTTTTCATGGTTTTATTAGACTGAATAAATGGTAATACATTATTTGTGTTGATTTTCCTTAATGAATAAGGTACCAATCATAATATCTACATAGCTGATGGTACAAAACCGTGAAATCAGTGATATATAGTATTCTTTAAAATAAAAATAAGAAAGTGTAACAATCTTAAATATACATTACAAAAAATTAAGGTTTTAGAGACCAAAATTTAGTACAAAATTATTTTTTAGTGACTAAATAATTTTGTTGCGAAAAGTGTTATTATTATATTTTTAGTAACAAAAATTAGACATTAGTGATGAATTATTATCCTTTAGGGACCAAATTTTTTGTCTAAAAAAATAAACCATTTGAGACCAAATTATTTTATCTCTAAAAGTTTACTTATTAGTGACATTTTCAAAATTTTGTCGCTAAAAGCCTTCTTTTTTAGTTTTCGGGACGACCTTTTAACGACTATCCTCATGACAATGGAAATTAGTCCCTAAATGTATTTTGTAACAAAATTTTCACTTTTAAGGATCAAAATATTTGGTCTTTAAAACTCTTATATGTTGTAGTGATACAAGTGCGAATTTGCAAATAAGTAAGCATATGCTTTTTAATCTTACCAATATGTCAAGCTTGTTGAATTTAGTTTTGATGAAATCAGCCAAGGATGCAATACTAGTTTGATCTGTAACATCAAGCTGATGAAAAATTATATCAGACAGCCCACAAGTTTTGAGATTTTCCACAGCTTCGAGACCGCGTTTCTCATCTCTTGCGGTTAATATCACAGTTATTCCATTAGAAGCCAACTGTCTGCAAATCTCTAGCCCAATTCCTTTATTGGCTCCAGTAACAACAGCAATCCTAATTATAAAAAAATAATAATAATTATTATAACAAAGAAGTGAAAGTGAAGGGAAATCAGAATCTATAAAAACATGTAATTGAAGACTTTATTTGATTCCAAAGAAGTGAATAACAGTCATATGAGATATGGTATTGTTAGTACCTCTTTGCTTGTTCCATTTTATATGAATATGGTATCTGCAAAATGTAGATGGTGGATTGTATGCGGAGAAGGGCATGGTTTTGGGGGGATATATTTATAGTTGTTTGCTCTAGTTTTGAATTTTCAATGATAGTCCAGTAAAATGGGCAGAGCAAAGAAAGGTTAACCTGATCGTTTGCCATGACAACATCAACCCATGTTTACCTTTCTTGTTACGTATGCTATGAGCTCAGCAAATTGACTAGTTTACTTCGCCTTACTATTTGGATAATTTATTTATTTGAATAGAAAGGAATGGAAAATGATATATATATATAGTGGGTGTTTGCGAAGTGGGTTTTTATGTAGATTTTTTTAGTGGTAGGATATTATTGGAGAAAAAATTTTGGTGTTTGAGAAGATAGTTGGGTTTTTTTGTGGTTAGATGTGATGTTTGTGAGAGAAAAAGTAAAATGATTATGGGGTTAGATGTGATATTTTGTTTGGATTTGCAAAAACTTTGTCTTTTAGTAAAAAAAAATTAAAAAATTAAAAAATTAAAAAAAAAAAACCCAAAAAAAAATCTTGCCAAACACGCCATATATATATATATATATATTCCAAATCATTATCTAAATCTGTTTAAAAAAAAAAAAAAAATCATTATCTAAATCCATGATTCAAACATAATTTAGGAATCAAAAAAAAATTAGAAACGGACCCAAAATTTTAGATTGATGGTTTAAAATTAATCTTCTTGTTGTGGACCCAATCCATGAATGAATCTCAATCATAGATTTTATATTCTAGGTAAATTCCTTTTTTTTTTTTTTGGCAATTGATAAAAAAATAATTACAGATATAAAAAATATTATATAAAATAGATCACTAACCTAACAATAGCTAGAAAGTTAATAATTACCAAACCTAATAATCAATCACTAAGCCCAACCCTAACAATTACTACTAACTACATACAATTCTCTGGGGAGAAACAGGCCATCACTAGAGATGACAAAATACTTTGACCCAATAGGTCCCCGATACTCCCTAGCCCTAATAAAATGGGTTTGGGAGTTTTTCAATAAGATAGGATTGGAATTGGGGTGAGAATAAGATCCGCAGTGTTTGGGTGGGGTGGATAATTCAACCCACCCCACCCCACCCCACCCCGATCCTATGTTTATATTATTATTTTTCATTTTTTAACATATGTTTATTATTTTTTCATGATATAAAATTATCTTTAATATTTTTTTTTCTTTTACTTTATATTTTCTTGATGTCACACTTCTCTCCATTTGACACTAATTGCTATAATATTCGTGATAATATTAAAATAAATAAATAAATAACTTTATCAAACATTGTTAGACGCATGAACAAGTTTTTTTTTTTATTTATTTATTTTAAATGAACGATAGCTATAAATTTAAATTTAAACCGTCCATTTTATAAAATAAAATGGAATTTGTTCATCTATGCATCGATAACCGGTGAAATTGATTTTTTTCATAAATAATCTTCATTGTGAGATTTATGACATGAATGGTCTATAAATTTAAACCGTCCATTTTATAAAATAAAATACGATTTGTTCATCTATTCATGATAGCTGATCAAACTGGTGTTTTTTTTTTTTATTTGTTTTTTTTTAAAAATGGTCTTCATTGTGAGATTTACGATATGAATAATTCGGATTATCGTTATGGACCCAAAACAAAACCTACAAAATGAAATGTGAGGGATAGTGTGATGGTGATGAGTCATTCCCTTGTAGTAACAATTTGTTGAAAGCATTGGGTTTCTCTCAGGTTGAGATTTCAACATGAGAGAACTTGAGGGATCCTGGAGCCCACCATCAGTCATGTTTCGATAATCTAAACCATTCACTTTTTATGACTCATTAAGTAGAATATTCATGTAAAAAATCAAAATGATCAGACATAAGTAACTATATGTTTGAATTGAATTTATATTACAAAAAATAGATAATTATTTTTAAAATTATATTTGTCTTCTATTTTCTTAAAATAAATATGATTCAAATGTATAGTTACCCATGCCCAATCATCTTATTTTTTGCATGAATATTCTACTCAACGAATCCAATAACATGAATAGTTCGGATCATTAGAATCGATTCCAAAATGGGCCTACGAAGCTCAAACACTCTCTCAAGTTGAAATGACATTTTGAGAGAAGCCACGATCTTGCTAAAAAATGAATGAAAAATTATGAGATGAATAAAATACCTTAATTTTGAGAAAATTTGGATTAATTAATGACTTAATAGTCAAGTTCCATGCTTGTTAGAACTTCTGAGCAAAATTCTTCTTGGATCCCATTATCATTAATGGGCGTTTTTACTTGAAAAGATACCCCCAAAAGCAATGATCCCTTAAATTACTGTTGGATGACTGTCTAACTTTCTAATTTTTGTAACTGAACTTTGCTTCTAGCCTCTGTTTTAGTTATCTAATGGGGCTTGCCCTAGTTTGTGTATATATATATATATATTTGGTATGAGTTTTGGTTTTTGAAGTCAATGAGTTGTGTTGGCAATTTTTATTTATTATTATTATTTTTTAACTGAGTGTCCAAATTAGATTGCTAATTAGTATCTTGTTATTTTTTTGGGGTCTAGGTAATGCCCTTCTTTTATGGAATTATTTTTATTTTTATTTTTATTTTTTCTATCTTTTATAGTGTGTTTGGTTGGGTGATTTGGTGAGAGATTTGGAAATGGAAAGGAAAAAAATGTGTGAAACTACGTGAAATGTAGGTCTATTTTATTCTCATTTCATTTATATTTTCTCTTTTCCTTTGCAAATCCCTTCCCAAATCTTCCAACCAAACACAACTAAAGGATTGGGAGTCCTCTATTTAGGTTGTACATTATCAATACAATTTTAATTCCACTGCCAATCCAAAAAAATAAAAGTACAAATTGATATTGGAGTCGCACACACCTTTACTAGCCAAAACATCTATAACATAGAAGATGAGAAGCTATACTATTCTTCTCTCTTTCATGCATACATACATTACCAGTTTATTTTGAACTTCCTAAATTATATTAAGCATGGCTTACCAAAAATTTTCCAACCCTTTTGTGTGGCTTTTCACATGTACTATTATGAGTCCTACGTACACTCATAGTGTTCATTGTATTGATACATATAGGAGGTGATATAAATATGTAATTTCTCTTGTTCAAAAAGTTGATACTTCCATCTGATCATAGAACAAGCCAGAAGGCCCACCGTTAGGCAGCAAAGCCAGCATCACGGGCCCTTTTGCACCTTGTTCAACAGTCAAGATCCCTCTATGATGGTTGAGGTCTGTTTTGACAAAGCCAGGACTCACTGCATTTATAGCAATATTAGGATACTTCTTTGCCAAAACTCTCGTGTATGTGCATTGAGAGCTGCCTTGGACATTATGTAAGCCGAAAAATTAACAGGCCATCCTTTGGTTTCCAACAAATCCTCCTTCAAATCCTCAAGATATCTCTTAAGCACCTCCTCCACTTTCTCTTCTGTAAGACTATCGGCATCGCTTAACTCCTTCTTGGCTTTTTCATTTAAAACAAGCTGAAATATAATTGAAATGTTGTTATACAAAAGTAGTCAACCAAAAAAAAAAAAAAAAAATCATTATGTTATATATATATATATTTTTTCTCTCTATATGAAGAAAAAAGTTTTTGTACCTCCAATTGCCCCATGGTAGATGAGACATTAACTATTTTGGCAGAGTCTGATAGTTGAAGAAGTGGAATAAGCTCTTCAGTCACTAGCTTCACTCCATAATAGTTTGTTCCTAGACAAGCTTCTCCCATCTCATAACTTTGCTCAATAAATTTCTCTGCTTTAAGATTTGAACTTACAATCTACATCAAAGTTGGCAATAACAAATTTTTTTTAGAGAAATTGATTCATAAACAGAATTTGTATGTGGCTCTCCATAGAGTTTGTAAAATTGATTAAATAAAAAAGGATTATTACTCAACCATAAAGAGTGGTGATTCTCCACTAATTTTTGGACCACTAATAGCTCTAATGAGCTAAAAAAAAAAAAAAAAAAAAAAAAAAAACAAACTCAAGTCAAAACATCACATCACTTTGGTGGGGGCCACTGTGCCACATCATTAGTGATGCTCTAGAGCTCCCAATTTAGTGCTCTAAAACATTACACTATCTTGAAATAAGACAATATTGGTTGATGGAGATCAACCTGGTTTAGCCTCTTTTGAGCCTCCTCATCAATTATGCTTCCACTAATTGCTGCATTATTCACCTGCACAAATTTTTACTCAATTATATATGCTATTCCAAAATTGAGAGGAAATATGAAGAAAAAAAAAATTATATTTCAATTTAACATGTTGTATACTGAAAGAGAAGCAAAAAAAAAAAAAATGTTAAATATTGTTGCTTGATGTGTGTTGAGTCCGTCTATTAAAATTTAGGATAAATTGTAAATATACTATTTGAGATTTGCTTAAAATACATATTACCTCTTATAGTTTTGGAAATTACATTTTATTAATAAATTAACAAATGTCCCATTTTATTAATAAATTATCAAGTCAATTAACAGTTTTAATGATGTTAGAAATATATTTCAATTAATAATTTAGGTAATTTAATTGTGTATAAGAAAGTAGTTAGAAATTTTATTTTTCACATTAATTTTGTTAAATGAAAAATTCTGACAACGGGATATTTGTAATTTTCAAAACCATAAGAAATAATTCGTATTTTAAGCAAATCTCAGAAGTGTATTTGTATTTTACTCTAAAATTTAATAGAAACTATCGAATTTCACATAATCATTGCCTCAACCACCATAGGCCAATGGCCTTGTTTGTTCTGATGAACTAGATTAGATGAAAATAACATGCTTAAGATTGTTAGTTTTAGGATCATCAATTGACGTTTGAATTGGCTTATATCAATTTTGTAATTTAATTATTTGGTCCAAACTTATGCTTTGTATCCCATCTTATTGTTGGGATTCAATAGTCCCCCTATATGAAGGATATTATATCCGCATGAACTATTGATCCAAATTTCAGTTCTCTTAGTCAAATGTTAGGTAATGCATTTTGCAAGATTGTTAGTTCAATTCCAAAGTCATATCTACCCAAACAAACACGGTCTCCCTTAGTGTAAATAGTGAGAAACCAATTTTGGGGGTTAGGCCAGTATTTCCAAATTTTCACGACGTAGGCCCTTTCCAATTAAATCGGTTTTAGGTGTTAGTCTGGACCAGAGCCAGACCCGATTCGATTCAAATTTCAAAAACTATTCTTAAATGAGTTTTTATTTGTTTTTAGTATTTTTTCCCCCCACAATTTAGTCATTTTTTTTAACTTCTTAAATGCACCTAATTTAGATGCTTCAAAAAAAGAAAACAAATTGACTAAAACATAAAAATAAATTGCTAAAAACAACAAAAATTCAAATTAAAAAAATATGAGCATTTTTATTTAGATTTTCGTTTGGTTTTATTAATTTTTTTTTCATATTTTTGTTAATTTTTTTTTACTTTTTAAATGCATCATGATGAATCTAAAAAGTTATAAATTAAAAAAAAAAAATGACTAAAATATGAAAAGGAATAATCACTAAAAATAAATGAAAATCTATCTAAAAACAATTTCTAAAAATTAAAACCAAACTCTAAATGGATTATTTAAAAAACTACAACTCAGTGCACGAGACACTCACTAAAACATATGAGAAATGAAAGATGTAGCCAAACAAGTTACATAAGCTTTAAATCTTACCAATATGTCAAGCTTCCCGAATTTATTTTTGATGAAATTAGCCATGGAAGCAATACTGGCCTGGTCTGTCACTTCAAGCTGGTGAAAAAGTATATGAGATAGCCCACAAGCTTTGAGATTTTCCACAGTTTCGAGACCACGTTTCTCATCTCTTGCCGTTAAAATCACCATTATCTCATTAGAAGCTAATTGTTTGCAAATCTCTAGCCCAATTCCTTTGTTTCCTCCAGTGACAACAGCAATCCTGAATAAAAAATAAAGATGTGAAAGTGAAGAAAATTAAGAATCAATCAAAACATGTAGTTGAAGACTTCACAAGAGTGAATAACATAGTCATATGAGATATGGTATTAGTACCTCTTTGCTTGTTCCATTTTATATGAATATGGTATTTGCGGAAATGTAAAAATGGTGGCTTTGTATATGCTGTGGAGGGTATGGGTTTGGAGGATATTTATAGTTGGTTTTGGTGGTTGGATTGGTGCAGTGCAACACTGGACTCTGTCAAATATATATAGTTGTTTATTAGTATTTGGTCGTATGCGATGACAACATCAACCCATATCCAGTCAAGCAAAACAGAAAGAACACGTATGCGATGAGATTATCAAAACTAATTGTGATGATTCCGTCACGTATAATATTTTATATTTTGGTTAATTAAAGAGATTTGGAATTTTAATTAGTCGTTATTTTAATTTAATTTGGGACTTGTGAGAATTGTGGAATCTGATTCGTATATGATTCTATTGAAGATTTATTTTAAGGGTCCAAATTGCTTAGGGAAGCGAAATTAAGAAGTTGAATCAATTTAATTTTAATTACAGACCCATTTGGGAGTTAATTAAATATTCGATTTAGTTTAGTAAAACTGAGATTCGATTAATTAGGTCCGAATTGGAGTTAATTAAGTTGGTTAAATTATGAGGATTAAGAATTGTGATTATTACGGGTTAAATTTATTTATGGAATGTCCAATTTAAATATGTAATTTATTGACGAAAATTTGAAGTCTAATTAGAAATTAAAGAGCTAAATGATTTAGGGAATCAAAATTGATGATGACAATACGTTTAATTTAATATTTGAAGCCTTTTGGAAGTTTGATTAAAAATCTGATTCAGATTGATAAATTAAATATAATTAATTGAGCTCTTAAGGAAGTCAAATTAGACTAATTAAATTATGTGGGATTTGTGATTAGTTACGATTAATTAATTATGTGCTAGCTAAGATTTATTAAGATTAAGTGCTGCTTAATTAAATTAATCCTAAGCATAAATTGCATTATGGAACAAATTAGAATTATGAGTGTGGGTGCGCTGAGAAACTTAGGTGGGTGTACTGATAAATCTGTGTATGTATGTGCCTAGTGCAGTGTTGTGCTGGAGCCTCAATAAGTGAGGTGTGTGCACGTGTTGAAGGGAGTGGTGTGCATGTGTGTTATGTGTAAATGAGAGAGTGAGGTTGAACTCATTTTCTTTCTGCTGGAGAAGCTCAAAAAAGGAGGAGAACCGAGAGGGAGAAAGAGAGAACAAGGAGGGAAGAAGAATCATCTAAGTTTGTGCTGGAAAATTGAAGAAAGAACTTAAGAGATTTAACAAATTAAAGTTCTAGGTAAGGAATCTAAGCTTAATTCTTGCAAGAAATTCATGTAAAAATTTGATTTAAGAAATAATTGGGCTCAATTTCATGTAATTAGAAGGAAATTAGTAAGAAGATGTTGAGATTAAATTAGATTCATGATTATGGAAATTGATTTAGAAAGTAATTATTTTGAGATTGATTTTTATAATCTTGCATGAAATCGAGCTCCATTGCTACATGCATGAGGGAATTCTATGAGTATTTAAGTCTACATTTACATGCATCATGCATAATAAATTTCTTGAATTGAGTCCCATAGATTACATGCATCAAGATTTATTTGAAGATTTGGTCCATGCAATGGAGTTAGGTTCAAATTTATGGAAATTAACCTATAAATTAATTATTTTGGATTTGATTTTGCATATCTTATATGAATTTGAGTCTTATTTTTACATGCATGTAATTTAGAGAAATTAAAGAATTAATTCATGAACATGGTTAAGGTTAATCAATATAGAAATAATTATAATACTTCAATTGAGCTTGGGCTTGGAAACCTTGATATATATGAGATATAAATTTACATGCATCATGGATTTAAAATAATTGATTTCATGTTTTGATGTAATGAGAATTAAGCTTTGGAAAATTATGGGTTTATGAACAAAGAACTTAATTTGTAAACTAAAGGAGTTTTGATGTAATTGATTTAAAATTGATCATGTTTGATGAAGATGAGCATTAATTGTGTTATTTAAGTTGAAAATGAAGCCTATTGCACATGCATGTGAAATTCAAAGTGATATGGAAATTAATTTGCATGTGAAATTCAAAGTGATATGGAAATTAATTTGCATGAGTTTTAAAGATATGAAGTTGGTAGGGGTTGCCAAGAAAAATGTGAAATAATTTGGGAATTGAGTTTTGATTTTTGACAAATTAGACTCAATTTTCTTATGGCCTCATATTGTATAAAGATTTCCATAATTTTGTATCAAGAACATAAGTTTTAGACCCTTTGAATGCTAAGTTTGAGCTTCAAATGCAATTCTGGAAATTCCAGAATTTGGCACGTCCGCTTGAGCTTCAGACATTGATGTCCGCTTCAGCGTGGAAATGTAGTAACCAGTACTTTTGCAAACCAAAGGGGTCCGTTCGAGTGGGTAAATCCGCGCTCAAGCGAAGAACTCTGTTCCTGAAATTATGAAAAATGGTTTTGTGTTTTGTTTTCCGTTCTCTTTCATTTCTAAGCACTCTTGGGAAAACATTGAGCTTTGTAAATGACCAAAAGGGTAAAGAAAGAAGCCTAAGAGAAATAAATAGATTAAAGAACAGATTGAATTGTTTGTGACCCAATATGTGTTATGAATTGTGTAGGGTCGAGCATAAGGACGAATCCACCGGCAGAACACTGTGAGTAATATCTTAGTAAAGATATGTTCAAGTATGTTGTTTTCCCAAACATTACTTCTGTACATGCCTTATGGATTTGTATGTTTGAATTAAGAATGAGTATTATAAATGTCAGTCTTTTGCTTAAGACTAAGTGAATATGAATACGATCATGATCATGAGTATGAAACACACATAAATCCGTCTAACATGAATGATAGTCTGACATAAATAATTGGGCCAAGGGCAGTCTGACATGAATAATTGGGCCAAAGGCCATCTGACAAGAATAATTGGGCCAAGGGCCGTTTGACATGAATGATTGGGCCAAAGGCCGTCTAACATGAATGATAGTCTGACATGAATAATTGGGCCAAGGGCCGTCTGACATGAATGATTGGGCCAAAGGCCGTTTGACATCAATGATTGAACCAAAAGCCGTTTGATATGTTTGGGCCTGAGGCCGTTTGATGTATTAGATAAAAACGTGAATGGGCCTAAGGCTGTTAGATATGTCTGTTACGAATTTCATTCATGTAACTTCTTTATTTTGATATTATTCACTGGGCTATCGCTCATCTTATTTATATGTGTGTAGGTGAGCAAAGAGATGTCCAAACCCAACCTCAGCGAAAGATATGAGAGGAAGTCAAGTTTTGCGGAGTCAGCCCGCACGTCTCACGCACGAGACCTTATTTTTGTTCTTGTGTTTACACTTTTGCTTTATCGGTGAATACGTTGGATCATCCATGCATATAAGTTTGTTTTGTTTGGCTAACTGCATGTCTTGAAGTTCCTGGATGTATAAGATACTAACTCTATTTTTTTGTGAGTTATTATGGACTGTTTATGAAATGTTTCGCTTTATCATGTAAGCACAGCTCATTGGACAATTTTTAAGTCTGCTTCCGCTTTTGGCCCCATATGTTTATTTAAAAATCTATTTTCTGTCTGAGGCCGTAGGTAATCTAATGATTATTGGCCGGCTATGATCCTAACCTATAGGGGCGGGTTCGGGTCATGACACTAATTGTGTCAATTACATTATTAGTCCTTCTAGTTTGAGCAAAAATTTCACTTTGAAGTTTGGAGTGCTATCAAAGAGTGCGATGGCAATAAAGCGCCAGGTCTGGATGGATTCAACATGGTTTGTTTTAAAAAATGTTGGAAGATATTTAAGTCAGGCATTATGCAATTTTTTAAGGACTTCCATCGTCATGCAAAATTAGCAAAAGGTATTTCCAGTTCTTTTATTACTCTAATTTCGAAGAAGGACTGCCACGTTACCTTGCTGGATTATCAACCAATTAGTATGATTGGGTCGATGTATAAAATTCTCACCAAGGTGCTTGCAAATAGAATGAAGAAAGTCCTGCCTAGGGTGGTTAGCAATGTACAATCAGCATTTCTGAAGGGTAGGAACATCTTGGATGGGTAATGATAGCCAATGAATTCGTTGACTAGGTGGAAAAGGAGTCATAAGCAAGGGGTCATACTAAAACTTGATTTCTAAAAGGCGTACGATTCCGTAAATTGGGAATTTATTATATGTTGCAAAATTTCGGATTCGGTTCTTGGTTTGTTGGGTGGATTAAGGAGTGTGTTGCATCGGCAAGAATATTAGTGTTGGTGAATGGGTCACCAACGAATGAATTTGTCCTGAAAAAGGGCTTCGTCAGGGCGACCCACTGTTCCCTTTTCTCTTTATTGTTGTGGTTGAGGCATTGAATATTTTAATGAGCAGAGCCAGGAATATGGGCTTAATCAAAGGTGTGAATATGGGCTTAATCTGGAGAGGAGGGTTTATCACACTTACAATTTGCTGACGACACGGTGATATTTTGTGAAGCTGACAGGGGTGAGATCCTGACAATTAAAAGAATTCTACGGTGTTTTGAGTTAATGTCTGGACTCAAAATTAATTTCCATAAAAGTCGTGTTTGTGGGGTGGGTGTGGAAGACAGTGTAGTGAAAGACTTTGCTGATATTCTAAGATGCAAGAGTCAAAAACTTCCTTTCACATACTTAGGATTACCTTTGGGGCAAGTCCTAGTAGATTGTCTACTTGGAAGCCAGTGATTGAAAAGTTCAAACTTAAGTTAGCATCATGGAAAAGAAAGCTTCTCTCATATGGCAGTAGAGTTACCTTGATTAAAGCTGTGCTGAATAGTTTACCGGTATACTATCTTTCTTTATTTAAAATGCCAGAAGGTGTAGCAAAGATACTAGATAGGATGCAAGCAGCCTTCTTATGGGGAGGTGCGGAGCTGAAACGGAAATTGCACGTGGTCAAATGGGGAGAAGTAACGAAAAAACAGGCTTAATGAAGGCTTGGGTATCAAGGATATTAGAGAATTCAATGATTGCTTGCTAACAAAATGGTGGTGGAGATTTGGCAAGGAGGATGATGCAATGTGGAAGATCGTTTTATGTGCTAAGTACGCATCAGCGGGTGGGAACTAGTTTCCTTTTGTGGATGAGTTATGTAGACTATCCACTGTGGGGGGCGGGGTGTAGACATCCCCGAACGTCCCGGGAGGGAATCCCGTTTTGTTCATTTGGGCTCACTACAATTCAGGACTCAATGTCACGGTCCTGTATCTAATCTCACAGAGTGCAATGCAAGACCGATGAATCATTAAATAGTCCAAATCCGGCAAATCGTTTTTGAAAACAGATTTTTTTGAAAGAAGTGCCAAACATGGATGCTTGGCCAGATACAGAGTCGCCACCTAAATATTTATTTTGGAGGAATTTAGGAAACCCTGACTCGTTGCCTAAGGCCACGTGTTCGTCATCACCAAAGTTGTCTCGGCTCGGAACTTGGGTACGATTGGGGAAGGTCACTTCGTGAGCACCCCGCTCGCCCATCAAAGATCGGCCTCTACTAACCATGATATCGAGTTTTGAAAACATTATGTGCTTTATTCCGGTTATTAGCCTAGATTTACTACGTTGCGCACAGCATACAAATATAGACCGGATCGCCTGAATTGGAACAAAACATCTCATGTTTGTTTTTTAAAGCGGTTTGCTACTCGTAAGTAGGCTAAAATGTGGATTTGTGACCCTCAGGTGGGCTTAGAAAACATGATTTTGCCACTCTCAAGTGGGCTTAAAACTCGCAGTCGATGAATTGTTCCAATCCAAATAATCCAACCTCCACCCACAGGCATTCAGACAGTTATATCACATAAGCAGTTAGCCTCATGGCAAGCATGCTATCATGGCAGTCACTCACACACATGCAAGGATGCTAAAGCATAAACACTCACCGAGTACTCCAAGCCAAAACAGAAACTAGTTAGTAATCAATGCATGATCCTAGTTCATGTTAAGATGGCTAATGCAACATGCAAAATGCAACTAAGATAGGCTCGGCTATTCTAAACATGGCATATGAAATGCAACAGATAACATGTATTCAACTTGAAATTGAAATACAATGCAGTTAGTATGATGCGTCGAGCCCGGTGCATGGAAGACAGAATGAATGCAAACATGCGAGCATAAGTATGCTAATTTGAAATGTGCTCTAAACTAACCATCATAAGTTGGTAAATAAAAGGGAGAAAGACGTGGGGTTGGAAGACATACATCACACGCATGCACACTTATTACAAGATTGCCCTCGCTCGGAGGGTCCGAATAAATAATACAGTCCGAATAAATAATTAACTACTCTAGCTAATTAAATATTAAAAACCCTAATTAATTAACAAATTAACTAGGAAAAATAAACTAGCATGCAAGCTATAAATGGACTGCCTCAGCTTTTGTTCCGAATGATGAAAGATGCATGCGTGCTCGGGTCGCTTTGTCGGAAATTCCTTGCGATGCCCCGATTTGCCTTGTTTTGCAATTGGTCCTAGAACACTGTACAAAACTTCCGAAGGCTGCTGACTAGTTTTTGCTACTGGATTCCGATTTGCTGCAACAGAGAACAAGAAAGGGGCATGGCAAAGTATTTTCAACACATGTGTGCATGACCACTCTCCCCGTCATTGCACAAGCTCTAGGGAGTGTAGACCTCGATCCTCGTGCCACCAATCACGCATCTCGATGCATGATGGCCGAGGAGTCGAATTGCATGACTCAATGTGAAATGAATGCACATATAAACATAACAAGGCCTAAACTCCATGGGTAATCGGAGTGTCGACGACCGGGAATTGAGACACATTCCGTCACTTTGAGTACAAAACGTCCCTCGTTTCCTGTGTTTGGACTAACCCTACTCCAAACACAATGCAATGAGATGGCATACACAATGCGACTAACATGCAACCCTAAATGCGATGCAACCTAATCATGCTGGCATACGAGGGATGATATGCAAACATGCAACTAGCACACACAATGCTATGAACTAAGAATGGCATACTCAATGCACACGAACTATATGGCATACGCAATGCAATATGGACTTAAACTAAAGTGAGTAGACCTCAGTCCCACTCACATCAGTGGCCATGTGATGAAAATGAGACAACCGAAATACATGCAAACATGTACGAATGCAATGGACCGATCCTAAGGCACAACATGCAACTCTAACTAAGCATGGCAAAGGATGAAATATGGCATACAAGCATGCAATTTCCAGCTCTGAAACATGATGCACAATGGTCCCAAATCATGAAAATATGTCACACAATGCATGCTAGATGGCCCGAATACCGAAACTAGTGAAGTGCGTTACACTAGAGGTACACAAAGCAATGCACGAATGGCAAAACCAACCCCAAACAGACCCTAGGCAGGTCTGAAACAGTGGGGAAATGGCCTAAAATGATGGCTCGGAATGCAAAGAAATGGAGCTCATTCAATGGTCTGAAAACAAGGCATTCATGCACAACTCTCAAGCACACTTAAAGAGGAGAAAACATGAGGATATGGCATTCACATAAGCTCTGAAATATGATGCAAAATGACCCCAAAGCATGAAAACACTCAGTATATGCATGCAATGACCTCGAAACTCAAGGCTAAGCATGGATATTGAACTACAAGCATGCAAAACAAGCATCATTCGACCATGAGACCCAAAACAGAGCTAGGGTAGTCCAAAATATGCACAAAATCAGTTCAAGGCATAGTCAAAATGTGCTAGAATCAAGGGTCAACAAAGCATGCAAAGAAAGCTAGTGAACCATGAGTTGTACTACAACTATATGAAGCATATGAGAGCTCACCAAACCAGCCAAAAAAAAGTATGCCATTCCAAAATATGCCCAAAAACCCACTGAAACTCAGTCAATGCATGCAAGAATGATAGGCTCCTTTGGAGGGCCATGCAAGGGGTTGTTCTACACATATATGACAGACACACAAAATGGTAAACAACCTCTGATAGAGGTTATGAGGGTCCTAAAACCCACCAAAAAGGTCCTGAAATTAGTCTAGGAAGCATGCAAGTGAAAGCCCCTTTGAAAGGCTTGAAGAAGACTACTCTACACATGCATAATAGACACTTAATATGGCAAAATGGGTCCAGACAGAGTTCATGAGCTCACAAAACTTATCAAAAATGCCTGAGCATGGCTTTGAAAACATGCAAATAGGGGCTTTTGTAAGGCCAACAAAGCTAGTAAGAGAAAAGGGGTGAGAGGGTCACCCCTCTCTGATTTTGAAGCTCAAAGACACATTATCTACTGAAAATCACTGGATTTAGTGGCTAAAAGGCCAAACTAAGGCCAACACGAATGCTCTAATGCATAGCTCAAAACATGAGGAAATGAAGCATGCAATGGGGTAGATGACCCCCAACAGAAAAATGACCTTAATCAAACTTGAAGAGGAGCTCAAAATAAGACTTTTTTAGTTTATGAAGAAGTCCAAAAATCTTGCAAATAATGCTAAAGAATGAAGCAAAATAAAGCTACAAAGAGGGAAATGGTGACTTACCCTTGTAGCACAGCAATGCAGCAAGCTCTGGACCAAGAAAGTGAGCTCTCAACCTTTGGAAAACAGCTCCAAGGTACTTAGGATGGTAGTGGAGGTGTTGTGCTTGGAGGTGTAATGTAAATGGCCAAGAATAATGGAGTATTTGAGCTTGAAGTAGAGAGATATGGAGAGGTGTATGCAAATGCCTTAACAAAAAAATGTTCAACCCTTGCAAATGAAGAGGAGGGCCTCTCTTATAGAGAAGAGAGGCCAAAGCTTCTCAAAGAAGCTTAAAACCAAGCTTAAACATCCTCCATACACGTGTATTGAGGATGCATTCTGAGGCTTCCAGTTGGCACAGCTGGCTTCAGCTCAATGAGACAAAAAAGAAGAAGGCTGGCCGACCAGTTAAGGTGGTTGGCCGACCACTCCCCCTGGTCGGCCGACCAGGGGTCAAAAGGGTCAGGAAGAAAAGGTTGTCGGCCATACCAGATTGGTGGCCTCCTAGATGAATGCAACACAATGGTGGTCGGGTGCCATGGCTTAAGATTTTGAGATGGTTGGATTTCAAGTGAAAGTTTTTGAAAAGGAGAAGGACAGTCTGAGGATTTCGAAAAGAGGGGGATGGAACTAAATTAATGTGAAGTTGAAAAGGTTGGGTTTTTATAGTTTGTGATAGGCCCAGTATTGAGTGTGAACCAGAGTTGCAGGTCATTTGCATTTGGGCGGTGGTTTCTTTATTTGGGCCTAAAGAAGCAAATTTATTTAAGTTAAAAACATTCGATATTTATTTAAGTTAAACAAGGGGGCATTGTTTGCACCCATTTTTGTTGGATTCTGTCAACAGGTGGACCAGTCAGGTAATGGCATGTGGTAGAGTCAAAATGGGGATCTTGCATCAATCAGAGGACAAGTGTCACTAATAAGAGTTGAATCTTATTTATGGAGTGGCCCAGGTAGTGGAGCAATTACTGGCATTATGGAGTGGCCCAGGTAGTGGAGCAGTTACTGGCAGAAGGTCATGGGTTTAATGGGCAAATTGCAAGAGGGGCAGTTATAGTAGTTATGCAACAGCAGTTGCAAACTTTAAGGATCATGGAGTCATGGGTTAGAGAAGTAAGGAAAGCCATAAAAGTCATAGATTTGTAGAAGGAAAGGGCATCAAGAACTCAACATCACTTAGGCTTTAGACTTAGGAGTAGTGTTGTAATTTAGGAGTAGTTTTCTCTATAAAATTGTATCTGGTGACTTAGTAAATTTCAGTAGTTTCATTTTGAAATTACTTTTTGTTTACGTTGTTTATTTTGTAATTGTCTGTTGTTCCAAAGAAGTCCTTATCTTTTTGAGGCATTCAAACTATTTCCACAGTTGCTTGACTGTTCTTATTTAAATTGTTTTTTTTAAATTATTGCTTGGTTTATTGTCAATCAAAGCCTTGCATAATTTTCACTAACAAGTAGATAGGACAAACTCAATGTGAGAGGGACTCTTTTTTGTTGCAAGTTTGCTTATCTGTTGGCTATTTATTTACTGATATTGATACTAATATCTTCTGTATACTTGGGAGTTTGAATTTTAGTTTAAAAGTCAAAAAATCACTAAAAATGTCAAAAAGCTAACAAACTATACCCAAAAAAAAAAAAAATCAAATATTTTTCTTCTCTTTACTTTGTGCACGATTTTCTCATAAAAGGCCAAAAATCATCCCAAACATACTAATTTTGGGTAAATTACAAATACAACTCCTGAGATTGTTTAAAATAAGGATTTCCCTATAGTTTAAAAATTACAAAAACTCTCATTGTTAGAATTATTATTAACAAAAATAGCAGAAAAATAAAATCATTAACTACTTTCCTATACAACAATAAAATCATCTAAATTGTTAATTGAAATATGTTTATGATGTTATTAAAAACTGTTAATTGACTTGATGATTTATTAATAAAAAGAGGCATTTGTTATGCAATTATAAACTTAAATGGCATGATATAATTTCTAAAATTATGGAAGAAAACTGTTTTTAAATATGTAATTTATCCTAATTTTTTTACCTTATATTTTAGCTAAAAACTAAAGGTTACTAAAATACGAGAATCTATTTATAATTTACCTTAGCATAAACCTAATCTTTTTCGAGATATAATCAAAAGTACATTTCAAACTATCCAAAATGTTGAAAGTCTCTTGAAGCAATTAAGGATAGAGTTTTACTAATAACAATCTTACGGATTATTACTAATAAGTATAAAATATCAAAATATTCATAATTTTTTTTATATTTTTTAAATATAGGATAAAATATATTTATGGTTCTTAAAATATGTGTTTCTTGCCATTTTAAACTTTTAAATTTAAATTTCGTCAATTTCATTCTTAAATTTTTAATTGAGTCAATTTGGTCCAATTCTAAACGGACCTTCTAAATAGTTAACGGAATAATAATAAAATACATACATGGTACTTAAAATATGTATTTTGTGTCACTTTAGTCTAAATTTTTTATTTTGTCAATTTGGTCCTGAAACATTCATGGAGACTATATAAAACATAACCTTACAATATTAAAGGACAAAATTGACAAATTAATATTTTAGAGATCAAAATAATACAAAAAATATATGTTAAGGACCATAGTTGAAATTTATAATTTTTCCATTAACGATGTAACATCTGTTTGAAATTGGACCAATTTAATTCAAATTGACAATTTTGAGGACAAAATGAAAAGTTAAAACTTAAGGATTAAAATGATAAAGAGCGAATACTTTAGAGAGTAAATTATTTATTTTATCTTTTAATTACTTTTTATGTATTATTTAACACTAAAAACAATTTTACGATCTATTTTAAAGGATTTCCTTTATGCCTAGCTAAATTTACCATGTTCACAATGTTGGGAACCGACTATTTTAGTAACTTTTTTGCTTTTTATAAAAAGATGTGTAGAAAAGTAGAAAAAGTGATATGATAACTTCTAGTAACTTTTTAATTTTTTGGCTAAAATAGTTACTCCCCAAACGAGGCCTAAGTAGTGAATTCAAATGATATTCCTTGATAATGAAATATACCTCTATAACCTGAGCTCTCTGCAAGGTATAACTTCACGTTATTAGCTAAATTTACCATGCTCACACAGATAAAGTTTGCATTCAATTGGAATAGTTCATAGCTAAATAGTCAATTCTGAAAAATCTAGAAACCTCCTAGATGTTGATTTGTGATTATGTAACAATTTTAAGCAGAATATAACAATCTCAATCAAACAATCAAGAGAAAGAGACACAACGATTTTACGTGGAAAAACCACAATTGGACACCTCCAATTGTGATAAAAAAAACCACGGGCAACTGCCACAAGACAATCCACTAAGAAGATATAAAGGAATTACACAGGTATACTCTCAATTATCTAGCAAATCCACAATGCCTAATTGAACCAACCTCTATGTGTCTCTTCCAACCCCATCTAACCACGGAATTGTCTTTCTGATGAGCCACTCCGGATTCCACCAAACTTCAGGCTCGAATTCTTCAGAATCCACAACTGAAGAACAACTCTCTCTTTTGTGTATAACAAACAAATCTTTGATGTACTCTCTTTAAACCATGAGTTGAATACTCAATAAAACATCAAAGAAACTAACAAATATCCCAGATATAAACATTTAAGAACCAAAAAGAAGATCTGGAGGACTTCAATGAATTCAGATAGTTTTGGGAGAAAACCAAGTATTTATAGAGAACCAAAAGTAATCCTAGATTGGGAAGAAACCAAACTCCTTGAGAAATCTGGATTCTGAGGCTCGCTCGAGCGAAGCTTTGCTGGCTCGAGCGAGGACTGTTATTTTCATGATTTCTACTAGTGCCTTGGCTCGAGCGACGAATCCTTGGATCGAGCGAGGATACACTCTTTCAGGTTTTTTATGGACGCAATCCTTGGCTCGAGCGAGAACTCTTTGGATCGAGCGAGCAAACCTTCGCTCGAGCGAGCTCTTCTTGGCTCGAACGACCAATGGCAGACATGCAATTTTGAATGCAATTTTGAATGCAATTTTGAATGCAATTTTGCTTCGGCCGCGAGCTGACCGGTCAGCTCGACCCCGTAATAATCAGCGAAGTGGCAATCTTGAAAGCATTAACATCACAAACTTCTCTGCATGGCTCGATTGGGTTTGGATTTGCATCTAATAAACTCATAGCCTCACTGAAATAAAGTGCGAAAATAAATACATCTGAAAGGAGTTTTGTCAAACGGAGTTTGTCAGAATAAAAACCTAACAAATTCCAATAATAAACCTAGATGGGTTCGGTTTTTCTGTAGTCATAAAAATTGAGCAAATTATAGAAATTTGTCTATATTTTGAAACTTTTGATTGATATTTTTCTAAAAAAATGTCGAGGGACCCTAATCACTAAGAAAATATTATATGTCTTTATCCTTTAAAATCTTAACATCAGAAACAGAAATGCATTCTCATTTAAAATTAATGGTCAAAATTAAAACTAATTAAATTACAAGGACCAAAATAATATCAAGAGTAAAAAGTAGGAATTATCAATGTAATTTATTAAAAAAAAATAGTTAGAGATCATATCAGAGAGAGAGATAGAGAGTGGAAAAAAGGAGAAATTATTATTAAGTGTAAGGGATTGTTTGGGAATGATTTAAATAAATGCACTTTTTTTGGTAAAGTATTATTTGGGTCACCTCGCCTCATTTTTTTTTTTTTTTTGGCACATCTTTTCTTAAAAATGTAAAAAGTATACTAAATAAGCAAACCCTAAACATTCCCTAAATTTTAAAAATTATTACAAATTAATGAAAAATTTTATATTATTAATCTTAATATTTATAATATATTTTTATTTTTTAAATACTTTTTAGGGTAGTGTCAGTGTAATTCCTAAAATTAAAAAAAGAAAAGAAAAAAAGAAGTCAAACATGGAAAGTGAGAAACGAAAGAGAGAGATAGTCAGATGCTAAGAGTATCCACATCAGGATCACTAAAATAATAAAAAATTAAAATATAGCTAATAATCATCAAATGCTCTCTCTATCAGTCTCAGTAAATTTTTTCTACAACTATGCTGCAGACCCCCAGTGAGGTGGCGAGCCCCCACTGGCTGAAACTCAAAAAAAAAAAAATAAAAATAAATAAAACAGTTTTTTTTTTACCCAATCACGGCACGCCACCTCACTGGGGGTCGACCCCCAGTGGGGGTCCGAAGCATTTTTCTTTTTTCTAAATTAACATTTTCTTAGATTTGTTACAGTACCTCAACAACTTTATTGAGGTACTGTTCATTCGTTATATGATTTTTTATTATATTTTTCACAGGAAAACTGAGCCAAAAACTAAGAAAAATGCCGAAAATTGCCTAACCGGTTGACCGGTCAACAACAATTTTTTTTTTTTTTAAAGAATTGTTGGGTAGCACCTCATCAATTTAATAAAAAAAGAAAATAACAAATACAATAACAAATTAATATTTTAATAAGATTGAGGTTAGAATAGAGAGTTTGATGTAGTGAATACCAAAAATGTGACTAGTTAAAATAAAAAAGTGAATTTTGGGTTTAACCTAAAAATTTTGAAGAACTTGATGCAGATGTTCTAAGAACATGAAATTACAGCTTGTAGAGAACTCAGTTAGATAGGTATATTTCACTATCAAGGAACATTATTTGAATTGACTACTTAGTTATAAATTATTTGATAAATGCAGATTTTAACGATGTGAACATGAGAAATTTAGCTAAGCATGAAGGAAATTGTTTAAAATAGATCGTAGAATTATTTTTAGTGTTAAATAATACATAAAAAGTACATTAAAAGATAAAATATAATTTTACTCTCTAAAGTATTCGTTCTTTATCATTTTAGTCCTTAAGTTTTAATTTTTTTCATTTTGTTCTCAAAATTGCCAATTTGAATTAAATTGGTCCAATTTCAAACAGTTGTTTACATCATTAATGGAAAAATTATAAAATTCAACCATAGTCCTTAACATATATTTTTGTATCATTTTGATCTCTAAAATATTAATTTTGTCAATTTTGTCCTTTAATATTGTAAGGTTATGTTTTATTTTCTCCATCAATGTTTCAGGACCAAATTGACAAAATAAAAAATTTGGGGACTGAAGTGACACAAAATACATATTTTAAGAATCATGTGTGTTTTTTATTATTATTCCTTTAACTATTTAGATTGTCTGTTTAGAATTGGACCAAATTTACTCAAATTAAAAATTTTAAGAACGAAATTGACAAAATTTAAATTTAAAAATTCAAAATCACAAGAAATATATATTTTAAGAACTATAAATATATTTTATCCTATATTTAAAATATATAAAAAAATATATAATAAATTATAAACATTTTGATATTTTATAATTATTAGTGATAATATGTAAGATTGTTATTTGTAAAACTCAATCCTTAATTGCTTGAAGAGACTTTCAACATTTTGGATAGTTTGAAATGTACATTTGATTATAACTCGAAGAAGATTAGGTTTACATTAAGATAAATTAAAAAATTAATTATTTAAAAGTCCTATTTTCAAATGTTATGGTAACTTAAGTCTTATATAAGTTTTTTTGAACTAATAAATCCGATTTAGTAAACTGAGAATATTATTAATTTTTTTAATTTTTAAAATAAAGAACATTATCAATTTTGAATAATAATGTTTTAGATAATTGTTTCACTAACTGATAAAAAAAATAGAGCATGAGATTAAACATTTTTGCCCTTCTACTTATTAGTTTGAATCAATTATCCAATAAAACCGATAACATTATCAACTTTTTCCAGTTTTAAAACTGAGAACATTATCAGTTTTTCATTTTTAATTTTTTTTTCCCAATTTTACACATCAATGTTCTACCATCATGATCCTTTATAAATATAAAATTTTCAGTTTCACACAAAAAAAATTCTCTTTTTAGTTTTTTTTTTTTTTTTTTTTTTTTTGCACATAAAATTTTTTTTTTTTAGTTTTTTAAATTTAAAAGTTGATCTTTTAAAGTTTTGAAAATCAAAATAAATGTCAAATTATCATGTTCCTTTATAAATAATCATAAATGGTGAACAACCATTGTTTGAAAGACAATTCCAACTATTAAAAATTTAATGGAACTTGAAGGTCCAAAAAATCTTAGTTAAGACTTAATAAAATATAAGTTCATAAATTATAACTTGGGTTTAAATGTCTCTAAATTAAATAGATTCGCATATTTTAGTAACTTATAGCTTTTGGCTAAAATACGAGGTAAAAAAATTATGATAAATTACAAAATTATACCCCTTGAGATTTATTTAAAATATAATTTTTCTCCATAGTTTGGAAATTACATCACCCCTTCAAGTTTATAATCGCATAATAAATGACTTTATTTATTAATAAATCATCAAATTAATTAATAATTTTTAATGATGTCTGAAATATTTTTTTAATTAACAATTTAAATGATTTTATTGTTGCACAGTAGAGTAGTTAATAATTTTATTTTATTTTGTTAATTTTGTTAAATAAAAAATTCTAACAATGGGGCATTTGCCATTTTTTAAACTACAAGGATAATCCGTATTTTAAACAAATCTGAAAAAGTGTATTTGTAATTTACACAAAAACTAGTATTTTGTGATGACTTTTTAACCTTTTATGAGAAAAACGTGTAAAAATAGAGAAAAAATGATTATTCCATTCCAGTTCATTTTAGTGAATCAAATACTACCTAAGTAATTTTATGATTTCAATACAATTTAAAATTTATTTCAAAAACATAATTTTTTGATAAAATATAAAATTAATGTTAAAGTTTATCAATATTAATAATTAAATTTTTGTTTTTCCACACATTTGTAATAATTTTCTGTAATTAACACCAACTGTAACGCCCCAAATTTCTAACCCAAATGATAATACAACAATCATGGCTCTTTCAAGGAAAACCGAATATAAATCTCCAAACTTACATTACATGATACAATAGTTCTTCATGCAATAATACATTAATCCAATAACAAGTAAATAAACAAATAAATACCCCCAAGGGTTTACAAGTTTCCAAGGCTTGAGCCTGGTTACACAAAACGGTTATTCAAACATACACAAATACAGTCCTTGGCTTACACACAGAGTCACAGCAATATGAGAGTCTCGTACTCTCAACACACATTCCCTCGCCTCTAGTTAGGCGGCATCACCACATTTTTTCCTACACAAAAATCCTGTACGGTGAGCATAAAGTCCAATAGGAAATCCTTAACAAAGTATATATATTTTATACAAGTCTCAAGAGATGAAATGGACATGCCATACTATGCCCCTTTTTGAAGATAAATCACATTTTCATCTTTTGAAAACCATCATGCTCAATGATGCCATGCAATTTCAATTGTTCAAAACTTAACAATTTATTCCAAGGGCGGCAAATACGACTCTGGTAATCCTTAGGTCGGTGTCTGCAAGTAGACTATACAAGTACTACCAAATTGTCATTTTTACCGGTATTAACCGAAAGGCTCGACACCTATCCGCGCTGGTTTTCGGTCTTTCACCCCGGACTCTCAGGCCAACTTATTCAATATTATCTACACCACCTATCAAGACTTACCAACGTATTTGCCCCAAAACCATTTCATAAAAACTTGTTTCTCAACATTCTTTTCTCAATGCAAGTTTTCAAATCAACTTTCAAAATTTAATATAATCAAATGAATTGTTATGCCAATAACACAAGATGAATATAAATACTTTTATTCCAATTTATCATCCAAGGAATAACACAATTCCCTCTTCTCAAGTATCCTCAACAATTAGTCATTTCAAGACTATTTTAATGTTTTGAATAATAATTTCCAAAATGAAGAACAACTCTCGTATTCCTTGAAATTCATCATTTATATAAATATAAATAAGAAAATTTCCAAACATCCATTTATTTTGACACACAAAATAAATACAACAATAACATTCATGGATTTTCAGTCTCTTTTAAAAAAAAATCCCCAAATTTTAGATTTTCTTACCAAAACTATACAACTCAAATCCTTTGAAAGAAAACTTTCCAAAATCATCTTTTCTTCAATCAACGAAGATCAAAACCCATAAGATCATTTTAAAAGAATAAGAGACAAACCCACTTTCAAAATCACTCAACTTCTTGAATCAACAATCAATTTTCAAATCTATTGAAAGGTGATTTCGAAAATCATATAGATCTTGCAAAAATATATATATAACTCTAAGAAAATCCCTACCTCAAGTTTTGAAGAAGAAATGAGATAAAAACCTCCAAAATCAACGGTGTCGAAACTCGATCTTCACTGCACACAACGAAACCCTCGAGATGATAACCAACTTTGGTGAAGAACTTAGGTCTAAATCCCAATGGATTTGGAGACATCAAAGAGAGAAGATGACTTCTAGAGAGAGAAGCTCCCGATCTGGAATTCTGGAGAGTTTTAGAGAGAGAGAGGACTGAAAAAGTGATCTGAAATATCAGATTCACGAACTGATATAACATGGTTCGCTCGAGCGTGGAAAGCCTTGCTCGAACGTCAAATACACTAACCCAGTACTTTCGCAAACAAGTCAAACTTCTGAAACCAAACATTATCTGCTCAAGTGCATAAATGGCCGCTCAAGCGGACAAGCAACTTCGAATGCATTTTGCATTTTTGTTTTGGGGGCACTGCCCCTCAACCCCCGCCAGGGCGCTACCCTTGGACCCCCGCGAGCTGACAGGGCAACTCGACCTCTGCTAGGGCGTTGCCCGTGGACCCGCCAAAGGGCGCTACCCCCTGGACCCCCACAAGCTGACCGAGCAACTCGACCCCCGACTGGCCTAATCGAAGTGGCAAAACATGAAAAAAGGATCGAAACCGGGATCGTTACACCGACAAATAACTTTCCCTATAATTTTTGCATTTTACAAAAAAGACAAAACACCCCCCTCCCTCCATATACACACACACACACACACAAAAATTCGATTCTCTAGTGAGGCTTAAATGTCTTTAGTGAGGCTTAAATGTAGAGCACCCTATGGGTGTAAATTTGCCCGGCCCAGCCCACTGTTGAGCCGCGCAGTATCTTGCCAAAATTCAAGCTAGAGTGAGTTGGCCCATGGGTTAGAAAATTAGGCCCAAGCCCAAGCCCAAGCCCAAGGGTATCCAAGCAGTAGGCTTGTGCTCGGACCTGGGCTAAACCTAAACATTTTTTTATTTTTTTCCTTCAAAATTTTGTTTTTTTTCCATAAAAAATTGCACTAGGCCTCGGGTGGGCCGAGCCTTGTTGTAATAACCCTCATTACCGATCACTGATTAATGCCGATTACTGCTAAGTTAATACCGATTATGGAAAGTAAATGAACTGACTAACTTACTGAACTGACCGATTGAAATCTGAAACTGAATCGATTAACTGTATCTGTTTAATTGCCTGTATCTGTTTGAATTGTAATTCTATCTGTTTGACTGTACGATTATCTGTTCAATTTCTATGTTTAAACTGTTAATTGAAGGCCTTATCGGCGGCCGAATCCAAAATTGATTGATGTTCTAAGATTAGCAGAATTTATGCGATTTTATGGTGTATTTAATTAAAATGCGATTTGGTACGATTAAATCGGATTAAAATAAGCTAAATTACATGAGTTTGACTTATTTACCAAAAAGCCATCTAGTGGGCCACTACCTAGGCACATTGAGCTACATCACACTTGAATCAAAACATTTCCTCACCCTTGTTAGAGCACTCAACCGACTATAGGGAGAGAGGGAGAGAATTGAGGGAGATTTTGGCTTCAACCTTGTGCATTGTTTGGGAACTTGAAGGAAATTGAAGTGTAGTTGCCAATTGAGCTCCTAAACCTTGAATACAAGACTTAAGGTAGAAATCCATCTCCTTGATTGTGCATTTATGTTGATTCTTGCTTGACTTAGAGCTAAGTTGAAGTCTAGAGCCAATTTATGGCTTGTAATGTTGTATTGTAACTCATCTCATGCATGCATGTGTGTATTGATGAATCTTGAGTTTCACATGCATGTTCATAATTAAGCTTAAGCCCATGTTTTCAACTTGTTTTGAAAGGAATGAGCTCATTAGAGCATGTTTTGAAGCCTTGAATTGATTTAAAGTCTTGCATGTTTATTGGAGATTATGTTCTTGCAATATTGGTTTGAAATTGAGTTTAATTAAACACCCTTGGGCTTTGATTTACCAAATTAATCTTTGAAATACATAATGTTATATGTTTACAAGTGTTTTTCCAGGTTTTTAGCCCAAGAAGATCGAAAATTTGGCTTTTAAACTTGATTTTGAGCTTGGGACTCAAATCTGGAATTTCCAGATTTTGGGCCTACGCTCGAGCGAGGAAGTCCACGCTCGAGCGTACACTCAGTGATTCTGCCTTCCGCTTGAGCGAGGAAAGTTACGCTCGAGCGGGGAATGCGAGTATCCAGTACTTTGCATGTGTTCACAGTCCGCTCGAGCGAGGAAACTCACGCTCGAGCGAGGACTTGTGTCTTACGCTCGAGCGAGGGTCGAGCGTTCATCGAGCGTAAATTTGGAGCATCCATCATTTTTACTGTAGCACGCAGTCCGCTCGAGCGACGGAATTGACGCTCGAGCGTAGCTCCTTTGTTTGCATGTCCGCTCGAGCGTAGAAAGCCACGCTCGAGCGAGACCCCTGTTTTCAGCAAATTTTGTAAAATGTTTTCAATTGCATCTTTGCATCTTCTTTCCATCCTAGGCATTCCTAGGGCATATTTAAGGCATCTTAAAGAGGATATAGATGTAGAACCACACTGGGGCAAATTAGGGATTAAGTTATTATCTTTCCTAACTGTGTAGCTTAGTGTGTGTTCAATCTGTAAACTGTGTAGGGTTGGCTTCCTGAGGAGACGCGCTAGATCACTGTAGCCCAGAACTCTGTGAGTAACAATTGTGTAAAGATATGTTCAAGATGATTATTTTTTGAATACTGAATTGAACTGCTTACTGAACTGATATCGATTACTGAATGAATGTATGTCCTTTATTTCTGAACTGTACTGTGGCATCCTTAGCACCTACTGTTTACTGTTACTGTTATAGAGATCTCTGTCGGTTTCCTCGTGGAACCACTACTGTTTACTGATTGATGGCCATCATTACTGTTCGGTCTTTTAAGACCTACTGTTACTGTTATGCCAATGGATGTACCACATATGACTGTTTACTGTACTGAACAACTGTTATATTGATTGAAATGAACTGTTTTCATTACTGTAAGGACATTCATTCTAAACCTCTTTACGCTTTATGTTATTCACTGGGCTTTAGCTCACTGCTCATATATATATGTAGGTGTACAGGCACCGGACCAATGCTAGAGGCGTCGGGGTAGATTCCCAGTTTTGTCAAGCCAACCAATGTGCCTCACTGCGAGGTTCCGAGCCTGCCAAGCTTAGGCTATGGGGTGTTTTAGTATTCCCCCCTTACTGTACTGTTTTAATTACTGTATAGACTGAACGTTTGCACTGTACTGTTAATCAGGGGGATTAAGTCCTTGAACTGACTGGTTGTATATATATGCATACTGTTTCGTACTGTTCTGTATAAATGTATGAAAAATCTTTTTGGCATACAGACTGTCATAGCTCATTGGACATTGTATATTTACTGTATTGGCTTCCGCCAAGCCCCTGTACTCTGTTTTACTGTATTACTGTTAAGCAGGCCTTCGGTAATCTAGGATTATTGGCCGGTTACGGTGCTAAACCCATAGGGGCGGGTTTGGGTCGTGACACTTGTGAGGGCTTTGAGAAGGCTGATGGGACAGGTCTAACAAGCTGGTCTTCAAAACAAACGACCTAAGCCCAATGCTAAAACCAAGGTCTTAGGCTGGGCTCGCGAGCTTTGGTGGGCAATGGACCGGGGGGCCAAATTTACACCCTTAAGGGTAGGTTAAAACTCCTCATTTATACCCTTGGCTTTAGGATGAGGCTTAGGCCAGTGCCCTACCTATGAATTTATAGGTTAATATAAACCACATTTTGGTGCTATATTAGGCTAATCAAATAAATAAGTGTGGGGGCCGAGATTCGGGAGTCGTAAAGATTCTGGATAGTCGAATCTGGTAGAGTCAAGGTTCAAAGCACTTGGCAATTGGCTCAAAAGCTCAAAGCCAACCCTACTCGGCCAAATAACCGATTAAGCGAGGGGCCGAGTGAAGATCGGCTCATTATAAAATGTGCCGAATATGAGGTGGGGGATGGACCTAATCCCGAGGCCTAAAGAAGAAAATATATAAATAGACGAGACATTAGCCAGAAGCAGGTATGTGAGAATTATTGTGCTTAACTTAGAATACAAGCATTCTTGAGTGTAGAGACTGACTTGTCCGTCGGAGTGCTAATTTCGGCACCCCCGACCAGAGTGTTTATTCCTTTTCAGGTAACTATAAGAGTATTTCCAAACCACTTCTCCACAATTGGCGCCGTCTGTGGGAATACTCAAGCACATCCATGGCGAGCGTGACGGAAGATCCTCCGACAGTCACTGTCAACCCTATATCGCAAGATGAAGCCACTCCAACAAACATGCTTGGAACAGAGACTATCGCCGCAAGACGTACCTTAAATTTCGCCTCACCCTCGACTTCGGAGCACGAAGCAATGCAAGCGCTCCTGGAACAAGCACAGAAAAACGAACAAAGATTGGAGAACATGATTGCAGAGAACAAACATCTCCGTCAGGATTTGGCCTTGGAGGTGGCGAAGTCCAAACAAGCTGCATATTAAGGCCCGGAATGACTCGAGAGGGCAGCTGGTCGACAATCTCGAGCCCGACAACAAGATACTGATAGCAACTCCGACGCATTATCCTCGGAGCCCAAGAAGGAGGGACGATCTGAAATTTCTAGTTCTTCTGAAGAGAGTCCCCGTACAAGGAAGCGAAGGAGAAACAACTCGGATGACGATCAACACGATCCTTTTGTACGACGGATTGCAAAGACAGTCCTACCCAAGAAATTCAAAGCACTGTCATTCACCCTGTACGACGGTAAATTGGTACAAGATGGCCGACTACAACCGTACGTCCGAAAAGGCAACCCAACCAAAGAAATAGCCTTGACATAGGATTTACATTCGCTCCACGTGAACCGCATGATATACAGCCTGCCAATGTCATCGGCGGTGCACGTGATTCAGTCGAAGCCTAACCCTCAAGAGCAACTCACTTCGGCTAAACGGCCCCATGAAGTCGAGGTTATCACTTTTGATGATTCAGATTTGACCGGAGTAACACTGCCCCACATTGATCCCTTGGTAATTGAGTTACGCGTAAACCGATTCACAGTTGAGCGCGTACTCATCGATCCGGGGAGTACATCAGAGATTATATACTACAAGACATTCACCAAACTAGGCTTCTCCGAATCGGATCTCTCTCCAGCCCCTTATCCACTTTTCGGCTTCAATGCCAATCCAGAGTACTCGTTGGGGAAAATCAGACTTCCCGTTCGAGCAAGTTCTCGAATAGTGGATGTGGGATTTTTGGTCGTCCAACTGCCGTCACCGTATAATCTCATCATAGGGCGATCATGGTTGCATGCTATGCGCGCCGTGCCCAGCACCTATCATCAGCTGCTCCGCTTCCCGATAGAACGCGGTATTGAGCAAATCCGTGGCTCCCAGAATTCGGCACAAGCATGTTATCTCCTTGCTGAGAAAATGCCAAAGGAACTATAGCTGAATTCCATTGAGTTGCTGGATCGAGAAAGCCTCGACGATGTTGGGCGGCCCCCAAACGAAAAGGCAACGGAAGACTTAGCACGAGTTCAAATCGATGGAAGCCCAGACAGGTTCTTCATGGTCGGCGCCTCCTTGAATCAGGCTGACAGACAGCAGCTAATATATTTCCTGCTCAACAACCTCGATGTTTTGCATGGACTCCGTACGAGATGCCGGGTATAGATCCGTCAGTTTCACAGCACCATTTGAATGTTGATCCTAAGTGTAAGCCGATCATTCAGAAAAGCCGGCGGTCGACCACAGAGCACACTGCCGCCGTTGTTGAGGAAGTTGACAGGCTGCTTGACGCGAGAGCAATTAGGGAGGTGACCTACCCTACATGGCTCTCTAATACAGTGATGGTGAAGAAGAAAAATGGGACTTGGCGAGTGTGCGTCGACTTCATGGACCTAAACAAAGCTTGCCCAAAGGATTGTTTTCCTCTTCCCAGAATAGACCGGCTTTTAGATGCTATGGCGCACTATCAGCATATGAGTTTCCTTGATGCCTATAGAGGTTATCATCAAATCGCTATGCATCCGGAGGACCAAGAGAAAACTGCATTCCTCACCCCAAGAGGAACCATTGCTAAGGTAATGCCTTTTGGGTTGAAGAATGCAGGGGCAACCTACCAGAGACTGGTCACCACCATGTTCAAGGAGAAACACGGGCAAAACTATGGAAGTGTACATTGACGATATGGTGGTCAAATCCAAAGAAGAGCAGAATCATATAGCCGATCTGGAAGAGACATTCGGCATCCTACGCAAATATGGAATGAAGTTGAACGCTTCGAAATGTGCGTTTGGTATCGGCTCTGGCAAATTCTTGGGCTACATTGTCAACCACAGAGGCATCGAAGCCAACCCAAGGCAAATCACAGCAATCCTGGAGCTCGGCTCCCCTCGTTCAGTAAATGAGGTTCAAAAGTTGATGGAGATGGCTGCCGCACTCAACAGGTTTATTAGTCGGTCCACAGATCGTTGCCGACAATTCTTTCATACACTACAGCAGGACAAGGCCTTTGAATGGTCCGCCCAGTGCGAAGTCGCTTTCAATGGCCTGAAGACCTACCTCTGCTCAGTACCACTCCTGACAACACCCTCTGCTGGCGACCCGCTCATTTTGTACCTGGCAGTTTCTGACCGAGCCGTCAGTGCCGTATTGATATGGCGGCAAGGAAGCTTATGCATTACTTCCAGGGGCATAGCATTGGGGTGTTAACAGATTATCCCCTCCGAACAGTACTACGCAGTGTGGAAACATCTAGACGTGTTTCAAAGTGGGCTCTGGAACTTGGCCAGTACGATATTCAATTTCTACCCAGAACCTCAATCAAGGGACAGGCGCTTGCCGACTTTATTGCCGAATTCACTGGGGGCCTCGCCGACTTCAAGTTTGATGTCGTCGACTTCAAGTCTGATGTCGCCGACTTCAAGACAGATGAAATCCGACCGAAGCCAAACTGGAGGATTTATGTTGGGGACATCTGGCAGTTGTATTGTGATGGATCGTCCAATCAGCGAGGCAGTGGAGCCGGAGTTGTAATCATGACCCCCGACGGCGCAATAATTGAGCAGGCCGTCAAGCTCAGCTTCGAAGCATCAAATAATGAAGCCGAATACGAAGCCCTTTTAGCCGGTTTGCGGAATGCGCATATTTTGGGTGCTCGGCGTCTGCTTGTGTTTTGCAACTCAAAACTGGTGATCAATCAGCTAAAGGGGGAGTACGCGGCAAGAAACGACCGTATGGCAGCCTACATGAAAACGACCAACTCCCTGTTGGCAAAATTTGACCATCATGAGTTGAACCAGATAACACGCGATCAGAACACCCATGCAGATGCCTTGGCTTGCCTCGCCTCCGCAATCAACTCAGAGATAAAATGGACCATCGAAGTAGGATTCATCCCAGAACCAAGCATTGGCCCTTCAGAGGAAGTCCAAATTAACGTTATAGAATCTGCACCAAGTTGGATGGATCCCATTGTTGCATTCCTATCTTCTGAACAACTCCTAGAGGGCAAGAAAGAAGCACATAGGCTACGAAACAAAGCCATGCGATACTACTTGGATCCGCAAGGAAGGCTTTATAAAAAGTCACTCTCTGGCCCATATTTGGAATGTGTGCACCGAGACAAAGTTGGGGAGCTTCTGACTGAGATACATGAAGGCAGTTGTGGTGCCCATTCTGGCGGACGCTCTTTGGCCCATCGAGCTATAACGCAGGGGTATTATTGGCCGACAATGAGAGCGAACGCCGAGTGTTATGCAAAAAAGTGTGAACAGTGCTAGAAATTCTCCCCGTTAAACCATCTGCCTGCTGAAAAGTTGAACTCTATCACCAGTCCTTGGCCGTTCGCCCAGTGGGGGCTTGATATCGTAGGACCATTGCGAGGGCCCCAGGGAACAAGCGATACCTGATCGTCGCAACAGATTACTTCACGAAATGGGTCGAAGCAGAGGCATTAACACATATTCGAGATACTGACGTTAAGCGCTTTGTGTGGAAGAACATCATAACACAATTTGGCATTCCCAGAGCTCTTATCTCAGACAACGGCACCCAGTTTGATTGTGGCGTATACCGAGAGCTGTGTAGCAAATATGGCATTCGACCTTACTTTTCTACGCCGGCTTACCCCCAAAGCAATGGCCAAGCTGAAGCCTCTAATAAATCCATCTTGGACGGCATCAAGAAGAGGCTGGAGAAAGCCAAAGGCAAATGGGTCGAAGAATTGCCGAGTGTACTGTGGGCTCATCGAACTACACCGAGAAGATCGACTGGAGAAAAGCCGTTTGCCCTATGCTTTGGAACCCAGGCAATCTTACCCTAGAGATCGGCCACCCGACACTCAAGTCACAAGTTTTTGATACGGGCCGAAACGACATGATGCTGGCTTTGGATTTGATTCTAATCGAAGAACGAAGAGACCGAGCCCTTGCGTCCATGGCACGGTACCAGTAGCAGCTGGCAAAGTCGTATAATTAACGCATTCAGCTGCGCCGCTACACACCAGGAGAGTTGGTCTTGAAGAAGGTACTCCCAGCTGACAAGAAACCGGCCGATGGAAAATTGGGTCCTAACTGAGACGGTCCCTATCAGATCGATTCGATCGTTGGAGTAGGGGCACATCGGCACAAAGACATGTCAGGAAGGAGTCTACCATGACCTTGGAATTCCACGCATTTACGCAAATTTTATCATTAGCCCGACTTGTGAGACATGATGCTTGTTCCGAACTATTCGCCATATACATCTCTTGTTTTGTAATACAAAGACTCCCATTCACCTACCACAGAATCTAGTTCAAAGATGTTTCGATTAAAGCCTCCGGATTCGGAGCGCCCTTCGTGGATATCACGATTGGCCAAATAAAGTCTCTGGATTCGGAGCCCCATCGGCGAATGACGTCTTTGAGCCGTTAAAGCCTCCGGATTCGGAGCGCCCTTCGTGGATATCACGATTGGCCAAATAAAGTCTCCGGATTCGGAGCCCCATCGGCGAATGACGTCTTTGGACCATTAAAGCCTCTAGATTCGGAGCGCCCTTCGTGGATATCACGATTGGCCGATTAAAGCCTCTGGATTCGGAACGCCCTTCGTGGATATCACGATTGGCCAAATAAAGTCTCTGGATTCGGAGCCCCATTGGCGAATGACGTCTTTGGGCCATTAAAGCCTCTAGATTCGGAGCGCCCTTCGTGGATATCACGATTGGCCAAATAAAGTCTCTGGATTCAGAGCCCCATCGACGAATGATGTCTTTGGGCCGTTAAAGCCTCCGGATTCGGAGCGCCCTTCGTGGATATCACGATTGGCTGATTAAAGCCTCCGGATTCGGAGCGCCCTTCGTGGATATCACGATTGGCCGATTAAAGCCTCCGGATTCGGATCACGATTGGCCGATTAAAGCCTCCGGATTCGGAGCGCCCTTCGTGGATATCACGATTGGCCGATTAAAGCCTCCGGATTCGGAGCGCCCTTCGTGGATATCACGATTGGCCAATTAAAGTCTCCGGATTCAGAGCACCCTTCGTGGATATCACGATTGGCCAATTAAAGCCTCCGGATTCGGAGCGCCCTTCGTGGATATCACGATTGGCCGATTAAAGTCTCCGGATTCGGAGCGCCCTTCGTGGATATCACGATTGGCCAAATAAAGTCTCCAGATTTGGAGCGGCCTTTGTGGATATCACGATTGGCCAATTAAAGCCTTCAGATTCGGAGCGCCCTTCGTGGATATCACGATCGGCCAAATAGTCTCCGAATTCGGAGCCCCATCGGCGAATGACGTCTTTGGGCCGATTAAGCCTTCGGGCCGTGCGTAACACAATGATGTCGATTAAATCAGGCCAATCAATGTTCATTTACTCGTTTGAAATACGTTTATTCAAACATGTATATAATAAAACACATGCAAGCACATATGCGCCGAACAAAAATTATAACAAAACATTGAAAATAAAGTTCTTTTTTATTTGACCAACCAATAAATACATAATTCTAGACGCGATCCGCGTTTGAACATTACAACAAATATTTTTACTTTGCGTCGCCCTCATCATCGCTCTTTTCAACTTCAAAGGCGGCAAAGGGCAAATGATCGCGATGATCCAGGTCACATAAGTTGGAATCGACACCCTTTGCTCGGAGAGCCTCCACGGCCTGAAGAGCCGCGATCCAACCATGCTTAAAACCCTGATTCTAGCATCGGTAGACCTCCTCAGCAAGTGTCTCTTTCGTTTTGTCGTAACCTTTGGCCCTCCTCGTAACCTTTGGCCCTCGTATTTTGTACGGCAAACATGCTTGCCGTATCTCGGTCGGCGATGGCATGACTCAATAGCCGTTGGGTCACCCTCTCGTCCACAATCGGGTTAGATTGACCCGCCGCATGCGGATAGGCGACTTTAACCTTCCTAAGCTCCCTAACCTCGCCCTCGGCCTTCTCCGCACGAGCCTCCAAACTGCGGACCCGTTCGTCCATTTTCTCCATCTCCTGCCGCGCGGCGCGCAGACGCATGCCGACTTCGTAGGCGGTGTACAGCCCCTTCACCACCCCATGAATACCTTTTCGAAACACTTCCAAATCTCGTCGTCCAACCATCGATTGTTGGACTTCCGGTGGAAAGATCTGTAGAGCGAACTAGACCGCTACACCCGGATCATTGACGATGGAATCTGCCTCCATCATCGGTTTATTCCCCACGAACACCGCAAAACTCAATGGTCGGGACGTCGCGTCTGACTCATCCCATGGTCGTGGTCACGGGGAGCTTCCCCGTTGATGCTTCTCTCTTCAGGGTGATCTGCTTCGACGGCTTGGAAGTTGACGTTTTTCGCTTTCCTTGGATGTCCTTCCTCCCGTACTCGCAGGCTCGCTGCTGCGATTCATCGTAGTATCTAGCTCAGCCAGCGTTCGTCCCTCTCCTCTGCTGTTGAAGAACAGTCTGTTGGACATTCGCCCTCGCCCCAAGCTAGTTCAAATCAAATCTGAATAAGAATAAGTGGCCCCACTGGTGCAAAATCACCCCATTTATTCGTGGGTATGCAGCGACCCCGAGGCAATTTCATTAACGCTTTTGGCAGTCTCCAAACGACGGAGGGCGATTGACATGTGCCACAACCACTTCATGCACTAAGTTCTGGCTTGTTAAAACGGCCTAATTATATAAACGGTAACTATGGGAGACTTCCTTGAAGTCTATGCACTGGCTGGGGCAAGGGTAGATTTATTAATCTAACCGGCCGAGCATCTGGGCCCCATACCGATTGACATGTGCCACAGCCACTTCATGCGCTAAGTTCTGGCTTGTTAAAACAGCCTAATTATATAAACGGTAACTATGGGAGACTGCCTTGAAGTCCATGCACTGGCTGGGGCTAGGGCAGATTTATTAATCTAACCGGCCGAGCATCTTGACCCCATGCCGATTGATATGTGCCACAACCACTTCATGCACTAAGTTCTAGCTTGTTAAAATGGCCTAATTATCTAAACGGCAACTATGGGAGACTGCCTTGAAGTCCATGCACTGGCTGGGGCAAGGGCAGATTTATTAATCTAACCGGCCGAACATCTTGGCCCCATGCCAATTGATATGTGCCACAGCCACTTCATGTACTGATTTTTGGCTTTTTAAACGGCCTAACTATCTAAATGGCTTAATCATCTAATCGGCAAGTATACAAAACGTTTTATCCAAAACAGCAACCAAAAAATTCCGTTCATTAGTAACAGCAAAGTACAAAATGAATTTTCATTAAGTAAATTGGGCACAAATTATAACCATTTTACATATGAAAATTACTAGACAAAAAGCAGTAAAAAGCTGAAAATTACATGCAGATCCTAAAACAAAAAACAAGAGCCACCCAAATTAGCCCTCGGAGTCAGACTCCAGTGGCTCAACACCACTTGCTCGTATGGAATTGGCGTAGCCAATTTCACATCAGCAGCAGCAGCAAGGGCTTTGAGCCAGCCGTGTTTAAATCCCTGATTCTCAAATTTGGGGACTTCGTCTACATATTCCTCAAAAGCAGATTTTTTTCCCAGCATCGAATGCACTGGAAGCCTTCAGGTCGGCTATTTCCTTCGCCGCCTTCATCTCTTCCAACTCAGCCTCCAATTTAGAGATCGCCTCCTGGGCCAATTTAAGCGCGTCATCACTCGCATCTGCCCTCTTCTCGGTAACTGATCTCAATTCTTTAGCATTGCAGGCTCTCTCCATCTCGGCCTCGGCATGGGCGCCCTCCGATTGCGCCCTACTCCTTTGGCCCTCAACCTCCGCTTGTAAACGGCCAATTAGCTCGACGGCATCATGATAGCGACGACCCATGTCGGCTATCCTTCCGACGGCCTGCAAAATAGGAAGTTAAGAACAAAATAATATTTGCGTAAAAGAGAAAAGACAAAGTGCAGATATATACCAAAAGAGCCGATTGCGCGGCCAACCCAATTGCAACCAGATTTGGCTCTGCCTGAAAAGCCGCCTTGTCAGCAGGCAGTGAAACGGACGTCGCCAAGCTGAGTGCAACCGCTGGATCTTCGATCACCGAAGCATCGGAGGAGATCGACATATTCTTTATCTTGGGCTGAATAACAAAAGGTACGATCACATCCAACTCCTCCAAACAAGGTCGTTTATTGGCACGGTCTTCTTCTGAGCCAGCCTCGACATCGGCAGGGCGCTTCTCCACCCTTTGCTCAGCTTCAACACTTGCCTGCACAAAAGATTCCGCCTCGGTACTCCCGTTCTTTGTCATCCCCTCAATAACAGGCAAGGAGGACTGGGACTATGATTCGGCAGCCTGAATCTCCTCCATCCTTCGCCACGCGGCCATCCTTTCCGTGTTCACCTTCTTGGCAAGTTTAGTGAGGCTCAACCCAGCCATATCTTCTGGGAACGCGCCGGGCAGGTCCTCTAGACCGTGAAAAATATTGTCAAGCGGACAGTCTTCTCGACCCGAAGTGGACGGAGGATCAGCCGAACTGAGGCCGGCTTCTTCAAATGCTAACTTCAAAGCCTCGTCAACCTCAGTTTCGGATTGGTCTGACTCGGTAGCCTCAGCAACTTCTGGTTGCTCCGAATCTGATCCCTCGCAACCGACTTGCCTGAAATTTCTGAAATTAGTCAAGATAAGGGCAATAAGAAACTCCTCACCCTTCGGAATTGGGATGTTTTTCGCCGTCGAAAAGGTCGTATAAGTCGGCTCGTAGCGGAGCAGAACGTGGGCCGCCCTCTCCTGCTTCTGAAGACTCGATCGGCCGAAATACTTGAGCAGAGTCTTGATTTTTGAAAGGACTGCGTCGTCAGTCGAGGTCAAGACTTCCTTCAAATCGTTTCCTGCAAAAGCAAAACCATGAGGTCCCGAAAATAAGGTTTTATAAATATAACAAGTAAATAAATAAAAGAAGATACTCGGCCACCTGGTTCGCCCCTCCGTCTAGGAATACGATCAAAGCGATCCTTGCCTTCGCTGAATTCCCAGTTTCCTTGGATGACGACCATAACATCATCGACTCGCTTCCCAGAGCTGGAAAGCATAGTCACTAGTTGATGGTCGGTGTCTTTGGCCCCAAGGAAATAACGCCCATGCCGACCAGTAGACTTGGCCAAGGCATAGCAATGCTGAATAGCAGGAATGCCAAGGTGTAGACGTCCCCGAACGCATCCCGGGGAAAGGAGTGCGAGTCCCCCCCCGTTCTGGTTCGATATTGGGTCTACTACAGTTCGAAGGACTCAAATGTCACGGTTCTCAATCTTGAACCAAAGAGTCCAAATCCGGCAAATCGTTTTGAAAACAGATTTTTTGAAAGAAGTGCCAAACATGGACTGCTTTGCCAGATACAGAGTCGCCACCTAAATGTTTTTAAAATGGGAAATTTAGGAAACCCTGACTCGGTGCCAAAGGCCACGTGTCCGTCATCACCAAAGTTGCCTCGGCTCGGGAACTTGGGTACGATTGGGGAAGGTCACTTCGTGAGCACCCCCGCTCGCCCGGTCAAAGACCGGCCTCTACTAACCATGATATCTTATTTTGAAAACATTGTGAGTTCTTATTCCGGTTATTAGCCTAGGTTACTATGTGATGCACACAGCATACAAGTATAGACTGGGTCGCCTGAATTGGAACAAAACATTTCATGTTTGTTTGTTTGAAAAATGGTTTGATGGTGCTACCCGCAGGTAGGCTAAGACGTGAATTTGCCACCCTCGGGTGCGCTTAGAAAACATGATTTTGCCACTATCTAGTGGGCTTAAACAAATATTTGATGAATTGTCCCAATCTAAGTAACTCAACCTCCACCCACAGGCATTCAAGACAGTTATATCACATAAGCATTTAGCCTCATGGTAAGCATGCTATTCATGGCAGTCACTCACACGCATGCAAGGATGCTAAAGCATAAAACTCACCGAGTACTCCAAGCCAAAACAAGAGCTAATTAGAAATCTATGCATGATCCTAAATATACAAAAATGCCTAATGCAACAAATGCAAAAATGCAACTATAGCAGGCTCGGCTATTCTAAACATGGCATATAGAATGCTACAACTAACACGTATTTAATTTGGAATTGAAATACAAATGCAGTTAGTATGATGCGCCGAGCCCGGTGCATGTAAAACAGATGAATGATGCAAACATGCTGTCATACTGTATGCTAATTGAAATATGCCTTATATCTAACCATCATAAGCGGGTAAATAAAAGGGAAGAAAGACGTGGGGTTGGAAGACATACATCACTCTCACCCACACTTATACAATTTTGCCCTCGCGCAGAGGGTTCGAATAAATATACAGTCCCAATAAAACAGTCTGAATAATATACAAATTCCTAATTAATTAACAAATTAAAGAAGAAAAACTGTAAAACTGGCATGCAAGCCAGGGACTGCCTTGATTCTGATGAATGCTACAAGTTTGGGCTGCCTTGTGCGGAAATCCACGGCGATGCCCCAACTAGCCTCTGTTTGCAATGTTTCTCAAAATGCGTGCCGGACTCCGAAAAGACTGCTGATTCTTGATATGCTGCAACAGAGAGCAGGAAAGGGGCATAGCAATGTATTTCACAAATATATGCATGCCTCGATCCTCGTGCCACCAATCACGCATATCGATGCATGATGGTCGAGAAGCCGAATTGCACAACTCAATATAGAATGGATGCATATGAATGCTACAACAAAACCTAACTCCATCATGGATAATCCGGAGTGTCGGTGACTTGGGAATTGAGACCCGTTCCGTCGCTCAGAGTACGAAATGCACCTCGTTTCCCGTGCCCGGGCTAACTCCTATCCCGAACACGATGCGATATGCATGACATGCATGAAATGTAGCTAATACGCAATCCTAACATACACAATGTCATGGAATGGCATACACACTATACGAGGTAATACACAACCGGGCATACACAATGCCATGGGTGAAATGGCATACGCAATGCAATAATGGGCTTACACCAACATGAGTGGACCTCAGCCACACTCACATAGGAGGCCGATGGATGAAAAATGAAGTGCCTCGAAATGCGTGCACACGGGCACGCAAACCGAGACAATGGCATACGGAATGCAAAAATGCTAAAATGGCGTACAGAATGCAAAAATGGACTTACACTAACACGAGTGAGCCTCAGCCACACTCACATAAGAGGCCGAGGGATGAAAAATGAAGTGCCTCGAAATGCGTGCACACGGGCACGCAAACCGAGGCAATGGCACTAAAGCATGAAATGGCACTCCAAATGCAAATTGGACTTATACTAACAGAGAGAGCCTCAGGCATACTCACATAAGAGGCCGTGAGATGAAAATGAAGTGCCTCGAAATGCGTGCACACGGGCACGCAAACCGAGGCAATGGTACTAAGGCATGAAATGGCATGGAATATGATATGTAAACATGCAAATAGAATTTCAACACTGAAATGTGGGGGAAAACAGTCCCGAAACATGGCCAAAGTGCACCCGAAGCATGGAATGATCCCGAAAGGCGATATTAGGCGCCCGAAATGGCCTATAGCTATGCAATGCATGCACAATATGGACATGGAGTGAAAATACAGTAGCAAGACAGCCCCAAGACAAGCATTTTTCAGTCATAAAAAGGGCTAAACAGCAAGCACACATAGGATTAGGCAAGTATGCAAAAAATTGCTCCGCAAGAGGGGTATTGAAGCAAGTGATACATGCGATGCCCAAATGGAAAAATACCCTTCTACACCACTGATGAGGGACTAAAAATATGAACATTTACAGTAGATGACATCCCCCAACTCAGTATGAAAACATGCTAAAAATGTCATGCAAGAACTAGGATACATAAGGCTATAACATGAGGTACCACAAAAATTCATCAAACCAGAAAAGACCCTTAATGAAATATGTCAAGAAGGTCAAAATATGACTCTTTCCAGCTCTGATGATGGCCGAAAACAGAAGCTAGATAAGCTTAAAAAAGCATGCAAAAATGGGGGTCAAAGAGGGGTATAATGACAAATATAACATGGAGACCCCCAACAAGGTTGATCCCTTCTACAATGTTGTAGAGGGACACAAGATAAGCCTACTCACAGTTCATGACATGCTCCAAAACAGACTACATGTAGGCCAAACAAATCATGCAAATTTACGGTAAATTGGAGGAATTGTGAAGCAAGTGCAAGATAGGGGGCCTCAAAAGGGTTGAGCCCTTCTTCAATGTTGAAGAGGGGCTCAAAATAGACCCACTTACAGTTTACATTATGCTCGAAAACAGATCACTCATAGGCTAGAAAGTTCATGCAAAAATGTGACATACCAAGGGGTATTGAAGCAAGTACCAAATAGAGGGCTCAAATAGGGTTGAGCCCTTGAACAAACATGAAGAATAGCTCAAACGAGTGACCATTTCAGTTTGGGTCGGAGCCTAAAACAGTGAGCAAATAGGCTTAAGAAATGAGGCAAGAAAATGCTACAAAAGAGGGAGATGGCAACTTACCCTTGTAGACAAGTCTTGACAGCCTTTTGGACCAAGTTTGGATGCTCTTTGCCTCTGAAAAACCAGCTCCAAGTGTTGGAATGGAGTGTGGGGGTCTTGTGCTAGGGGTTGATGTAGAAATGGTACAAGAAAAATGACTTTGGAGCTTGGAAATGGAGAGAAATGGGAGATGGAAGGTATAGCTCTCTCTCAATGTGTCTAACAAATGTCTAACCTTGAGCCAAGAAGCCAAGCCTCTCCTTTATAGAGGAGAGGCATGAAAATATCTAAGGGACCTCTCTAATCCTCCATACACGTGTATGGAGGATGGTCCAATTGGCAACCAGCTGGCACAGCTGGAATACACTGAGGGAGAGGAAAATGGCCGGCCAGCTTAAAAAGGAAAAAGAAGTCATTTTTTTGGTAAGTGGCCGGCCGTCTGGAAAAGGTGGCCGGCCGGCCAGGTCAACAGGAGAAAAGTGGCCGGCCACCCCCTAGGATGAAGCCCCAGAAGTTAGCTTTCCAATGCCGCAAACCTTGCATTAAAATTCCTCCTGTAGAAAAAGTTATGCCAGTTTTCGTAAAGCCGCGCAGATTCAGTCCAACCAGACTTTCAACCAACCATATCTCCTCCCCCCAATTTGGACTTAGGAGATTCTTGAGTGCAAATGAAGCCCCGGAAGTAAGCTTTCCAATGGTGGTGGCCTCATATTTTAATTCCTCTTGTGCAAAGAGTTCGCCCGTTTCGGTGAGCCGCGCAGACTTTTCTCCTTCCCTGGATTCATGCGAACCACTTTTGACCAAACAAAAGTTGGTTGTCAAAAACAATTGCTGGCCTCCCACCCTCCTACAAGCTTCCTAACCATGAAAATAAGGCCTCCACCAAAAATGAACCCAAACCGATGCGAAATGAAGGTTCGGGGTCGAAACGCCAGTTCGGGACCCCGAAAACTGACTGTTGGGTAACGGGAGTGGTGTTCGACTACGAAGTCGGTCCTTCGGACCCCAGTGTCCCTCAAAAGGGAGCAAATAAGATGCATGCCAAAAATCAGAGCAATCGGAGATGGTTAGGCGGTCCCGAACCGAGGCACATGGCCTGACGGCTCCGAAAACCGAAAACCGGGAACCGGGCTCCGAAACGGGAAAAATGGTCTACGGCCACTAAAAGTAGCCCACGGCCACTGGGAGATGGTCTACGGGACCTCTCCCTCCCCTCAGGAACAAAAATAGAGAAAATCGAGCCTGGTTCGCGCACCGAGGCAAAGTACAGAAAAGGGTTCAGAAGTCCGGAGGCAGGGCTCACGGCCGAGACTCTGAGACTTCTGAACGAGCACAATATGCAACATCACCGAGCGCTCAATCGGTGACGTCTGAGTCTTAAGGTCGGTCAAAAATGGGGTGTCTACACAAGGTTAAGCCCAAGGCGGCGGCTTAGTGCGATAATCCCCATCACGACCCTAAAGAAATTGACGTTGGGTTGGGAAGGGATTAACCCCCAATGGCAAAGCACGGCCCTAAGGAGCGGGTGAAGGGGGAAACGGACCCCACCCTCTGCGATTGATAGAAGAGGGAAGACGATCATGGTTTCATCAACCCTCTCCATATCGAGGGTGTCGTCTGCCATAAATGACAGACGGACGTCATCAGGAATGGAAAAATGGCGTCGGAAGCCAGAAATTCGATCCGGTGAGAGGAGATCTTTTAAATGTTTTGCCATTCCCCCCAGCCAATAGGATTATGCTAAGCCAAAAAACAAAGCAGAGAAGGAGAGAACTTACAAGAGACGAAGGAAATAGAGAAGAGTAGGAAGTTGCAGAGGTAGTTCGGGAGGCAATCTTGCGACGGGCGTCTAAAAGCGTGTATGTATTTGAAAAGACGTCGGAATTTTAAATCACAATAAATAGAAGTGTACAAGGAGGCATGAAGTTAAAATGATAACCGAGAAGCGTGTGTACAGACATTTGCGTTGGAATGCGGTCAGCCGCCGAATTTCGGCTCTAACTCTTCGAGTTCGAAGCCAAACACTCCAGCCAACTATCGTTAGTGGAATGCTTGGGGAGGAATTGTGGGGTCGAGATTCGGGAGTCGTAGAGATTCTGGATAGTCAAATCTGGTAGAGTCAAGGTTCGAAGCATTCGGCAATTGGCTCGAAAGCTCAAAGCCAACCCTACTCGGCCAAATAACCGATTAAGCGAGGGGCCGAGTGAAGATCGGCCCATTATAAAATGTGCCAAATATGAGGTGGGGGATGGACCTAATCCCGAGGCCTAAAGAAGAAAAGACATAAATAGAAGAGACATCAGCCAGAAGCAGGTATGTGAGAATTATTATGCTTAACTTAGAATACAAGCATTCTTGAGTGTAGAGACTGACTTGTCTGTTAGAGTGCTAATTCCGGCACCCCCGACCGAAGTGTTTATTCCTTTTCAGGTGACTATCAGTGGAACTCGAACGCTCCCCAGGATCAGAAGAGTATTTCCAAACCACTTCTCCACAATAAGGAAAAATAATAATTCAGTATAGGTTAAAAAAAAATAAGTGGTAAATTTCACAAATTTTAATAATTAAAATTATAAATTTTTATAATTATTTTGAAAAAGTACCACTAATTTATAATTTTCTAACAAATAAAGCTGTACCTATGAAATTATAGATGAATCAAAGGGTAAATTGTATTGTTAATTCTTATCATTTAAGTGAAATGTTATTTTAATTAAAACAATTTAGTACTTATATTTTCAACTTTGTTGTAATGTGATTCCAATTAATTGCGACTACATACATTAATGAACAAATTACACTGATAATCTCTATATTTTATCCATTGTGTTATGTTAATTCATACACTTTCAATTAGTCTAATTTTGACCATTAATTTTAGATTTTGTTTCAATTTAGTCCAAGTAATAATTTTGTTAGTGTTATTTAAGAAAAATTATCACTAAATTGGTTGAGATTAACTAACTGAGTTGAGTAAATTTATAATTTTGCCCATAAAAATATAGCACGCGACATTTATATGCGTATTTTTCATTAAAAAAAATGTTAAGAATTATAATCAATTGAACCAAATTCAAATAAAATCATAAAGTTAGAATCAAAATCGACCTAATTAAAAGTACAAAAACTAAAATAACAAAAAATAAAATATAGAAACTACCATCATAATTTGTCCAACATTAATTTATGAGTTGGAAAGCTCCAATTGATTGTCACTATATAGCATTAATTGTTGTAGGAGAATAAACGAATTTACCTTCTCAACTTTGCTATAAAAGATAAGAGGAAATATCATTTTACTTTCCAAATTTTCACACATTTTTCAATTTAACCTCCAAACTTTGATTAATATCGATTTTATATCTAAATTTCAAAATTTTGATCAATTTCGCATTTGCCGTCACATTCCGTATACAATTGGACGAAATGTGCTGATATGACACCAAAAGTTCATTTAAAATTTTATTTTACCCCCAAACTAATCAATTTGCCCCCCAAACTATACCTTAAAAATTAATTTGCCCCCACGTCAGCACATTCCATCCAATTGTTGACGGAATGTGACAGCAGGGCCAAATTGATCAAATTTTAAAAGTTTGGATGTGAAATTGATATTAATTGAAGTCTGGGGTCAAATTGAATAATGAGTGAAAGTTTAGGGGGCGAAATAATATTTTCTTAAAAGATAAAGTGTAAAATTCAAAGCATCAAAAATATATTTCTATACAAAACAAAATAACATATTTTATTCTCTTTATTTCATTTTACAAACCCTAAACAGTCTGGCACCATTTCATTTCCCATTTTGTTCCTGTCTTTTCATAATTCATCGTTATCAGTCCCCATCTTTTTCCTGGTTCTCTCGTCCCCAGTGTTCTCCCTCTTTTTCCTTATTTGCAGCACAAGAGGTAGGATTTCATGTTTGTGTAAATTTAAATGAATTGATTATAATAATTGATTGTTCTATATTGTTGATAACAATAATTGATTGCCCTATATTATTGGTTCATTTTCACGTGAATTTTTGAATGCAACTGTTGGCTACATATTTTGTACAAGCCAATTACAATTCGACGCGTGGCAAAATAAGGATAATATAGGAAGACTATTCAAGTCTTCAATCTTGATCGTACACATGACAGTTAGTATTGGTTATTACGAGATCTGAGTAGCAGTGGATTAACAAAGAGATGCAAGGTGATGTGGCTTCAACGGTTACTTACATTTCAAATTCAAATTTATGAGGGAAGCCTAACTGCAAGTAATGGCGTAATGGTGCTAATCTTGAGGCAACATGATCAGCGATCATAGAGGAGCAGTTCGACGGTTAGAAATGCAGTTCGATGGTCATCCGTGAGTAGTATAAATAGCAGAGAAGGCCCCAGAAAAAGCTCCAGGCTCAGATCCAAAAAACCAGTCTTATTCTACTTTGTTTCCTTTCCAATTTTACATTTACAGTCTTACGTTTCCAGTTCTTTACGTTTCTGTACTTTAAAATTCCTGCACTGCACTTCATTCATAGGATTAGTTTCAAGTAGATTGTCGCTGTAAACCTCTACGAGGCTGAGTTTGGATCATTGTAAGTTTTTTCATCTTAATGAAATGCTTCAACTGTTCTTCATTGAATTGTTATTTGTTTAATTCTCCTAAGTCAAGCCACCAGTAAAAGTCCTCTTCATTGAGGCTGAAAGAACTAAAACACAATCGTTTGATAATTGGTTGGCAATTAATTTTCTGTAAGGACTGATTGATCCTTGCTGGCACGCTCGCAATTACAAAAATAACCTTCGAAAGTCAAAAAGCCAACATATATTTTTGGCACGCCCAGTGGGACTAATTGAAATGGCTAGACGTAGGAGACAAGGAGAAAATGAACGCTTGGAAGAAGGCGTGGAAGGAGAGGTAGAGATACCTAATCTAGAGGATAATGTGATAACACATCCTGTGGAAACTCCCATTTTATCAGAACCTATGATCGAACAGACCATCACTTCAGAACAAGTACCACATGTTCATAATATTGGACGAGACCAAGGAATTGGACCATCCACTGTTCCATACACTCAGCCAATAAATCCGTGGGGTGGCCTAATAGATGCTATGGGACAGCAATTAAGGAACACGTTGGAAAGGTGGGCAACATCCTTTTTGGATCGAATGAATAACCACCAACCACCAAACGCAAGACACATCGAGGAAATTTCAAATGACCCTTAGCAAAGATTGGCTAGAGATAAACAGCCTATGCAAGTTAATGGACATTCTAATGGTCAAACTAGTAATCAAAACTATGAAAGACCATCACCTCAGTCTTGGTATGAGCCTATTCCGAGGCCTATAGTAGGTCAAAATGCCTCAATACTTAACAGTGAAGCCATGCAATTTGGTGGATCTGGCCTAGTACAAGAAAATGGCATAAGAATGGTTCTAAATCCCATGTTCGAAGCCATACCTAGCACAAAGGGGTTCACTAATCCCTTATTCGAATTTACACCCGGGGGGTTGGAAGGTTTTCCTACAAATGGAGAAGAGAACACCAGTTCCAGCACCTTTCGCAGGTCCTTTCGCAGGACAGGCTCAAAGGGGTTACCCACACCCCCAACAGCAACCTGCACCACAGGGACAACCAGTCCCAAATATACCACCTTATGGACCAAGAGGACCACATGCACAAGTTTGCCCACCAAATCCTATGTTTGCCCCTCTAGTAGTGGTTCAACAGGCACAAAATATGGTCCCTAGGAACCAAATTGTAGATATTGTTAGAGAGATGTGTGGACCGATGGCTTGGGGGGTCCAGACTCCTGTGTACAGGAAACCATATCCAGAATGGGTAGACAGGGTACATGAATACCCAAGAGGTTTTAGGATACCAGATTTTGCCCTTTTTTATGAGAATGGAAACCAATCAACAGTAGAGCATATTGCTAGGTTTGTTGCTCAATGCGGCGAATTTACCAATAATGACTATATGAAGTTAAGGTTATTCCCAAATTCCCTAACTGGGGGAGCATTTGTATGGTATATTAACCTTACACCTGGCTCTATCCAGACTTGGCAACAGATGGAAGAGGCATTTCATCCCCAATTCTTCCAATCAGAGCCAGAGGTTTCCATGGCAGACTTGGCAAGATTGAGTCAAAGACCTGATGAGAAGTGTGATATCCCTGTTCCGTAATATGTTAAATCGGTCCTTAATTTGAATATAATTGTGTGTTTAGCATAATTTTTAGAACCTACGGTGAAATTTAATTGGAAATCGATTCGGATCAGATTAAATTGATTTAATTAGTGAATTAGTGCTCTATTATTATATATATATATCAAAATAATATAACAAGTGGGGCTTTTATTTGAGCACTACACACTCAATATCTCTCCTTTTAACTCCATTTGGCTGAGGAAAGACTAAGAACAAGAGGAGGGTTGGCTAGAGAGAGAGAGGGTGTAGAAGTTGGAGTTTTGGTCTCAAGCTTGGTGATTTTGAAGTCTAACTCAAGAATTGATCACAAATTGGGGAGATTAAGACTCGTAGGTAAGAAAACTCATGGCTTTTTGTTTATAAATTTGTGAATTTAAGTTTGATAGATGGTCAAGAACATGAGTTAGCTTGATTATGGGGAAATTGAGTTGTTTGTGTTCAATTGAGGGCATGCATGTATACGTAATTAATGTGGAATTGCATAATCTAGCATGTATTGAGTTGAACATGGAAGTGAAGGTGTTAAATCTTACATGCAAGCATGCTTTTGTTATATTCCATGAGAATGAACACCTTTTGCATTGTTTGGGATGGAAATGAAGTCAAGATTAGCATGCATGTTTAAATAATTGAGATATGAGCTTAAATGCATGAATTTGTTTGCATGCATGTGAATTAATTGCGAATTGAGCTTCATTGAGTTGTGATTTTGAGTCTACATCATGTTAGTATGAATATACTTGAGAATTGAGCCATGACATGCATGATTTGTTGATTAAAAATTGAATTGGAGCTCAAGAACTCAACCTGGGATTTCCAGAAAATTTGATTCCCGCTCGAGCGTGGAAACTGCCGCTCAAGCGGAGAATTCGAGCTCCCAGCACTTTTTGCAGACTTGGCTCCCGCTCGAGCGGGGAAGTTGACGCTCGAGCGGGGAGCTACGTAGGCAGGCCGTCCGCTCGAGCGGCTGAGTTCACGCTCGAGCGTGGATTTGAGGTAACCAGAACTTTTGCAGGCTTAAGGGTCCGCTCGAGCGGGGGAAGTCCACGCTCGAGCGGGGACCCTGTTTTCTGAAATTCTATTTTCGCATTCTGTGTTCTGTTTTCCAATCCCTATCACTTCTAAGCACTCTTAGGCATATGTTACGCATTGTAAATGAGTTAGAGAGATAAGAATGAAGCCTAAAGAGGAAAATGTGAATTTTGAACGGATTGAATTGTTAGTAACCCTTTTATGTTCATGGCATGTGTAGGGTCGAGTTCCAGGGCGAACCAATCAACCGATCACTGTGAGTAATATCTTAACAAGATATTTGTAGTATGTTATTGTCCAATTGTTACTTCCCTGTAAGTTTTGCAAGATCATTAAATTGAACAGTGGACACCGATTGATATAAATGATTGGGCCGAAGGCCGATTGATATAAGTGATTGGGCCAAAGGCCGATTGATATAAATGATTGGGCCGAAGGCCGATTGACATGAATGATTGGGCCGAAGGCCGATTGATATAAATGATTTGGCCGAAGGCCGATTGACATGAATGATTGGGCCGAAGGCCGATTGACATGAATGATTGGGTCGAAGGCCGATTGACACGAATGATTGGGCCGAAGGCCGATTGGCATAAATGATTGGGCCGAAGGCCGATTGTTGTACTGTCTCAATAATTGTTTATGTAACTGTCTTACTTGATATTATTCACTGGGCATTTGCTCACACTCATTCATGTACATGTAGGTGAACCAAGGGGCGTCCAAAATTAGCCCCGGTGAAATTGTGAGAACAGTCAGAGTTTTGAGGAGTCAGCCCAAAAGTCTCGCGCATGAGACTGACCTTGCCTTTTGCCATTTTGTTTATGCTATTATGTTGGCAAGCCTTCGTATATGTCTGTATATAGTTACCTTGGGTTGACTTACTTTTTGGGATCTTGTATGTACAGTGTTTGTATTAGTACATAATCTGCTGTGAGTTATTAACATATAAATGTTTGATATGTTATGGTGTGCATTTAAGCACGGCTCTATGGACAAAGTTTTGAATTGCTTCCGTTTGGCCCCTTTATCTCTGATGAGTTTTGGTTTGCTGAAATGAGGCTGTAGGTAATCACACGATTACTGGCCGGTTATGGCCTTAACCCATGGGGGCGGGTTTGGGCCATGACAAGAAGGCTACTCAGTTTATTGCCAGATTTAAAAGGGCTCAAAATAAATGTAGAGTCATCTTACCAGAGCCAGAATTCCTGAGATTGGCTCAAAATAGTTTAGAGTTTAGGCTTCGAAAGAAGTTTGACTCAACTGAGTTCAAAGACTTAGTGGAACTCACTTATAAGGTGTCTAGGTACGAAGCATTACTAGAGGAGGAACAAGATCGAAATAATGCATCGTACAAGACATATTATAGAGATCCTAATTATGAGATCGAAGCAGCAGAGATTGTGGGGAAAGAACCTGTATCTGTGAAGCATTAATTCATAAGGATACAACAATTGACCAACAGTTTAAAAAGAAAGACCTTCATAGGAATACTCTTTCGATTTAACTAAGGCAGATGACATTTTTGATCATTTGCTTGCGGCCAACTTCCTTAAGTTACCGAAAGGAGTCAAAATTCCATCTCCTGATGAACTTAAAGGAAAAATATATTGTAAATGGCATAATTCTTGGTCTCACTCAACTAAGAACTGTATTGTTTTTCGTGACAGGATCCAAGAACAAATTCGGAAAGGAAGTTTGAAATTCTCAGCCAAAGTAGAAAAGGCCATGGGGATTGACAGTAATATTTCCAGAAATTGGACAGGTGGAGCTAATGTCATATGCCAGACTTTCGAAGCTTGTCCTTGAAAGAATTGGGAGAAGTCAATGTGCAAATGCATGTTGCCAACCAGACAACTATCAAGAAGGACACAGGAAATTACCAGCTATTGGACAAGGTTTCTTACACCAGAAGGAAGACTTGATGAAGAAGCACTGGATGACAACTCCTTAGAAGCAGCTGTTAATGCAAAGGATGTGTCCCAGGTGCAGACTGAGCTACATGGTTGAAAAGGCTTCCAATTGATGGGAAACAATATTACAGGGATGTGCAGAGACGTCCCAAACCAACCAATGCTTACAATAAAAGGCCATATCCATCTGGTGTTAGGCAGCAGCCATTGATGGTTGAACCAACAGCTGATAGAATGCATTCCAAAGGCAAGAGGCCTTTATATGAGTCCAGGCCACCTAATTATTACAGAATGGAGAGCAGTCATTCTGAGAGGAGACTGGAGAGAGGTTCAGTTTATGGGATCAAAGCCAGAGATTGGCCCCCTAGACCAGCCTCACGCAGGACAGAAAGTGGACACCTTCATCAAAGGCCTGAGTTAGGCCCAAAGCATGAAGTCAGGGCCAAACAGTGGCCTTCACAGCCAGCTTCGAAGGTGACTTCGAAGGAAGAAAGAAGCAGTTCAACAGCCGGGTCAGTAAGTTCGTGGGTACCTGGGGTCCCAGATTGGTTTGTGATGCAGAACAAACCTAGGGAAGTGTTTACCCAAAGAGATGTAATTGGAAACCAAGGCAGGATGGTCAAGCCTCCTTTGGTGGCTCCAAACAATTGGGTATTGCTTAAACCCAAAAACAAAGGAACCAGATATGGTCCCCGTAATTTCTAGATCACAAAGGAGGAAAATTCAGCGTAGGTACACTCAGTACCAGCAAGACCTGAAAGAGAGTGGAGAGAGTTCTTCATTGGTCAGAAGAAGGAAAGAAGAATCCAAAGTCAGACCATACTCCAAACCAACTCTACAAGGCAAGATGGGTTGTAGCAGAAAAGTTGGCCAAAGTTCACTCTGAACTAAAAGCCAGAGAGAAGTCCAGTTTGCAGGATTGGAGAAGGCGTTGATGGAGAGTGATAGCGAGGCAGAGAAAGAAGTTGGCTTAGGCCAAAAGAAAGAAATGGTTGAGAAGAAATGTTCGAAGCCTTCATGGCTGAACAAACATTTTTGGTTGAAAAACCAGTCATCAGAAAAGACCATTTGAAAGAGCTTGTTAGTAAGGAAGTGCCAGAATGCAGTATGGAGGATGCTTCTGAAGTAACTGAACAAGGTGGCCAAGAGGAGAAACAGGCACACCAGCCATCCAATTTGGCTCAGTATCAGTGAATATGGTACACATACTACCGCATGAATTCCAAGCTGGAGATGAGAACCAAGAGGGGCAAGAAATGGACCCAATTCCAGTCTCTAGTGAAGACTCACAAGTGAGTATGGTGCAAGATGATTCCGGAATGGCTACCCCAATGGAAACTGAATATGAGAGTGAAGAAGAGGTGAGCATTAACCTCTCATATCCTTTTGAATATCCCTCGAACTCTATGACACAGCATGTCAAGCCTTTGTATATCAAGGCCTTTTTCGATGGGATACAATTGAACCGAGTCTTGATAGATAATGGGCAGCGGTGAACTTACTACCGAAATCTTCCTTGAAGAAACTAGGGAAAAGGAACCCCAGGTTAATCCCAACCAGCACAACCATTGCTGGTTTCGCCGGAGACAAACAGATGGCTCAGGGAATTCTGCCTATCAACCTGAGTGTGGGAACCAGGGACTGCATGACAGCATTCTTCGTCATCGACAGTAATGCTAAGTACAATGCTTTACTTGGTAGAGATTGGATTCACACTAACAAGTGTGTGCCTTCCTCTTTGCATCAGAAAATAATGATGGCCTTGGGCAATGGGGAGACAGAGGAAATTGATGCAGATCCTCAACCCTTCATAGCCTGTGCAGACTTCGCAGAGGCCAAATTGTATATTGAGGGAGTGACACCACTCAGTATACTGAGGAAACCTGATGGCTCAGCCGAAGTGACGGCTGATGAGGAAGTGACACACCTGAAGCACTTAGTCCAGGAGAGTGCTGATGAAGAGGTTGTCGTTAAGGATGACAATGATGCCTGGTTGTAGGCAAAGAAATGAAGTCCAAGAAGCCAAGTCTTTGGCTCTAATTAAGTTCTCAATATTGGATGTAAAATCAATAGTCCAGAGAGTACAAGAGCAAGAGAAAGAAGCCATGATAATTGGCTGCAAGCAGAAGCAACAACAGGCCAGAGTTTTGGTCCTTGACAAATACTGTGCATTGGACATTGAAACAAAAGTCCAGGAGATACAGGAGGAAGAAGCCTTATGGACAGACTTTGTCTATGAGGAGGAGGGTAAAGATGTTGAATTAAAGAACCTGGGAGCAGAACAAAGCAAGAAGATTGCTTCGAAGGCAGAAGGGATCAAAGAAGAAGCTTCAGTAAGTTCTCAGACACAAGACCCCTTAGAAGAAGTAAATTTAGGGGAAGGTTCTATACAACAGCCCACCTATATAAGTGCTTGTTTGAATGCTCTGGACAGGGACCAGTTGTTGGTTGTTCTGAAGAAATATAAAGATTGTTTTGCATGGTCTTATAATGAACTACCAGGATTGGATAGGTCATTAGTGGAACATAGGCTCCCTATGAGGCCTAATTTCAAGCCATACAAGCAAAAGCCAAGAAGAATGAGTCCAGAAGTGATTCAGAAAGTTAAGGAAGAAATTCTTAGACTACTCAAGGCAGGCTTTATCAGGACAGCCAGGTATGTTGAATGGCTATCCAATATTGTGCCTGTAGTTAAGAAGAATGGTAAAATGAGGGTATGCATTGATTTCAGAAACTTAAATCTAGCAACTCCAAAATGAATATCCTATGCCTATAGTAGACTTGTTGGTAGACAGTTCAGCAGGGCATCAAATTTTATCAATGATGGATGGGCACTCTGGTTATAACCAAATCTGCATTGCAGAGGAGGATGTTCACAAGACAGCATTCAGATGTCCTGGGAATATTGGGACCTTCGAATGGGTTAAAATGCCATTTGGCCTGAAGAATGCTGGGCTACATATCAGAGGGCTATGAACACTATCTTTCATGACCTCATTGGAGGGTATTTAGAGTGTTATATTGATGACATTGTAGTTAAATCCCAATCCATGGAGGAGCATCTGTTTCACTTAGAAGCAGCCTTTGAAAGAATGAGAAAGTTCAAGTTGAAACTCAATCCTCTTAAGTGTGCTTTTGGCGTATCATCTGGAAACTTCTTGGGCTATGTAGTACACAAGAGAGGAATACAGATTGACCAGAATAAAGCCAAAGCCATCATTGAAGCCAGACCTCCATCAAGTAAGAAAGAATTACAAAAGTTCCTTGGACAGGTTAATTTTCTTCGAAGATTCATTTCTAACACTGCAGGAAAACTAAAGTATTTTCTTCCTTATTAAGGCTAAAAGATGAAGAGGAATTTGTGTGGACAGCAGAGCATCAAATTGCTTTCGAAGGTATCAAAGCCTACTTGGCCAACCCTCCAGTGCTGATGCCACCAAAGGGTGATAAGCCCTTGAAGTTGTACATAGCTGCAGCAGAAGATTCATTGGGAGCTTTCTTAGCCCAAGACAATGAAGAAGGCAAGGAGCAAGCTGTTTATTACCTTAGTAGGTTTTTAAATTCTTGTGAATGTAAATACTCAGCTGTAGAAAAGTTGCCTTGCATTGTATTTTGCTGCAATGAAATTGAGATACTATCTTTTGCCTACAACTGTCTTGGTAATTGCAACCACAGATTTGGTTAAGTATATGTTATCTAGACCTATGTTGAGGGGAAGAATTGGCAAATGGATATTAGCCTTATCAGAATTTCATTTAGAATATGTTCCCCAAAAGGCAGTAAAAGGACAAGTTTTAGCCAATTTTTTGGCAGACCATCCATCTCAAACAGAAAGCCAAGAGATAATGGAACTTGGTATGGCTAGTGTTGAGCTGGCAAATGTGGTTCGATGGATCGAAAGCCAATGGCCTAACTGGAATTGGTATAGTGATTAAGTCACCACAAGGAATAGAAACCACACATGGTTTCAGAGTGGATGAAATTACTTGTTCTAATAATCAAGCTGAATATGAAGCCTTAATAGTGGGATTGGAAATTCTTATTGGACTACAAGTTCATGCAGTTGACATATTTGGAGATTCTCAATTGGTGGTTAACCAAGTGAAAGGGATTTTCAAATGTCAAAGTATAAGCATGTTGCCATACTATGTTGTTGCATTACATCTGCTTTCTCAATTTCAAATAGCAAATGTAACTCATGTCCCAAGATTCTTGAATAATAGAGCTAATGATGTGGCTCAGAAAGCTTCGAATTTCAAGAGAAGAGATAATACTCAAAGGGACATAAGCCAAACAACATACCAGAAATCTATACCACCCTTAAATAAAAGGAATGTAGTCCTGGAAGTCAATCATAATGACTTACAGGAACAAGATTGGAGGTATCCAATAATGCAGTACTTGGCTGGCCCATCCTCGAAGGCCAGCAGAAAAATTAAATTGCAATCTATGCAATACATCATATACGGTAATGCTCTCTACAAAAGGGGGGGAGATGGTTTATTGCTGGAATGTTTAGGCCCAAAAGAAGCATTGACAGCTATGGCTGAGGTTCATGAAGGCATCTGTGGTGCTCATCAGCCTGGTGTGAAGATGAGGTGGTTGCTTCGAAGGCATTCCTACTATTGGCCAACTATCCTTAAAGACTGCATAGAATATGCAAGGGGTTGCCAGGCATGTCAAAAGCATGGCACGATCAGGCATGTGCCCATAACTGACCTGCATGCAGTAGTAAAGCCTTGGCCATTTAGAGGATGGGCCATGGATATGATGGGGAAAATACACCCACCTTCTTCGAAGCATCATTGTTTCATCTTAGTGGCCACTGATTACTTCACTAAATGGGTCGAAGCTAAGCCATACAAGGCTGTAGACCAAACTGAGGTTATTGGATTCATTAAGGATTTAATCCACAGATTTGGTATCCCACAGACTATAACTGTTGATAATGGGACTGTGTTTGATGGGAAAATGGTAAAGTCTTTTGTGGCAGAATTTGGAATTAGCCTTGTTAATTCCACCCCCTATTATGCACAAGCCAATGGTCAAGCTGAATCATCCAATAAGTCCTTGAAAAAGGGAATACAAAAAGTTGTGGAGGACAATCCTAGGGATTGGCATAACTTGTTGTTGGATGTATTGTGGGCTTATAGAACTTCCCCAAGGTCAAGCACATGAGTCACTCCTTATGCCTTAGTATACGGGCATGATGCAGTGTTACCTGTGGAAATTAATGTTAAGTCCTTGAGGGTAAAATGCCAAGACCAGTTAAATCCTGAGCAATACCATCAGAGTATGTGCTTGGAATTAGAAAGCATAGATGAAGCTAGAATTCTGGCATTAAATAGCATTCTTTTCCAAAAGAAGAAAGCAGCCAAAAACTATAATAAAAAAGTCAAACACATTGGCTTTGATGAAGGTGATTTGGTGTGGAAAACCATACTCCCAATAGGGATTAAAAGCCATAAGTTTGGCAAATGGTCACCTAACTGGGAGGGACCATACCAAGTCCATAGAGTCCTTCCTTTTGGAGCATACCATTTGAGAAATTTGAATGGATATGTACATCCCAAAAAGATTAATGGCAGGTATTTGAAGCCTTATTTTCCAACTATATGGGAAACACAAGGAGTAAAATAAATGCCAAGTACAAGAACACAAAAATACTCAAATGATAAATAAGAATTTGTCTTTCATAAAGAGCTGAATACATTCTGCCATAAATTGGCCCAAAAATCATTACAATGCCTCAGTTGTTCTTTTACAATGGATGCTCTATTATTAAAAGATGAAAACAACTGAATGGCTGTGGTCATTTCCTGCTTTCGGTCAGCCAGTCCTTGGTTGGTGATCTGCAGTTTGGTGTCAGTTCGGATTAAGGCCTGGTTCACTGCAGATAGCTCCTCCTCAAGTTGAGCTTTCCTCTCCAGTAGTTGAGTTCGAAAATGGGAGACAGAGGAATGTTGTTCCTTTAGCCCTGAGACTTCAGCATGTACTGTGGAAACAAAGCTCTGGTCTCTCACTAATTTCTCCTCTGCAGCCCTGGCAGCATGACAAATGTTGATGTAAAAGTCAATAGTAGCTGCTGCCTGAGATAGATGACTTGAGACAGTTATACTGGATTGCTCAACAACTTTGCAACACTGAAGGAAGCCATTTCTTATTATAGGCCTTTGTAAAGCCTCGAAAGGAATCCTTGAAAAAGATGTCAATAACTCCAGACAGCTGTCTAAGTCCATCAGAGGTGCAGAAGGCTTACTACTGGAGAAGAGGAGCTCTCAAGAATTTCTAACAAGGAATCAGCCAGAACTAATGGCTCAGCCTCATCATTAGCTATTGGAGAGGTAGAGGGCATGTCGAAGAGACTGGCTAGTCTTGCTTCGAAGATATCTACCTCATCCGTGGACATGAGGGGTGCAGAAAGAGTGGTGGAAGGCACAGAGGACTGCATAGGGATAGGAGAAATGGGTGGAGCATCTTCAGCAGTCTCTATGGTCCTAGCCACCAATAGGTCAAGGGAAGAAGGGCTGGAAGTAGGTAAAGGTAATAAACCATGGGTTGGAGAGCTGCCAGCACCCTCTGTAGGGGAATCAGCTACCATCAGAGATGGAGCAGCAGTTGGAATTTCCTTAGGAGGAGGGGAAGAGCAAGGCTCGAAAGAGAACTGAATTGAGGTAGATCCAAAGATAAGTAAGGAAGATACGGATTTAATCCAAAGGAAAGAGATGCAGGAATGCTTGGCCTCAAGGAGGGTACATTGAATGTAGGCCTAGGAAGTGGGAGTATTATCTGAATAGTCCTCACATTTTGCATCTGATCAACTTCAACTGAAACTGAGGGAGTCCTTATTGGAAGAATAGGCTCAGTAGTTGTTGCTGCAAAAGAAAATGTAAAGTAATGTCAAGTTTTAATACCAAAAATTTGATAAGGGAGAAACAGTAGAAGCATGAAAGAAATTACTTGTTTCAGAAGTGATAGCAGCAATAGGAGAGCTTCGAAGGGAATAGTGCTCAGCAATATGTTGCCTTCTTGCAGTTTCCCTTTGGATTGCATCAGCAGCAGCTGCTTCATCTCTTAAGAATTGCTTGCCGTCTCTTCTCAGCTCTCTCAAAGACAATTATGGCCTTAGAATGCTCTTGTTCTACTGCCTTAGCAGCTGCTTCATGAATAGGGTCTTCGACCAAATCAGAAGGAGAGACAGTCATCTTCCTTCTCTTTGTTCTTTGTACTGGTATTGCCTGTTCCTTCTCAATTTCTTTCTCTCCAATTTGGGATTCGGATTCTTCAGAAGTGAGTTCCTCTTCCACTACTCTGGCAGTTGTCTCATGAGTGGGATCTTGAACCAAGTCAGAAGAAGGGACGGTCACTCTTTTCCTTCTTTTCAGGGGTGACTCTTGCTCTTGAGTTACCTCTTCTTCTTCTTCTTCTTCTGCTTGAACCTCAGGTACTTCCTTTTCAGGCTCAAGTAAAAGTCTCATTTTCTTTTGTTGCCGTTTGCTTTTGAGAAGATTTAGAGCTTGGGTCTTCTGAGGAGAATCTCCCTGTGAGGCACCCGCACCACCTTCACAAAAGAAGAACTAAAGATAAGGCTAAAAGCATTATAAAGAAGGCAAAAGGAGAAGAGACAAGGGTATATACCTTTCTTCGAGGCGGCCCGAGTAACTCTAGGAGGAGTTGAGGCAGCAGGAGCAGACTGTGTGGTAGCAGGTACAGGAACTGAAGTGGTAAGGACAGTGGAAGAAGTAACAACTCCAGCTCCTTTGGGCTTGGGCACATCCAACACCATCAGTAGGTCTTGAGGAGAAATGGCCAGGTATACTTCCATATTGGTCACCCACCAGTTGTGGTACCTCTTCAACATGTTACCTTGAGGAAGAAAAGGGGTATACTCAAAATCGATCAAGTCCTGTATAAACTTAGAAGTTGCCTCTTCTAGTCTGGACCGTCGAACTTTCAAATCCCTGGTGGTAAGACTTAGATTGGTGTTACTGCAGAGAGGTATTGGGACCCCTTGTGAGAAGCCAAATTGTCTAGCAAATTGAGCAGGACAGTAGGCTCAGCAATGCATTTGTAAGCTCTGGGGTTCATGGTCCAATGAATAATTCTCTAGGGATTAAAAAGCCCATATGTCTTTGTGAGCAGGTGAAGCACAGAGCCTATCACTTAGGAAATTCTTCAACCAAGATGGGCCAATGGTCATGGGTTCGAAGGGACGAAAGCAGTAGAAGAGGAGAAGCTGGAAGTTGGTGGAAGAAAGAGAAGTAAAAAGCAAAAGTAGAAGGATAAAGTGAAGCATTGGCTAGCCTCATGCCATGAGTAGGAGGGTTTGGCTCAAAAAATTTAAGGCATTTGGATTGTAACTCAGTGAAATAAGCAAAAAGCCAAAGCTGAGAATCCAAAATGGCCCCCTTGATTGGCATCTAAGGGTTTCTCACAGAAAGACAGGCTCTATATACGTGACCTAGAACGTATGGAGCTAAAGCCACCCTCTGTAAAACAAGGGCTTTGGCAAGAGGGCAAATTCAGGCATGATTCTTTGAGAGGAGGCAGAAAAGGAACTTGCAAAGCCAATATAATAAGAAAGAAAAGAATTCCCTATCAGGTCACAGGACCCTCCCTTCTATTCTCAGCCTTGACAAAGTCACTATAGGATGAGTTAAGAGAGGGGAGGGAAAAAGGGACTGCTAGGTCAGGATAATCTGGTCCAATGGGGTTCCAATGGGAGATAATCCTAATAGATGGCAAATGTCAAGAACAGTAGGGGCCATCATCCCACATCTGAATTGAAGAAATTAAAAACAGAATTCCAAAAGCACAGGGCAGCAGGAATTAAGAAGGGGTCCTCTGAGATAGTTGACCTGGATAATCAGGGCATCGAGAAGGCAGAGTTCTTGAAGGTCCAGAGTCCTATCAGGGACAACCCGATCATACCATTCTTGCCACTCCGGTCTCACTGTGGGCCAGCATCGGTGGGGGCGATTCGTCCTCCAGTTCCTCCAGTCAAGGCCACCTTCGTAAAGGAGACAATGGTCTTCTAGACGAGGATATAGAGCTGGAAGCTCAGTAAGAATCTCCTTGAATATAGGCCCAAGCACATAGTCTTGTTGCTCATGACGACGAGGGATGAAGATGCGTCCGTCGATGGCGCTTTTCTCCCCAGCCTTGTACTTTTCACATTCTGCATCAATGATCCTTTTCAGGACTACAGACGGGCTCGCACGTTCTACGACTGGTACTTTCAATGAAGAAGAAGCCATTGATCGAACGCTTTCTCAAAAGACGAAGCTGGGAAAGGGAGTAGAGAGAAGTGGAAGATCGGTAGAGATAAAGGGTTTGTGTGTTAAGCGAGCAAGTGATTTCAGAGCACGAAATAAAAGGGTTTTAAAAGCCTTTGTGTCTGGAAAATATATCGCGTAAATTCGTTAAGTACTAAAAGTACGAATACGAAGAGTTTCCTTCAATATTGATACTTTTGGAGGGAAAAACACAGCCCAGATGTTGATGCCAGCTTCGAAGTAAAATATTTGGCTTCGAAACCAGATTTTGGCGCCAAAAATCAAATAACAACGGCTTCGAAACTACCAAGCCGGCTTCGAAGCACATTCCATACCTAAAGATGTAAGAATATTCAAGTATTTGTTTGCTTCAAAAGGATTGAAGACCTGTTTTAGGTTTCTCAATAAAAGTAATGTCTTTCGAAGTAAAACTTGAGACCCCTTAAGGATGGGAATTGGTATTCGAAATATCAAAACCAATAGTTGGTTTGTATACATACAGACAGAGATTGTCTTTTGAACTAAAAACAGCATGATGTTCTTCGAAGCAAAAATGGTCAATTTAAAATTGGTTGATCATACTAACCATGACCATATGTTGGTTATGATTAAAACAAGCTTTAAGGGGTAAGATTGTTAAATTCGAAGCACTAATTCTAAATGAAAATCAGCAAAAATTGTTAACTATATTCCATAAATTGGAAAGGTTCATTGTTGGTTCTTTTTAGTGTTTCATTTAAAACGATTGAGTCCAAATTCGAAGGATAAGATTGTTCAGTTCGAAGCCCTGAATTTGCTTTAAAGACAAATGGGGACAAGATCAAACCATACCAAACAAAGAAAAAGTCTTAGTGGTATTAAAGCAAAAGCAATTACATCGAATGGCCCTATTTGGGTACAAACTCAAGCTCATAAAAATAGGGAATGGAATAAATAACAAGATCATGAAATTTAGTCCAACTATGATCAATGAATTTTTTCTTTCTTTATTCTATCCTCTATTTCTTCTAACATTGGCTGCATGAGTTGATGTGCTCTCACTTCGTAAAAGAGCTCTTCAGCCTTTATTTCGAATGCTGTTTCTCTCAATCCTTGTTCCAATTCGTCTATATCCAAGTTATCCCAGTACGCAGAATCTTATTCTTGAAATCATCGAATTCTTCAATGAAGTCTCTGCTTCGTACTGGGCATGAACTCGAAGGGACGAGAGTTGGTCTAAAGATTGTGTGGTGGCCATAGAGGTCCGATGCCAGTGGAGAAGCAATGGAAGTTGGTCCAAAAACATGTGAAGCTCTGCTTGGGCGAGGGATTGAGGACATGACCCCGAGTCAGAATATCACAAGCCCATCGAAGGTTCTTGAGAGGGACTTCGTCCTCAAGAATATTGAAGGGCAAGTGAGAGAAAGCCGCGAGCAGAAGTTGAGCTTGCTTCCGCTCAGCTGGATTAGGGAAAGGTGGAGGCTTGTAAGGTGGAAAGACCTTATCCGCGGAGAGGGCAAGCCTCAGTCTCTCTGTCCAGCAAGGATTTGGCAGGAGAAGGTGTGGATGCTTCTATTTCAGGAGATGGAGCAAGGGCAGAAGGAACAAGGGCATTAATATAATCGAGCCAGTCAGAAGAACAAATCTTCGCCTTCTGGGCTAAGAATGATGGATTGTACCCTTGTGCCTCTTCTAGGCGTCGGCGGCGTGCACTATCTTTGTAGGCATGGAGGATGTATACCATGCCACAAGCAGATTCTCCTCCAAACTGCGTCGATGGTCAATGGGCACGTAGGGATAGACCACCGAGCTTCGCGCATAAGAAGGGAACTCTAAAGGGTCAGTAAACTCGACAAAGTGATGGTGATTCATTCCCTCAAATCACAGGCCTCAGGTTTTGACCAGCTTGTCCAGTCAGAAGCCCCAGAAGAGAAGAAGTTGCAGCCTTATCCCATGCAGAGGGTTGTGAAGAAGAACTTCCCATGTCCATATTTGCGACTTTCTGAATCAAAGGATTGAGAGCAGTTTGTTCGTAGTCCAAGGGTGAGTCAGAAGAAGAACTTCCCATGTCCATATTTGTAAGTTTCTGAATCGAAGGATTAAGGGCAATATGTTCGAAGTCCAAGGGTTGATAATTTGCAAAGGCATCCATGACCTGAATATAGAAAGGTGGGTAAAGGTGGCTAATTAATGCATGGAGGTTCTTTCGAGGAAGAACAGCATCATCATATGACTCTTCGTGTGCTCGATCAATGGAGGGGAAAATTGATTCGGCCATAAAAAATGTATCAGTCTGTTCGAATACTAAGGTGGTGGGGGTGTTCAAAAGATTGAAGGAGAGTTTAATGCAGATGATGAATGACAGTTGCATTTCTGGGAGAATGCAAAACCCATGCACGTTCTAAGACGTGGGAAAAAGACCTTGATCCACTAATATCACCAAGTATTGGGTATATTAGTGCGGGGGGTAATGTTGGCTACATATTTTGTACAAGCCAATTACAATTCGACGCGTGGCAAAATAAGGATAATATAGGAAGACTATTCAAGTCTTCGATCCTGATCGTACACGTGGCAGTTAGTATTGGTTATTACGAGATCTGAGTAGCAGTGGATCAACAAAGAGATGCAAGGTGATGTGGCTTCAATGGTTACTCACATTTCAAATTCAATTTAGGAGGGAACCTACTGCAAGTAATGGCGTAATGGAGCTAATCTTGAGGCAACATGATCAGCGATCATGGAGGAGCAGTTCGACAGTTAGAAATGCAGTTCGATGGTCATCTTGAGCAGTATAAATAGCAAGAAGGCCCCAGAAAAAGCCCCAAACTCAGATCCAAAAAACCAGTCTTATTCTACTTTGTTTCCTTTCCAGTTTTTCTTTCCAGTTTTACATTTACAGTCTTACGTTCCAGTTCTTTACGTTTTCTGTACTTAAAATTCCTGCACTGCACTTCATTCATAGGAGTAATTTCAAATAGATTGTCGCTGTAAACCTCTACGAGGCTGAGTTTGGATCAGTAAGTTTTTTCATCTTAATGAAATGCTTCAACTGTTCTTCATTTAATTGTTATTTTTTAATTCTCCTAAGTCAAGCCACCAGTAAAAGTCCTCTTCATTGAGGCTGAAAGAACAAAACAATCATCTGATAATTGGTTGGCAATTAATTTTCTGTAAGGACTGATTGATCTTGCTGGCACGCTCGCAATTACAAAAATAACCTTCGAAAGCCAAAAAGCCAACAATTACACATAACACCGTTGTACTTTTATTAAAATTTCACTTTAATCCCTCAACTTTAATTCTTAACATTTTTGTACTTTTACCAAAATCTTACTTTAATTCCTCCATTTTAGTTTCTCCATCAATTTTTTAAACAACATTATTCTATTAGACTTACTTATATCTTGACTTGAAGTATAGGGGTTGACTGAAACAATTAAAAGATCATAGAGTAAACTGAGATTGGTGGTAAAATACAAGGATACAGAGTGTAATTTGCCCATACTACAATAACACCAAGAATTAGAATAAGCCCACATGAAACAACTAACTATATGTTGCTAGACCTCATAAAACACATGCAACTTTCATATATTAATTAAAGGCCTTTTTTTTTTTTTCCTTTTTCGTCTCCCTCTAACTTCCCCCCAAATAAATAAAATAGTTTTAGTTTAAATCGATGGTCTTGGTGCTACTTGTAGAACATTCACCTTGTAGTTGTGTCTTTTATTGAAAAGAACACAATGTGATATTGAGATCATCACTAAGAAAGTAAAGAAATTTCATCATTGTCAATGTCACATGCAATAAAGAGACCATGGTAAACCTAGTTTTCTAGGTCCTTGTGCTGTTTGGATTGAGAGAGAAGAAAATCTATCATCATGGAGTTTTTCACATTTGGATTATGGCTTTTTATGGGCACTACTTTGATCACTGCTCATGCTTATGTTTTTTGGAAGGTTTGTAATAGAGAACCTAATGGTAATGGGAGTGATGTGGTTGATTCGAAAAAGTTGCCGTGTTTTGAGTACAAAGTGGAAGAGAAGAGTAATGGTCCTGAAATGGATTGTGTTGTGTGTTTGGAGAGTTTCAAGAAGGGTGATCTTTGCAAGTTGTTGCCAATTTGCAAGCACACTTTCCACGCTCAATGCATAGATTCATGGTTGATCAAAACACCCAATTGTCCCATCTGTCGAACATGCGCGAATTCAAAGTAGATCGATTTGCAAAGCAACATTGATGCTCATGTGGTACAATAATGCTCAATTCTACTACAAACACGGAAACTACATGTTCAGTACCTCGTAAGATTATGTTACGGTATAGTAGGGGTAAGCAACAACAATAGGGTAACAAAGGATTTGAATTGACAGAATGCTAATCTATTAGTTCTATGTTTTGTCTTTTAAACACTCTTTATCTTGTTATGTTTGATTATGTAGTACTTAATAGAATTATGTGGTTGAAAACTCAAAAAGGTAATAAGTGCATTTACTACTAGCAATTTGGGTATATCAGTGAGAAATTTCACAATACGATAGTGAGAATTACGTAATTAAATTAGTGTCAAAGAAAGAGTGTATCTAATCAAATGTGTAATTTTTTATTAATTAACATCACTATGTAAGATGATGTTAGTTTTACACTTTATATTATTTGCTCATCACACCATTTACACAATTTAGCAAAACATGCAAATCCAATCTTAGTGACCTTAGATTTGAATTGACAAAGAGAACCAATTCAGCTCCTGTTGGATTAGTTTTGTTACATCATATACCACTTTTAAGTTATTATGCATAGATAAATGATGTTAGGTTATGTGGGCCTGTTTGATAACCATTTCGTTTTTAGTTTTCAATTTATATTTATAAAAATTTTAAAAATTGTCATAAACACTTGTTTGATAATTTTTTTGATTTATAAATAGTTGTCTCAATTTATAAATTTGAGAAAAATGAGTTTACGTTGGTTTTTAAACAAAAATTTAAAAATTTGATTAACAAATTTTTTTTTTCATTTAATTTTTTTTGGGCAAATTACAAACACCTCCCTCGAGGTTTTATGAAAATACAGATTACCCCCTGAGGCTTGCAAAATTACAAATTGTCCCTGAAGGTCAAATTTGCATAACAAATTAGGGGGGAATCTGTATAAAAATAAAAACTTCAGGGGGCAATTTGTTATGGAAATATAAACCTCAGGGGGCAGGATGTAATTTCTCAAACCTCAGGGGGGAATCTGTATTTTCACCAAACCTCGAGGGAGGTGTTTGTAATTTGCCCATTTTTTTCACATAATTTTTTTTTTCAATTATTTTTTTTTTCAAATTAATTTTTTAATTATTTTTTTTAATTATAATGTGTATGATCCCATTGTCATAAATAATAAAAATAAATATAAATATTTTAAGCCTGAACAAATATATTTTTTAATTTATGTTTTTAAAATTTTTCAAACATTTTATTCAAACCAAACGTGTTTGTAGTTTATGTTTTTCTAAAAATAAACAAAAATCAGTTTATAAAATTTTTGTAAACTGTGAGACTAGAAAAATCCTCTCACATGGATTGTAGAGATCTAACGAAGAGATGAACTTTGTCCATATCTGCAAAGATGAGCATGATTGGCGCCACCCAACCGTGATTGTCGGTCAGAGACACTCCGATGGTACAGTTAGTCACTTGATTGAAAGAATGAAAGTATAGAAAATAAAGAGTGTTGATGTGTAGTGTAGAGAGATATGACATACCTCCTCTTCTGGAATGCCCCCTTATATAGATGGGGGTAGGATATTTGTTTGAACTGGATCCATGATAGGCCTTGTTTGGGTTAACCCCAATAAGCTGATATATATTTTTTTTGACTGTCACGTAAACATAAACAAAAAACATAAACGTTATCAAATACTACCAAAATATTTATTTATCATCGCATTTAATTCACTTTCTTATGTGTATTCATGTAATAAATAGTGAAACTCATCATGCCAAAGGAAGTAAAAAGTTTTGGTGAAATATTTAGATAATGTATATAGCATTGAACAGATTAAGAAAGAACCAAATTATAAAATACCATTAAATGGGCACATAACCACGTAATATTTTAGACTCATGTGATAATTTTTGACTTTAATGATATTCTCGTATCAGCTAAGCTAAATTATAAAATACTATTAGATGGACACCAATCAAGTAATATTCCATACCAATGTAATAATTTTCTGAGTTTAAACGACATTGTAGCATCGGCCCAAGCTTATACGGCGATTACAGCATAAACAAATAATGCAAATGTTGAATTTGATATTTTTTAAGAAGGAAGTACTATCAAGCGATACAGAAAAGGTAGCAAAAATTCTAGTTTTCTAATTTTACTTATAATTTATTTGGGTGTATTTTAAAGGATAATTTAGGCAAAAACAAAAGATATATTGAAAGTAAATTATAACTCTAAACAATTTAATAGTAATAATGAGAAATTTGATGTATTTAATAATTTTTTTGGTTCAAATGAAATCCCCAATGTATATGGACCTTACGGCCCAAGTTTGGCCCAGTATATTTTTTATATTTAAATTCCATTTGTTTAGATTGAATTTATTTATTTATTTATTTTTTTGATCTGTAGTGTAGTTCAATGAAAATGAAAATTAACCGAAAACAAATTTTATGATCGACGAAAAATTAAGTCTATTTGAGTAAAAATATATTTTTCAAAGTCTATATGAGAAAATATTTTTCACTTTCAAAAAGTAGAAAATATTCTCTTTGTAGAATATTTTTATTAAAAAAAAAATCATACAAAATAATTTCTGTTCAAATGTGTTTTTTTTTTTTCCACATATTACATAATTTTTTTTTTTTTCAGAAGGGAAGGAGTGTTCTTGAGATTTGTTGGGATTCATGAGACTTATGCGTGTTATTCTAACTATTGGAATAATTCATTTTGCATGTAGATTTTCATTAAAAAAAAAAAAACATTGAAAAATAAAAAATCAAATTGATTTGGTATTTTTAATCATATAATTTCATCGTAATTGTCTTACAAAATAAATAATTTATTTTTAAATTTATACTTCTCATACTCCCTGAAATTTATTTAAAATACAAATTGCTCATCTTGTTTGAAAAATTACAAATATGCTTTGTTAGAATTTTTTATTTAAGAAAACTAACTGAAAAAATAAAATTTTTAATGGTTAATAATATAATTACTCAAATTATTAATTGAAAGAAATTTATGACATCATTACAAATTGTTAATTGACTTAATGTTTTATTAATAAAATATGTCATTTATTATTAAATTAAAAACTTTAAGAGACGAAATGTAATTTTCAAAATCATAGAAGGATAATTTGTATTTTAAACAAATCTCAATCCGTATATTTGTAATTTATCCTAATAGGTTTGAATATCAAACAAACTTAAATTCTTTTGTGAATGATTTACATATAAAATCAAGCAAAATAAAACATGTGATACGTCCCAGTAGGGGTGTGCATAATACCGCCGAAACCGCCGAAACCGTCAAAACCGCACCGAGCCGCACCGCCAAGGCAAATTCGTTATTATTTGTCAATCGAACCGCCGGTTTTTTGTAAGAAAAATGGCAAATTCTAGTGACACTTTTATCAATCAGCCGGTTTCTATTTTTCTTCCAAACCGCGCCGACCCACACCGCTATTAAATCATGTTTTATAAGATTCTAAAAATTCTTTTTTACTTAAATTTGTTTATTGTTCTATACCTTAGAATATAGTATTACATTACTGCTCGAGGGGAATTCAAGATGTCAGTAATCCAAAATAAAGTTGGAATCCAATTCACTTTTCAATCTTTTTTTTTTTTTTTTCTAGCCATGTTACAAACTTGCATCAGCTCACTTTTCAATCTAAATACTTTTCAACAGTAAACATTTTCAATATATTGTAAACCCTAAATTATATTAATTTTATGTATTGTATTTGATCATTGTAGCTTCCACAAATACTTGTAATGAACTGATTGCATAGTCGTTAATATTATCATGTTGTTGCTACACTTGCTGCATCAGAAGAAAGTTTCACAAGATGCTTAATATCACGGTATCTCTCGTCTTTGTTTTACTTTTTGATTTAAGTTTTGTAATTTGAATTATATTTTTTATAAATCGCCAATCCTCCCGAACCGCCAAGGCAAATCCGTCATTATTTGCCAACTGAACCGCCGGTTTTTGATAAGGAAAATGACAAATTCTAGTGACACTTTTATCAATCCGCCATCCGCCATACGGTTTCTATTTTTCTCTCAAACCGCACCGACCCGCACCGCGCACACCCCTACGTCCCAGGACTCTCAACAGCAACCCTTTGATCCAAAAGTGAACCGGAAAGAATCTCTTTCCGTTTTGAAAAGAAATTTTTTCTAATTTATTTGTAATGATATAAAATGATAGGTATTAATTTTTAATTTATCACACAATCAATCATATAAAATTCACATTACTTATCGCATCATTATGGGCAACTAGGTACGATTGAAATTAAATAATTGAAATTGCAAGCATATCCCATCACTTTCAGTTGTTGGAGCCAATTCTAAACTGCTTAAAACCTATATATACAAATCCAGAAACAAAATTAGAGACTTATTTAGAGTTTATGATCTAGAGCCAAAATTTATTCATGATTGAGTCCCATAACAATATAGGTAATTTATAACAACTTTTTTTTTTCTTCATGGTTAGTTTCTGTCACTTAAAAATGATGCTCAGACAAGCGGGCTGAAATCGTGATAAGGGGTCAACATTGGCGTGATAGCCCGTCCGTTCAACCTGTCCAATTCAGTTCGATATTATTAAATTTTGAAAAACTTATTTTGTCTATCAAAAATGACTTAGACCCCCAGCTGGGGATCTTCCCTGATTGGTGGAAAAAACAATTTTTTTTTTTTTTTGGACTTCAGCCAATCACGTGCTGACACATCAGTGGGATTTTGACACAGCAGTGGGATTGTCAGTGGGGGTCTCCGTGCTGGGAGTCAGTAGCATTGCCCTTTGTCTATTGGATGAATTAAGTTGAGATTTTGTATCCATTTAGGCCAAGTTTGGTAAGTCAAAAATAACCTATCTTTTTATCTTTTTATTTTTTTTCCATCACATCACCTCTCTACTTTTCTGCACATCCTTCCATAAAAAGATAAAAAATATACTTATTTAGGTCATTCCAAATACGATTATGCTACGTAGCTCGAAACCGCGGCTCGACACCAAAACGACGTCGTTTTGGTGTCGAAAATTTTTTTTTTTTTTTTTTTTTTTCCTTTCTTCCCTGGTTTCTTTCTTGCCTGGTTTTCTTACAGAACGAAGAAGAAGAAGAAGAAGAAGAAGGGAGAAGAAAGAGGAGGAGGAGGAGAGAGGAGGAGGAGGAGGAGGGGAGGGGAGGGGGCCATAAAAACCGGGGCTGGAGGAGGGGGAGGAGGGGACGGGGCTGCGACGGCGGGGCTGGAGGAGGAAGGCGAGGACGACGGCGGGGCTGGGACGGCGGGACTGGCTGCGACGAGGACGACGACCCACGGCGGGCAGACGACCCACGGCGAGGAGGAGGAAGGCGAGGACGGCGGCAGACGACCCTCTCCTCTCTCTTTCTCCCTCTCCCTCTCCCTCTCTTCCTCTCTTGATTTCGAGCCTCAAATTCGAGCACTCGATCATTTTCCTTCCAAATAACCTGTTAGTATTCAAGTTAGACTTAAAATAAAGAGTTTCACCCACCTCAGCTTGATCTGCCCAAGCTGCCCATTTATAAAAGAGTCATTTACACAGAGATCCATACACTGTTAAGAATTATCACTTTAACCTCTAAGAATTATGACTTTAACCCTTCCATTATTGCAGGTGTTAAACCAAACTTTTTAAGAACATCTATACCATTGAATCAAAAAAAATTATTAAATTTAAACAAAAAATTAATAAAAAGTTTGATTTAATATCCTTTACTTCAATACTAAAATTAGAATTTTTATTAAATTTTTTTCCATTTCTAATTGTGATTGTTCATTAAGACGTTTGAACAAATGTCCTAGAGATTGTCCAGACATGAAAAAAAATGTTGTCAAATTATAACGTCCTGTCTAATGGTAACAATTTAAATTTGATGAAGATCAAACTTCCCTCCATTTGATGAAATATCTGCTTTTCTTTCTATTTAACATCACTTTAATCAAACCGTTGGATCCCATTTTTAAGACTTTCTTATCAACTTTAAATTTGATGACAAATTTAAGTAAAGGTCGGAGACGTCTAACACAAGTTAATATTTACAAAGAAGATGTATTCTGATTTTGTTCTTACAGCAAGAAGTTTAAATTCACACCAGAAATTTTCATAATTTATAGTAGTTTTGGGAACATAGTACTTAATTCAGACAAAATATTCAAAAATGAAAGAGAAACTTTTGCCTGATCATGGAGAAACAGGGTAGCCAATTCCATGTCTTCTAGTAGGAAACACAACAAACAGCAAGCTACAGATCAACCCAATCGCAATCGGAACAATGTCCAGAACCTCCTCAGTTTCATGCCCAGGACTCGGATACAAGCACTTCACCACATTCTTATCTCTAAAAGCCACAGCACCAAACACAAGCACAGACAGAATCGCATGAACCCAATCGATGAACCTGAGGCGATACTTGCTGAGATCTGGAATTCCATTTGAAGAAGAAGATGGATAATCGAAGAGGAACATGCCTTTGATTGTTGCAAATCCGTAGTAGATTTGGTTGTTGGATGAGGATTTGAAGCTGTCGGTGAAGGAGGCGAGGAAGCAGGACGCGGAGAGGAGGAGGAGGAGGAGGAGAGTGAGGGAGGCGGTGGTGGAGTCGCAGGTGCCGTTGGAGGTGAAGATTGGGGTGAGGAGTTGGAAGGCTAGGAGAGTGCCTGTTGGGAGGAGGTTGGCTAGGTTGGCTGTGATTGCTAGGGTTTGAGATACGGCGGAGGGAGGTGGCGGAGGGGGTTTTATGGTGGTGGTGGTGGTTGGATCGGTGGTGGATGGTTCAGTGGTAGGTGGTGTTGGTCTTGATCTAAGAGACATGTTTAGAGATCTCGGTGGTGGTGGTGGTGGTGGTTGGTTGCGGTGTAGTCAACAGCGGCGGAGGAGGTGGTGGAAGGAGGCAATTGGACTGGGGACGAGCTAAGAGAACCTTAGCGTATGGGAGGGACTTCTTGCGGAATATTTGGTGAGGGAGGTGGTGATGGGTGTGACAAAACCAATTTGATAAGGATTGTCAAAATAAAGTAGATTGACTTGCTTGACTTACATGAAGAAATTTCGATACAAGTTAAAATTGAAAATTTTAATTTTATAGGTACAATTAGTGCGTTGAATTAATTTATATTATATTATATTTTTGTTTAAAAAAATTAATTTATATTTATGTTAATAATTTGAATAGTTAACAACTTGAGAATAATATGTATATAAAATTTAAGCCTGGTTTGGGTACCCACAAAAAAATTAAAAAGTCAAAAAATTACTCAAAAAGTTAAAAAGTTATCATTATTCATCCAAAAAAATATTAAAAAATTAATTTTACACAATCTTCCTTTTCAAACAGCTCTGACAGCAGAGCAGTGGAGCTAACATTTGGGAAAAATTGCACTTATTTAGGTGTACAAATAGCACGGTGTTGTTTGCCCCGTGGGGGCCCGTCACGGGTCCCTTTTTAATAATCTGAACCGTACAATGTGTAGAACTCATCGAGTATTATATGCCTGTAAAAAATCACATTGATAAAATATCGATAACTATATGATCAAATCAGTTAAAATTTATAAAATTGATAGTGTTATAGTTAACAGTTGAAAACAAACTAATCCGATCAGATAACTATCGATATCCGATCAACGTGATTTTTTACAAGAATATAGTACTCGACGAGTTCTACACATTGAACGGTTTTGATTAGCAAAACGGGACCCGTGGTAGGTCCCCACGGGCCGAATAACACTTCCAATTTGATGCCTGAAAAGTAGGGAATCATCTCCCAGCATCTACACTGCCGACGCTGTCCCTCAATTTAGCCGATCGTACAGCCTATTCCATCCAATCTTCTCCTATACACTAATTTATGTAATTTTTTAATACACATTTTTTCGTAAAAAGTTAAAAAATTATCCCAAACAACCATATTTTTTTCCTCAACTTTTTAGTTCAAAAATTTAAAAAGTGCACTTATTTAGGACACCCGAAACAACTCCTTAGATTGATCACATCACAGGATTAAATTACTTATATGTTGTAATACATGAATAGTTCTTTTTAAAAATATATAAGTTGTATAAATAAAAACGATTTAAGACCATTTTCAATATTTCATCAAATCCATCATAAATTTAAATTTGATGAAAAAAGTTACATTTTGCTTCTCCAACGGTTCATCAAATCTAAGATTTCACTTTTCTTTCATCAAACTGAAGACCAATGTATCTTTCATCAAATCATTGTTTATTCTTGTTAGATTTTTACCACCGCATGACCACCTTAAGGCAAAAATTTGTGAAAAAATTAAACTGACCAGCCGATCGACCGTCCGATCGACGAGTGATTTGATGAAATTACAAAACCCTTCATTGAAGCACCTGATATCAAAGAAAGTTTTTACTCAAATTTTGTGAAAAAGTTGATGCATCGTTACAAATGCCCCAATAATATGACAATCAATGCTAGATCAATTTATTTTTTGTATCAATAATTTATTTTTTGCATAAAAACCCAACATATAAGACATAAACATGAAGATAAATTTCTTCTTTATAATAGTACTAGTTCAAAAAAATGTAATAATATAAAATAATAATAAAGAAAATATAAATAAATATTTTGCTCATGATCTTTAATTTTTTTTACCATGTGAAAAAAATTAATAGTTTAAAAATAATTTTTTTAGTTGAATGAATATTGTAAGAAAGAAAAAAAAATGATAATATGTACAATATGAGTTTTGTTAGTATTTTATATTTTTTGGGTTGCACCCCAAAATGAAAGGAAATGACACTCCTCCATTCTATTATCATTCATACTTCTTCGTACTCTATTTGTGAGCTCTGTACTCTATTTGTGAGCTCTACTTTAATCCGCAATGATGATTTATATTGTTCATCTCGTAAACATCTCAGTGAAGATTGTCTATACAAAAAATTAGTTTCATCAAATATTGATGAATAAATAAACAAATTGTCTTTTTTAATACAATGAATAGTTTAAATTTAAACTTATAGTTGTCGTGCATTATAAAAAATAAAAAAATAAATTATTCATATTATCCGATGAAACTAATTTTTTATATAAATGATTTTTATTGTGAGATTTATAAGATAAACAATTCAGATTATCATTATAAGGCTTAGAATAAAGTTCACAAATATACGAAAGAGTTCAGTATTTTTTCGTACTAAAAGTTATACTAACATTCATTTTAATATCTTATTTTTCATTTTACATCGTTTGACTATCATAATTTATAATATTATCCATAATATAGGACATCATCTTTCTTATTTATAATAATGTCATTCTCAAAGTTAAAAATCCACCATCACTTTGATTAGTTCCGTCTGGAGTGGGTAGATACAAATCCACTTCTATCTCACTCTTGCCATTCCTACTTGGGGTGAGAATTTGATAGGACTATAGTTGTGAATTTTGGTTGTGAAAGGAATTTGACGTGCTGGTAGTTGAAGATAGATTTGGGTATTTTGAGGGCTTCATAGAAAAATTATGGAAATGTTTCAATTTTTGGCTTATTATATGAATATTCTTTGAGTTATTTGATAGTTTAAAAAACTTTCTCCTAAGATTTATGAAATTACACTGCCCTTTTCGGTCAAAATTGTGGAGAAACCCTCGTTAATAATAGATGTGATTTTACACATTTTAATATCCTAATAATCTTCTCCCCCTCTTAGATCAAAATAATATGAAAAATAAGTATTTATAAGTTGTTCAAATTTATGATTGAATTTTTCAAGGGAAAATTAGAGATAGTTTCCTCTATATAGTTGTGTAAGTGTTTGAGGAGATTAACAATTTACTTACTAGTTAAAATCCTTAGAATTTCAAATCAAAGGATATGACAAAATTTAACATAAATTGTCAAAATTAACCTTATAGTCCTAGAAACATCATTGTGTTTGGTTTTAATTTTTCTGAATTTAATTTTCTAAAAATTGAATTTTTTGTTTTTCGTGTTTTTTTTTTTTTTTAGTGAATTTTTTTAAAATCTTAAGCAACTTTTTACTTTTTTTAGATACACCTTACTCAAATATATCTAAAAAGTAAAATTTTGTAAAAAATATTTTAAAAATTAATAAATACACAAGAATATGAAATATATATTGAATTTTTTTTTTTTTGTGGTATATTTAGTGAATTTTCTAAAGATTTTTTTCACAATATTATACTTTTTTAAGTACATTTATGTTATGTGTATCTAGAAATTAAACAAATTGCTTAGAATATTAAAAAAAATTCAGTAAAAACAAAAAATACAGAAAACAAAAAATTTCAATTTTTTGAAATATGAATCCTGAAAAACCAAGCTAAACAAAGCTTGTACCTTACCGTTTCTCTCTCTCTCTCTCTCTTGTTTCCTTCCTTTGTATCGTCTCTCTCTTCTTTATTTATCTCTAACGTTGTCTTTACTGTGTTTATTGGTGTCGCCTTAACAACATTTACCACCATCTCAATTACATTCACCGCCACCGTTGTTGTTTCTATTATTTACACTCAAAACCGTTATTGCCGCCATTAATCTCTTAGTCTCTTCTATCATTCTGCGTTGGATGTGTTTTATTCACTCAAAACATTCATTCATCATCAGCTGTCAAGCACCGGTTCTATCTCTTTGTTTGATGCATCTCACTAGTTCAAATCTAGACGTTGCTCATTTTCAATGAAATTTCTTGTTCTCATTTTATTTTATTTATCGATTTGTTAATCTTTATGTTATTAGTTGACAGATATTGATTAGTGTTATTTGTTTATTTTTTTCAGTATACTATTTTTTTCGTTTGTCATACTTAGTGAAATTTCTCTGAGTAAAATTAATAGAACACTACTACTATAGTTAGTGAGATTTTACTGACTTAACTAAAAATTAGTGAAATTTCTCTAATCAAAATCCTCTAAAATTTCATTAATTTCTTTTGGAGCTATAAATTTAAACTTTATGGTCTTAAATTTGGAATCACGGACCTAATTTTGTATTTAATCCTCAATTTTAATTTTAGCACTTAAATAGAATTTTCATAGATATTTGGAGAATAAAATTTCACTATTATTTATTTAAAATGATTTTTTTTTTTTTTTTTGTCATTTTAAAGTAAGTAATTTGAATTTGTTAGTTCTAAATTTGGAATTAGTAACCTATTCTTTTTTGGTCCTTAAATTTACAACTTTTTGTGTGAAAATTTAAAATTTCTCTAGTAAAATTTAACTATGACGTACAACGAACATAGTAGATTGTGAACATAATTATGAGGGCATTTTGGTCCAAAATTGCTTTATTGTTTTGTTAGAGGATTTGCACTAGGGGAGCTTCTATTTCCACACATACATTCCTTTCTGTACACATCTTTCTCAGTTCACACACTTAAAATTAATCTCAATTTATTTTACTCACTCCACCACCTGCTATTCCAAATTTACCCTCAAAGGTAAATTGTGCACACACACCTCGGACACCCCAGAGACACACACTGTTACGACCCTCTCCTTGTACCCAAGGGTTAAGCATCGTGATGGCCAGTAACTGAAGTTACCTCCGGCCAATTTTTGAACAAATCAATAAATGCGAGTGGAAATAATATTTAGGTGAGGGTATCAAAATATCATCGGAGTTTCTATTTTTATTACAAAATGTATTGACTAAAAAGGCCGATATTACATATAAAAATATCATAAAAGTGTTGTGTGTGTCTATTCCTCAGTCCCGCGTCTAAGACTTTTCAAAAGCTATTTCTAAATTGCATTGTTTCCTAAAAATTGGTAAACAGCTATAAGCACATGGCAGAGTGAGAAATATTATGCCAAGAGTATAAGGACACAAATAATCATGGATAGTTATGTAACTAAAGATTTAAGATAACTTGGTCTGAACAAATAATCATTTAAGTAGCAAAACTGAGATTATGTAAATAAATAACTTTAACCACAGTATCGAACAGAACAGAACAGAATAGAGGTCACAGGAGTGACAGTCAGAACAGAGATACGGATTCAAGAGGTGGCTCGTACGGATTATAGAGGTGGCTCCCACAATAGTGTAGCACTTATCTCCGCACAACACGTTGCTCCGCACAGAACAGAAGTCCATAGATCCATGACCATAGAGGGCCACAAAGTGACCAAATAGAAGCCAATAGTTATTTAAATTCCCCAAGGCGTGGGACTCTCGTGTGTACTTACAAAACAATATTGTTTATAAAGTTATAGTCAAATATTCTTTAAAATATAACAAATATATCCATGGGTTCATTTAAACAAATAGAGTTCAGAAATCAATCCATGTAACTGAAATATATTAATTTTAATAATTTATAAAACATAACTTGTATAAAATAAATTATGATAAGTCAAAATATACGTAAAATATTATGTTGACTCAAGATATAATATAACTCACCTTAAAATTAATACATCACTATTTCTTTTCACTATGAAAGACCCTCTCGGCTTCCTTTATTTTTTCTTCATTTTCTTTCTTTTTTTCCCATCCCTTCCTTTCTTTCTTTCTTTCTTTCTTTTCTTTTCTTTCTTTTTTCTACAGATTGATCCATTCCTCCCTATAAATAGGGAGGTAAGGCCACTAGAAGACCAACACGTGGCCGATCCGAATCATTCCACATATTGTTTCATAACTCCCTGAATCGCTCATAGATTTATAGTTATCTTAAGAAATAATTAAGATAATTCACTTTGACCCAAATTCTTAATATATTATATAACAAATTAATTCTAATTAAATTATACTTTATCGTATATCCACAGAAAATTAATTTTTATTTTACTACCAACACACTATTATTATTATTATTATTATTATATGTGATCAATATTATTATTTATTTACTCTTACTTTTATTTTATTTATTTATTTATTATCTTTAACTTTAATTTGGCCCAACTAGTATATAATTCCATATTCTGTTAATTTGGCACCAAATAATAATCCCAATTAATCCCATATTTGATAATCCAATGCCAAATTAGATTATGTATTTATTATTATTTATTAATAATATATTATCACATACAACATAATACTAGCATAAAATTTAAGGGACAACTTAAATTTCCGGGTTGTTACACACACACCCATCGCTCACACATACACCCATTTCTATCAGTTTACCACTTGTCTCTCATATACATACCCATCTCTCACACTCTACCGCTCGTCTCCAAAAACTTCATCCATCCATTGAAGACGTCTCATTGAAGCATTGGCATTGAAAAGCATTGAAGAAAATCACGTGAAGCATTAAAGAGAAATCTTCACATTTGGAGAATTTAGGTTAGTTTACCTATATTAATCCTCATTTCTATTTCATTTGTAATGTAGGGTTTGTTTTAACCATTTTCGAAACGAATGCACACTTTGTTCCTCATTCGGAAATAAATTTTTGTTCGAAAGTTAAAGTCCGAAAATTAACATTTCATTCGACATTCAACTTTCGAATTTTATTCTTTCATTCAACATTCAACTTCCGAATTTTATTATTTTATCCGGCTTTCAAGTGTCAAAAGGAATTTATTTTTCCAGTTTTCAACTTTCGAACAGTAGAGATATTGGCGATTTTCAACTTTCGAATGGTATAATTTTATTTTTTTTTGGGTATATTGTTTTTACAATTGTATGCTCATTAAATATATTATTTTTGTAGATAATATGGATTCTGAATGTTAACAACGTTTACTACATACTTCTTCAATAGAAGACGTCGTGAATTGGATGTTGAACGTGAATGGGGACGAGGGCGTGGGCGTGGGCGTGGGCGTGGGTGGTGGGCGAGGACGAGGTTGGGGTCGTGATCTAGTTTCAGTAGAAGATGATATCCCTAGTGCAAGTGCCAGTCACAGTCAAAGTCGTAGCCAAAGCCAAAGACGAGTTGAAGATAATATGCCTGACATTGCCATGGAGGATGTCCCTTTACCCAATTCTCCTACTGTCCAGGAAGAGGTCCTTACTCATGCTTTTCCAGGTGTAACTTACTTCTATTCTATTGATATCTACCCTAAAATGTAATATTCTTTTCAAATGCAGCGTATTGCACATGCATTGAGGATTGCACATCCTATCATTCAAGCTAGCCATGAAGACGAGATTTGACATCCTCATCGACTTTACCAAGCTATCGAGGTGATGATACATGTCCTTGAAGGTCAGCACATTGATGAAGCTGGACCTAGTTTTGTTGGACCTAGTTCTACTGGAGGTCGCTTTGCTTCTCCGACATTCACATACAATCGTAGGCATACAGATGATCCATGACATGTTATTGGACAGTTGATGAATTTTTTGTGGTGTTTTTGTAATCTGACATTGTTGTAGACATCATATATGAATACACTAAAGAGTTCCACTCATGGTTGAACTTTTTCCATTTCTGCTTTATCTCAAACATTTTCTTGCATTTGGTCAATACATTCTTACTGATATGCCAACAGCATAATAAATGTCTAGCACTCGGGAATATCTTCTCTATGGCATTCATCAAGGCTAGCTCTCTATCAGTGACAATAATCGCCGACAAAACAGAACCATCCATGACATCATGCAATGTAGCTAACACCCATGCATAGTTATCGGCCCTCTCAAACTGTTAGTATGCAAAAGCTACCGAGAAAGTCATTTCAGTTGATGTCACTCCCACAATTTGAAGAAGAGGAAGACGATATATGTTGGTTTTATATGTGCAGTCCATAATCAATATACGTGGAAAAGACTAAAATAAGTCCAAACTGGCAGGATGTGCCCAAAACAAGTCTGTCGCAGTCATCGTAGACTCTTCACATCGATGACATTCAATGTAATTATACTTGGCCAAGTGTTGCATCTATGATCTTCCAGCTCTCTCTACCACCTTATTTCAATAACATACATTGTAAATGGTTTTAAGTGTGCTTACATTAAAGGCATCTCGCTGTTTCATGGTTACTAGGATCTCTTTTGGCCTAACCATGCTCTTTGACATATCCATTAACAATGATTTCTCATCATTTGACAGCCTCCCCACATATGAATGTCCCTCAAGGTGCTCCGCAGGTGGATGGTTATGCAATCCGCATACTACGGTTAATGTCCATTCATCATTTGTGGTGAACCTGTGAGCCCTCATATCAAAAGGAAAATAACACTTCTTCGTACCGGTTATTCTTGATATATTGTTGCCATCATCTTTTTAACTTCTTTCTTGCTCTATATTGGCCACTCCTCTCACAAGCAAGATACATTCTCGGTCTTTTTTTCCCTCCACCATAGTCTGATGTTTTGATTATAATGACCAAACCATTTCTCTTTCCAACTTCATGTACCCAGTTGAGCAATTCATCCGTACTTTTGAACACCTACAAAGTCAAATAAATATTATCAAACATTTATATTTGTTGAGCAATTCAAAACACAAACATTATAATTTCATAGAGTAAACCTGTTCAGTTGTGAATTAAGTAGTGTAATCCAACACACCATCTGCGCGTACCTCACTTCCTTGAGTTGAGACATATTCCTGCAAGTTTTGTATAATATTACAAATTTGAAATGGCATAAAGACAAATTTGCTATTTCGAACTGCAAATTTAGTATGAAATTTACAAATTTGGAATATAAAATGAAAGAACAAAACTTTTACTTCATTCGGAAGTACAATGTCAAAAAAAATGCTACTGTTCGAATGTAGGTGTTCGAATTTATTTTCAAGGTTCAAAGTTGCATGTCGAATATTTTAATTTAGTTCGGAATAGAACTTTTGAAATTAACTAATTAATTTGGTAGTAGACTATCGAATAAATTAATACATTTCAACCCTGGTTTTTCGAAAGACGCTGGAAAAAAAAAAATGTTACGATTTTTACATAACAAAACTCACCTTTCCTATTCACCCCCCAAAAAAACTCACATTTCCTTAGCTATCTTTCTCATAAACAGTTATCTGCTTCTGAAAATCTGAATTTTCATAAGGGAAATCTTCCATAACAATGATAAATGAGGATGAGGTTTAGTGTGTAAACAAATGAAAAGTTAAGAATGAAGAATGAGGGTGTTTAGTATGTAAACTAATGAATGAAAGCTAACAATGAATGGTTTGAAATGATGGGGATGGAGTGTGAAGGTTTAGCAAACTGGGTATGGAAGAATGGAGTGTGGAGTTTCAGCAATGTGTAGTGTGAGATGTGTATTGAGAACTTGTTTGTTTATTTGAATTGTGTGTGGATGTCCATAATAGTAATTTTACTTAAGGATAAAATTGTAATAAAAATAAATTTCATTGAGTGTGTGCACAGAGAGGAATGTGTGAGTGGAAATAGAAACTCTCCTTGCACTAGTACTGTAAAATTGTTTGTCCTTAAGCTAATACAAATTGTTATCCAAGCAGTTGAATAAAAAAATTTCTTTTTTTTCTTCTCCTCAAATTAGGTTTTAACAATTATTGACGGACAATCATCTCTAATTAAACCACATTAACTAGAATAAGAAACTTCCGTGACTAAATGAATCAAATTAATAATTTAAGAACAAAAAATAAAAATTAATGATAGTTTAAAGTGAAATTAACCATTTTTAAAAGATCAGTTACTCATTACTTCTATAAAAAAAATTATATCGAGAAATAAAATAAGCTTCTATTTACAAAACATTTATATCTCCTTACAACAATTTTTTAATTATAAATTTAAATTTTCCATTTGTTTATCTCATTACATGATCCACAATTTCAAGTACATATTTATTCTTAATCTCTTATCCTTTTTTTGCACTTCTAAATATTTAAGACCCTAACTCTTACATCGACATCAACGGCGACCTTCAACTTACTACTTTCAGCTCGCTCCTACCCCACGACCATCACGACTGCAAGTCCTCATCCTCGTGACCTTACCTACACAACCACTCATGACGAATACCTTGATGCTCTCACCCTTTGTGACTTTCACCTTATGATCATTCAATAACAAAATAAAAATCATATCTAAAAAGAGATAATGACGATGAACTGTAATGGTGATGGCTGATAGAAATAATAGGGAATGAAGGTAGAAAGAAAAATTAATAGAAATAATAGAGAATGAAGGTAGAAAGAGAAATTAAAATTTTAAATTTTTAGAATTTAACTTTTAGATAATAAATCAAAAAAACGATAAACATTTTCATAATTTCAAATTTTAACTAATGATAAAATTGCAATAAAAGAGTAAAGATTTGAGAGTGTGACAGGTGTTAATGTTTGTCCTTAAATAGAACCTCCTAGAAGGAAAGATAGAGATAGAGATAGAGAGGCAAGGAGCGGGAACGGTACTAACACCTATTCCTTTATTAAGAGGACACACACACACACATAGAGTTGACTAACTTTCTTATGGGCAATCTTCAACATATTCAGAGAAAGAATTAAAGAAATGAAAGAAACTGTTTGATTACAAAAATCAAAACAGTATATATAAAATAAAATAAAATAAAACAAGAGATTCTTGTTTTGTTACAAAAATAAAATCAGAATCTGAAAAAGGAAAAATAATAAAACAGAAAGTAAATTAATTACTTACTTTATTAATTTGTCAAACAAATTTTGATCAAGTCCAATGTTCCAGTGTTTAACACTGTGTCCTTAAGACAGATTCGTCCTCTCTAGGGTGCTCACAGAATTTGGACGACTATCTACCAAGATGAAATGACCTTCAACAAATAGTAGCAGCATTACAAACTGTTTGCACAACGAACACACTTTGTGTTTATACACTTTCTCATAGAAAATTATATGCAGCAAAATACAGAGAGCAATGACAGCAACAAGAACGAAAATTAGAGTGCAAAATCCAAGTGAGGGTTTGTCTATTTATAGAAGAAATTGTGGCTTTTCAGATTTGAACCCAACAGGTAGAAAATCTATTTGAACAAGTATGATACATGTTCGGCACTGTTTGAACATGTAGAACTGTTTGGGTTTGAATTTTAAATAGATACTGAATCTGTTTTGGACATGTATGGAACTGTACAGAAAATTTGAAGAGATGCAAACCAAAATTTGAATTTATTCCAACCGAAATTTGAAATCAAAACTGGACAGATTTATTTTTTCCAAAAAATAAAAATAAATTCAAATATTTTTGGCCTAAAAAGATAAGTATTTAGCCGGACAAGCCTAACCCAACCTCACACCATGCACCCGTGCCCAAGCCCGGGCCATGATAGGCCAACGATGATTGATGAAGACCACTGAGACATGGTAGGCCAACGATGATCGATGAAGACCACTGAGGCATGATCAATGGTCCAAAAGAAGTTTTTCCTTACTTAGTCATTATGAGTCAGGAATTTATAAGATTGTCGCCACCTAGGGTGGGCAGTCTTCTGTTTAAGATATGATGGACATGGGTGATGTAATTTATATGCTCGGATGTACGATCTTTAGGGATTGTTTTGGAGAATTCCCAGTTTGTCTTTGATGACTTACATAAGGAATATCCTAGAATGATTCTAGATGCAAAATTGCAAACCCATTATCGGTAAAAGCCAGAGCCTTAGCTATTGAGTGAATCTTCGGATTGTCTTTAGGAGAAACAGGTGACCTATATTCCTTGATCTTTTTTTTTTTTTGGTTATGGGAGCCTGAAGTACGCTATGTGGGCGTATTCGGCATGATGAGTGTTATCTTTGGTAAATGGTCAACTGAGTACTTAGACATTGACATTGCTCATTAGACTGTGGATAGAATGCTTTACTAGTAGTATACAAATTTGCCCCTTGTAAGATTCAATGCGCTAGTTGGGCGCATCTTGAATGAACGCATATTGGTCACCAAAATATCTTTAGAGAGGTAATTGTGCTAGAGGTAGTGATCTTGAACCACTTCATATGAGGCGCACATGGTGGATTCCATTGTATATGCTTATCACAAGAGATGCTGATAAGGCTTATGCTTAGAATTTAGAATTGCACAGACTGTGGTCGTGTTTTTTAAAATCGATCATTTATTTGTTGTGAGATGATGGGATATTGACATTATTATGGTTTGTGTCATAATGATTAGCAGATGATGATGTCAGCAGGCAAGATTGTCTCACTCACACGAACAATCGCCCTTAGCGCTTAGGAGCGAGCAAGGATGAGACTAGTGGTTTATTTTTATTTGGAGCCAAGAGAGATTTAAATTATCCACTATGTATGTTGCCCTGGTTACAACCAATATCAGGTCGTGTTAAGGAGCAAACATGGATGTTAGTACGCACTTTCCATGTTGTGCCTGTTATGATTAGCCAGATGCGAGATCTCATTTGGCGCTTGGAAGGCGAGCAAATAGAGAATTCAGGTTAGGCGCTAGAAAGTGAGTAGACTAAGATCTGTATAGTGTATCGAGTATGACGTCACTCTTTGGAAGAGTTACTCTACCGTAGCATGTATTCATACTACATGTGCTTTGTGACCGAGTAATGAGGTGAGAGAACGAATCCCTGTTTCCTCACCGTGTGACTCTTACGTGTCATTATTGATATGACTTTCATTTATGTACCCTTTTGTGACTTTTGACTATGTCATAAGGTAATGAATTGATGTTCGGCTACTTTGGTATGTTGTCTGCGGTCATGTATGATTCGGCCTTAAGGGACATCACTGGGAAAGCGATCAATCCTAAACTAAATGGCATGAGGGCAAAGGGAAGATCATCTAGTATTACACAACTGTTGTATATTCACTGCCAGCAACTCACATCGCTTTGTATGAGAGATGGATTGAGTGTAAATATATTGCAAGAATTGAAAGGGTCAAACATGTTTTTTTAAGGATTAGAGATATTTTTTTGGACCAGTGTAATTAGATGGGTCTAGGGTATACGAGACATTATTTTTATTCGGGTTGATGTCTCTATGTTGGCTCATTTTTGAGTTCTAGTATAAAGCTCCCACATGCAAGTGTTTCTCAGCGGTCGCACGGTTCATTAGCTAGTATGAGATTGTTAATATTTTGGGAGATTGATATAGAGATGTGGCAGTGTCATGCCAACTCATGTGCGAGTGAGAGATATTGGAAATTAGGCCGGGTATTAGACCCGAATTTGGGCGCCCATGTCGCATGACTCATGGCCCATTCAAATTACCCATGTAATTTGAATTTGATTTCCTGATTATCCTGTTTGTTAGGATAACCCTCTATCTATCTACATCTATCCTATCCTTAGGAGATATGGATAGATGAATATCTATGGTTATATATCTAATTATATGTTTTGAATATATAGAATATCAGATACATTATGTGGTTTTTACCCATAACATTTTTCTCATACTCTCTCTCTAACTCTCTCCGTATCAGAGAACGATCCAGCCTTTGCACTGTGATTAGAGTGGGTGATACTCATATTGTGGTATCACCCCATTGCTGGGTGTTCTTAGTTCGTGATTAAAGAAACACGTGATTTACCCACAAGGTTCTTCATTTTGGATTCTATCACACAAGGTATGGTTTGAATCCTTTTATCCGCTACTTTATATATATCTTACAACTATAAATAGGAAATAATTGTTGTAAATAAAATGTAATACGTCATGAATGAAAGTTATTAGTCACTAAAGGGAGTATATTCTTTTCTAAAGACCTCTCCCCATAATATATGTTTTTTTCTTGTGACTAAATCGAAGGAACCTAACCAAAAAATTGATTATTTTCATAGAAATTATAACCTTAGAAATCATACATGGATTATTTTTTCTTAATATTAATGGGGAAATGAATTAATATAACTTATCTAACTCCCAAAATGATTGATAACCCTCTAATGATAAGTAATCCTTAAACTAACAAAAAATAAATTAAATTAAAGATTATGGCTTATAGATAATAATTATAACAATAAAACCTATTCAAACCGTAAGAATAAAAAATGTGGAAATTATAAATGAAGTAGATGGAACATTGATTCTAAAAATAAGGATAATGCACCTGAAAGCAGCTTTGGCCAATGATTTGACATATTTTATGTTAATGATTTGTTATTTTGTTGGGAAATAATTCAAATCTTTGCATGACTAGTGTTTTTTTTTTTTTTTTTTTTGAACTAGTTGCATGACTTGTGTTTGGAAAGGCTTAGATTGCACATAATAGTTGAGTTGACTAAACATTGGTGATTCATAGAGTTTTAAGCTCATTAAAAGCAATTTTAGAGAAAGATAAATTTGAGTCCATGGATAGTAAGAGCTTGCTTATGTAGCCATTGATATAAGAATCTTTTAAGGTGAGGAAAGGAAAGAAACGATATAAGTTGTAGTGTTTTTAAGATGCCAAACTTCCGTTAAAGGTTATAAAAGTAAAAGAATGGAAAAAATCTAATTAGTCTCCAAGTCACAACACACCTATTCCCCCCTCATCTCCCTCCCTCCTCTTCAAAATTTGAAGGCCATAATTCCCCTTGCCCTGCCTCCTTGGCTCCACCACCGTTGGCGATGGTGGCTGGAGTCCAGAAACCAATTGATGAATAGAGTTCAATGGTGGTGGGAGCCCGAAAAGGGAGAAGAAAAGATAACAAGATGAGAGGAGAGGGCAACGATGCTGGCAAATCAGGAGAGAGAGAGAGAGAGAGAGAGGGGAAATCAAAGGCTGCTCTAATCAAGTGTAGTCTAACCCACATTTGATTAGAACCATTATTAACCCTAGGGTTAATGACTAATGGCTCTAATTTGGTAGTAGGGTTAATAATGGATTTGGATGGTGTTGGATCAATCTTCTGTGTACAATAAATAAATTGAAACTAAATCAAACAAATAAAATAAATAACGTACCGAATTTATTTTACCGAACCGAATGAATAATAAAAAGATCAAGTCGAGTGTGTGACATTCTGTCCTTAAGACAAATTCGTCTTGCTACGGTGCTTACGGACAGGTGGCGTCTATCTTCCAGGATACAATGATCTTCACAAATTGTAGTAGTACTCCAAACAACTTGTACAGCGAACAAAACCTTGTGTTCTATACTCTCTTTAATTTTCCTAAAAATAATATGAAGAGAATTTATGCAAAGGAACAAAACCGAACAGCAAAATGATGATTTTCGAATTTGGAAAAATCTACTGGAATGTCTAGGAATTTGTAGAACTGAACAGGTTTAATTATTTAAACTAAACAGGTGAAATTTGAATCCAACAGGTGCAGAACAATTTAAACAGATAACTGTTGGGCAGTTTATATCTATTGGAAAAACTGCTGGTAGATTTGAATATGTCTGGCAGTTTTAAATCTGTTCGGGTTCCAACAGATCTGAAAAACTGTTTGAACAGTTTGATCTGTTTGGGAAATTGGACTCGAGGAAGTAACAAATGGACAGAAAAATTAAATTCAAATTTGGCACAAAATTTGAATTAATTTCATTAAGAATTTTGAAAAAAGTTTAAATAAATTAATATTAGAACTGACCCGACCCACGACCACGCCCGGCCGGGAGGCGGAGGCTGTGGCGTGCGCACGTGGTGGTTTGGGCTAAAGTTCACATTGTCCATATTTCCTCTCTTCTACAAACTTGGAGTGCCCCTTGGGCCCAACCCAAGTTAGTATACCAAGAGCTTATATACTCACAAAAGCTCTCTTAAAGTTTCAATGTGGGATAACCCACATTTAATTCTTTAATTGTCCATTCCATGAACCCGAAAACGACGTCAAGTTCCTATTCACTCATAAATGGTTTTGATGAACCATCTTCACTGTGTGACTTGCCACGCGACAAGGAACACGTCACCTCTTCGGACCCACCTCAAAAGACGTGTGGACCCCACTCAATTTTGGGCTCAAAATTAGCCCAAAATAAGCCTATAAAAAATCAATTATCCAACATATGGTTTTCATGTGGTGTGGACAAGCACACTATTTTCAAAATGCATCAAGTCCTCCTCTTTCCATTGATATAAGATACTTCCCAAGAAGGTCAAAAGAAAAATAAATCTTTAAAAGTCATTGTGTGTTCTTTTTCCCTAAGATCTAAACCAATTACTTTGCATTTTGATTTTTATTATAATTAAAAATATGCCCTTTCATTTCCATAGTTTGAAGTAGTCAATCAACCCTCTTCTCCCCCTTCTCCCCCTCCAAAAAAGAAAAAGAAAAGAAAACTCTCAATATTTCCAAACTTGTGCATGCTTTTATTATGTACCCAAGAAGGATAAAAAGCAGGAAAAAAAATTAGCTTTCCTATTAAATAGTCATTATGTGTCATTTTTTTCCTTCTAAGATTTGCACCAATTACTTGGTACTATGGATTGTTAATATATACACGTGCATTTTGCATTTGAGCATATAGCCTTATGGTTGACGTAATTAGTAGTTAAGCGTGGAGCTCATAAACATTTTGTTTCCTTTTAACATCAGTATAGATTTAAGTAGTTCCATAAATTTTTTTTATTTTTTTATTTTTATATTATGATGGATAGCATGATGTGTTTTTTTTTTTTATCACTTTTTTATTTTTGTAGTGATTGATACAAGGGATAGTTCCTACAGGAGCCAAAATTTGTCAAGCAATTTACTCCTTTTCAAATTATTCATTTGTTATTTTTTCAAAATCATGGCGACTGATGCTTTTGAAAGTATAAGTTTGAAGATCCTTGTGGACAAAGAGAAAAATTGAGTTGTTTTTGCTGAGGCAAATAAGGATTTCGTTGACATTATATTCAGCTTCATGACAATCCCTATTGGAACTATCATCAGACTCATTCGTGAGCACTTACTGAATGGGGAGATTGGTTGCTTGAACAACTTGTATGAAAGTGTAGAAAATCTTGATGAGGAACATCTAAGAAGTGAGCACAAGGAGATGCTGCTTCATCCTCGAAGTGCAGCTGAAATATACCATAGCACTCTAAAACTAAGTTTGGTTGATGGATGGTAATAGTATGAGCAAATATTATGTTTGTCGCAATAGCAATTGCAATTTTGTGAGCTACTACCAAACTTCATGTTGCTGCTGTGGAAAATCCTTAGAAATTGAGGTAAACCTGTTAAAGCCGATTGTTGTAAATAAAACAATTGAGGGAAACCTGTTAAAGCCAATTCCTCAAGATGGAGGGGTGTTTGTGACATGGATAGGCCCAGATAGGCCCACAAAGACCACAGCCCACCATCTAAATCCCCATTACACAACCCGGTTAGAAAAACCCAGCACCACTGGAAGCCAACTGGGCAGGGAGGACCAATGATGTTTGGACACATGGCAGATGCAGGAAAGGCCACGTCAGCAGACAAAGATCTGCAGAGTTATTGCCACAGCACATCACCATTAATGCAATCCATCGCAGCATTTATTGCGACAACACCTCTCAGCCGGAATGGCACCCCTTCACCCTGAACAAGACGAATGACAGCACAAACTTTCGGCAGGGAACGAAATGATGACGAAAAGGGATATAAGCAAAGCTGGAAGACAGAAAAAAGGTTAAGCTTTCCTAACCCCCATTCTCTCTCATTCTCTCTCTATCATCCAGACACTAACTTGTTCGTCGGAGGGTTCACTGGGGGACTTCCCCATTCCCCATTGAACTTGCTTGCAGGTTACTCCGGCGAGACTGCGACATCACGACCCATATCCAGAGAGCTTGGACCAGTCCGACCCATCCATCTAGACGAATTGCTTCATCAGTTGGCGCCGTCTGTGGGAACTTGGTTCTTATCCGCGCGCCAGTTGTGTTCATTGTCGCCGGAGACCCTCGTTCCAACGATCCTTTACCTTTACCCATCAAGGTGTATGGTCACGACTAGATCCATGGCTTCTCACCACAATGCTGCTGACCACCAGACCGACCCTCCCAACCCAAACCAACCGCCACAATATTTCATCGAGCTCACCAATAGCATCAACCGCATGGCCGAGCAAAACCAGGCCCTGATAAATGCCTTGCTCCAAAGAAAT